>CM070686.1:16079853-16679853 GCA_036346265.1 Melocanna baccifera | reverse complement strand
ATATGCCTGTTTAGATTCGACCTGGGTTGAACTATTGAACACAAATGCACATAGATATATGATATTCCTATCCCTGCCAGTAAACTCAGATAATGAACTAGTTGGAACTCCAGAGGACTTTGATATGCCAAAGAAGTACTATTGCATACCCGTGTTGCTTTTCTATTGTAGTATCAGCTAGAACAGAGTTTTGTTGTTTAGTTGGCTGCCCTGACTGTCAATATTCAATAGTATATCTACCTGTCTAAAAAGCCTTTTTGTTATTTGTTCTCCACGTCTTGTTAGCTTTCTTCATTCTTTCTTACGTAGTTCTGCTATGCTTTCTTGTGTGCACCATGCGATTACTGGAATATTTAACACTTCATAAATATTTGGACTTTTGAGGTGTGCTGTGCATGTCAGGTGCATCTGATTTGAGCAACAACCTAGCAGAGGAATTCAAAACATGTAGCACCATACCAGAAGAGAGAAACTTCAGCATAGTGAGTAATGCCATTTATATACAGGTACGTCATTCTTTGATTCCTCACACTTTGTTTATAGAAGGCAGAAGATACTTAATTTATTGTAGAAGTTTGGTGACTTGGCCACGTGTCGTCCAACCATAGAGCGACAAGACCCTAAGTCTCCGACAGTTGGGCGACAAGCCACTAGTCGCCTAATCGTTGGGTGATTTTAAAAAAAATAATATAATTATTTTATTAATCCAATAGAAATAATTATGGGAGGATAAATGATAATTGTTGTAGATAATACATTTAAAATAAAAGGTCAGACAACGTCGGTTCATTCGTTTGTGATTTTCGTAGACTATAAATGGTACGTAATATGTTAGACTTGTGTTAACATTTTACGATCCTCAGCACGGGGTGTCGGCATCCCGACAAGGTGATGCGGTCAAGAGCCCTGCTGACCCGTGCTTTCAATGCCTTGGGGGGTAGATTGCACCTGTGCTGTGGCTGCGTGAGAATTGGCGCACTGCTGAGCTACGACCCGAAAAGGACCTCCGCTGGGTCGTCCACGAGGAAGTCGCTCACGTCCACCGGGAGATCCTCGTGGAGGGATAGCCGAACTCCTAGCCAGTGCGTCATACCTAAATGATAGGTATTATTTACTCGTGCAATATATCGACACGAAAAAACCTTAAGAGACAAAACGTACCTTCCACGTGGGCCATGGCCTACAGCCAACTGTTGTACCCATTGGACTGGCCCTGGCCAAACAACATGTACTACCCTGCTGATGACAGGTAGGTGTCCACGGACGATGACAATGCTGGTGTGCAGGTACGTGCCCACGCTGACTCTCCGGCCTGGCCTGGTGGTGGCAGTGCCTAGGGGTAGTCACGTGGCCCCCGGAGCCTTCTATGGAGTTTCTACAATTTATTAGCGACTAACAAAATTAACTGGGCCTTCAAATGCACAACAAAGCGATCTACAATTTAAGAATACGTATTACAGAGTTTCTACATTTATAAGCGACTAACAAAATTAACTGGGCCTTCAAGTGCACAACAGAGCAATTTAAACGATAATACAATTATTATCAACTATATTGGTGTTACTTTTTAAACTATAAATTTAATAATTTCAGCTGCTATCCTACCATGTTTGAAAAATAAATATACAAAAAATACAGAAAACTCACCGTCGTTGATGCGTAAATTCCACCTCCTCCTCTCCCTCAGCTATACAATATCATCTTTCAAAAAATAATCCACAGTTACGCATATACTATCCACAACACATTTGCATAAGAACTTGTACTGACTGTATAGCAAACAGAGATAATGAAGAACCTTGAGACACCGGTCTCTCGAAAGCTTTGTACATCGTGATGGGCTCGTTGACTAGAGGTTCTTGTGTTCTTGGCAACCTGTCGAGCTGCTCCAATGAAGATGTTGAATGCTTGTCATCTTTTGCCATCATTCTCCTTCCTTGACTGAGACCAGCAAACTCTGCAAGACTACAACTAATATGCATGCAAAGAAGAGTAGTAGCATGCGCCATGTCGGCATCCTCATGTGGAGAAGATTATGGAGTTGGGAAGGAAAGAAGAAGATGGGATTGGAGCGACGTCCAAGCCAATCGATCAGTATCTAGACTACCATGCACTAAGCCTAGTTGCCATCGTCCTCTCCTCCATTGTTGTCTTGATCGTCATAGAACGCGTATTGGTCTTGATATTCAAATTTTGGGGAGTTTGAGAGCGAGGATAGGCACACACAATCATGCTCCGTGAGCCAACATACACAATGCATTAATGTAAGATGCAGGGCCCAACAAATGGTGGCTCGGTTTCTTTTATTTTTGCGGAAAGCCAAATTTGAAAATATTCTTAGTAAAATTTCCTATGACCTAGCATTTTATCAAATCATACGTATCGTTTGAAGTTATGCAATAATTATAGCATAGACGGTTTCATCCACCGATTACTTGGTTCCATCCACCAATGCTAAATTTTTGACTATTAGGTTACATCCACTATATTTAATCATCGCTGGAGTACATCCCTTCAGGAAAAATCTAAATTGAAGTACATCTCTTCAACTTACTTTCTCGCTCCCGCAAAAGTTTGTTAATAGAACTAACTCGAGGAGATTCCCATGTATACCCTTGACTGTGGGCATGACCGCCTAAATAGTTTATACTCTACAGAGATTGTACATAATTACCCACAAGAGATAATCCTGCTTGCTATACTCCGCATGTTTTCTTTGACATGCAGATCAAGAGGATTATCACATGACCTTTACAATGCATCTAACGAAGAATTGCACCCGCTAAGGTTTCATCTGGAGGAAAGCTATATCCGCCCCACCCAGACCCCCTCTTGTGCCACATAGTGGCTTAAACCAGCATCACGACCTGTGTCTACGACGGCTTAAACTAGCACCACGACTCGTGAGTGACTCCAACGGTGCTTTTCTCTACTAGCGATACAAGTTAGTTAGCCATGCCTACACTTTACCAGCTTGTGGTTTGTACTATTTTACATGAAGAGGTCATCATAGGATTAAGTCCTTAATTTGTCAAGGCGGTGCATACCATAAATTACAAATTCTCGTATTACATCTACAACCACCTTTCTTACCATCCACCCAGACAGGTTAAGCAAGTTTTTAGGATTTTGAGAAGTATAAGATAAGCTATATCAAAGTATAAGTCATTTACATTCATGACTGCCCCAAACAGGATTTTATATTTAAAAGATGATGTTTAAAAATGAAGATGTTGAAGACCCTAACTTTGACTCAACTAGCATAGCTCGTAGTTAAGACTATCAATTATTTAGACATAGTATCTAGGGTGACAATTAGAATGGGTTCATCAAGTTATCAAGGATGGCGTAGCTATGTATTGCTACCTTAACAATTTTGGCAATAACTAACTTACGAATAATATACATTTTTACATTAAATAAAGCATGCATTTTTCATAATTTCAAATGGACATAATTTGCATAAAACAAGAGATCAGAAAGATCAAAATGCTAACTCACCTACATCTGGGGTTGGGAAGTCCTGTGGGTCATATGGCGCATCGAGTTGCTAGTAGAGGATGTTTTCGAAATCTAATCGGACGGAGTCGCCGAAATGCAAACAATAAGCAAGAGAGCCAAATAAATACCTAAATAAAATTCAAATGAACTCCAAATTTAAGAAAAAGCACCACTAACAAAAAGAGCTTGAATTTAGAAAATTTTAGGAACAAGTTTCACTTGAATCGAAGCAACGGTGAGGAAGAACGAGTTTTCCAAAGTTTATTTCCAAGAAAAATCCCAAAAATAAAAAGAGGAGAGCATTCTCTCTCTGACATGTGGGTCCCATAGGTTTATTTAAATTTTTGAATAAAATTTCTGTTTTAAAATCTTAGAGTATGACATGTGGGTCCCAGAGGTTTATTTAAATTTTCAAATAAAATTCTGGTTTTAAAATCTTAGAGTATGACATGTGCGTCCCACAGGTTTATTTTAATTATTAAAATTTATTTACCGACCAGAGACTGACATGTGGGGCCTCGGCACTGTGCATAGTGAAGTGGGGTCCACCTATCAGGGATACTGACTTTTAAAACCGGATTAAAAGAATTTTAATCACGGTGCGGTCCACCTGTCAGCCCAACATTAGCGTTAAATCAGCACGGGGCCACCGTCAATGGTTCATTAACATAAAATAATCACAATCATTAACTATTAAAGAAAAATTAACACTAATGATGCTGGAACAGTGTGTCGTCTCTAGCTGATCGGTGGCGCGGTTCACCGGAAGCGAAGGAAGGCCTGGTGTTACGAGAGCATTCCAAAAACGGTTCTACGGGGCTCGTGCACACTTAGGGGCGAGGTGATGGGGCTGCATTTGGCCTAGGCGGCCACTGGCGGTGAACCGGGCAGCAACAGAAACAGGACAAGGTGCATGACGGCAATGCCTGTGATGGAAGCTCAATTAAACGGAAGGGGAGTCTCTAGGAGATGACAAGAACTCATGGAAAAGGAGGGAAGGTTCAGGGGTGCCCGAATTAGGCTGGCAACGGTGAGCTCGAACGGCGGAGAGAGGTGATCAGCGCGGAAGAAGAGAGGTTGACGAACCTCCAAATTAGTGCCGGAACTATCTTCGCCTAGCAAGGAGGAAGCTGCTGGTGAACGGAATTGGTTGGCAGTTGTCGGAGTCGTCGGTGAGGCGAGGTTGCCGGAGTTGGGGGAGAAATAGTTCCAGCGGGCTGCGAGGAAAAAGGAAGCCAATTAGGCTTCATAGAAGCACCGAAGGAGTGTGAGGGACTCAAGGAGAGGTTCTACGCTGCTTGCAATACTCCAAGAATAGCTGGCGACGGTGGTGGCTGGAGACTACTGGGTGGTGGTGATTTTGGTTTTCTGGAGTGTTGAGCAAGGGAATGAGTGAGTTGGAATGGGAATTAGCCGCAAATTTATACTGCATAATCGAAGTGGGGAGCGTTGAGCGTGATTAACGCGGGTGACAGAGTAGGCGATGCGCACTCGATTATCCCTACTGTGAGCTAGGGCAGGGGAGGAAGGTGGCACGTGCGCTGCTGTCTTCGGAGGCTTCAATGCTCTACATGGGCAGTGGTGCTGAAGCAATGGAGCGCGGGTACGGTGGGGCGGCGAGGATGCCACAGAGCGAGGCTACAAATGAGGCGGGGCATGGCCGATGTAGGTAGAGCAATTGCGAAGGGGAGTTAATGCTCTGCCTCAGCTGTGATGGCCCGGAAGTGACGGTGAATCCTTGGGGAGCTGCACCATGATCGCGACTAGGCAAAGTTCCTTTTCTGTCTCACGTAGCCAGTCTTCTGCTTCTGGTGGTTCATTGGCTGAAGAGAAGGTTTGTGGTTGGGTCCTCAAGAAATTTGCCAACTTGGAGCTTCTATTGGCTGACCCCAGTTGTTGGTTGGCCAACATGACATGAAGAATCTAAGTCTGTTGGGCCATGATTTGGTCCATTGTTGGGGGTGCGGGTGGTGGGGGTGGCAAGCTTTGCCAACGCCCTTGGTCGCTTCCACACCCTCTGTCGTGGCCTCAACCTTGGACAGTGGCTCTTCTTTTGAGTGCCATCTGCGAACAAAAGAGGTGTCACGAGAAGAAAGAAGGAGGAGGGTGCGATAGGAGGGTTCACTAGCCCTCTAGTAATACAACAGAAGAACCAACTAAAGTTGACAAGCAATGCAATAAAAAGCATATTATGCAAATTAGTTTATTACAAAAGAGGTCACATGACTTGAGGGAAGCTCACAAGCTTTCACCTGGTCATGGCCTAGATCACATATATCGTCTAGGGCGGGGTACAAAAGAAATAACAAAAGTGTGCTTGCTAAGTCCAAAAAGCTGTCGGCAAGCACTACCTATCCTGTCATACTACCTACTCCAGCTTGGGGTGGTCGCCTACGCAATTAGAGCATCCCTGGGAGTAGGAATAGCTGCAACCGACCATAGGTGAGTCGCTGGCGGTGCGAGAGTTGGAGCTGGCCGGCGATCGGGAGCGATGAAGTGCCCGGCTGGGTCCCCCAACATCCGCCACTGTAAAACCAGGGGACGAGCGCACGCTCTTATGAGCAATGAGCCGGGTACGTGGTCCCCTAGAGCCGGCTAGAGCGAGGCCTCTGGTGGCAGGGGCGGGTAGGGGTAGGAGACTGTAATACCCGTAAGGAAAGGACAGCAAAGAATGAGGCAAATTAGAGAATGAGGGTGTCTGGTCCAAAGACATGACCCTCGCTGGTCTCTGACCAATGTAGAGGAGTTCTACACTTTCTACCTAGAGAGCTTCAAAGGGTGACATCTTGAGACTGGATTGATAGCTGTTGTTGGAGAATTTAGCATATGGCAAGCATCTCTCCCAATCTGAAGCGAACTCTAGGGCATAAGCCCGTAGCATGTCCTCTAGAATTTGGTTTATCCTCTCGGTTTGCCCATCTGTCTAAGGGTGATAGGCGGTGCTGAAGTTCAGGTGAGTCCCAAGGGCATTGTGCAAAGCTAGACCAAAAATGCGAGGTGAACTGGGAACCTTGGTCTGAGACTATTTTCTTAGGTACTCCATTCAAGCATACAATGTGGGTCATATACAATTCAACCAACTTATCTCCCTTGTAAGTGATCTTTACAGGAATAAAATGGGCCACCTTTGTTAACCGATCCACGATAACCCATATGGAATCATATCCTGATTTGGTGCGGGGGAGGCTAGTTATGAAATCCATCCCCACTTCCACTGGTGAATTTTCAAAGGTTGGAGCATCCAAATGGCTTCGATATTCAGCTTTGACTCGTTGGCATACACCACAACATGCTATATATTCTGCAATATCCCGCTTCATACGTGGCCACCAATATAAGGTCTTCATGTCTTGGTACATTTTAGTGCTCCCTGGGTGTAGAGTGTAGGCTAAGCTATGGGCTTTTTTAAGTAAAAACTCCTTGATCTCCTTCTAGTGGGAACAAAGAGACGGTTCCCATACCGTAGGGTTCCTTAGCCATGAGACATTTAAACTTTTGAACTCCAAAGTGTCCCTTCTGAGCTACCTTGATTTGCTCTTCCAGAATTGGGTGCACTTCTATTGTTACTAAGGTACCATTCTCTACTATCCCTAAGTTGAGCGAGGCAAATTCTTTGTAGAGCTCAGGTTGGGCTGCTTTGATCATAATGTGGTTGCAGTAGGACTTACGACTTAAGACGTCAGCCGCTATATTGGCTTTTCCCGGGTGGTAATGGACTTCCAAGTTGTAATCCTTGATTAACTCCAACAATCTCATTTGCTTGAGGTTGAAGTCGGTTTGGATGAAAATATACTTGGGACTTTTATGTTCTATATACATATCACAATGGTTTCTAATCAGGTAGTACCGCCAAATTTTAAATGCGTGCACCACAGCTTCTAGCTCCAAATCATATGTGGGGTAGTTATCCTCATGAGAATGAAATTGCCTTGAGGCGTAGGCCCCGACCTTTCCTTCTTGCATAAACATACATCCAAGACCTTAGCGGAAGGCATCACAATATACTTCAAAATCCTTATGGATGTCGGGCAAAACTAATACTGGAGTTGAGGTTAATTTCTTTTTCAATTCCTGGAAACTCTGTTCACAAGCATCCATCCACTCGTATTTCTTCTCTTTCTTGAGGAGGTGAGTCATGGGCTTGGATATTCTGGAGAAACCTTCTATGAAGCGTCTATAGTATCCTACCAACCCGAGGAAACTATGCACGTTGGTGACTGAGGCTGGTTGTTTCTATTCTAGAACTGCGTCAACCTTGGAGGGGTCAACATTCGCTCCAAAGGAGATGATATGCCCAAGGAAGCTGATCTCTTGCAAGCAAAAAGCATACTTGCTATATTTAGCATATAGTTGGTGTTCCCTAAGCGTCTCTAGGACTGCTCGCAGATGTCTTGCATGCTCATCTGCTGTCTTAGAATAGATCGTAATGTCATATATAATCACGACCACAAATTTATCTAGATAATTCATGAACACCTTATTCATTAGGTTCTTGAAATATGTTGGGGTATTGGTTAGACAAAAGGAAATAACTGTATACTCAAATAGGCCATACTGAGTGGTAAAAGCTTTTTCGGGGATGTCTTCCGTCCTGATCTCGAGTTGATGATAGCCAGATTTTAAATCTATCTTGGAGAATATTGTGGCTCTGGATAACTGGTCAAATAGATCATCTATTCTGGGCAGAGGGTATTTATTCTTGATGATCATCTCATTGAGGGATCGGTAATCCACACACAATCTAGCGGTACCATCCTTCTTCCTGACGAAGAGTACGAGTGATCCCCAAGGAGATGAGCTAGGTCTAATGAAACCTTTTTTGCAGCTCCTCGAGTTGCGACTTTAATTCCTCAAGTTCATCCACTGCCATCCTATATGGCCTCTTGGCAATTGGGGTGGTTCTTGGTTTTAAATTGATTATAAACTCCACATCCCTACAGGTGGCATGCTAGGTAACTCTTCTGGGAAGATATCTGGGTATTCTTGAACCACAACCATTTCTTCTAGGGATACTTCGTCAAGGTGGTGGATTGTATGCTTTAGCAATGGATGATCCACATTAACCCGTATTTCTAACCCAGGGTACTTGGTAAGCACTACCTTCCTGTTAGTGTAATCTATCATTCCTTGGTATTTGGCTAACTAGTCCATCCCTAGGATGATGTCCAAGGTTTGAGATTGTAGGACCAAGAAATTGGCTAGGAAACCAAAGTCTTCCAAGGTGACTTCGACCTTAGGGCTTACTAGTGTGGCGATTAAGAGCCTTCTAGGTGAATTAAGTACCACAAGGCTCCTTAACTTAAAGGTTGGCAGCATAGCCTTTACAAAAAAAACTCCCAGAGATAAGGGAATACGAAGCTCCAGAGTCAAATAAAACTTACATACGGGGAGTGGTGCTCGCACGACACTCCCACTGGAGCGTGGTGGAAGAGCTAGAGCTCTAGGTGCTGAGGTTGCCCCTTGCCGAAAGGAAGGGTTGCCCTGGTATGCTGGCTTGGGTTGGGAGCTACCCTGAGTCCTTTGTGATACCCATTTCCTCTTACGGCTGGCTTCTAGTTGCCTTCTTTCATTTTTAGAGACTAGGGCCTTGTTTACTAAGTGATGGAAGGTCAGGTGATCATGTAGGATGAATTATGCCCTCATCTCTTCATTCATCCCTTCCAGGAACCAATCTATTTTCTCTTCGTACTCTGCTACGTCTATGGGAGCGTAGCGTGCCAGATGGTTAAACTTGGTGAGGTACTCGCTGATTGACAAATTTCCCAGCTTCAAGGTGTGCAATTCATTCTTTTTCATCCTCATTATTCCGCTAGGTACAAAGTTCTACTGGAATATGACCTTTAATTTGGCCCAGGAGATAGTAGATCGAGGTGGTGCCACTTCTTCTTCTGTTTCGTTGGCTTGCTTTTGCTGTCTGGCTTGTTGGGCTCCTATGGTTGGAGTCTCAGCTACTTCTTCTTCTTCTTCTTCAGTCTCGTCATCTGAAGAATTTTTCTAGCCACGAACTTTGAGGAAGTTTTCCCACCACGCTGTGGCAATGCCTTTGAGTTGGTGGGCGGCGAAGTCAACCTTGTCTTCATCGGTGCAGCGGGCTAGGCAAAGTTTCTTTTGTCTCACGAGCCAATCTTCCGCTTCTAGTGGTTCATTGGCTGAAGAGAAGGTTTGTGGTCGGGTCCTCAAGAAATCTGCCAACTTGGAGCTTCTATTGGCTGACCCCGCTTGTTGGTTGGCCAACATGACATGAAGAATCTAAGTCTGTTGGGCCATGATTTGGGCCATTGTTGGGGGGTGCGGGTGGTGGGAGTGGCAAGGTTTGCCAATGCCCTTGGTCGCTTCCACACCCTCTGTCGTGGCCTCAGCCTTGGACAGTGGCTCTTCTTTTGAGTGCCATCTGCAAACAAAAGAGGTGTCACAGAAAGAAAGAAGGAGGAGGGTGCGTATAGGAGGGTTCACTAGCCCTCTAGTAATACAACAGAAGAACCAACTAAAGTTGACAAGCAATGCAATAAAAAGCATATTATGCAAATTAGTTTATTACAAAAGAGGTCACATGACTTGAGGGAAGCTCACAAGCTTTCACCTGGTCATGGCCTAGATCACATATATCGTCTAGGGCGGGGTACAAAAGAAATAACAAAAGTGTGCTTGCTAAGTCCAAAAGTCGCTTCAAGCACTACCTATCCTGTCATACTACCTACTCCAGCTTGGGGTGGTCGCCTACGCAATTAGAGCATCCCTGGGAGTAGGAATAGCTGCAACCAACCATAGGTGAGTCGCTGGCGGTGCGAGAGTTGGAGCTGGCCGGCGATCGGGAGCGATGAAGTGCCCGGCTGGGTCCCCCAACATCCGCCACTGTAAAACCAGGGGACGAGCGCACGCTCTTATGAGCAATGAGCCGGGTACATGGTCCCCTAGAGTCGGCTAGTGCGAGGCCTCTGGTGGCAGGGGCGGGTAGGGGTAGGAGACTGTAATACCCGTAAGGACAGGACAGCAAAGAATGAGGAAAATTAAAGAAAGAAGAAGTAGTTGCCGTCAGAACCCTAGAATTTAATTTCGGGTAGGGTATTCCATTCACGGAGATACCTGACCGTCAGGGGGCCAGTCAGCACCTCTCACAACCTTAGGGTCATCATTCGGCATTTAAACAAACCTGTTTTGTATTTTAAACACTGTAGCAAATAGCCAGCACAGTAGCAGTTAAAAACCTCCCCCATGTGGTAGCAGTAGCAGGCCAGATAGAACCTCCCCATCAATAGCCAGCGGCCAGCAAGGCTTTTCCCCATATAGCACTGCTCAGATAGCACCGCATCACAGCCAACAAAACCAGACCCTAGACAACCCCTCAGTAAGAGCAGCTCCCAGAAGAACCTCCAGAGCTCAGTCACAGGCCAACAGAAGAAGTGCACACGCAGCCAACCGAAGTCAAGCCAGAGGAGCAAGAGGTTGGACGAGGGGACCGCAAGCCGTAGGCGAAAGAGGCCTCCGCTGGGACCATTGACGCTAGCAACTGGGACAGCGAACACCAAGCCGCAACCATCACCTCAGCCGAAAGCAGTCAACCCCTCACCAACAAAGGTAGCCCTCAAACCCCACCCATGCTAGCAGTTTAGTAGATCATTACGCCCATCGATTATCAACCATGCCAGCTCGTAGCATCAACATCACACAAAAGAACTAGCATGAGTTCTCAACCAACAGTAGTAAGAGGGAATAGAGAGTATGAAGAGCACCTTGGCTAGAGGTTAGCGGCGGCGCATTACTGGTGGCCGGCACTCGCCCCTAATGGTCACCACGCACTCCCCTAGCGTGCGGGCGACCTTGGTCTCCGTCATGCCGAGCCACAGCAAGCACCTCCAAGCCATTCCTCACCTATCCTCAAAATCAAATCAAGCCGAGCAAAAGTGATTAATAGCCAAAATAGAACAAGAGAAGAGAAGCAATCGGGCCTAGAGGAGCGGATCCGGCCGAGGCCACGGATCCAAAGACTGAGGCGCGCAAGTCGTCGAGCCAAGGGGAGGCGGCACGGCCACCAGAGAGTCGGCGTGCACGGGAGAAGGCCAGACTCGGGCTCTAGGCCCTAGATCCGGTAGTAGAGCGGCGCTGTGGCCATGCAGCGCTAGGGGCCAAGGCGGCGGCGCACAGCTCCGTGGGAGAGGCGGCGACGAGAGAGAGGGCGAGAGAGAGGGGAGAGGCGGCAGCATAGGCGCGTGCGAGAGAGAGAGAGTGGTAGAGGGAGAGGGAGAGCGGCAGCGCAGGCAGTAGAGAGAGATGAGGAGGGGCGGCGGTGTAAGGAGAAGGGAGGAGGACGAAGAGAAAGAGGTGAGGGAGTGGCCGGGTGGAAGAAAAGAAAAGGGGCCGGGGAAGGATAACGGCTGTGGGCCGGCGGGTTGGAAAGAAAGGAAAAAAAGGAGAGAGGAGAGGAAAGAAAAGGAGAGGAAAGAAAGAAAAAAAATAGAGAGAAAAAGAGGGAAAAGAAAAGAAAAGAGGAGAAAAAGATTAAGAGCGTGTAGACACGATTTACGCGCGAACATAGTTGGTGCAAGCTTTAATCTATGGTCGGTTGGGTACCGAGGCATTAGAGAGGTATCCAGTAATAGGAAGATTGCCGGTATCGGGTTTGCATGTAGGAACATTATCAGTTGTCTACACGTGTTAGGGCCGATGCCGTTTGCATGCTTGCGTATATTGCTTTATCAATGAGTTGAGCTTGGGTAATGCTTGTACAAGTGGCGGTTTGATTTTTGGTGCAATCCACGCGTCGTCCGCCAGATTAACAGGCAAGTACATGCTAGAATAGTGGATTGGGGTGAATGCCTGTTATTTGTTTTGGTGACCCATGCTTTATATCATTTTATAAAATGATATCTCTGCTTATTGTTGATTATATTGCCACGAGAGGTGATTGTGATTACGGACAGGTTGTTGCATCATTTTCCTTGCAATCATCATAACATAAGTTGCATAAACTAAACCGGAGATGAAGTTATGTAACTATTCCGGTGAGGTCGGTGAGAAAGATACATGACTAATCCGGGGTGCTTACAGAGAGACCTACTTCGGTAGGAATTCCACGGAAGTAGAGTTTGTGACCCGCGTGAAAGAGAGCAGGGCACGAGTGGGCCATCGACAGGTGGACGCTCAGCTTTACCGGTATGAGCTCGGAGATTGCATCTGGACATAGCATCGCATTGCATTGTGTTGCACTGCATGAAAGAAACTGGTGATTACAGAACAATTACGGAGTTTATATTGCAATTGTGCAAGATAAGTGATTGCCGATACATACAAGGATTGTGTCTTGCCTAGACAATTGAATTGGTTTTGTTGTCGCCATTATTTTATTATGTGCTTGCGGGGTCTTTGGACTCACCTTTGCTTTGTTGTTTTTTTAGGCAAGTGGTGAAGGCGTCATGCACAGGAGGGAGTAGCACAGTTATCCCACGTACGACAGTAACTCACATATCGCTTATACATGTCATATTTAGCCTGGTGTAGCACAAATACATTTTGGTATTTAGCAATTTCATACCTCTGCTGTACTTACGGTCAATTGCCGCTGAATGCTATTGAATAAGAGAAGTTGCAACGCAAGTCTAGCGGTAAAAGCTGAAACTAGTAGCATCACAGAGCAGGTGGTAGCACTTTGGGCTCAGGTAAGGGGCCGGGGTGTTACAGAGACGACCGAAGATCGCTGAATCTAGTACTGGAGTCGGTAACACTGGTACTGTTGCTGCTGCCACTGTGATTGCTGCCGGAGGTAGCGGTGCCGAGATCCGGATGGACGATGAGGGCGTATAGATCGCTGAATCTAATGATGAATGCATGTTGGATTTTTCTAATGGCGAATTCACCCTCATATGGAGTGACTTCATGATTTTGTCGGAGGGCGTGGAATGGGAGGTTTGGGCGGCAGCCGAAATTGAATTGGGATCTAAAAGTTGACTCAACAGCCAATACTTGGAGATCCTACATTGCCTGTTTGGCTCCATCCAGGTAATCTTATCTTTTGAAAGTTGGGAGTAATATTGTTTAAGGATGTGTGCTCCTGATCAAGGTTTCAAGCTTACAGAAAAAAGGTTGCAAGGCAGAGGTGTTTGTCAACTCCAATTATGCATGATGTAATTAGATTATCATTAAACAATGCTTGCGCCTTGACGTTTACCATTTAGCTGTGATGACGGTTCCGAACCGTCTGTGATAGGCCTGTCTGTAGCAGTGCCTACTGACCCAAGCTTTCAATGCTTTGGGGGTGGATTGCACCTGTGGCTGCGTGAGAACTGGCGCACTGCTGAGCTACGACCCGGAAAGGACCTCCACTGGGTCGTCCACGAGGAAGTCGCTCATGTCCACCGGGAGATCCTCGTGGAGGGATAGCCGAACTCCTGGCCAGTGCGTCATACCTACAAGATAGGTATTATTTATTTGTGCAATATATCGATGTGAAAAAACCTTAAGAAACGAAACGTGGGCCATGCCTACAGCCAACTATCGTACCCACTGGACTGGCCCTGGCCAAACAACATGTACTACCCTGTTGATGACAGGTAGGTGTCCACGGACGACGACAGTGCTGGTGTGCAGGTACGGGCCCACGCTGACTCTCCGACCTGGCCCGGTGGTGGCGGTGCCCGAGGGTAGTCACGTGGCCCCCCGGAGCCTTCTATGGAGTCTCTACAATTTATAAGCGACTAATAAAATTAACTGGGCCTTCAAATGCACAACAGAGCGATCTACAATTTAAGAATACGTATTACGGGGTTTCTACATTTATAAGCAACTAACAAAATTAACTAGACCTTCAAGTGCACAACAGAGCGATCTAAACAATAATACAATTATTAACAACTAAATTAGTGTTACTTTTTAAACTATAAATTTAATTATTTCAGCTGCTATCCTACCATGTTTGAAAAATAAATATACAAAAAATACAGAAAACACCGTCGTTGATGCGTAAATTCCTCCTCTACCTCTCCCTCTCCTCTCCTCCTCTCTTTTCTCTTCTCCCCTTCCTCTCTCTCGGCCAAAATGTGAAATGAGCATAGTGCCGAGTGCCGGCCACGTGCTCGAGGGGTTATATCCCTTAGTCGCCCAACCGTTGGGTGACTTAGGGTATTGTCGCTCACAGTGTCGCCCAACGGTTGGGCGACTAGCCCAAGTCGTCCAACCGTGGAGCGATATATGGTCAAAACTATAAAATAAATAAATAAACAACAAGTATAATACTATAATTAAAAATTAATTATTTAAAAAAATTTCCTCAGCCTTCAGACGACTTGGTGCAGTTTATTACAGAAACTTGGTGGTACATAGAACCGACCATGCTATGTAAAGCAAATGGCTAAATCTAGATTACTACTTACAGTTGACACGGCCAAGCGTGGAGGGCTGGAGGCACGGTTTCGGCCGTTTCGCAGTGGCTGCTGCGAATGGCGGTGGTCACGGCGGAGGTGAAGAGCGGAGGCACAGCGCACGCGGCTCAAAGCATGGTCGATAGCCGGTGGGACTATTTCGTCCACCTGCCATTCCGCTGTGTTTTAGTACCACATCGCTTATTGATGTCTTCAATCACCGACTCAAATACATGCTCCGCCAATCGTTCCTCACCGAGTCAAGTAGGTGGTGGCTTGTAACCCGAGCAGGGGCATTAAGGTGATGCGGGATACCTGAGGTGCGGCCGAGCAGGGGCATTAAGGTGGTGCGGGATACTCTAAATGCACTCCGGAAGCGGCGGGCAGCGCGTGCTGCTTGCTCTAAGAGCAATAACCACCACCCGCTTCCTGACGGGTGGAGCGGCCCGGCACATGTGCCATACACACGGCAGGCCACCATCTTTTTCTGTTTTGGCAAATCCATTTTTCTGGAAACAATCCTCCCGCTATTTTTAACTTATGGCTTATGATGCTTTCTATCGTCTTTTTGAAACGGTTTACGGAGATAGCATTTTCAAAGTGGTTGATCGGCATTCAGTTTGTTTACACAAGTACTCACATTATGGCCAAAAGTTATAAGCTACAGCAAAAAAAAAAGCATCAATCTTTTCCAAATCTTAGCTTCTTGTTCTTCTTCTTCTACAAACAACTAGGACGATGCGATCATCATTTTTTTTCCTTCTTGATGATTGTTTCATAAGAAACAAGCTGAAAGACTCAAACTATTCAGTATTTCACCGTAGTTTGATCGATGGCTACAATATATCTGCATGCCATACGCTATCATCTTTCAAAAAAAAATATCCACAGTTATGCATATACTATCTACAACACATCTGCATAATATCTTGTACTGACTGTATAGCAAATAGAGATAATGAAGAAACTTGAGGCACTGGTCTCTCGGAAGCTTTGTACATCGTGATGGGTGTTGGATTAATTGGACTTGGTCCATTTTGATTTAGCAATTAATCAAATGAAATTCCTAGGCCCATATGGAAAAACTGTTTAGTCTCATATGGAGAGTTGAATGGGAGTTACACCACTTTAAAAGGTGAAACGTGGTAACCCCCTTGTGGAATCGAAAAGAGCCAATACACGTGCGCGCGCTCGCTCGCTCGCCTCGCCACGCCGAGCCGAGCGGTGCGTGTGCGCAGGCGTGTTGGGTGCGTGCGCTTTTTTCTTTATCTATTCGAAAATCGTAACGCACTGACTCGCAGTAAATAGTATTAACGAATGGCTGGCAGTAACGGTACAGTTACTAGTAAATTATGGCTGCGGTTACTTTCGAGTAATGGCTGCAGTTACTCTGGCTCTTCGTGTTTGCTGTTACAAAAGGCTCTCCTCTCCATACGGGATAGGTGATAGTATTCTGGTTCTGTTTTTGTGGCTGTGCAAGGTAATCTCCGGTCCAGAACCTTGCGCGCAAAGGGTTCTAGGCGAGTAGGCCTCTGAAACTCTGTCCGTTTGCGTACCTGCACGGGTAGACAGGCAATCAAGTTTTTGGGGAGCGCATTGGCGCGATCGCCAATCTGCTGGCACGCATCTACTTCGGTGGTGAATCGTTCGCGAGATCGCACGGCGAACATCTTCTGCATCACGCCGCCCCGCATCACGCCTCGATCGACTACATCGAATAGACCATCATATCGACTGATGGTAACGGCGCCTCCGGTGTCACCGACACTGGCCCCGCCTGAGGGTATAACCTGAAAACTTCTCTGGTACATTTGTTTCTGTGTGCTATGAATATGTTAATAGGTGTTGCTATTAGCTTGTTCGTAAGCGAATCTGAATATATCATTGTTGAATTACTCATGCTTTTGTATGTCATATTTTATATGCTGAATTTTTGGATTAAAATATGCCGAAAATTGACTAGATATTCAACAATCCAAAAACTTGATAGGTCTTTTCCGGTAGTTGGCTTTGCTGCGTTGCTTAAGCCGCACCCTCCGTTTGATGGTTCCAATTTTAAGAGATGGCGTGCACGTGCGATCCTGTGGTTTACTGCCATGGAATGTTTTCATGTTGCACAAGGTAAGCCCGCTGAGCCTCTTTTTGCTGAGGACGAACGCAAGTTCAATATAGTGGATAACTTGTTTCGAGGTGCACTTGTTAACATATTGGCAGATAACATTGTGGATGTATACATGCATTTGCCTACGGGCAAAGAGATGTGGAATGCACTTGAGGCCAAGTTCGGAGTTTCTGATGCTGGTAGTGAGCTGTATGTCATGGAGCAGTTCTATGACTACAAGATGGTCGATGACCGTTCTGTAGTAGAACAAGCTCATGAGATTCAGGCGCTGGCAAAGGAGCTTGAGAACAATAAGTGCGAGTTACCGGACAAGTTTGTGGCTGACGGTATTATCGCCAAGTTATCACCTTCTTGGTCGGATTTTGCTATCTCTTTAAAATACAAGAGGCAGGAGTTCAGTGTTACTAATCTCATTGGCTCTCTTGGTGTTGAAGAGGAGGCGAGGGCAAAAGATACTCGTGGCAAGAAAGTTGCTGCTGAGGGAGGTTCTAGTGCCAATTTGGTGCAGAAAAAGAACCCTCAGGCTTCCCACAATAAGAAGAAAAATAAGCCTATTGTCAAGCCCAAGGCTACTACTGAGTTTAAGAAGAAAGGCAAAGGAAAGGGCGGCTTTGTGTGCGTGATTACGCCATTGGGCTAAGGATTGTCCAGACCGCAAGGATAAGCAAAAGAAGTCTGCCAACATGGTTATTAGTGATGCTGGAGGAACATCAGGGTACGGTAATTATTTACCTATAGTTCTTTCTGTTTGTCAATCACCTGAGTGGTAGGTTGACACTGGTGCTAATATTCATGTGTGTGCTGATATTTCATTGTTTTCATCTTATCAGGTCTGTCGAGGTTCCTCCTTGTTAATGGGAAATGGATCGCATGCAGCTGTTCATGGTGTTGGTACGGTCGATCTGAAGTTTATTTCGGGAAAGACCGTGCAGCTGAAGAATGTACAGCATGTCCTCTCCATAAAGAAAAATCTCGTCAGCAGATCTCTATTGTGTAGAGATGGTTTTAGACTTGCATTTGAGTCCAATAAATGTGTCGTGTCTAAGTATGGAACATTTGTTGGTAAAGGCTATGAGAGCGGAGGCTTATTCCGTTTTTCTTTGATGGATTCCTATAATAAATTTGTGAACCATGTGTGCAACGATGATGATGAATCTAATGTTTGGCATTCACGACTTTGTCATGTTAATTTTGGGTGTATGACGCGCTTAGCTAATATAAGTTTAATCCCGAAATTTACTTTGGTCAAAGGTTCTAAGTGCCATGCGTGTGTTCAATCGAAACAACCTCGCAAGCCTCACAAGGCAGTGAAAGAGACGAGGAATTTGGCACCATTAGAACTCATTCATTCCGATTTGTGCGAGATGAATGGCGTGTTGACTAAAGGTGGGAAGAAATATTTCATGACGCTTATAGATGATTGCACTATATTTTGCTATGTGTACTTATTGAAAATAAAAGATGAAGCGTTAAATTACTTTAAGATCTATAAAGCTGAGGTAGAAAATCAACTTGAGAGGAAAATCAAGCAGGTAAGGTCTGATCGTGGGGGAGAGTATTTTTTGAATGAGTTTACTTTATTCTGCGAGGAACATGGAATTATTCATGAGAGGACGCCTCCCTATTCTCCCGAATCAAAACGGGGTTGCCGAAAGAAAGAACCGCACTCTAACTGATTTAGTTAACGCTATGTTAGACACTGCGGGACGTTCTAAGGAATGGTGGGGTGAGGTTATATTGACCGTTTGTCATGTCCTGAATAGAGTTCCTACAAAGAATAAAAAAGTAATACCATTCGAGGACTGGGAAAAGAAGAAATTGTCTCTCTCATACTTACGCACCTGAGAATGTTTGGCCAAAGTTAACGTGCCAATTGTCAAGAAGCGCAAACTTGGACCAAAAACCGTAGATTGTGTATTTCTTGGTTATGCTATGCACAGCGTGGGTTATAGGTTCTTAGTTATAAAAACTGTAGTACCTGACATGCGTGTTGGTACAATTATAGAGTCCAGAGACGCCACATTTTTTGAGAATGAATTTCCTATGAAATGTGATGTACCTAGCTCATCTAGTCAAGAACCTATAATTTCCCTTGATTCTTTTGTGCCGATAGAACATGGTAAGAAAACGCCTATGAAAAATGCTGAGGAGGATAACAATGAGGTTACTCGAAAGAGTAAGAGACAGAGGATTGCAAAGTCCTTTGGTGATGATTTCATTGTATACCTCGTGGATGACACTCCAAGAACCATGGAAGAGGCATATTCTTCTCCTAACGCTGACTATTGGAAGGAAGCAGTACGGAGTGAGATGGACTCTATTATGTCTAATGGAACTTGGGAGGTCGTTGACCGTCCTTATGGGTGTAAACCTATAGGATGTAAATGGATTTTCAAGAAAAAGCTTAGACCTGATGGTACAATTGAAAAGTACAAGGCAAGGCTTGTGGCCAAGGGTTATACCCAGAAAGAAGGCGATGACTTCTTTGATACTTATTCACCTGTTGCCCGATTGACCACAATTCGAGTACTACTTGCCCTGGCTTCCTCTCATGGTCTGCTCGTTCATCAAATGAACGTTAAGATAGCTTTCCTAAATGGAGAGTTGGAGGAGGAGATTTATATGGATCAGCCAGACGGGTTTGTGGTAGAAGGTCAAGAAGGAAAGGTGTGCAAGTTGTTAAAGTCTTTGTATGGCCTAAAGCAAGCACCTAAGCAGTGGCATGAGAAGTTTGACAGAACTTTGACATCTGCTGGCTTTGTTGTGAATGAAGCCGACAGATGTGTGTACTATCGCTATGGTGGGGGAGAAGGAGTGATCTTGTGCTTGTATGTTGATGACATACTGATTTTTGGGACCAACCTCAATGTGGTTGAGGAGGTTAAGGACTTTCTGTCCAAGAGTTTTGAGATGAAAAATTTGGGAGTGACTGATGTGATTCTTAACATTAAGCTACTGAGAGGAGGTGATGGTGGGGTTACACTTGTGCAATCTCACTATGTAGAGAAGGTCTTGAGTCACTTTGGTTATAGTGACTGCAAGCCTGCTTCTACTCCTTATGATCCTAGTGTGTTATTGAGGAAAAACCGAAGAGTAACAAAGGATCAATTGAGATACTCCCAGATCATTGGCTCATTGATGTATTTAGCTAGTGCTACGAGGCCTGACATCTCGTTTGCTGTGAGCAAGCTAAGCCGATTTGTTTCAAATCCGGGAGATGATCATTGGCGTGCTCTTGAGAGAGTAATGCGTTATCTAAAAGCAACCGTGAGCTATGGTATTCACTATGCTGGGTACCCAAAGGTACTGGAGGGCTACAGTGATTCAAACTGGATCTCTGATGCTGATGAGATAAAAGCCACGAGTGGATATGTGTTCACACTTGGAGGTGGTGCTATTTCCTGGAAGTCTTACAAGCAGACCATCTTAACAAGGTCAACCATGGAAGCAGAACTCACAGTGTTAGATACCGCAACTGTTGAGGCTGAGTGGCTTCGTGAACTCCTTATGGATTTGCCGGTGGTTGAAAAACCGATACCGGTTATCCTGATGAACTATGATAATCAGACTGTAATTATCAAGGTGAACAGTTCTAAGGACAACATGAAGTCATCTAGACATGTTAAGAGGCGGTTGAAGTCTGTCAGAAAGCTGAAAAACTCCGGAGTGATAGCGCTGGACTATGTCGACATACTAATAATCCGGCGACCAATTTACAAAGGGTTTATCACGTAATATGATAGATAGTGCATCGAGTGAGATGGGCACGAGACCCACATGAGTCATACCACGAGTAACTTTGTTCTCGTGATCGGAGATCCCGTGAAGTAGGATGGTGAAACAAGCTATTAGTTGACTGGGAGGAGAGACCTTTACAGGGCTCATTTCTTCAATGATACGCTTCTCTCCTATTCTGTATGGCAGGTTGATTTTTACCTTAATGTGATCCGAGTGGCTTATTTAGAGCAGAGATGTCGGCCTACAGGACATCTTAGAAGGAACACACCTATATGAGTTCGACTGCTAGTCACAGTCTATGAGATTTGGGTGATCTCTAGATACTCATGAATAGGCATGGAGTATAACTTATACGCTCCAACCAGAGGGGATGCTTTAGGCAGCCTAGTACTAGTAAAGGAACTGGGTAAAGCTTGTTCGCACAAAACTGTCAATTCAAGGCATAGTCCATTGTTCAGTTGTGGATAAGTGTAACTCCGTTCTTAGGTGGATGTTCAACTTAACAGTCTCCATTGAAACACTGGTATATCAAACAACAGCAGAACTGAGAGTATTTCACGTGTGCCTTGAAATTTGGTGGGGATTGTTAGATTAATTGGACTTGGTCCATTTTGATTTAGCAATTAATCAAATGAAATTCCTAGACCCACATGGAAAAACTGTTTAGTCCCATATGGAGAGTTGAATGGGAGTTACACCACTTTAAAAGGTGGAACGTGGTAACCCCCTTGTGGAATTGGAAAGAGCCAATACACGCGCGCGCGCTCACTCGCTCGCTCGCCTCGCCTCGCCTCGTCTCACCACGCCGAGCCGTGCTGAGCCGTGCCGTGCCGTGCGTGTGCGTGCGCGCAGGCGTGTCGGGTGCGTGCGCGTTTTTCTTTATCTATTCGAAAATCATAACGCACTGACTCGCAGTAAATAGTATTAACGAATGGCTCGCAGTAACGGTACAGTTACTAGTAAATTATGGCTGCAGTTACTTTCGAGTAATGGCTACAGTTACTAGTGACTAATGGCTGCAGTTACTCTGGCTCTTCGTTTTTGCTGTTACAAAAGGCTCTCCTCTCCATACGGGATAGTTGATAGTATTCTGGTTCTGTTTTTGTGGCTGTGCAAGGTAATCTCCGGTCCAGAACCTTGCGCGCAAAGGGTTCTGGGCGAGTAGACCTCCGAAACTCTGTCCGTTTGCGTACGTGCACGGGTAGACGGGGCAATCAAGTTTTTGGGGAGCGCATTGGCGCGACTTCTCAATCTGCAAAGTACATCATCTACTTCCTGGTGGTGAACTGTTCGCGAGACTGCACGGCGAACATCTTCCTGGATCACGCCACGATCGACTACATCGAATAGACCATCATGTCGACTGATGGTAACGGCGCCTCCGGTGTCACCGACACTGGCCCCGCCCGAGGGTATAACCTGAAAACTTCTCTGGTGCATTTGTTTCTGTGTGCTATGAATATGTTAATAGGTGTTGCTATTAGCTTATTCGTAAGCGAATATGAATATATCACTGTTGAATCACTCATGCTTTTGTATGTCATGTTTTATATGCTGAATTTCTGGATTAAAATATGCCGAAAATTGACTAGATATTCAACAATGGGCTCGTTGACAAGAGGTTCTTGTGTTCTTGGCAACTTGTCGAGCTACTCCAATGAAGATGCTGAATGCTTGTCTTCGTTTGCCATCATTCTCCTTCCTTGACTGAGACCAGCAAACTCTACAAGACTATAACTAATATGCATGCAAAGAAGAGAAGTAGCATGCGCCATGTCGGCGTCCTCATGTGGAGAAGATTATGGAGTGGGGAAGGAAAGAAGAAGATAGGATTGGAGCGACGTCCAAGCCAATCGATCAGGAGATAGACTAGAACGTGTATTGGTCTTGATTTTCAAATTTTGGAGAGTTTGAGAGCAAGGATGGGCACACACAATATGCTCTGCAAGCCAACATACAGAATACATTAATATAAGATGCAGGGCCCAACAGGCTCGGTTTCTTTTATTTTTGCGGAAAGCCATAGTTGCAAATAATCTTAGTAAAATTTCCTATGACCTAGCATTTTATCAAATCATATGTATCATTTGAAGTTATGCAATAATTATAGCATAGACGGTTTCATCCACCGATTACATGGTTCCATCCACTAATGCTAAATTTTTGAAGTACATCCCTTCAACTTATTTTCTCCCTCCCACAAAAATTTGTAAATAGAACTAACTCGAGGAGATTCCCATATATGCCCTTGATTGTTGGCATGACTGCCTAAATATTTTATACTCTACAGATATTGTACATCTTTACCCACAAGAGATAATCCTGCTTGCTATACTCCGCATGTTTTCTTTGACATGCAGATCAAGAGGATTACCACAGGTTAAGCAAGTTTTTAGGATTTTGAGAAACATAAGATAAGTTATATCAAAGTATCAGTTATTTACATCTCTTGACAGCCCCAAACAGGATTTTATATTTAAAAGATGATGTTTAGGGTGGCTAAGACCGTAACTTTGACTCAACTAGCATAGCTCGTAGTTAAGACTATCAGATATTTAGATATAGTATCTAGGGTGACAATTATAATGTGTTCATCAAGTTATCAAGGATGGCGTAGCTATGTATTGCTAACTTAACAATTTTGGCAATAACTAACTTATGAATAATATACATTTGTACATGAAATAAAGCATGCGTTTTTCATAATTTCAAATGGACATGCTTTGCATAAACCATGAGATCAGAATGATCAAAATGCTTACTCACCTACGTCTGAGGTTCGGAAGTCCTGTGGGCTTATGACGCATTGAGTTGCTAGTCGAGGACGTTTTTGAAATCTAATCGGACGGAGTCGCAGGAATGCAAACAATAAGTAAGAGATCAATATAAATACCTCAATAAAATTCAAATAAACTCCAAATTGAATAAAAATCACCACTAAAAAAGATCTTGAATTTAGAAAATTTTAGGAACAAGTTTCACTTGAATCGGAGCTACGGTGAGGAAGAACGAGTTTTCCCAAATTTATTTCTAGGAAAAATCCCAAAAATAAAAAGAGGAGAGAATTATCTCTCCGACATGTGGGTCACATAGGTTTATTTAAATTTTTGAATAAAATTTTGGTTTTAAAATCTTAGAGTATGAAATGTGGGTCCAAGAGGGTTATTTAAATTTTTGAATAAAATTCTAGTTTTAAAATCTTAGAGTATGACATGTGAGTCCCACAGGTTTGTTTTAATTATTAAAATTTATTTACTGACCAGAGACTGACATGTGGGGCCTCGGCACTATGCACAATGAAGTGGGGTCCACCTGTCAGTGATACTGACTTTTAAAACCGGATTGAAAGAATTTTAATCGCTGTGGGGTCCACCTGTTAACCCAACATTAGCGTTAAATCGGCACGGGGCCATCGTCAATGGTTCATTAACATAAAATAATCACAATCATTAACTATTAAAGAAAAATTAACGCTAATGATGCTGGAACAGTGTGTCGTCTTTGGCTGATCGGTGGCGCGGCTCACCGACAATGAAGAAAGGCATGGTGTTATGAGAGCATTCCAAAAACGGTTATACGGGGCTCGCGCGCACTCAGGGGTGACGTGATGTGGCTGCATTTGGCCTAGGCAGCCACTGGCGACGAACTGGGCGGCGGCAGAAATAGGGTAAGGTGCATGACGGCAATGCCTGCAATGGAAGCTCAATTAAACGGAAGAGGAGTTTCTAGGTGAGGATAGGAACTCATCGGAAAAGGAGCGAAGGTTCAGTGGTGCCGAAATTGGGCTGGCGACGGTGAGCTCGAACGGCGGAGAGGGGTGATCGGCACAGAAGAAGAGAGGTCGTTGAACCTCCAAATTGGTGCTGGAACTATCTTCGCCTTTCAGGGAGGAAGCTGCTGGTGAACGGAATTAGTTGGCGGTTATTGGAGTCGTCGGCGAGGTGAGGTTGCCGGAGTTGGGGGAGAAATGGTGCCAGCGGGCTACGAGGAAAAAGGAAGCCGATTAGGCTTCACAGAAGCGCCGAAGGAGTGTGAGGGACTCAAGGATAGGTTCTACGTTGCTTGCAATACTCCAAGAATAGCTAGCGACGGTGGCGGTTGGAGACTACAGGGTGGCAGTGATTACGGTTTTCTGGAGTGTTGAGCAAGGGAATGAGTGAGTTGGAACGGGAATTAGCCGCAAATTTATACTACATAATCAAAGTAGGGAGCGTTGAGCGTGATTAAGGCAGGTGACGGAGTGGGCGGCACACTCGATCATCCCTACCACGAGCTAGGGCAGGGAAGGAAGGTGGCACATGCGTTGCTGTCTTCGGAGGCTTCAATGCTCTACAAGGGCGGGGGTGTTGAAGCGATGGAGCGCGGGTACGGTGGGGCGGCAAGGATGCCACAGAGCAAGGTTACTAACGAGGCGGGGCATGGCCGGTGCAGCTGGAGCAATTGCGGAGGGGACTCGATGCTCTGCCTCAGCTGTCATGGCCCAGAAGTGACGGTGAATCCATGGGGAGTTGCACCGTGACCGTGACGGGGATACGATGGAAAGTGACGAGCAACGGGGCTATGAGGAGGAGGTAGGGATCTAGCCCTAGGGAAGGAGTACGGGGAGATCACGGCAATGCCACGGGGAGATTCGGCATTGGGCATAGGGAGGGGAGGTTGGGGCGGTGACGAGAGGTGGCATCAGCGGTGTGCACAGTGGAGCAGGCGGCGAGCGAGCGAAGAAGAGAGGGGGAGAGAAAGACGAGCGGGCCGACTGGGCCGCGGGGGGTTTCTTTTTCTTTTCTTTTTTTCAATACTAAAAAGAGGTGCAAAATTTTGGTAAATCACAAAATCAAGATTTGAGAATCAAATGCCAACTTCTAAATTATGAAATACACCTTTTCAATTAAGTTTTCACAATACAAACAACGGCAACATGCCCTAAAAATTGGGATGTCACGAATCCTAACCCCCTTAAACAAAATCTCGACCCCGAGATTCTAGCTAGGCTGGGAACAGGTGGGGGAAATCAGCACTAAGCTGGACTTCACGTTCCTAGGTCGCTTCTCACTCTGAGTGGTTACTCCATTGGACCTTGCAAAGACGGATGGTTTGGCACCTGGTTTGCTTCTCCATAGTGTCAAGGATCTTGATCGGATGCTCTGAATAAGTAAGATCTTTCTGAAACTCAATGGTTTCAGTAGGCGCTTGCTCTTCAAGGACTCTAAGGCACTTCTTGAGTTGCGAGACATGGAACACGTTATGCACATCAGTCAGACTTGTGGGAAATTCTAGTTTATAAGTGACTTCTTTGCACTTGGCGATGATTGAAAAAACACCTATATAACGGGATGCGAGTTTCCCTTTTATTTTGAACCTTTGAACTCCCCTGAGGGGTGACACTTTGAGGTAGACATGATCCCCTGCTTGGAAGGTTAGCTTCTACTTCAGTTGTCAGCGTAGCTCTTTTGTCTGGAAAGGACAGCAAAGAATGAGGCAAATTAAAGAATGAGGGTGTCTGGTCCAAAGACATGACCCTCGCTGGTCTCTGACCAATGTAGAGGAGTTCTACACTTTCTACCTAGAGAGCTTCAAAGGGTGACATCTTGAGACTGGATTGATAGCTGTTGTTGGAGAATTTAGCATATGGCAAGCATCTCTCCCAATCTGAAGCGAACTCTAGGGCATAAGCCCGTAGCATGTCCTCTAGAATTTGGTTTATCCTCTCGGTTTGCCCATCTGTCTAAGGGTGATAGGCGGTGCTGAAGTTCAGGTGAGTCCCAAGGGCATTGTGCAAAGCTAGACCAAAAATGCGAGGTGAACTGGGAACCTTGGTCTGAGACTATTTTCTTAGGTACTCCATTCAAGCATACAATGTGGGTCATATACAATTCAACCAACTTATCTCCCTTGTAAGTGATCTTTACAGGAATAAAATGGGCCACCTTTGTTAACCGATCCACGATAACCCATATGGAATCATATCCTGATTTGGTGCGGGGGAGGCTAGTTATGAAATCCATCCCCACTTCCACTGGTGAATTTTCAAAGGTTGGAGCAGTCCAGCGGGCTTCTGATATTCAGCTTTGACTCGTTGGCATACACCACAACATGCTATATATTCTGCAATATCCCGCTTCATACGTGGCCACCAATATAAGGTCTTCATGTCTTGGTACATTTTAGTGCTCCCTGGGTGTAGAGTGTAGGCTAAGCTATGGGCTTTTTTTAAGTAAAAACTCCTTGATCTCCTTCTAGTGGGAACAAAGAGACGGTTCCCATACCGTAGGGTTCCTTAGCCATGAGACATTTAAACTTTTGAACTCCAAAGTGTCCCTTCTGAGCTACCTTGATTTGCTCTTCCAGAATTGGGTGCACTTCTATTGTTACTAAGGTACCATTCTCTACTATCCCTAAGTTGAGCGAGGCAAATTCTTTGTAGAGCTCAAAGTTGGGCTGCTTGATCATAATGTGGTTGCAGTAGGACTTACGACTTAAGACGTCAGCCGCTATATTGGCTTTTCCCGGGTGGTAATGGACTTCCAAGTTGTAATCCTTGATTAACTCCAACAATCTCATTTCCTTGAGGTTGAAGTCGGTTTGGATGAAAATATACTTGGGACTTTTATGTTCTATATACATATCACAATGGTTTCTAATCAGGTAGTACCGCCAAATTTTAAATGCGTGCACCACAGCTTCTAGCTCCAAATCATATGTGGGGTAGTTATCCTCATGAGAATGAAATTGCCTTGAGGCGTAGGCCCCGACCTTTCCTTCTTGCATAAACATACATCCAAGACCTTAGCGGAAGGCATCACAATATACTTCAAAATCCTTATGGATGTCGGGCAAAACTAATACTGGAGCTGAGGTTAATTTCTTTTTCAATTCCTGGAAACTCTGTTCACAAGCATCCATCCACTCGTATTTCTTCTCTTTCTTGAGGAGGTGAGTCATGGGCTTGGATATTCTGGAGAAACCTTCTATGAAGCGTCTATAGTATCCTACCAACCCGAGGAAACTATGCACGTTGGTGGATCGAGGTCGGTTGTTTCTATTCTAGAAGCTGCGTCAACCTTGGAGGGGTCAACAGTTACGCCTCCAAAGGAGATGATATGCCCAAGGAAGCTGATCTCTTGCAAGCAAAAAGCATACTTGCTATATTTAGCATATAGTTGGTGTTCCCTAAGCGTCTCTAGGACTGCTCGCAGATGTCTTGCATGCTCATCTGCTGTCTTAGAATAGATCAGAATGTCATATATAACTGCGACCACAAATTTATCTAGATAATTCATGAACACCTTATTCATTAGGTTCTTGAAATATGTTGGGGTATTGGTTAGACCAAAGGAAATGACTGTATACTCAAATAGGCCATACTGAGTGGTAAAAGCTGTTTCGGGGATGTCTTCCGTCCTGATCTCGAGTTGATGATAGCCAGATTTTAAATCTATCTTGGAGAATATTGTGGCTCTGGATAACTGGTCAAATAGATCATCTATTCTGGGCAGAGGGTATTTATTCTTGATGATCATCTCATTGAGGGATCGGTAATCCACACACAATCTAGCGGTACCATCCTTCTTCCTGACGAAGAGTACGAGTGATCCCCAAGGAGATGAGCTAGGTCTAATGAAACCTTTTTTGCAGCTCCTCGAGTTGCGACTTTAATTCCTCAAGTTCATCCACTGCCATCCTATATGGCCTCTTGGCAATTGGGGTGGTTCTTGGTTTTAAATTGATTATAAACTCCACATCCCTACAGGTGGCATGCTAGGTAACTCTTCTGGGAAGATATCTGGGTATTCTTGAACCACAACCATTTCTTCTAGGGATACTTCGTCAAGGTGGTGGATTGTATGCTTTAGCAATGGATGATCGACATTAACCCGTATTTCTAACCCAGGGTACTTGGTAAGCACTACCTTCCTGTTAGTGTAATCTACCATTCCTTGGTATTTGGCTAACTAGTCCATCCCTAGGATGATGTCCAAGGTTTGAGATTGTAGGACCAAGAAATTGGCTAGGAAACCAAAGTCTTCCAAGGTGACTTCGACCTTAGGGCTTACTAGTGTGGCGATTAAGAGCCTTCTAGGTGAATTAAGTACCACAAGGCTCTTTAACTTAAAGGTTGGCAGCATAGCCTTTACAAAAAAAAACTCCCAGAGATAAGGGAATACGAAGCTCCAGAGTCAAATAAAACTTACATAGGTATGGATTTAACAGAAAACGTACCCATAAGCACTCCAGAGGCATCCTGAGCATCTTCTGCTGTCACATGGTTGACTCACCCTTGGTTGTGAGTTGAAGTAGTCTGAGATGCTTGAGGTATTTGGAAGCCCTTGCTTGGTGCTGATGATTGCCCTTTTGCTAGAGTGGCATTCAAGTTGAACTTGACTGAAGTGACTTGACGATCCGGGCACCTGTTGGTAAAGTGCCCTTTTGCTCCGAAGTTGAAGCAATGCAGATTAGCTGCTGGGTTTGCCGAGGGAGATTGCCCCACGGGGAGTGGTGCTCGCACGACACTCCCACTGGAGCGTGGTGGAAGAGCTAGAGCTCTAGGTGCTGAGGTTGCCCCTTGCCGAAAGGAAGGGTTGCCCTGGTATGCTGGCTTGGGTTGGGAGCTGCCCTGAGTCCTTTGTGATACCCATTTCCTCTTACGGCTGGCTTCTAGTTGCCTTCTTTCATTTTTAGAGACTAGGGCCTTGTTTACTAAGTGATGGAAGGTCAGGTGATCATGTAGGATGAATTATGCCCTCATCTCTTCATTCATCCCTTCCAGGAACCAATCTATTTTCTCTTCGTACTCTGCTACGTCTATGGGAGCGTAGCGTGCCAGATGGTTAAACTTGGTGGGGTACTCGCTGATTGACAAATTTCCCAGCTTCAAGGTGTGGAATTCATTCTTTTTCATCCTCATTATTCCGCTAGGTACAAAGTTCTACTGGAATATGACCTTTAATTTGGCCCAGGAGATAGTAGATCGAGGTGGTGCCACTTCTTCTTCTGTTTTGTTGGCTTGCTTTTGCTGTCTGGCTTGTTGGGCTCCTATGGTTGGAGTCTCAGCTACTTCTTCTTCTTCTTCTTCAGTCTCGTCATCTGAAGAATTTTTCTAGCCACGAACTTTGAGGAAGTTTTCCCACCACGCTGTGGCAATGCCTTTGAGTTGGTGGGCGGCGAAGTCAACCTTGTCTTCATCGGTGCAGCGGGCTAGGCAAAGTTCCTTTTCTGTCTCACGTAGCCAGTCTTCTGCTTTTGGTGGTTCATTGGCTGAAGAGAAGGTTTGTGGTTGGGTCCTCAAGAAATCTGCCAACTTGGAGCTTCTATTGGCTGACCCCAGTTGTTGGTTGGCCAACATGACATGAAGAATCTAAGTCTGTTGGGCCATGATTTGGTCCATTGTTGGGGGTGCGGGTGGTGGGGGTGGCAAGCTTTGCCAACGCCCTTGGTTGCTTCCACACCCTCTGTCGTGGCCTCAACCTTGGACAGTGGCTCTTCTTTTGAGTGCCATCTGCGAACAAAAGAGGTGTCACAGAAAGAAAGAAGGAGGAGGGTGCGTATAGGAGGGTTCACTAGCCCTCTAGTAATACAACAGAAGAACCAACTAAAGTTGACAAGTAATGCAATAAAAAGCATATTATGCAAATTAGTTTATTACAAAAGAGGTCACATGACTTGAGGGAAGCTCACAAGCTTTCACCTGTTCATGGCCTAGATCACATATATCGTCTAGGGCGGGGTACAAAAGAAATAACAAAAGTGTGCTTGCTAAGTCCAAAAAGCTGTCGGCAAGCACTACCTATCCTGTCATACTACCTACTCCAGCTTGGGGTGGTCGCCTACGCAATTAGAGCATCCCTGGGAGTAGGAATAGCTGCAACCAACCCTAGGTGAGTCGCTGGCGGTGCGAGAGTTGGAGCTGGCCGGCGATCGGGAGCGATGAAGTCCCCGTCTGGGTCCCCCAACATCCGCCACTGTAAACCAGGGGACGAGCGCACGCTCTTACAAGCAATGAGCCGGGTACGTGGTCCCCTAGAGCCGGCTAGTGCGAGGCCTCTGGTGGCAGGGGCGGGTAGGGGTAGGACACTATAATACCCGTAAGAAAAGGACAGCAAAGAATGAGGCAAATTAAAGAAAGAAGAAGAAGTTGCCGTCAGAACCCTAGAATTTAATTTCGGGTAGGGTATTCCATTCACGGAGATACCTGACCGTCAGGGGGCCAGTCAGCACCTCTCACAACCTTAGGGTCATCATTCGGCATTTAAACAAACCTGTTTTGTATTTTAAACACTGTAGCAAATAGCCAGCATAGTAGCAGTTAAAAACCTCCCCCATGTGGTAGCTGTAGCAGGCCAGATAGAACCTCCCCATCAATAGCCAGCAGCCAGCAAGGCTTTTCCCCATATAGCACTGCCCAGATAGCACCGCATCACAGCCATCAAAACCAGACCCTATACAACCCCTCAGTAAGAGCAGCTCCCAGAAGAACCTCCAGAGCTCAGTCACAGGCCAACAGAAGAAGTGCACACGCAGCCAACCGAAGTCAAGCCAGAGGAGCAAGAGGCTGGACGAGGGGACCGCAAGCCGTAGGCGAAAGAGGCCTCCGCTGGGACCATTGACGCTAGCAACTGGGACAGCGACCACCAAGCCGCAACCATCACCTCAGCCGAAAGCAGTCAACCCCTCACCAACAAAGGTAGCCCTCAAACCCCACCCATGCTAGCAGTTTAGTAGATCATTACGCCCATCGATTATCAACCATGCCAGCTCGTAGCATCAACATCACACAAAAGAACTAGCATGAGTTCTCAACCAACAGTAGTAAGAGGGAATAGAGAGTATGAAGAGCACCTTGGCAAGAGGTTAGCGGCGGCGCATTACTGGTGGCCGGCACTCGCCCCTAATGGTCACCACGCACTCCCCTAGCGTGCGGGCGACCTTGGTCTCCGTCATGCCGAGCCACAGCAAGCACCTCCAAGCCATTCCTCACCTATCCTCAAAATCAAATCAAGCCGAGCAAAAGTGATTAATAGCCAAAATAGAACAAGAGAAGAGAAGCAATCGGGCCTAGAGGAGCCAGATCCGGGCCGGAGGCCACGGATCCAGCACCTGGAGGCGGCGCAAGTCGTCGAGCCAAGGGGAGGTGGCACGGCCACCAGAGAGTCGGCGTGCACGGGAGAAGGCCAGACTCGGGCTCTAGGCCCCAGATCCGGTAGTAGAGCGGCGCTGTGGCCATGCAGCGCTAGGGGCCAAGGCGGCGGCGCACAGCTCCGTGGGAGAGGCGGCGGCGAGAGAGAGGGCGGGAGAGAGGGGAGAGGCGGCGGCATAGGCGCGTGCGAGAGAGAGAGCGGTAGAGGGAGAGGGAGAGCGGCAGCGCAGGCAGTAGAGAGAGATGAGCAGGGGCGGCGGTGTAAGGAGAAGGGAGGAGGACGAAGAGAAAGAGGTGAGGGAGTGGCCGGGTGGAAGAAAAGAAAAGGGGCCGGGGAAGGATAACGGCTGTGGGCCGACGGGTTGGAAAGAAAGGAAAAAAAGGAGAGAGGAGAGGAAAGAAAAGGAGAGGAAAGAAAGAAAAAAATAGAGAGAAAAAGAGGGAAAAGAAAAGAAAAGAGGAGAAAAAGATTAAGAGCGTGTAGACTCGGTCTACGCGCGAACATAGTTGGTGCAAGCTTTAATCTATGGTCGATTGGGTACCGAGGCATTAGAGAGGTATCCAGTAATAGGAAGATTGCCGGTATCGGGTTTGCATGTAGGAACGTTATCGGTTGTCTACACGTGTTAGGGCCGATGCCGTTTGCATGCTTGCGTATATTGCTTTATCAATGAGTTGAGCTTGGGTAATGCTTGTACAAGTGGCGGTTCAATTTTTGGTGCAGTCCACGCGTCGTCTGCCAGATTAACAGGCGAGTACATGGTAGAATAGTGGATTGGGGTGAATGCCTGTTATTTGTTTTGGTGACCCATGCTTTATATCATTTTATAAAATGATATCTCTGCTTATTGTTGATTATATTATGTGAGACCCGGAAGTAGAAACTCCCAGACCCCCCTGTGTATAGCAGTACTAGTCCCAGATCAACGCTAGTACACACAGATAATCAGACAAAATGATACATTGCCAACACCGCTTTATTACAATAATAACGGAAATACATAAGTCCTGGCCCGAGGCCTTACAACTGCGGTTCACTGAACCTCTTACACAAAATAAAACCAATGAAGCGAAATATTCGAATAAACGCCCATCAATCGCCACGGGCAATTGACTTGAGCAACGAGACCTAGTCCTCCGGAAAGAATCCATCACAGCCGCAAGCGGAACAGTAGTCGTAATCTCCTTCCTGAGCTGCAACCTCCTCTGAGAATTATTTTGAAGTGTAGTATGTGAGTACAAGAATGTATTAGATGTAGGGTTGAACAAAGGAAGGCTATATGACTCTTTTGCACAAATCAGCATTTTATTTTAAATTTATATACTCCTTCTAAAAGCATTTTATTAAACACTTAATTTTTATAATCTGAAGTTTAATAAGTACTTTAGTGAAGGTTACAACCACCAACACTAATAAATAGGCTATATCCGCCAAGAGTCAAAATAGAGGTTAAAACCACCTGAACTGGTTACATCCGCCAGACCAAAATTACGAGAGTTCTATCCACTCTCTAATTTTTTCCAAAACCTTTTTTTTTAAATTCAAAGTCAAATCTCTACTATGTGAATGCATTCCTTGTCCGCCCTTGATCGTGGGCATGGCTATTCGAATAGTTTTATTACTTTGCAGAGTTTGTACAACTTTACCCACAAGAGATATTTTATCTTAACAGTCAACATGCTTCCTTTGACATAAGACCCAGATAAAATATCACAAAGCTTTTCACCTACTCTAGTATAGTTTTATATCACCCGCTGAGGTTTCACCGCTGAAGGGTTAAATCCACCACAGTCAGAAGCCCCCTCTTGCGCCATGTGAGTGCAGTAAATCCCTGCCCCTCACTTTGAGTAATCAGTAAATCCCTGATACCCATTTTTCGATAGTGACACAAAATCTAAACTATTATAGGTTAATTAGCTAGGTTGTACCTATTTTAATTTGTGGTTGTACGGTTTTACTCAGATTGGACAAACACAAGAATCGGTCCTTAGACGACCAGGGTGGATCATTCACAAACCCATTTTTCGTGCTAAACCGCACCAACCAAACATTCCATCCACCCTCGTCAAATATTTCATTTTGAATTTTCCTTTTTAAGTTAAAATTATAGTGGTAACATCTATTACCACTTTCCAAACAAATCATTGAATCAAAAACATTCATTAACCATTTTTCTCATATGAGCATTTTTTTACATTTAACAGCTAAACTAAGCATTTGCTAATACTCTAAATTCAACAATAAATAATACTAACTCATTTATGAGTCCAAGAATATCCTATGTTGACAAGGGTACATGGTAAGCAATTTCCAAAGGAGGGTATAACAAATTGGGTGTTTATCTAAATTCTAGAATTAAAATTATCAATTTATTAAACATAGCCATGCAAATAATTTAAAATAATTGCAAAAACTATTTATAAAACATAGGAGCAAAATGGTCAAGGAGACTTGCCTTCTGGAATTAAGTTGGAATCTTCCCGCAGTTGTTCTTGAAAATCGTCGGACAGATCGGATTCTACACGAGAAACGAGAAGAACCAAATAAATAAAATAAAATTAAAAATTAAAAATAAATATACCAAATGAAATGTTGGAATTTTATATGAATTTAGAAATTTGAATGGGTCAATTTGGAGTTAAAACGCAAAAGTTATAGCCTTCCAAAGTTTAAATACAAAATAAAAGAAAAAGGCTATTTTCTGGATTAAATTTTAAACCGAAAATCATTTATGACGTCAGCAATAATTATTTTCCTAAAGGAAAATCTGAAATATGACGTCAGCAAGAGAATAGATTTTCGGTCGAATTATTTTTATACTGGAAAATCAGATTTAATGCGCCAGCGTGACATCAGCAAGGAATTTTCGGATTTTAATTAAAACAGGTAGGGCTGACGTGGCAGGAGGGGCTGACGTGGCCTCCACGTGGCTGACGCGTGGACGCCGCGTGGCTACCACGTCACGGCTTTTTGCCGACATGGCCGCGCACGCGCGAGGTGGCGGGGAGGCGCTCGGGTGGCGCTGACGTGGCGCCGATCTGGCCGCCACCTAAGCCCGACGGCCGACGGTGGCGCGGCCGGTGGCGCCACGGGACCGAGGTCGCCGAGCTCGGTGATCGCGGCGCCGCCAAGGGTACCGAATGAAGAGGAGGATGCAGGAATGCATCGGCACCTTGCGCGAGGCCGAGGGTGACCGGAGGAAGAATCGGCGAGGAGGGGCGGCGGTCGGAGAGGAACCTCACGGCGGCGGAGGAGCTCCGGTGGCGCAGCAGCTCGGGGAAGGGGTCACCGTGAATCGCCTTGGCACCAGCAATGTCGAGGAGGCGTCGGCGAGGAATGAGGAAGCCCGAGGCGGCCGGAATCGCTCGCCGGAGTACTTGAAGCCGCGGGGAAGAAATCGGACGTAGGGAGAGCTCTGGCGCTCGGGTGGTTTGTGTTGAGAGGTGAGGGAGGAGCGGCAGCGGTAGAGGAACCTCGGGGTGCGGGTTTTATAGGCCGGGGAGGGGTGTAACGGTCGCGCGAAGTCCACCGGAGTGCAACAGACGGGGAAGGTTAACACGAAGGTGATAACGGCTGCAATTAGGAGTGATTATGCCTCAGAGGGGTGCGGGGAGGCGTTAATTTGAATGCGCAGTGGTGCGGGGAAATAAATCAGCAAGAAACCGAAGCTTTCAAAGCTTCGGTTTTCTAATAAATGGCGGCGGCAGCGGCGGTGATCGCGCGAGGAAGAAGGAAGACAATCGGGATTTGGAGGACTGACAGAGGGGCCCGCGCGTCAGTGAGAGAAGAAAGAGAGAAGGAAATCAGGCGATGGGTGGATTAGTGACGTGTGGCATAAGGAGAAGATCGGGGCTGCTGGATCACGGGCGAAGGGGTAAGTGAAAGGGAACGATCGAGATTCAATCCGACAACACAGGTTAGATTCGAACCAATCGAGTACTTTAAGTGACTGGGAACGGCTGTGGTTGAAAGTGGCAACGAGGAGCGGTGCGGATCACGCCACGTGCCGGGCGGAGGGAAGAATGAAGCGGCGAAACGGTAAGTTGGCGCGGGCAGTGGGGATTGAATCGGGCGGGAAATTGATGGCCCGATGCTTGCCACGCGTCGACCTGACGATGGGGGAAGGCGGGATTGAAACGGTAAGTGAGATCGGACGGTTAGAAATAGACCCGGCGGCGTGAAGCGGCCCGATGGGCGACACTTGTCGGCTCCAGGAGAGTTTCAGAATTTTAATTACTTTTTGATTTTCAGAATTGACTAGGAGGCTTTAAAATAATCGGAAAAATACCAAATAAATTCTGAAAAATCCAGAAAAATTCATAGAAATCCCTGGAGATGTTTTAAACTTAAGAAAAATATTTCCAACCTATGTTGGTATTAATTTTTGGTTTTACACAGAAACTTTAATTTCTGAAAAATCCAAATAATTTGAATTATCTGATTTAAAATTATTCTTTCCAAATAAAATCAAAAATTTGGGATGTTACAAACCTACCCCCCTTAGAAAGAATCTCGACCCCGAGATTCGGAAGAACTGGAAAAGAGACTAGGGAACTCCGTTCTGAAATCTTCTTCACGCTCCCAAGTTGCTTCCGATTCTGGACAATTACTCCACTGTACTTTGCAAAATTTGACAGTCTTGTTTCTGGTACGACGTTCGGCTTCTTCCAAAATCTTGACTGGAAACTCTAGATATGAGAGATCTACTTTTAGATTCATTTCTTCTAAAGGCATCAGCTCTTCTGGCACTCTTAAGCACTTTTTCAATTGCGACACATGAAACACATCATGCACATCTGACAGTTGTGATGGAAGTCTTAACTGATAAGCCACTTCACCTCTTCTGGCTATAATTGGGAATGGTCCAATATATCTTGGAGCAAGCTTGCCACTAACTCTGAATCGACGCATTCCTTTTAGAGGCGATACTTTCAGATACACATGATCTCCTGGTGCAAACTCTAACATTCTGCGGCGATTATCTGCATAGCTCTTTTACCTGGTCTGTGTCGTTTTCAACCTGTCTCGAATTAAACGAACTTGCTCTTCTGCTAGCTTCAAAATATCAGGTCCAAATACTTGACTTTCTCCTGTCTCTGACCAATACAAAGGTGTCCTGCATTTTCTGCCATATAAAGCTTCGAATGGAGACATCTGCAGACTAGACTGATAACTATTATTGTAGGAGAATTCTGCATAATGCAAACTTTGGTCCCAACTGGTTTTATTGGCCAACGCACACGCTCTCAACATATCTTCCAAAATTTGATTTACCCTTTCTGTCTGACCATCAGTTTGAGGATGATAGGCAGTACTGAAGTTTAAATTGGTTCCCAAAACTTCATGAAGCTTCCGCCAAAATCTTGAGGTAAATTGAGATCCTCTATCTGACACAATTTTCTTTGGAATCCCATGCAAACACACAATCCTTGACATATAAAGCTCTGCCAATCTATCTCCCGAATAAGTGGTCTTAACTGGTATGAAATGGGCAACTTTTGTTAAACGGTCCACTATAACCCAAATTGAATCATAGCCGGATTTGGTCTTTGGTAGCCCAGTTATAAAGTCCATTCCGATTTCCTCCCATTTCCATTCAGGTATCTGCAAGGGTTGCAAAAGACCAGCAGGTCTTTGATGTTCTGCTTTAACTCTTTGGCATATATCGCACAAGGCTACATATTCTGCAATTTCCCTTTTCATACTGGTCCACCAGTAACTTTCCTTTAAATCCTGATACATTTTTGTACTTCCAGGATGAATTGAATATCCTGCTTCATGGGCCTCTTTTAAGATTAAATCTTTTATTTCCTTTTTCTCGGGTACTAAGATTCTCTTTCCAAACCAAAGAATTCCTTCTTCATCTTCTGAAAATCCAGGCGCTTTACCTTTCCTCATATTTTCTTTAGTTTCTTTAACATATTCATCCTCTCGTTGGGCTGCTTTGATCTGATCTTCCAAAGTAGGGTGAACCTTTAATGTAGACAGAATACCTTCGTTAACTATTTCCAAATTCAGTCGTTGAAATTCTTCACGGAGGGTTAACTGCTTATCTGGAACTGACAGCTTGTTAATATGACTCTTCCGACTCAAAGCATCGGCTACTACGTTAGCTTTTCCTGGATGATAATGTATTCCCACATCATAATCCTTTATCAATTCCAGCCATCTTCTTTGTCTCAGATTAAGGTCAGGTTGAGTGAATATATACTTTAAACTTTTGTGATCTGTATATATCTCACACCGATTATTGATTAAGTAATGCCTCCATAACTTTAGAGCATGCACAACAGCAGCTAGCTCTAAATCATGAGTGGGATAATTTTCTTCATGCGGTCTTAACTGCCTTGATGCATAAGCTACTACCCTTCCTTCTTGCATCAATACACATCCAAGACCTTGTCTCGATGCATCACAATAGACTTCAAAGTCTTTTCTAATATCAGGTAACCGCAGAACTGGCGATGAAGTTAACCTCTTCTTTAGCTCTTGAAAACTGTCATCACAGGATTTACTCCATTCAAATTTCTTTTCTTTCTTTAACAACTGGGTCAGAGGTCTGGCGATCTTGGAAAATCCTTCAATAAAACGACGATAGTAACCTGCTAGTCCCAGAAAACTTCGGATTTCTGTTACTGTCTTGGGTTGAGTCCAATTAAGCACATCTTTAACTTTTCCTAGATCTACAGCTACACCTCCTACGGAAATCACATGTCCCAAGAACTCGACTTCCTTTAACCAGAATGCACATTTGCTGAATTTGGCATACAATTGATGTTCTCTTAATCTTTGTAAAACTATCCTCAGATGTCCTTCGTGTTCTTTCTCATTCTTAGAATAGATAAGAATGTCATTTATGAAGACAACAACGAACTTATCTAAATAGTCCATGAATACTTTATTCATCAAATTCATAAAGTATGCTGGTGCATTTGTCAAACCGAAGGACATCACCAAATACTCATATAACCCATATCGAGTAGAGAAGGCTGTTTTTGGTATATCTTCAGGTCTAATCTTTAATTGGTGGTATCCTGATCGGAGATCAATTTTTGAGAAAACACTCGATCCTTTCAGCTGATCAAACAGATCATCGATCCGAGGCAAGGGATATTTATTCTTGATTGTTACTTCATTCAGGGCTCTATAATCCACGCACATACGTCGGCTACCATCTTTCTTGTTCACTAGAAGCACTAGGGCTCCCCAAGGTGAAGAACTCGGTCTAATGAAACCTTTCTCTTGCAATTCTTGAATTTGCCTCTTAACTTCCGCTAGATCATTAGCTGACATCCGATAAGGTCTCTTAGCTATTGGTGCTGTACCAGGAACCAGATTTATAACAAATTCAATCTCTCGGTCTGGTGGCATTCCTGGTAAATCCTCAGGGAATACATCAGGGTATTCACTTACTACGGACACCTCCTCTAAACTTCTCCCTTTTAAGCTGGTCAATAAACTTCCCTTGTTTGAGGGTGTACTGGATTCATATCTAATCTGAATTCCATCAGAATTTGTGAGAATAATGGCACGATTGGCACAATCTATTTGCCCTTTATACTTGGTCAGCCAATCCATACCAAGTATAACATCTATGCCTTCGGAGTCTATTATAATAAGGTTCGCTAGGAACTTTACTCCGTTTATATCTATGGTTGCTCTAGGGCAAACCAAATTAGTTCTCAATTCTTTTCCAGGTGATTGGACTAACATGAGATTCTTTAGCAAACAAACATTCCAATTATTTCTTTCAGCAAAAACTTTTGTTACGAATGAATGTGAAGCTCCAGAATCAAATATTGTAATTGCAGGAACCGAATTAACAAGAAACTTACCCAGAACCACGTCTGGTGTATCCTGTGCTGCCTCTGCAGTGCCATGGTTGATGCGCCCTTTGTTGAATGTCTGTGGAGTCTTGGGAGACTGAGGGTTTCCATGTCCCTGACCAGCGGTTGGAGCTCTTGCCGGTGTAGAATCAAGGTTGAAGCGAACCGGGGTTACCGCTTGACGCTTCTGGGGACAGTTATTGGCATAATATCCCATGTTCTTGCAATTGAAGCATTGCACTCCTGCAGTTGCAGTCCTATTCTGTTGAGGTTGAGCTGCATTTCCAAATCGAGGTGCTTGAGGTAAAGGACGGGGTGCAGAAATCGGTGTCATTGATTGGTTGGGCAAAGGAGGCCGGCTAAACTGCTGTGAGTTGGAACGTTGACGAGAGCTGCTCGCAGAGTGTTGAGCTTGAAACTTCCTCTTTCTGGACTCGAAGAGCTGACGCTGGGCATCTTCTTGCACAAGAGCTTTGTTCACCAAATGCTGAAAAGTGGGATAGTCATTGGATACTAACTGCACCTTGAGATTAGGATCCAATCCTCCCATAAACCTCCAGATCTTTGCTTCATCAGTTGCCACATCCTCTGTTGCATATCTCGACAGCTGAATGAATTTACTCAAATATGCGAAACACTAAGGTTTCCTCAGTAGTTGGTGAAATTCTTTCCTTTTCATTTCCATGATACTCATAGGTATGTGAGTAGCTCGGAAAGCTCGCACACAGTCTGCCCAAACAATATTCTGAGCATTTTGGTGTGCAGCGCAATAGTTTTCCCACCAGTTTGCTGCAACTCCCTTGAGTTGATGGGCAGCATAAAGAACTTTCTCATTCTCATTGCATTGTGCCAAATTTAATTTCCGTTCAACTTCCTTTATCCAGTCGTCCGCTTCCAACGGATCGACAGATCCTGCGAAAGTCGGAGGTCGCGTCCTCATGAATTCTCCTAACTTGGATTGGGGTGGCTGAGCTGGTGCTTGATGAACTTGCTGAACTTGGTTCTGAGCTAACGCTTGAAGAAGCTGCAATTGCATGGCCATCATCTGTTCCAAGTTCGGGGCTTGAGCTGGCGGAGGTGGAATTGGAGCATTGTTGTCATTGGGTGCTTGGTTGTTGCTGACATTGCTCCTTGTATTTACCATCTGAAGCTCCACCAAGGGAACACAAGGTAAGAGGGAAAAGCATAGATAAGGAACAGGGGTAACTAATAACATCCCAAACCAACACACAAGAACAAAACAACAGCTGAGAAAATGCAACTTTTGAAATTCAAATTAGTTTTAAGAATGGCTGTACTACAAGTGCACAAGGCTCGGTACAGTCCATTCATTACATCACAATATTATAAGCGTTCTAATATCGAAAATAACTCAAAAGGGTACTACTGTCTAACATCTATTCATTCTCCACGATGATACGCTCCTCAGGATCCTCCTCGGGGTCTTCCTCTGAATCAGCGGAGTGACTCTGTCCACATGTAGCGCAGTTGTTCGGTGAACGGGACCGAGATCGACTTTGGCTGAACGCAGGCGATCTAGAACGAGAGCGATGGCGTCCTCTGCTAGAATCTGCAATGTCGATGCTGGGTGGTGGACCGGGGCGTCGCACACTCTTCCGCGCAGTGAGCCTGGTGCGGGGTCCTGAAAATCTGACTGTGGTAGCAGCAGGGGCGGGCAGGGTCGGTGTAGTAGTGGCAGCTCGGAGACGCTCCATCTCTGCTTCGGCAGAAATCCTTGCTTGAACTGCGTCGGCGTGAGCAGACTCACTCTGAAGTAGCTGTGCTCGAAGGGTGTCGGAGTGGTCGTAGCTCGAAGTAAGAAGCATCCGAAGAAGTCCTATCTCCCGTAGTGCTCTGGCGTAGGTCGATGAAGTCGCCTGAGTAAGCTGCACCTGGTGGGACAGACGAGGGTCATCCACCACAATCTGGAAAGGCTCCGGGTGAGTCTGTCCTGCTCTCGTAGTCGGGAAGAAGCTGAAAGGTGACTGTCGCAGTTCTTCCTTATGCCTCTTGCACAACTCTGCAATCGCCATCTGAGCTACATCTTGGATAGCATCCGAGCAATGGGTCCGAGGATGCTCAATATGACGTTCCACCGAGTCAATCTTCCCGTCTTGAGCGTAAATAAACACCTCCATGGACCATGAATCCATAGTCATAACTCTAGTGTTCCGCCCTCTGAAGATGGGCTGCTGTGTATACTTCAGATGCTGCATCAACTGCCGCAGAAGACTCACGAACGCCCCCTCGCTCTCACCGTGAGAAAGGTGATCTCATGGAGCTGACGACGAAGAACCTGCCATCTACAAATTTGAAAATAGGGGAGATCAGTAAAATTTTTATAGAATGAAAAGGAGGACAAGAACAAGATACTGAGTAGAATAAGAGTAGAAGCAAAGGGAACTTAAGTTTTTGTATATAAATTTTTATTAAACATAACTCCTTAAGGCTTGCTAAAAACTAGGGCTCGTCCTACAGTCAAGTTGGCTCTGATACCACTTCTGTGAGACCCGGAAGTAGAAACTCCTGCACTCCCTCGTATTGCAAGACTAGTCCCAGATCAATGCTAGTACACACAGATAATCAGACAAAATGATACATTGCCAACACCGCTTTATTACAATAATAACGGAAATACATAAGTCCTGGCCCGAGGCCTTACAACTGCAGTTCACTGAACCTCTTACACAAAATAAAACCAGCGGAAGCGAAATATTCAGATAAACGGCCCATCAATCTGCCACAGGCAATTGACTTGAGCAACGAGACCTAGTCCTCCGGAAAGAATCCATCACAACCGCAGCGAACAAAGAGTCGTAATCTCCTTCCTGAGCTTCAACCTCCTCTGAGAATTATTTTGAAGTGTAGTATGTGAGTACAAGAATGTACTCCGCAAGTCTTGGGAAAAATGCATTAGATGCAGGGTTGAACAAAGGAAGGCTATATGGCTCTTTTGCACAAATCAGCATTTTATTTTAAATTTATATACTCCTTCTAAAAGCATTTTATTAAACACTTAATTTTTATAATCTGAAGTTTAATAAGTACTTTAGTGAAGGTTACAACCACCAACACTAATAAATAGGCTATATCCGCCAAGAGTCAAAATAGATGTTAAAACCACCTGAACTGGTTACATCCACCAGACCAAAATTACGAGAGTTCTATCCACTCTCTAATTTTTTCCAAAACCTTTTTTTTTAAATTCAAAGTCAAATCTCTACTATGTGAATGCATTCCTTGTCCGCCCTTGACCGTGGGCACGGCTATTCGAATAGTTTTATTACTTTGCAGAGTTTGTACAACTTTACCCACAAGAGATATTTTATCTTAACAGTCAACATGCTTCTTTTGGCATAAGACCCAGATAAAATATCACAAAGCTTTTCACCTACTCTAGTATAGTTTTATATCACCCGCTGAGGTTTCACCGCTGAAGGGTTAAATCCACTACAGTCAGAAGCCCCCTCTTGCGCCATGTGAGTGCAGTAAATCCCTGCTCCTCACTTTGAGTAATCAGTAAATCCCTGATACCCATTTTCCGATAGTGACACAAAATCTAAACTATTATAGGTTAATTAGCTAGGTTGTACCCATTTTAACTTGTGGTTGTACCCATTTTAACTTGTGGTTGTACGGTTTTACTCAGATTGGATAAACACAAGAATCAGTCCTTAGACGACCAGGGTGAATCATTCACAAACCCATTTTTCGTGCTAAACCGCACCAACCAAACATTCCATCCACCCTCGTCAAATATTTCATTTTGAATTTTCCTTTTTAAGTTAAAATTTCAGTGGTAACATCTATTACCACTTTCCAAACAAATCATTGAATCAAAAACATTCATTAACCGTTGTTCTCATATGAGCATTTTTTTTACATTTAACAGCTAAACTAAGCATTTGCTAATACTCTAAATTCAACAATAAATAATACTACCTCATTTATGAGTCCAAGAATATCCTATGTTGACAAGGGTACATGGTAAGCAATTTCCAAAGGAGGGTATAACAAATTGGGTGTTTATCTAAATTCTAGAATTAAAATTATCAATTTATTAAACATAGCCATGCAAATAATTTAAAATAATTGCAAAAACTATTTATAAAACATAGGAGCAAAATGGTCAAGGAGACTTGCCTTCTGGAATTAAATTGGAATCTTCCCGCAGTTGTTCTTGAAAATCTGAAATATGACGTCAGCAAGAGAATAGATTTTCGGCCGAATTATTTTTATACTGGAAAATCAGATTTAATGCGCCAGCGTGACATCAGCAAGGAATTTTCAGATTTTAATTAAAACAGGTAGTGCTGACGTGGCAGGAGGGGCTGACGTGGCCTCCACGTGGCTGACGCGTGGACGCCGCGTGGCTACCACGTCACGAGTTTTTGCCGACGTGGCCGCGCACGCGCGAGGTGGCGGGGAGGCGCTCGGGTGGCGCTGACGTGGCGCCGATCTGGCCGCCACGCCTGCTGCCACCTAAGCCCGACGGCTGACGGGGCTGGCGGCCGGCGGTGGCGCCACGGGACCGAGGGTCGCCGAGCTCGGTGACGGCGCGCCGCCAAGGGTACCGAAATGAAGAGGAGGATGCAGGGAATGCATCGGTACCTTGCGCGGAGGCCGAGGGTGACCGGAGGGAAGAATCGGCGAGGAGGGGCGGCGGTCGGAGAGGAACCTCACGGCGGCGGAGGAGCTCCGGTGGCGCAGCAGCTCGGGGAAGGGGTCGCCGTGAATCGCCTTGGCACCAGCAATGTCGAGGAGGCATCGGCGAGGAATGAGGAAGCCCGAGGCGGCCGGAATCGCTCGCCGGAGTACTTGAAGCCGCGGGGAAGAAATCGGACGTAGGGAGAGCTCTGGCGCTCGGGTGGTTCGTTTGAGAGGTGAGGGAGGAGCGGCAGCGGTAGAGGAACCTCGGGGTGCGGGTTTTATAGGCCGGGGAGGGGTGTAACGTTCGCGCGAAGTCCGCCGGAGTGCAACGGACGGGGAAGGTTAACACGAAGGTGATAACGGCTGCAATTAGGAGTGATTATGCCTCAGAGGGGTGCGGGGAGGCGTTAATTTGAATGCGCAGTGGTGCGGGGAAATAAATCGGCAAGAAACCGAAGCTTTCAAAGCTTCGGTTTTCTAATAAATGGCGGCGGTGATCGCGCGAGGAAGAAGGAAGACAATCGGGGACGGAGGACCTGACAGGCGGGGCCCGCGCGTCAGTGAGAGAAGAAAAAGAGAAGGAAATCAGGCGACGGGTGAATTAGTGACGTGTGGCATAAGGAGAAGATCGGGGCCGCTGGATCACGGGCGAAGGGGTAAGTGAAAGGGAACGATCGAGATTCAATCCGACAACACAGGTTAGATTCGAACCGATCGAGTACTTTAAGTGACTGGGAACGGCTGTGGTTGAAAGTGGCAACGAGGAGCGGTGCGGATCACGCCACGTGCCGGACGGAAGGAAGAATGAAGCGGCGAAACGGTAAGTTGGCGCGGGCGGTGGGGATTGAATCGGGCGGGAAATTGATGGCCCGATGCTTGCCACACGTCGACCTGACGATGGGGGAAGGCGGGATTGAAACGGTAAGTGAGATCGGACGGTTAGAAATAGACCCGGCGGCGTGAAGCGGCCCGATGGGCGACACTTGTCGGCTCCAGGAGAGTTTCAGAATTTTAATTACTTTTTGATTTTCAGAATTGACTAGGAGGCTTTAAAATAATCAGAAAAATACCAAATAAATTCTGAAAAATCCAGAAAAATTCATAGAAATCCCTGGAGATGTTTTAAACTTAAGAAAAGTATTTCCAACCTATGTTGGTATTTATTTTTGGTTTTACACAGAAACTTTAATTTCTGAAAAATCCAAATAATTTGAATTATCTGATTTAAAATTATTCTTTCCAAATAAAATCAAAAATTTGGGATGTTACATATTGCCACGAGAGGTGATTGTGATTACGGACAGGTTGTTGCATCATTTTCCTTGCAATCATCATAACATAAGTTGCATAAACTAAACCGGAGATGAAGTCATGTAACTATTCCGGTGAGGTCGGTGAGAAAGATACATGACTAATCCGGGGTGCTTACAGAAAGACCTACTTCGGTAGGTATTCCACGGAAGTAGAGTTTGTGACCCGCGTGAAAGAGAGCAGGGCACGAGTGGGCCATCGACAGGTGGACGCTCAGCTTTACCGGTATGAGCTCAGAGATTGCATCTGGACATAGCATCGCATTGCATTGTGTTGCATCGCATGAAAGAAACCGTGATTACGTATCGATTCTGAGTTTATATTGCAGTTGTGCAAGATAAATGATTGCCGATACATACAAGGATTGTGTCTTGCCTAGACAATTGAATTGGTTTTGTTGTCGCTATTATTTTATTATGTGCTTGCGGGGTCTTCGGACTCACCTTTGCTTTGTTGTTTTTTTAGGCAAGTGGTGAAGGCGTCATGCACGGGAGGGAGTAGCACAGTTATCTCACGTACGACAGTAACTCACATATCGCTTATACATGTCATATTTAGCCTGGTGTAGTACAAATACATTTTGGTATTTAGCAATTTCATACCTCTGCAGCACTTACGGTCAATTGCCGCTGAATGCTATTGAATAAGAGAAGTTGCAACGCAAGTCTAGTGGTAAAAGCTGAAACTAGTAGCATCACAGAGCAGGTGGTAGCACTTTGGGCTCAGGCAAGGGGCCGGGGTGTTACAGAGACGACCGAAGATCGCTGAATCTAGTACTGGAGCCGGTAACACGGTATCGTTGCCGCCATCGTGATTGCCGCGAGGTAGCGGTGCCGAGATCCGGATGGACGATGAGGGCGTATAGATCGCTGAATCTAATGATGAATGCATGTTGGATTTTTCTAATGGCGAATTCACCCTCATATGGAGTGACTTCATGATTTGCATGATTTTGTCCGAGGGCGTGGAATGGTAGGTTTGGGCGGCAGCCGAAATTGAATTGGGATCTAAAAGTTGACTCAACAGCCAATACTTGGAGATCCTACATTGCCTGTTTGGCCCCATCCAGGTAATCTTATCTTTTGAAAGTTGGGAGTAATATTTGTTTAAGGATGTGTGCTCTTGATCAAGGTTTCAAGCTTACAGAAAAAAGGTCGCAAGGCAGAGGTGTTTGTCAACTCCAATTATGCATGATGTAATTAGATTATCATTAAACAATGCTTGCGCCTTGACGTTTACCATTTAGCTTTCTCAGTTCATTTCTCTCTACTTGAAGTATAGCTTGCCTAAACCTCATTTAATTGTTGTTTACCCTCTGATGGATCTTGTGATCCCGAAAAGGTCCTACTTGTGAGTGATACTTTGACACCTCTGGTTTCCATATTTGCGCCGGATAGAAAGCTTTCAATCTTCTCTGGCGTCCTGAAAATTACGTTTGTGCTCCAAGTCAAAGAAGATCGCACTCAACATTCAGAGCCAACTTTATTGATGTATCACAATACAGGAACTAGCCCTAGTCAACACCTTAATGTGCTGTGACCTCTCACTTGAATCCTGATATGTTCTAATTGTCCTACCAAATTGCAAAAGAAAATCTTCATATGTTCTAATTGTCCTACCGAATCGTAAAAGAAAATCTCTTTTATTATGTCATTTTCTGGTGTATTATTTTCCAAAATCTCAATTATTATTTCATTTTCTGGTGTATTATTCTCCTACTAAAAAAATCTTTCTTTTCATCTTGTTTCTTTAATCAAGCTGCCACCTACCTGACTAAACAATGATATGCACTAAAATTACTAATTACCGCGCGACAGTCTAATTTGGAATTTGGATGCGCCTCTCGGCTCAGGCGAGTTTGGAGTGGGCGATCATGCAAGAGCAAATCACGCCTCACTTCCTGGGTGACGTTGACGATCAAAGAACCTCCTGCGTGTTCTCGAAAATCAAAGAACCTTACCTGGGGGTATAGCGAGGGGTTCAAAGTGGGTTCAATTTCTAGGATGATACACGGTACCGGTACTTTTACTCCTAAGGGTTCTATTTCACATCACTTGTTGAAGGCTTGGTCAGAACAAACTCGCATCTCTGCTAGCAAGCGCAGGCGTAAGGCTCTCGCCAGTGCGATGGGTTTGGCTCGGACGCTCTGTTGCACTTTGGGCCAGGATCAGCCCAATGTTGGGCTTCGTCATTAAGCTTCCAACCCAATCTTCTGCGCAACACGTGCTGTGCCTTTGTTTAGTCCCACAGCGTGCAGCAAGAGCAAGCGACAGGCGGAGGCGTTTTATATAAGGCGACCCAGGGCACAGAGCCAAAGCATACCTTTCTCGGCCTTTTGGCTAAGATCAAGTGTAGTATCTGTTCTTATCAGTTTAATATCTGATATGTGAGCCATGTGCTCACTTTGATATTAAATTACTTTTTATAGGGGGAGGGTCCATTCACAGTAGCTTGCTACTGGGACGCACGCGCGTCGCCTAGCTGTTGCACTACTGGCTAGGCTTGGCGCACCCCACCAAGTCCAAGCTCTGAATTCTAATTTGCTTAATTGAATCCTTCATACAGTTTGTAGGTTGTAACGTGTGATTAGTAATAAGACTATTACACTTTGGTTATGGCAAATTAGGGTTGAGGCAAATTGAACGGCGTGGCTGCGGTAGCTTTCGTTGGATCATCGGATGGCCTGGCATGTTTGCTTGACAAATCAATGCGTGTACTGCAAATATTGTTTAATTTGTTCGTGGAATGGGGGCATGGAGCTGTGTGGGTAGTTTTGGAGTTGATGTTTGTTCAATATATTGAATGCTATGCCATATGCCTGTTTAGAGTCGACCTGGGTTCAATTATTGAACACAAATGCACATAGATATCTGATATTCCTATCCCTGCCAGTAAACTCAGATAATTAACTAGTTGGAACTCCAGAGGACTTTGATATGCCAAAGAAGTATTATTGCATACCCGTGCTACTTTTCTATGGCAGTATCAGCTAGAACAGAGTTTTGTTGTTTAGTTGGCTGCCCTGACTGTCAATACTCAATAGTATATCTACCTGTCTGCAAAGCCTTTTTGTTATTTGTTCTCCACGTCCTGTCAGCTTTCTACATTCTTTCTTACGTAGTTCTGCTATGCTTTCTTGTGTGCACCACACGATTACTAGAATAGTTAACACTTCATAAATATTTGGACTATTGAGTAGGAATGAGAACGGATCGGATATTTTCGGACTGACCGACTACCGAATCTAAGTCAGATCGAATTCAGATAGTCATATCGGATTCAGATAGTTGTTTTCGGATACGGATTCGGATTCGGAAAAGAACTATCCGACGGATACGGATACTATCCGAGATCTTATCGGATAATACCCCGATGTATTTATCAGATATCCGGCCTATCGGCCAAATCATCATTTTCAGCCCATTAGCAAATCCAAATAAATTCCAACAAATCCAATAAATGCAAATAACTCCAAAAAATTTCAGAAAATTCACAAAAAATACTATAAATCTAGGAGAACTTAGGGAAATAACATAAACTATTTTTAGCTTTTAGAAAATAGTTAAAATAATTTTTTTTTGCTCTTAGCTTTCAAATAAAATCTAAATAAATTTCAACAAATCCAATAAAATGCAAATAACTCTGAAAAATTCCAAAAAATTCATAAAATACTATAAATCTTGGAGAGCTCTGGGAAAATAATATAAACTATTTTTAGCTTTTAGAAAATAGTTAAATTAAGTTTTCTTACTCTGTGCATTAAAATAAAATTCAGAAAAATCCAACAAATCCAATAAAATCCAAATAAATTTTCTAAAAGAGTAAAAAATCTGGTGGAGCCACCTTTGAAATATTTTCTGCCAGAATCCTACCAAAAAATGTTTTTAGAAATACATAGTAGGTGTCATGCACACTATGTATACCCTTTGTATTCCTGCATAATATCCGACTAGATATTCGTTATCATATTCACAACCGCTCCGTATTTATTTCGTATCTGTGACTGACACTACCCGAATTCGGATTCTTATCCGGTACAATTCGTATTCGACTCCGAATCCGAGAAAAAATATGGGATAGGATATAGAATAAGTAATATCCGACCGAATTCGATCCATTTTCACCCCTACTATTGAGGTGTGTTGTGCATGTCAGGTGCATCTGATTTGAGCAACAACCTAGCAGAGGAATTTAAAACATGCAGCACCATACCAAAAGAGAGAACTTCCGCATCGTACGTCATTTTTTGATTCCTCACACTTTGTTTATAGAAGGCAGAAGATACTTAATTTATTGTAGAAGTTCATAGTAATACTAAGCACATTATCTGTTTACCTAGCTGGCATCAAAACAAACAGTTCTATGATAATGTACATGTTTTTTTGTACGACATCTTGGCATGTAATCTAGAAGCTCAGATATTCTACCCTTTTCAATGAGCTTCCAAAATACATTAAGCATTGCTCAATGAAGAAACAGTCAGGAATCGTTTTCTGGTATGCTATCTATCAAGAACAGGTAGACGTCGCATGACCAACCTAAGAGCCCGCTCATTTTGATTGAAAATTAGTGGCTTATATATGAATTTTCACTGTAGCTAACTTATTTTATACTGTAGCTGATGGTGACTTATTTGGTATAATTTAATTTAAAAAATTTTAAAAATAGAAAAATAGGTTAGCCCATCATGTATAATGCAAATGAATACGAAAAAAAAACTGACAAAAAAGCTCAAAAAAAGCCAAATTGTAGGTAGTAACATGTGATTAGTAATAAGATTATTACACTGTTGGTTACGGCATATTAGGGTTGAGGAGAATTGAATAGTATGACTGCGGTAGCTTTCGTAGGCATGTTTTCTTGACAAATCAATGTGTGTGTTTTGTTTCAAGAACATAGTTATGTTTTTTTTGTTTCTTCTGTATTAAATTTGAAGTCCGAGTCGTGCGGGTTACATGTGCTAGACTCAACCTTCTAATTGTTTTTAAAAACAATCAAATTTTAATTTCAAATTACAGTATTATACATGTTTTTTATTTTGTTTACAGTTTTGACTATATGTCGCATCACGGTTGGACGACTTGAACTAGTCGCCCAACCGTTTGGTGACTTGGCCACGTGTTGTCCAACCATAGAGTGATAAGACCCCAAGTCGTCCGACAGTTAGGCGACAAGCCACTAGTCGCCTAATCGTTAGGTGATATTAAAAAACTAATGTAATTATTTTATTAATCCAATAGAAATAATTATGGGGGGATAAATGATAATTGTTGTAGATAATACATTTGAAATAAAAGGGCAGACAACGTCGGTTGTAGATAATACATTTGAAATAATTATGGCCTAATGATTTTGTCATATATTCTAACCATAACTCTCTTAAGTACTTGAAAGGCTAATCTAAGTTTAACTGTAGACAGCTAAGTTGATGCAATTTGTAGAAACTTTTTTATATATTGTTAAGGATAAGAAGAGCAAAGATAATGTTGTTGCAAATGCTTAGTCTCAAAAGAGTTTTTTTTTAACTCAATTAGATACTAAGATGCTTGATTTAGAGAGTTTGAAAGAGTTATATGCTGCTGATTGTGATTTTGCTGAACGCTTTACTCGTTGTTCACATGAGAAAGGATAGGATCAATTTCATGTTCATGATAGGTTCTTGTTTCGTGCTAACAACTTTTGCATTCCGGATTCGTCTGTTCGTTTATTTCTTGTGCAAGAATCACATTGCGGGGGATTGATAGGACATTTTGGACGCGAGAAGACATTGAGCATGCTGGCCAATCACTTCTACTGGCCGAAGATGAGATGTGACGTTGGATGGTACTACAGCGGTGTATAACATGTCACAAAACTAAATACATATGGTTTGTATACTCCTCTTCTTGTTTCTACAATTCTTTGGGAAGACATTAGTATTGATTTTGTTTGGAGATTGTCTAGAACTAAGAAAAGGAGGGATTAGACATTTGTTGTTATGGATAGATTCTCAAAAATGATGTATTTTATTCCTTGTCATAATAGCGATGATGCGTCGCATGTAGCTTACTTATTTTTTAGAAAAATAGTGCGTTTGCATGGCATACCGAAGACTATTGTATCTAATCGTAACGTCAAGTTCATAAGCTACTTTTGGAAGATATTGCGGACCAACAAAGTCATCTTCCTTGCTGTAATGAGAAGACGAAGATTCAGAACATGTTGCTAGTTGAATTCCAGTACATTGGAGTATGTAATCGAGACAGACAATCATGTGCTCAGGTTAGCCACATATTTATTGTTTAAGAGACATCCTACGTCGTAAAGATCGAGCATCCCCATATCAAAGTCACACAACCCTACATGCTCAAAGGGCCATAATGCAATTTTCTTATTCTTAATTGAATGATATATTACACATGAGTATAGATTAAGACTAAACGAGGTTTAAAAAGTTGAAAATTTTAGTATAAATTACAAAATAATAATAATTATCATTAATTTAGTAAAATATACACCTTTAATTTTAATAATCACTAATTAACACTAAAGCATGCTCATTTTCATTAATCATTGCCAATTGGCCTGGTTACAACTAACTTATTCTAACCAAGCTCGTCAGCCTAAAATCCACCATCTTTCCTCTAACTTGGATAAACCCTTCTTGGACCATCCCATCACATTCATCCAATCAAATGCTTGCATAATACCCAAAGTTGTTCCATCCCATCCCAGGGATGATAGAGTGGGATAGGACGGGATCATTCCAGCTGGTGTTTGGTTGGGGGATAGGATAGCATAACATTTTGGGCATGTTTGCTTTTGGCTTTTAAAAGCTACTTTTGGCTTCTGCTACAGTACCTGACTTTTAATCAGAGTATTTTTTTTAAGACGGGGTCTACAAGTTAATTGTAGTACACATTAAAAGACTAATATCTATACCATCAAAAATCGTAAGCGATAATCTATCTTTTCGCAATCTCTGTCGCAAACAGCCAAAAAGCCATCAGCTGCAGCCAAAAATCATCAGCCGCAGCCAAAAAGAACAGGCCCTTTGTTTGGCTGAAAGGATAGATGGTCTGAAACTGTTTACTCTCTGAAAGTACCTCTTTTGTCCATTTAACCCCGAACTTTTTTGGTCCACCTAACCCCTAAAATTATGTTACCGAACCCTGAACTTCAATCCCGAATTTTTCTCAGTCCACTTAACCCTTGAAATTATGACACCGGACCCTAAGCTTCTGATACCAGATTACTTCACCCCCGAGATCATTTTTGCCACCAAGGCCGCCTCACCACGCCATCCACAAGAGAGGGGAATGGCTTTGGTGACGTACGCCGGCAATGTTGCGATGGCTGCGACATTGGGGAATAGGAGAATTGGGTTGATTATGGCGAGGCAAAGCTGGTGCTAGTGGAGGTTTGGGGAGAGGAAAGCCAGAGACATGTCGACGTCAAGTACAGCGGTGGCGGTGGTCAGTGGTGGAATTAGGATTTGGGTACGTCCTGGGCTGAACTCTAGCAACATAAAACTAACGCTGATTTATACTCATACCACGATATAACAAAAGTAGATTATAATTATATTATTGATATGAAACTTGAGTTCAATGCTAAAACAGAAAGTATAATAAGGAAAATATAGCATGACGTCAAAATATAAAAAATATAACATAATAAAGATACAACTTGAGTACCTAAATCACGAAGATTTGCTATCTATCCTATCTCACCATTTCTTCATTAATAATTAGACATGAACCAGAACTTGTAAAGACAACATATAAGAGTAAATCAAACAGATGTATGATTAAATATGAACAATAGTGAAACAAACCTGTGAAAAGAAAGTAGCAACTTGGCAGGTATCTACCATTATCAACAACTCTTTCTGAAAGGCAAACCAAGGAGAAGATGTCAAAATCGATGAATCACGAAATGAAGGGGGGCAAGGCAACATCTAAATTTTGACAATCAAACAATTCCTTGATTTTTGCCTATTAGATTTGTGCCTATTGGATCTTCATAACTCTAGTGCTAGTCTGATTGGACTGAACGAAAGGGTACTTCTTCTTATAGATCACCGTTGAGGAAAGCTGATTTCACATCAAGATGATGAACTTCCCATCCTTGCTGTGCAAAAAGAGCAAGTAGCAATTTCACAGTTTCCAACCTTGTCACCAGAGCAAATACTTCATTGAAATCAACTCTCTTTTGCTGCACATAACCTTTTGCCACAAGTCCAGCTTTGTGCTTGACGACCTTGCCATCAGGATCCTTTTTGAGCTTGTATATCCATTTAACTCCAATGGGTTTATGTCCTGCTGGTAACTCGGTCAGAGACCAAGTCTTGTTCTTCTCGATAGAATCAAGTTCTTGCTTCATTGCTGCAAGCCATTCCTTCTCCTTTGCTACTTCAGAGTACATTGTTGACTCATCTACACCAATAAGAAATAGCTCCTCTGGATCAAGATGCACCTATTGAGTTCTTGCATAAACATCACTAAGACGACGGTAAACAAGTGGTGTTTCATCAGCTGCAGTTGGGGACATGTTGGAGCTCCCTGATGCTAGTGTCGCTGCCGACACAGGATAGGGTGCAGATGAGCCTCTTGCTGGAGTCGCTTCTTGCAGCATGTCTACAGCGACTTGCGATTCGCCTGCATCAAACTGCTTCATGTCTCCTCCCGATTGTGGCATAGAGGCATCATGTTGCACCACATCAGCAGTGCTGCTCGTCTCTTCTGCATTTTCTTCAATAGTAAACGTGACCCAAGCTTGTGGATCATGGCTAGACACTTCAGCTCACTCCCAATTCTTTCCTTCTTCAAAAATCATGTCCCTCCTCATTACAATGGGGTTTGCGGCACTCGGTAGCAAAATGCCCGTAGAAGCCACAGTTGAAGCATTTCTTCTTGCTTTTATCCCTAGCACCAGTGTTGGCATGTCAGCCATCATTTTCCTGGCGAGATGTACTACCACTGCCACGACCATTTCTGCCGCGGCTGCGCCCTCTGCCACATGCTCTGCCATGACCATCGTTGCTGCTGTGACTACCTGACCCTGACACACCGTTGTTGCCAATCTTCTTGGCGCATGCCGCCACTCAGCATGAGTGAGCAGTAGGTGGTCACTATCATCGCTGCCGTGGTGGACGCAAATCTTCTCTTCATGGGTCTTCAGTCGCCCGATGGCTTCCTCTAGGGACATGTTATCAACATCCCCGAACTGCTCGATTGTTGAGACAATCGGCAAATACTTTTCAGGCATCGCACGGACGAATTTTTTTCACAACGTAATCCTCATCCATTTGGGCACCAAGTGTCCGCACCTTATTAACAATGGTTGTCAATTTTGATGCAAACTCATCAATCGTCTCCGTCTCCTTCATACGCAACAACTCAAATTCTGTTTTGAGATTTTGCACCTTTTCGCTCCTCACACAATTAGCTCCCAAATGCAAGGTCTTCAGCATTGCCCATGCCTCCACCGCCGTTTCCTTCTCGGCGATCATCAGCAATGTCTCCTCCAGAATTCCTTGATAAATAGCAGCCAATGCCATTTTATCCTTCTGGATATCTACGGCCTCACCGGCCGTAGGCTCAACAACATCCCAAACGCTTTGTGCTTGCATGTAGACCTTCATCTTGATAGCCCATGTGGCATAGTTGTTTTTCGTGAGCATCGGATATTGCAGGGACACGGAGCTTTCCCTGTTTGCCGACTATTGTGACATTTCTTTCCACCAAATGTACTTTGGCATGCACTGGCTCTGATACCACTTGTTGGATATGAGCACAGGATTAGCACGCACAAAGAACATATACAGTGCTTAGTGGAAGAACACACAGAGAGGATGAATAGGTAATTAGCTTCTTGTATTACTTTTTCCACACCCCGTTGCAGGTTCAATCGACATGTATATATACTAGTAGCTAGACTCTTTGGACTTCCTGCTCGCAAAGCATTCACACATGACTCATAGACTTCTTACTAGCATTCACACATGACTCATAGACTTCCTACTAACATTCATTCATGACTCATAGACTTCCTACTAGCTGTGCTTTCACATAGGACTCTTGAATAATTGTGCATCTAATGCAACTCTTTGATTTTAGTGCAGTGTCATGTACGCAGGCATTCACATGTTTGATAAGTATGAAAGCAAAGTCTTATATTATCATTAACAGGGGCGACTTGAAGCTGACCTGGTCGTCGCTGGATGGCGTACCCAGGGCGACGAGCGGGCAGCCGGCCACGGGTATCTTGTCGGCGTCGCTGGCCTTGGGCGGTGTGAGCAGCGCCTCCGGCTCCTGCTGGTCCCCCTGTGCCCACGCGTCACTGTCTGCACGACCTCGTCATCGACGACATCGCCTTGTCCTTCTGCCGGGATACATGCGCTCAACAGAAGGGGAGAGAGTCAGTGGCTCAGCGCCGATCGAGACGACGACGGCAACGACATTGGCAGGAGGAAAGCAACACAAGAATACTGCGGCTCTACTCACCGTCATAGTGGATCAGCGACACCGGCAGCTCGTTCGGCCCAATGCGCTTGTCGCTCAGCCCCTCCATGTACTTGCTCACCTCCACCTGCATCCTATACGCCAACTCAGAAATCAGGAATCGTGGCGCAAGCGAGAACAGATGCTCAGCGAGCTCATCAATGGTGTCCGTCTGAGCGGTGTACGTACGTACCCGATGAACTTGATGACCTTGCCGCTGTCGTCGCGGATGGGGGTAACGGTGAGGAGCTTCCAGAATGGCGAGCCGTCCTTGCGGTAGTTGAGCAGCCGACCGCAGAAGCTCCGGCCGGCCTTCACGGTGTCCCTGATCTTGGCCATCTCGTTCTGGTCCGTCTCCGACCCCTGAAGAAACCAGCTGCGCAACCGCAAACAAGATCGAAGCAGAGTCGATCAGTTCATCCACGGTTTCAGACGAAAGGATCGAAGAAGCCATTGCCGCAGTACGTACCAGTTGCGGCCGATGATCTCCTTGGCGGAATACCCTGTCATGGTGTAGAAGTCGGCGTTGGCGTAGATGATGGGGCAACCGGGGCGGGTGGTGTCGGAGACGACGAATGTCAGCTGCAGGTTGGACAGCGTGTCCTTGAGCTCCTGCGACATCCGCGGCAGCGACTCGTTCGACGCACGGCCCTCCATGGACGGCTTCGGCTTGTCTACCGATGACTTCCCACTGCCGGTGCCGATGCTATCTCTACCGCACATGGCCGCCGGCTCCTCGACGATCTCCTGTTGTAAATGAGGGGTAATTCGAGAATTTCACAATTGATAAAAAGAAAAAAAATAGAGTGGCCCACCTGTCGGTGGGCCAGGATGAAGACAAGGAGGAGCTCACCTCCTCCCCCACTCACTCGAGAGGAACGGGCGTTCCCGAGCGGGCGACAGCGCGAGCGACGGCGTGGGAGTCACTCCCGGCGGTGGCGCGCCCGGCGGCACGCGAGCTCCACCCGGCGGCCTGCTCCTCCTGTGCGACTCGGTCCCCCGGGTGACGCGCTCCCTCGTGCGGCTATGCGGGCATTGCTCCCGATCTGGATTTCCAGGGCACGGCACTGACTCGAGCGGGAGAGGAGGGGGCGGTGCTAGCTGGGATCCTCGGATCCGTCCGTTGGAGGCCACTACTCTAGGGGTTGTTCCCCTCCTCTCTCTCTCTCTCTCTCTCTCTCGGCTACAAATAGGAGCTTGGTTCTCCCATGATGAGTATCAAAGCGAAGTGCTCTCTCTTCTTCCACTCCTCTTTTTCTTCTTGTATTGCCTCTTGTGTGTGATGTTTCTATGCTTTCTTGGCATCTTGACGCTGGCTTCGGTTGTCCCTGGTGCTTGACGGCGAGGTACTCGGCCGGTTCCTCCAGTGTGCTTGTACAACGTCTCCTTACCTCGACTTCATCGGTTTGTGAACATTACACCGGCAAATGGGGCTTTGTATCTTCGATTACATGCTACCCTCTCTCACCGTGGAATAGAGAGGCGCTAGGTTTTCTGGGACAGCGCCCTGTGGAGTGTCTAGCTCTGTGACCTTCTCGGTGATTTCGAGTATCACTGGCTTTGTGAGTAAAAGGTTTAATTCATTGCAGTCTGTGGCTTATTTATATGTTGGTGGTTGCAAAGGAAACTGTGGGCTAAATTGCTCAATGACGAATATGGTTATATACTGAAATTGGATGAATTAACCTTGAGCTCTAAATCTTTATTAGACTGCTGTCAATCTCATTGAATGATTATAGGTTGAACATTTGTGCTTTAGTCAGTAACTTTGTAGCTCTTCAGTCTTGTAGTTTTCGGTATATGCATGTTTGAGGATCACTTGAATTCATATTTGATTACATGTTGATGTGCTAGTTCTGTTATGCATAACTTGATAAGTTGAGATATTATAATCTGTTGTTAGATCAAGTTGCATTTGCTTATATCCTTGTTAGTTTCAAGTGATCATTTTGTTTATATGCTGTGCTGGCCGAAAACATATGATCTAAATGGTTTTGTAATTGAGATCGGTCAATTGTGATTTAGAGCTCAAAGTTTATAATTCTCTTAGATATATCTAATTGATGAAGAGTATAAAATCATAAGTAGCGGGACAGATAAGAGTTAATTTTGTGTAACCGTACTCCTGAGAGTACTAAACATCAATTACGACTTGTGATTTTTGGTAGTCTTAATTGATTTCATGCTCTGTACATTGGCATATATGTCTAGATTAAGAGTATTTTTAATCCTTTTATTAAATATGTGATATACTATAAATGATATAATTGAATCAAATAATTATGTGCAATTTATATCATTTGTAGACATTATGGTATATTCATACTGGTTATTTAATTATACTAGAATTATATCAATATTCATACTTATACCATATATATTACAACATCTCCTTCCCGCCCAACAGCAGAGGTGGGGGGGAAGCTGGTGTCCGCGCCGGAAGGGAACGCCATCCACTTCTCCGCGTCGACTATTTCCTTGGAGATGCCCTCCATGGATTGTGTCCTGTACTCCTGTTACTTCTACGCCGCCGACAACTCTGACGTGATAAACGGTGCAGGTTTGGTCGAACAACCATTTGCTGCGGCAGGAAGAGGAAGAAACAAAGAATTCAGCCAACTTGAAGCGCACAACTATATTGATTATCGATTCAGAAAACCATCTCAACCTCAAAAAAAATCTCAAGAAATGGGGAGAAATAGCGCGACAGAATGCAGAGCATTGGTTCAGAGTCGAGGCACTGCGCGAGCAATCGAAAAAAATCTAGAGCGCACAAAATGTCCCAATTTAATCGATTGATTTTTCGATTGCGCAGCCGATCCGATTGTGCAAGCAATCCACTCGAAAGCTCACATGCATTGAGACTCCTGGGAAGAACATGTGAAACGGGAGTAAACACGACCCATGCAACTAGCCAGGTCCTTCAACCTGCTGTTACTGGACATGAACTTGCAGAATTTTCAAGTCCTGCCAATCTAGCATAAAAACAAGCTTGGACAGTTGAAGCAAACTCTTAACACCCTGTTCTGAGTTGAGACAAAGTAAGAACTACCACTACCAAACCTGAACAGTACAGTAGCAGCACACTGTTGCATTATCCAGGACTACCAGCAAACCAAGGGCAGGCGGGCACATAAAGGGAAAGTACCAGGACAGGCAATCACTCAGCAAGCACAACACAGCCAAAAAAAAGCAAAGGAGATCACCGATCAACCTTCAGGTGAGGCGCCTCCCAATAGCAGAGCAGCTAGGCAGGTGGTAGCCAGGCCTGTAGAATCTACCACCAATCAGGTGCTGCCCTGGAGACGCCGGAAAGCAAAGGGGGGCCGTGCAAGAGAGGAAGTAAAGGCGGCAGAAAGAATGGCGGCCGTAGCAGGGGAGCGGAACGCGCGTACAACGGGAGAGGATGGTAATGCAGCCCGGCCCGTGGGCAGCTCACGGTCGTTCGTCCCGCGTTGCCCGTCCTGTGGCCGCTCGCGGGCCACTCTCCCCGGCCGGTACGGCACGCACGGGAACGGATTACTAGGTTTTTTTTTCTATAGCAGATATCTCAAACTATATTTATACCTCTTTACATCATAAAAAAATTATTGTAGACACTACGATTTTAATAGATAATGTCTATGTATGGATCCAAGCAATAAATCTGACTACTCCCTGTTTCCCTATCTCTTCAACCTCCCACTCTCTTAAAAGTTAGTATAGACACTGTGGTTTCTCCCATTATAAATTTATATGGTTTTCTTACTGTTTGTATTTTATGCCTATATAATATCTTGTATGGAATATTGCTTTTCACTTTTTCTTTATTAATTTCTCCTCCATTCCACTCTAAGACTTATATGGCACTTTATAGACATTATTGAGATCAGCCCATTAGAAATGCCCTTAGAAAGCTGCTACTACTGCTAGTAGCTTAAGATCTTCTATGTTAAGGATAGAATAGATTAGGACTCTTATTTGTTTCCTAATATGCTGTTTCCTATTATGCTGTGTTGTATTCCTTTTGTACATCCCCTTGTACCTCTATATATATTGCCCCTTGGGCCTCATGAATAGATGCACACAATATTCATAACATGGTATCAGAGCCAAAATTAGGGTTTTGGCTTGCCTAGGATTCCGTGCGCCGTCGCCGACTCTGCACCACCGTCGCCGACTCCCGCGCCGCCTCGCTCCGCCCATCGGTGGCCGACGCCTCGGCCTCCGCGCCCGCCGCCGCCTCCTCGCCGGCGCGCGCTCGCGCGCGTGCGCGCCGCCGCCTCGATCTGGCCGCGCCGCTGCCGCCTCCCACGCCGCCGCCGCCTCCTCTCCCACGCGGCCTCTGCGCCGACTCTCCGTTGCGCCGCCGCGCACGCCTCCACGCGCCGCCGCCCTTCCTCGCGCGCCAGCGCCCCACGCGCCGCGCCGCGCCGCTCCGTGCCACGCCGCCGGCGCCGCCGCGCGCCGCCCGCGCGCCCGCCGCCATCGCGCGCGCGCGCGCGCCCGTTGCTCGCCAAGGGCGCCGCCGCCTCTCCTGTGTGCGTGCGTGTGTGCGTGTGTGGCTAACGGGCCGAAGGCCCGTTAATAGCTAGGGCTTGGTTCCCCAAAAAAAAAAAAAACGTCGATCTAACCGCCGCGCCGTTCAGCGCCGCCTGTTAGACTTCGTTGTATTGGTCAGCCTGTCTCCTACCGGGATGCTGTTACTCACCCTGAGTGGCAGCTTACCATGGCCGAGGAGATTGCTGCCCTCGAGCGTACTGGTACTTGGGATCTTGTTCCTTTGCCATCTCATTCTCGTCCCATCACGTGTAAGTGGGTCTATAAAATTAAGACTCGCTCTGATGGCTCTCTTGAGCGCTACAAGGCGCGTCTTGTTGCTCGTGGCTTCCAGCAGGAGCATGGCGTTGACTACGCCGAAACTTTTGCTCCTGTGGCCCACATGACCACTGTTCGCACTCTTCTGTCGGTGGCGTCTGTTCGCCACTGGTCTGTTTCTCAGCTTGATGTCAAGAATGCCTTTCTTAATGGCGAGTTGCGTGAGGAGGTCTACATGCACCCGCCACCTGGGTATTCTGTTCCTGAGGGCATGGTCTGTCGCCTTCGTCGCTCTCTCTATGGCCTTAAGCAAGCCCCTCGTGCTTGGTTTGAGCGTTTCTCCTCTGTGGTCACTGCTGCTGGCTTTTCAGCTAGTGATCATGATCCTGCGCTCTTTGTCCACACTTCGTCTCGTGGTCGGACTCTTCTTCTCCTGTATGTTGATGATATGATCATTACGGGAGATGATTCTGAGTACATTACTTTTGTCAAGGCTCGTCTTAGTGAGCAATTCCTTATGTCGGATCTTGGTCCTCTCAGTTATTTTCTTGGGATTGAGGTTACTTCCACTCCAGATGGTTTCTTTATGTCCCAAGAGAAATATATTCAGGATCTCCTTGATCGCGCCTCTCTCATCGATCAGTCAGATCGTTGAGACTCCCATGGAGCTCAATGTCCACCTCCGACCCTCGGATGGCGAGCCTCTTTCTGATCCGACTCGCTATCGTCACCTTGTTGGGAGTCTTGTTTATCTTCCTGTTACTTGTCCGGATATCACTTATCCTGTTCATATTCTGAGTCAGTTTGTTTCAGCTCCCACTCAGGTCCACTACAGTCACCTTCTTCGAGTTCTGCGATATCTTCGTGGGACTATCTCTCGCCGTCTCTTCTTTCCACGTTCCAGTTCGTTACAGCTTCAGGCCTATTCGGATGCTACTTGGGCCAGCGATCCCTCTGATCGCCGGTCTCTCTCTGCCTACTGTGTTTTTCTTGGTGGTTCTCTTATTGCCTGGAAGACGAAGAAACAGACTGCAGTGTCCCGTTCGAGTGCAGAGGCTGAGTTGCGAGCTATGGCTCTCTTGACAGCAGAGATTACTTGGCTACGGTGGTTACTTGAGGATTTTGGTGTTTTTGTCACTACACCGACTCCTCTCTTGTCAGACAGTACAGGTGCTATCAGTATTGCTCGTGATCCTGTGAAGCATGAGCTCACCAAGCATATTGGTGTTGATGCTTCTTTCATGAGGTCTTGTGTGCAAGATCAGGTGATTACTCTTCAGTATGTGCCTTCGGAGCTTCAGATAGCGGATTTCTTCACGAAGGCCCAGACTCGAGCACAGCACAGCTTTTACCTCTCCAAACTCAGTGTTGTTGATCCACCATGAGTTTGAGGGGGGGGTGTTAAGGATAGAATAGATTAGGACTCTTATTTGTTTCCTAATATGCTGTTTCCTATTATGCTGTGTTGTATTCCTTTTGTACATCCCCTTGTACCTCTATATATATTGCCCCTTGGGCCTCATGAATAGATGCACACAATATTCATAACATTCTAAACTCATTGTTTATACGGTTATTCCTGCCGGCTCGTTTGACAACAATTGGAAACTGCTCCGAGATGTCTTTTGAGTGTTAACTTGCATGGTTATATGTTCTCTACGATCCAAGAAGAATGCCACCTATACTATGTATTCAAGCTGATCAAGAGGCTGTTCTGTTCATGTCACACACAAACCCTGCCAATGTGCGTCAAAGTCGTGAATTTCTCGGATCAAGTTTTTAGCCAAACGTTGGCAACAACATAAACAAAAGAGCCAGCAAAACGGGAATATCACCAAATTCTGGTAATTGATTAGTAACGAACCAAATAGGTGCCAAATTGGGTCAAAGCTACCGTAACTTGGTAACCTAAATCTTGGCACCCGTGTGCTTGGAACCAATCAACCCCCAATTATTTGAACTTCGATGTATTTTTCTAGGCCTTGATATTTACTGCAGGACAATTATGCATGCATGTTCATCATGAGAAATGATTTCACAATGTTAAAATTGTATTTCTATTGTTCATATATAATAATTTAGAGAAATAAGTCCATTTGACCTCTCTCAACTATCATCTTTATCTTTCAGCCTCTAACTATAAAATTGATAATCAACACACCTCAATTGTCAAAACCGGGCTTTCTTTGTATAATACACAGTATCAGCAAAAAAAATCTGAAATTTAGTATTATCAAAATATGTTTCTTGTGAACTGTTTCTTGCGAACTATTATCAAAAACTTTTGAAGAAATCAAAATCAAAAGCCATCATAAAAGACCGAAAGAGTAGGGCCCAACCTATGATTGCAGATGACCGGGTTGTGTTGGGGATTTATTATTATTTTTTTTTTGCCATGCACCACGTTTTGCTGTGGACCGTTCGTTCAGCATCATTAGCTGGCCTCAGGAGAAAAGGGACACAAGGAGTGCACTGTTTAGCGAAAGAAGACTGAAAGAGCCGCCTCTTTGGAGCTGAACCAAATGCGGTTAGTAGAACTCGAATCGTCACCGGTTGGTGCTCGTATAATTGCCTCCGCTGGTCATTATATACTCGTATAATTGCACTGAACTCGTATACATGGGACTATTTTGGACCGGCTGAGCAGAGCCACACTGTTCTTTCTGGCCCTTGGGTCGTCTTACAGCTGGTGTTGGATGAATCGTGGAAAGGATGTCCCGTTCATTTCGACATAGATTTATAGCTTCTAGCTTATATTTTACTATTTTTTATTTTTTATTTTTTTTCTGATTTTTGGTATTTGTTATGTTTTTTTATCTTTTTTTTCAGTATTCATTTGCATTATACGTGCTGGGCTAATCTTTTTTATTTTAAAATTTTTTTAAATTAATTACGTTAAATAAGTCACTATCAACTACATTATAATTTTAATCAATTATAGTATAATTTTAGCCGTTAACTGTTAAATTTCAGTCTAACCGAGCCGTCTCTAAGGCTGCGCTCAGAACAGCTTCGGCTATGGGCGTTGAGCGTTTTTTTCACTGTAGCGCGCACTATGCGCGCTATAGTGAATTTTTTTGTTTTTTAAAATTTACTTATACTTTTTTGTTTTCGGTTTTTTTAATATTTTTTATATTTAATTATATTCAATAAACCAACTCAGTTACAGTATTTTTTTTAGCAAAAATCAAAAATTATCGCTATTCCCATCACCCCTAAACTTAGGGATGATGCAAAGGCCAGATGATTCCCGAGAAAGGACGTGCCTTGGTCATGATTAATTAATACTTGGTACTTGACGAGACCTGCTAACATCGGATCAAGGCTTAAGGCTTTTTTAGTGGTTTATCGTAGTTGGTTTTTAAGAAATTACACGATAGTGTCTGTTAGTTTTTTAAATCATTTTATTAAATAAAAAAATTAAAAAAAACTATTATATCTTTATAAACAATACAAAAAAAGCAAACAAGCTGAAAAAACCAAACAAACAAAATTAAGAAGCTAACGTGTTCATTCCGACTTCTGACAAAAGCTATAATCGAAAGCCAGAAAGAACAAAGGCGAAGTCTATTTTGTAGGTGAACTCCAACACAACATCCATGGTTATATTGAAATTTAGCGTGTGTTTGGATGGTTTCATTCAATTTTAGAATTGTTTCCGTGTTTGGTTGAATGAATTGAACCAGCCTCAGTCATGGTCTAGTTTGAGGAAAAAAAGGGAAGTGTTAATAAGGACTTGAGTATTTTTTAGAGTTAGAAGCATTCAGATTTTAAAGCGTTAGGTCATCATCCAATGGATCCCCTATTCTTCTCCCTGTAAAAAAATGAATCTGAGGTATTGGATCTTTATTCAACAGATCCCTATATCTATTTCTCTCAAAAAAAAATATAAGTGCTTTGAATCTAAAGCATTAGATAGAAATTCAATATTTAAGAAGAATCTAAATACTCTAAAACTCTAAAAAAACACTTAAGTAATCTCTAAAAAAAGGGTAAAGGGTAGGTGAGCTTATCCACCCTCCGCTTGCCTCACGTAGTCACGTGCCATCACGTGACAATAGGGGCTCGTTCCAGTCACCACCCAATCCCCCCACGCCAACCCCGATCCCCATCTCTTGTATCTAAGGTTTCAAATAGCCGATTATAGCCACCGCTATAGTCGGATTTAGCCTTTGAGAAGGCTAAGGGCTAAGAAAATTCAATTTTAGCACTAAACCGTGTTTGCCGTTATTAGCCGGATTTAACCTGCTAAATCTGCTAAATGGACTGCTATTTAGCCCGCTAAGAAGGAAAAAAAACAAATGGGCCGGTATATTGTGTGTCGCTAGAAGCAAATATGAGAAAAAAATGCTAGTACGTGAGGATTAACGTCATCTAGCGGTATAAGAAAAAAAAATGATTGCAAGTTACGTGAATAGCATGTTGCACAATATGGTATTTATAAGTTTTTGACCCCTACATGTGAAGCATGTAATCCCACCACCTCATTAAGAGGTCATCACAACCCATCCTATCTAACACTGTCCATTTGAGCTTAGATTTCTGATTCCTAACTTAGTTTTTACTATTTATAATTTTTAAAAAACTTTTTGGTATTTTTTTAAGCTTTTTTACCGGTTCTTTTTTCCCATATTCATTCGCATTATATGTGATGGGTTAATCTGTGTTTTTTATTTTTAGATTTTTTAAATTAATTATACCAAATAAACAATCGTCAGCTTAGTGTAATTTCAAACATAAACCACCAAATTTCAGCCCAACCAAACGGCCTCCAAACCTTGTCCCTCTAACCAAATACAAATTTAGATCATTCCATCCACTCCCTATCATTTCATCTATCTAACCAAACAAGCAATCTAAATTATCCTATCCATGATCATTCACCGAACCAAACACTGCCTTAATGGCACAATGTCTCAGCCAGGCTACCTGGAAGGAAGCCAACTTGTCCAATTGGTATATGCTACTTCCTCCCATAGAAGTCATTCTAGGATTTTGTGCTCCAATCAAGATATATGTACAAAATATATATTACTCTCTTCTTTAGCTCACCCATTACTGTTGGATGATGTGCATTACTAGTCCATAGTAGTTTAAGGGGTGCTCGTTTTAGCGATGGGTTCTGATTTTTGACTGAAATTTTACTGTAACTGACTTTTTTTTACTGTAGTTGATTTGGCTTTTTGGATATAATTAATTTTAAAAAAATGTAAAAATAGAAAAAACATGTTAACCTATTAGGGACAATACAAAAGAACACAGAGAAAAAAAAGAAAATACAAAAAAGCCTAAAATATCTAAAAAAATTCAGAAAAAGATGAAATACTGAATAGTGAAAAAAAAGCAGAAGCTAGAAGTTGAAACCGAAACGAGCAGGGCAATTCAGAGCGGTATGTAAAGAAAAAAAAGGTAAAAAAAAGTGCATGAAAATTGTTAAATAACATGTATTTGCAAACAAAATATGAAAGCTAGAATGCCATTTATTTGGAAAACAAAGGAGTATACGTAGCAGGCCTTATTGAACACTAGATTTAACTTGTTACGAAATCTATTAGGTTACATTGATGGATAAATACCGAAACTACCTATAAAGGGTTTTTGACTATAAATAGATAAGCCTATGTACAAGGATGAATCAATCTTGAGATAAATAAAGATTTTGATTTCACTGGTGCTTCTCCTATTATTCTCTGTTGATTGCTTGCATTGGAGATTATTTTTCAATACGTTATTAGTACTAATTGCTCTACAGGTCACAAGGTTTGCAAGCCTCAATCAATCTACTACGCATTGCAATCCCATAGATCTGTCTAGATTAAAATTCTATTTGTTTGCCATGCCATGATTGGATCAATTGTTTCAATCATTCTGTCCAATAGATGATTGCATTTTAGTTGATTCTAATCACAGATTCAATTTACGATTTGTTCGCATGATTGTTCACCCTTTTAATTCGGTAGATTAAATAACTAGATTCTTGGATTGCCAAGTTTGATTAAAAATCAGATTGATGTTTCAATCATCTAAATCATGCAATGGATTGAGAACCTATACGCATGGATTTAGCACTGTGTTGTGGGAGTCGTTGTCGGGGCCACTCGAAGCCGCATCTGCGCCATCATGGCTGCCTGAAGTCAGCCCATTGCCGCTCGGCCTTCTCCCCACCAGCGCCGTTGTGGCCGCTTGAAGCCGCTGCCGACTGCTCGACTTCGCCCGCCGAGAGTAGCCGCTGCCTCCGCGCCTCACACCCAAAGCCGCTCGCTGGGAGCGGCTGTCGTCTCCGTGCCCCGCACCTAAAGCAGGGCCCTGACCTAAAGCCGCCTGTCGCCGCTCAACTTTGCCCGCGGGAGCTCACGAGAGATGCACCGAACCACACCTCCGCTAGGGGTAAACCCTAGCTCGTCCAAGGAGTCGGCCGAGCGTTGGTTGCCTGGTTGTGTGCGTCCCTTTTCGTAGGCCGACGAAGGAGGCCCATGGGAAATATTTTTGGCATGCTATTTTTTCAGCTTAGCCCCTGAAGTTCAGGTAAATCAAAATGTTTGCTAAAGTTGCGATCATATTTCAAGATTTGACCTGAAATTCGTCGATATAGCGAAAATATTCCAGCCGACCACCTGAAGTTTCAAGAAATTCCGAGAATTGCTTTTAGATTATATGAGCTTCATCATAATGTTATTAGCACTTTGGTATTATCATTTTTTTTGATTTATTTTTTTAGTATTTTGTTTCTAATTATTAGTAATTCTAAAAATTACTTATTAATTAGCATAAATTCATTAAGATTATTAGGAAATTCTAGAAAATCCTAAATAATGTCTATTGAATATATACAAATCCATACTTTACTGATTTGACGATATTCATGTCTCTTTAGCTATTGTAAATTTAGAAATTTGTATGAATAATATAGGAAATGTCTGACATCGCTAAGAAGAAGTTTGCTGAGCTTACCCTGGATGGTAGCAACTATCTAACATAGACAATGGATGTCAAGGTCAAGTTGATAGCTTGATCGCTAGGCTCTGCCATTACCCAGCTAGAAGCTGGAGCTCCCATCATCCCCGAGGCTACCAAATGTGCAGCTCTGCACTTCCTAAGGCACTACTTCCATCAAGACTTGAAGTTTGAATACCTGCTAAAAGAGGACCCGTTGGCATTGTTTGCATTGTCTATAATAGGTTAACTTATTTTTTATTTTTTAAAATTAAATATATCAAAAAAATTACCAGTACCTATAGTGTAAAATAAATTAACTACAGAACAAAAAATCATAAATCATCTTACATAAGACGAACTGAGCACATCCTTAAAACAAATGGTAGCTAGGACGAAGTGAGCTGCATCTTGGGAAGACGAGTCAGTAGTAACATGATCCTCATCCACCCCTAAATTATTTGGAAAATTCATCCAATTTCCCTTCTGCACAACATGCTCCTCATCCACCCATTATGTCACAAAATTTTCACTACGTTGGTAGCACTTCACACTGCACTCCATCCCCGGCAACTTGGCCACCAGGGCCCAAGGGAGTCCATCACCATCACTCTCTCAATCGTGCACTCCCCGTGAAGAATCAGCTACACAATCCCAGCCATTCATCCATACTGATAATGGAGACGACGATGGAGAAGGTGGGCTGAGAAGCGCTTGAAGTGGACACAAGAGGAGGATGTAAGACCGGTAAGTTTTAGATATACTCATATTTAGTACTCAATATGAATAATCATATTAGTGTTTCAATAGAACTAATTACTCAACGTAGAAGTGGAACAGCTTTTAAAATATTTAAATTTGCAAGCTTGAAGCAGCAAGACTTGCCCACCTCACAGCCAAGGAGAACAAGGAGGCCAACATGGTTGATAAGGAATCGAAAATGTTGGGAACATACTTGGCACTCATTACCCATGGCACTAGTAACATGGATGATGATGTGAAAGCTGAGCACATTACCCATGGCACTAGTAACATGGTTGTTTCCCAGTGATGATTGAGGTCGAGAGGTAAACGCATTAGTATTTTTTTCCATAAATCTTCTGTTACTATCGGGGTATGGAATGGCATTGCCCTGTATATCCTTGGTTAACGGTTCTTTCTTGTGCTTGTGCTCTCAGGGGCCCTCATAAATGATTATGCATCGGTGGAACTGATCAGGTGAAGACTTCATCATGATTCACTTATCATTGTTGTCGGATATACAATTAGTTTTAGCACCTCAGAGTATTAGTGCGACAGGCATTGATCTTGTTTGGTCAATCTTTTTGTGTTGTTCGAGCATTTAGTGCCATTACATGTTGAGGCCTTTGTATTCCTATTTGCATCTAATGTAGGGTATGTTGATATGGCTGTGGTTTATGATTTTTGGCTGAAGTTTTTAAATTTTAGCTGTTTGTGACAGATATTACGGATAGAGATAGTTACTTGTGATTTTGGATGGTACAGATGTTGAGTTTTTAGCGTATACTACAATTAACTTGTAGACCGTAACTTAAAAAAAATATTCTGTTTGAAAGTTAGGTACTATAACAAAAACTAAAAAGTTGATTTGATAAACTAAAAAGAATATGCCCATAGTCATTCCTGAACAGGCCGTAATCTTTTGTTTTGTCACAGTTCTTCCTGGAAGGGTGCAGCCTACATATTAATTGGAGGCCTTACTTTATAAAGACAAATACTAATATGTTTTGTGTATAAAAGGATGCAAACTTTGTTAGCTTGTGTGGAATTTATATTTTAGTTGATCATTGAATGTGATGTGTATACCAACTCAGACTACAGCAGCAGGCATTCCGTTTACAAGCAGAGACGCCAGATAGGCTGCCTCGACAGTCGCTGGGAAAAGAGAAATTTGGACACAAATAGCTTGTTTATTCCTCGAAATTCCAAAAATAGCCCTCAGATCACCGGAATTCCAAAACTAGCCCCCTTCCCGACCGCGGAACAACGGGAAAACGACACGTGGGCCGGTGGTGCGCCCCCCGGCCGCACCACCCATCAGAGATGCATGCGTGGTGCGCCCCGCCGCACCACCCATCGGTGGTGCGCCCCGGCCGCACCACCCACTATTCACGCGCGTGGTGCGGCCCCGGCGCACCACCCACTGTTTGCACCGATAATTGGCGCGCTCTGTCGCTTCTCTCCCGCGCGCGCTCGCGCTCTGCTCCTCCGATAATTGGTGTCGCCGCGCCAAGCCAAGGAATCATTGCAACATGTGAAATAGTGATGCACCGTGTATCTTTATGTCATATCATTTCTCACGTTCGCTGCGTTAAAATCATCCTCTTCCTTCTCCATCGTTGCTCATTTGCTTCATTTCCTACGTAGCTCATTCTGAGAGAGTGAGAAAGAGTGAAGAAACTGAAGGTTTAATCGCGCGCACGCTTAATTCCGTGTGCAATTAGGAGTTTGTGCAATTGAGAAAGTTATAGATCGTCTCCGGCTTCAAGAGGAGGTAAATTTTTATGTCACTGTAATTAAAATTTGTTTTGTGTGATTATTAAGTAATTAGGCAAACTCTCGCTTTATTCGCTTGCAATTAGGAGTTTTTGCAGTTCAGAGAGGTGTAAATCGTCGCGTGGGTTTGAAGAAGAGGTAAATTTTTTGTCAAAATATAACTAAAATTTTTCCATGTGTTTATTACGTAATTAGGCAACCGACAGCTTTTTCCGTTTCACTTAGGAGTTTTTGTAGTTGCGAAAGTTGTAAATCGTCTCGTGGACTTCTAGAAGAGGTATATTATTTTCCCCCGTGTAACTATAAATTTTTTGGACATGTCATTTTAGTTTTAGCAATGTGTTTATTTTGTAGTTAGTGAATGATGTCTTCTTAGTGTAGAAATATAGTATTAGCCTTGTGTAGTTGGTCTGTACCCATAGTTAACTTAGAAGAGCAAGTGTTATTATTATCATTAATTAGTTAGTAGTCACTATGACTTAAATTTAGGTAAATGACTTTGCATGCAGACCAAGTAGTTGTATTTGATATTTAGATTGTTATGCAATATTTAGAATGTTATTTTGTACATAGGACTTAAAAGTCAGAGAACTAAAAATGTGAAACATAATTAGCTGAAAATACACAGGCTCTTAGATGAAAAATTTTACCAGAAATTTTAGTAATTTCAAACATTATTACAAATAAATAATTTTTATGTTACATGATAAATAATATGCAATGTGTACTGTGTAAAATTTATTTCAAGTATATATGTTGAAAGGTATGCATATCATTATGATAGGTTATTGATGGATTTATATTGTAAAACTGATATTAATAATCACGGTGCCCCTGAAAACATGGTGGCCCTGTTGGAAGGGTTCACATAACCTATTATAATTTTTGGAAATCAGTTGTTATATGTAACAACTTATATCATGTTTATATCGGATAAATTTGTGCAAAAATTACAAAATTATGTACGTTGTATCGGAGTACTGCAGTTAATTTTTTGTAGATTGTGTACTATATGTAAAACTCAAAACAAATAATACACATAAAATGTGCAGTGTTTAATTGTTAAATTCTTTGGTGTGAAGTTATTTTGTACACATATGATGCATAGAGAATTAGTAGTGCAGCGTAGAGAATTTTGTGGGATTTTTGTTTTGTTAAATTTCGTTGTGTACTAAGGTATTTTGTACGGAATAATCATAGGTACCCATGGCTAACATTCAAGACTTACTCGTGTTCTTTGGGAGTGGGCTCGTACGCGATGGGCCGTGCGGGGCGGACGTGTCAAATTGTGAACGGACTGTGATCCATGCACCCGGTTTGAACACCATGACCCTGGATGATCTTCGGAGGTGTGTCCGTTATGCGTTCGATCGGGAGACCGGTCGGAAGAAGTTGCGGATCGAGGCGTTGTATGCTACTCCGGGAGATGGGGCTGGAGAGATTGTGTGGCAACTTATAAAGGTGACCAGTGATGTTGCATGGGCCCAGTACATGGAGGTCGTATGCAACCCTGCCGCATCGATATACGGCAGGCCAATGGTGTACATTCACTTCGTGGACAGGACGGAGGCATCCGTCGTTGGTGGTTCTAGTGGTTGTGGTGGTGGTGGCGGAGATGAAGCGCCGAGGCTCACCGCGGTCATGAAGATGCCAATGCGGAAGAAGATCTCGCGAGCAAGTGGGAGATGGAGGCTGCAGAGGCGTGTGGAGGATTTCCAGGCGACCGAAGGTGTTGGGAGGTGGTGGGCCGCCCGTGTTGATTGTCACGAGTACCTCGCGGACCATTTGGAAGAAGTTGAAAGTGAGGAGGACGAGGAGGATATGGAAACAGCCAGTTCTGGGGAGGAGGAAGATGACGAGGCTTCAATGGGAGGTGTTGTAGGTGGTGTTGTGACCACGGACGTTTCATACGTCTCCTCCAGACTTGACGACATCGCAGCGGCAAGCCTAGTCCTACCACAGGCAGAGGGTGCGGAGTGGGGGTTCAATGAGGGCGCACTCATTTTAGGGGAGTGCTTTCGCGACAAGAGTGCCGCCCAGCAGGCTATTGCTAGACATGCCGTCGGCATTAGCCGGAACTATCGGGTGTATAGGTCCAACACGGAAGGTGCTAGAGCGTATGTTTGGAACGTACGAGGAGGCGTATGACCTGGTCCCAAGAATGCTTCATCAGATTGCAGAAGCAAACCCAGGAACATACATCAACAAGAAGGAGCGGGTTCATCCCAACCAGGGCCCGAATTGTTATGTCCTTGATAGAGTGTTCTGGTCATTCCGACAGGCGATCGAAGGGTTCAGGTGGTGCCGTCCAGTGCTAACAATGGATGGGACATTTCTAGCTGGCAAGTACAAGGGTACGATCCTCACTGCGGTTGCAGCTGATGCAAACGACCGCCACTCCTCGTGGCCTTTGCAATTGTGGAGAATGAGAACACTGATAGCCGGCCGTGGTTCCTGGTCAATGTGAAGCAGGCCGTGGTGCAAGATCGACCGGATGTGTGTATCATCTCGGACCGCAATGCAGGCTTGTTGTCCGCGTTGCGCGCAATGCGACATCGCATGAACCCCGTTCGGTGGAATGATATGAAGAACCGTTGGTGCATGAGGCATCTCGCGCGAACTTTCACACAAGGTTCCGTAGCAAAGAACTAATGAAGATATTCAAGAAGCTTTGCATGCGAACCAAAAGCGAAGTTTGACTCATTGTGGAGGTCGCTTGATCGGAGACCAGCAAGCATGGACAACAACCCGCCTGTGGTGAAGCCGCCTTGTGGAGGGGGTTCTACAAGAGTCGGGAGTTTACACGTGGGTTCGATCGAACGCGTCGACTTGGCGATGTGGTCCTGTTACATGACACCGGCGGAGCAAGGTGCGGAATCATGACAACAAACATGTCCGAGGTGTACAACGGTGTGTTGAAAGGTGTTAGATCCCTACCCATCACAACGGTCGTGGAGGAGACTTGGAACCGTACTGTGGGGTATTTTGTGAACAGAGCCATGATGGCGAGAAAACATCTAGACGAGGGCAAACAATTCTCTGAGGTTTTCCAAGCACATATGGACAAAAAGATAGAGAAGGCTCGTTGTCATAATGCTCGTACCATGGATGGCATTAGAAGAAAATTCGAGATACGCCTTAGACAGAACTACATGAGGGGTCACACAAGAGGGGATCGCAAGCAGGTCTGCACGATTGATGACAACGCATGTTGCACCTGTAATAAGCCGCAACTTCTACATAAGCCGTGCTCCCATGTATACGCGGCATGCGCGGTATGGCGCCAGGCACCGACTCCTTACATCTCCAGGTACTTCGATATTCAGCACCTGTATCAGACCTGGAGTACGGAGTTCCATTCGTACGGGGTGGACATGCACTACAGGGAGCTATGGCTAGGTCAAGTGAAGTGGGTGCCCAACGAGGCATTGAAGCATGTCGGCCGAGGAAGACGGCAAAGCCGTCGCATCCACAACGACATGGACGACAGCCAGCGTGGGGATCGGCGTCGACGTCCGAGGTGCAGACTGTGCAAGACGATTGGGCACTCGTTGAGGCAATGCCCAAACAGGCCGACGTCAAGCAATGCTCCGCCGTAGTGAGCTCATAGTTATGCAGTGTTTTTTGCTAGTTGTTTTTATGTGTGTGTTGTACTATAGTCAAGTGGTATGTTCTACAATTTTGTATGGGGCTACACTTGTTACAATTCGCTATCGTGCCGTTATGGTGGTATGTTTGTATTTTATGGTGGTATCGCTACACAGGTCATGTGACAATTTTGTATTTTATTTACTTCATCGCATGGGTATGTTGGTACGTATATTTATTTTATATCTTGGTATGTTTGGTAAATGTCACTGTCGTTACGTTTGTTCCACATTGTGTTATCGTTTTGGACTAACATTCTTTGCTTCAATGGCAGGACATGGCTTATGGGATGGTAGACCCCCGTTGGGATGAGCACCACCGATGTCAGGCGTGGATATCGGGTGAGGTCCCCCCAGCCTTCATCCTTAGGGGCCCCGCGAGCATCGGCCTCGGGCGAACGGTACATCCCACTTCGGAACACCGTCCGCCGCCTATTGCCCTCATGGTAAATGTACCACACGCATTCCAGTTCGATGCTTTGCGTTGTTGTCCGCACTTGTTGATCGCTGGAGACCGAGACTCACACCTTCCACTTCCGGTGGGGTGAGATGACGATCACTCTTCAAGATGTGTGCATGATAAACTGGACTACCTCTACGTGGTGCTGCAATAGTGCCACCCGACATCCGGTGGTGGAAGGAGCTTCCTGGGTCAGCGGTTCCCTATCGCGATCCCGCGTAGTGCAGCACGTGTTCCTCTTTCTTGGCTTCGACGGTACATGACCTGCCCCGAGGATGCGCCTGAGGACGTGGTGCGGACTCACTTCTTCGTGTACCTGCTATTCCTCTTTGGGTGGGTCCTATTTCCTACCACCACTGGGACTCCGTTCACCCTAGCTACATACACCTTGCGGAGTCCTTGGCGTATGCCTTGCCACACCAGGTGCCCGAGTACAGTTGGGGGTCTGCAGTGCTTAGCTCCACATACCGAGGCCTATGTGATGCCTCGCAGCGTACTGTGGCCGCCGAGCCGGTCCTTGCCGTGTGTTACATTCTACTTCAGTTGTGGTCGTGGGAGCACTTCCCGTTGGTAGGCCAGACTTTGCGAGGTGCGTACACCCTTATGCCCTCGATCCACATTTCTATGCGAGGACCACGACCCCATTCATGGGCCCACAATGGGTAGTCGTTGGACACACGCGCAGCCGATGGGCTAAGGACGGACCTCGGCGAGTGTACACAGAGTTCCACAACCGGTTGGAGAGTCTCCACGAGTGAGATAGTCCGGTTGCCATGGACTATAGAGTTCATTGCGAGGGTGGCCCCGCACGGCCTATCATCTCAGTGCCACCAGGACCAGTCGTACTGGCTGACGACTTGCCACCTCGTCTTCTCGCACTTCGTCGAGCCGTACAACCCACAACGCGTCATGAGGCAGTTTGGGCTGCACCAGCTGGTTCCACCCCCGCCAGGACGGCCACTTGCCGCAGACTCCCATCGGTATGTATCTTCAAGGTAATTGTGATTGCTTTATGTATGCATAGTAATACTAACCGTGTTATGTGTCACCCAAATTGTAGGCAAACGAGGAGAGGACGACAGGAGAATGACTGGACAGCCACACAGCAGCTGTGGACAGACTTGTGGCGTGACTACGGGGACACGGAGGTTGTGTACGAGCCACGGGCCTACGACCTCGCGACGTACACGGAGTACCTTAAGTGGTATGTTGAAAACACCCGCAGCAGACTTACGGGTCCAGTGCCACATCGCCCAGTAGAGGTCGTGCACGAGGCTGCGATGCAGACAGTCGGTCCGCATCGTCACCGAGCCGCACGGAACGACGAAGTGGTAATTGTGTTTACTTTAATAATACATCTCAATACTCGTATGTCGTCGCCATATCTCTTTACGCGTTGTGCACTAAATACTTGTTTCACTGCAGTCTGACCGCCTCCATCGTATACATGACGACGCTGCTGACCTTCTACACGTTGGGCTTCGACGAAATACGGCGAATCGTTGGATGTCTTCTGTCCGCAACATTTTCAACGAGGCGAAGGCTGCGATCAAGACCATCAGCTGCAGCCGGCACAGAGATGAAATCGTCGCACGACACGGTGGGAGGGGACCACATCCAGCTCCACCACCCTCGTCTGGACGTCCGTCGCAATCTAGTGCCCGTCCCAGCTACGCTCGCTCATCATCGGTGCGACTTGGCCACACGGTACGATAATTTCTAACTGTTGTTCATTCACTCTTTTGGCACTTATTTATCTAGTTCCACCTGTGCTTGCAGCCATCACGACGGGACACCGATTTGCTAGAGCCATCGTCGTCAAGGAGGTACACGCAAGGCGCAACGTCCTCTTCCGGAGATTGGCCAGACGGAGAGCGGCCGACTCGCCCGAGATCGGGAGCAGCCCCGCGCCAAGCTTTGCTCGCTCGTCCTCCACGCGCTTAGGCCCAGCGGTGTGATATTTGCCAACTATTCGTTTATATACTCGTTGGGCGCATAAGTGTGATGCTTCAATTTGTTGCAGCGCTTGGCACAGGATAGCAGTTTCATGCAGCCGTCGGGGTCCCGGAGGGCGACACCACAACCAATGCTCCGTTCGGGCCAACAAGATCTCCCTATTGAAAGTGACACCGACTCGGCACAGCAGCAGGCCGAGACACCGCCTCCATGCGATTATGGCCGTCAGACAAGCGTGCATGGAAGTTTTGGTCACATGTATGAGCAGACGTCACGAAGGGTACATCGCACAGAGTACATGCACGACTTACGCCGTATACTTCGGTACGATATAATGTCCAACACATAATATATATGTACGCCCGGACGCACTAACACATACTGTAAATGAATGCAGGGTTACGCGGAACAACTCGGACACGAAGGCTAGGGTCGTTCGTCTTCATTGCCGAATCTGCAGTACATGACTTACTACGATTTCGGACTATAAATGGCGCGGTTTTGTACTAATCAACCTTTGATATGTGCACGGGACATAGACCCGATGCGACCGAATGGCTAAGCGCCGTTTCGGCAATACAACGCAGCCCTCCACGGAGTTGTTGGCAACACCGCGAGCCTCACGATCGACCTTCGAGACGTTTAAATGCGCCGAACAGTGCTCACATACTCTCATGACCACTTACGTCGGCAAAGGAAGCGGCCACCACCTCCAACATAATTTTTGTGCATTGTATTGAAACTAAAACGGGATGTAGTACATGGAAATAGACTTGCACCGCAGATGGAATTCACATAGCGCACATAGTTTATTTAACATGCATTACACATACATATAATAACTCTCCAGCAGGAGAAGACTCGCTAACAACAAACACAAGATACAACATAGCATACAACATTACGAACATAGACGATAACAACCTCCAGCTCGACATATTCACACCAAAAATGAACACAACACAATAAAGAAAATACCACACAATATTACGTTTATCTTCCACTCCAGTGTGTCGAAACGACGCCCCATCTCCTGGAAACGACGTCGCATCTCCACGAGGTCGCTATCCCCCACGACGACTCTCTCACGACGAACATTATCTGTACTAGTGCCCATTTCATCCTCCCACACCCAGCTTTTTGCATCTCCAGCTTTTTGCAGCGTGAAGTAACCTCTCCATACCCTCCCCTAATCATACATAAGGAGGTGTAGGGGATTGGGAAGAAAGCACTACAGCATCCAAACCCCTCACTTTCAAGATGGACAAGAAGCAGAAGGCCCAGTGGGAGAAGATGCAGAAGCAATGGGAGGATACTCGCGACATAGCAAGAGCTGCGGCGGCCCGCGACGAACGGGTGAGGGCAGCTGCGCGCGGCCCAAGCAGGCGGTGCGTGCAAGGACGATGACTCCCGAGAAGATATCCTCGTTGCACCGACCCCATCCCGGCGGTTCCAACTGAGCGTTCGCCGCAAGACCCGCCAGAGGGGGAGATGCCACCCCTCTGTTGGTGTCAAGACCTATGTAAGTTCTTCAAGTCGAAGCACCCGCTCAGCTTGGGTATGCGCTACTGGGGTTGCGCAAACTACTCAAGCGACTATCCCGACCGACGTTGGGACACAAGAACCTATCGACAGCCGGTAAGAACCACTTATAGTGTGTCTCTCCCCACTACTTCTCTCTTCATGTACGCACTAACATTTCTTGTGTACTCGAAGTCCCCGGAACCGCTGTGCGGGTATCGCAAGTGGATCGATCTAGAGATCCACCCATACGACCAGTGGACTCTCGACTTCCAGCAGTGGGATGACAGAAGGGCATCAGAGACTCGCGAGGCGGAGCGCCGGATCGACGAGCAGGCCGACCGTATACGTCGGGAGACGCAAGCTCATTCCGAGGCGTGCACGCGTAGACAGCGCGAAGCTCGCGAAAGGGAGCGCGAAAGAAAGCGGGAACTAGCGGCCAAGGCAAAAGAGGCAGCCGAGGAGTTCGACGCAGAGGTCGTTAGGAAGGGAAAATGGCCCCGGTCCACGCAGTAGGTGGGGCTATTCCGCGCTAGTCTGGTGAATGGCCCCGGTTATTAGGTGTGTGTGTGATCGGGTTTGTTTTCGTCCGCATAACAACGCGCACATGTATCGTAGGAGTATGTCGGTTTATTTTCTATCGTGCTACGCATGTAACCAAACTTTGTGTGCTATGTTATTTCCATGTTTATCACTTAGCATGTGTACGTACGAGGCAGCTTTGCCCAGTGACTCGACAAAACGGGCCAGCTTTCCGCAGTGACATTACAAAAGAGTCCGGCTTTCCGCAGTGACATGACAAAAGCGTAAAATTTGCAGGCTCTGTCAAGCCTTCATAGGGACATTTATTGCTACACTGCTATCCTGAGTATCAAAAGCTTCCCATCTCGTCCTCTCCATGGACTATGCCCACTGCACCAGATAATCTGCCTACATAAGGGCCTCCTATGTCTTCCATACCACATCTCCTCCTCAAGCCATCACAAAATCCTACTACACAACAATGTCTTCCTGGAGGTCCGACCCATTTGGAGTGCCGGAGTGGCATGACCGCCCGAAGTGCCATTGCGGATTTAGGACGATGTTGCAAGTCTGGACGGATCGAGTACAACGAGCCAAATACGGCCGTAGGTTCTTCAAGTGTCCAGATCTGGATGACGACTTCGTGGTAACAACGACAACTAATTCATTTGTTTCTCGTTATCGTTTTTCAACTTGATCCATGACATCTACCACGTCACACATAGGCTTGCACATTCATCGAATGGGTGGATCGGGTGTCGCCGGCATGGCCAAATAACCGGCGATGCGGTGGAAAACAAAGGACAATACTTTGTCAAGATGACTCAGGCTCGCGAGGTGGAACGACAGATGCGGCTTGAGCAAGAGCGCCGCGTGAGAGTGGACCAAATCCGTCTGAAGGGCAAGGAGGATGAGCTGCAAAGGAGACGGGAGCGGTTAAGTCTGCGTGAGGCACCATCAAGCGTCGGGAGGAAGAGCTTCAAGCTCGTGAGGCGCTCTCAAGACCAAGAGTGACAGGAAGAAGGATGCAATGAGCCATCTTCAAGGCGCGACAAAAGGGAAAACATCCACGCTTCACCCAGTAGATGAAATGTAATAGACCCAGCAAGTTATTTTCCCTAAGGCATGCATGTTAGGACTACTGGTGGAGAGTTCCACACATGCCACATGCCAATGGCCACATCACTTACCACTTTATGTATCGAATCGTTCCTAAAAAAATTTACCCAATTTTTTTATGCATCTACAACTCACATTGAACATAAACTTCTATTACACCTTTATCTTATTTTCCGTAGTTTATAATTACAAAATTGACAAAACATACAAACATCACGCGGATTGCAAACCCTTAAAACAAACCAAACCTAAAAGTCACTTACCACTTTATATATCGATCGTTCTACGCACAATCGTTCCTAAAAAAAATTAACATCATTTTTTATGCATCTACAATGAGCCAATGAACATAAACTTGTTTTACAATTTTAACAGATTTTTTTCTGTTTCACAACTACAAAATTAACAAAACTCATAATCATTACAGTTCCTGCACTCATTCCCACGTGTTCAATATCACTTTCATTCATTTCGTCCAATTGTTCATATCACATTTGTGGTCAAAAAATTTTTCATTAAATTGCTTCTAATAAAACAACATACCATGATTGAAATTTGTTATTGCCACTTTAACACATTTTTCACGGTCGGCAATATATGAAAATCACAAATACACTAATCGTTACTTCACACAAATTTCGTTCGTACTCTACCAAACAATATTTTAAATTTTCAAAATTGCACAAAAATTAACACAACTATTACAGTGGACTCCACTTCAAATTTATATTTTTCCACTCATTTTATATATGTAGATATATTTTTTTTAAATAATTACTTTATATATATAAGTAAATATATATTTTGGGTGGAGAATGCATTTCAGGAGAGAGGTGCAAAGAGTGGGGTGGTGCGCCCGGGGGCCGCACCACCGCGCATGAACAGTGGGTGGTGCGGCCGGGGGGCGCACCACCAGTGCATGCTACAGTGGGTGGTGCGGCCCCCGGGCGCACCACCGGCCCACGTGTCGTTCTCCCGTTGTTCCGCGGTCGGGAATGGGGCTAGATTTGGAATTTCGGTGATCTGGGGGCTATTTTTGGAATTTCGAGGAATAAACAAGCTATTTGTGTCCAAATTTCGGGAAAAGAAGTCACGAAGCCATATGCGGTCGTACTTTCCAGTATGTGAATGCTATGAAAAACCGTTGGGCTGCAGAGCTTTCAGTATATGAAAAAGCATTCATATGTGAGCTCCTACATGATATATAGCATTAGGCCACTGAGAACCATGCAAAAAAAAAAAACCTATGGAACAAGTAAAATGTTTAGATCTATTTGAGTTATCTATTATTTATTTTCTTCTCTTTATATACTAGTTCCCTACAAACTCATTCCTATATTTATGTATGCGAATTATCGTATCATATAAATTATCATTATTTATCTATTTCAATTATATTTATTTTCTTTTAATCATGTATCCAAAATAAACAAAAAAGCAACATAAGTAGTCTACAAAGATGAAAGTTGGAGTTGATCATTATGTTTCTTAAGGTGGTGATCGTTTCATCTTCAGCTTCTAGCTTCAGTTTTTTTTCACTATTCACTATACTATTCACTAACTCAGCTACAGTAAAAAAAGTAAACTACAATAAAAAAATTAAAAAGCAAAAACTATCGCTAAAACGATCACAAGAGATCTATGCATGCATTAAAAGATTATACCATCTCTAAAAATAAATAAAAAATAATCTATTATACAACCTATCTTTAGTACTGTACAGCAGCTGCAACGTCAAATCGAAGGGTAAAGCACGCTGCTATAGACTATAGACTGGTCCCTATCTTGGTTCCAGCAGCAGCATGGATCGTTGTACCATGCCTTGCCATTGCGCCTCGAACATCACGAATCATGCACGAGAAGAAAAACAACAAAAAATACGTGGGATACGCATGCTTTTCCCCGATTTGATAAAAGCCTGCTGTCTTTCGCGCGTTCAGATGCGCGCCGCGTCGCCTCTGCCTCCCGGTCGCCGATTCTCTCTCTATCCCTCCACCGCTCACCCTTCCCGCCTCCTTTCCAAAAAAAAAAATCTCCCCCCAAAATCGAAAAATCAAATCTTCCCAAAGCTGGAAATCCCCCACCTCCCATTCCCATCGTCCCACTCCAAGCCTCCAAGAAACCCCCGTCCCACTCCCACCTCGCCATGGGCAGCACCGCCTCGCCGCCGCCAACCCTCGACGCGCCAGCCTCCCCGAAGCCGGCGGCGGCGCTGACGCAGGAGGACCTGAAGCGCGTCGCGGCGCACCGCGCGGTGGAGATGGTGGGGTCCGGGATGACGCTGGGGCTCGGCACGGGCTCCACGGCCGCGCACGCGCTGGACCGCCTGGGGGACCTCCTCCGCGCCGGCGCGCTCCTGGGCATCGCCGGCGTGCCCACCTCCCTCAAGACGGAGGCGCACGCGGCGCGCGTCGGGATCCCGCTGCTCCCGCTCGGGGCGGCCGCCGAGATCCACCTCTCCATCGACGGCGCCGACGAGGTCGACCCGGAGCTCAACCTCGTAAAGGGCCGCGGCGGCTCGCTCCTCCGCGAGAAGATGATCGAGGGCGCCGGCGACCGCTTCGTCGTCATCGTCGACGAGTCCAAGCTCGTCCCGCGCCTCGGATGCACCGGCGCCGTGCCCGTCGAGGTCGTCCCCTTCGGCTGCGCCCACACCCTCGGACTCATCCGCAAGGTGTTCGACAAATTACCCGGCTTCCACGCCAGGCTCAGGACCGTCGGGCCCAAGGACGGCGGCGACCAGGAGGTGCCGTTCGTCACTGACAACGGCAACTACATCGTGGAGATGTTCTTCGAGGGCGGCATACACGGCGACCTGCGCGAGATCAGCGACCGCCTGCTCCGGATCACGGGCGTCGTCGAGCACGGCATGTTCCTCGGCATGGCCACCTCGGTGATCGTCGCCAAGAAGGACGGCACCGTGGCCGTGCTCAACAGGAAGTAGCCGCCGGCGCCACCGTGCGAACGGATCGGCACACGAGACGACAATAAGCCAAGATTGAAGCAAAGCGAAGCAGCTCGGCTCTCAAGATTTTTCTGGCTCCTGTGGTGAACTTGCTGTACGTTACTGTTACAATGCTTCCTCCTTTCCATGGGTAGATGTGGTAGTGCCCAGCTTTTTGTGATGAATCTATTAAGTTTTGGACTTCGCTCCATGACGCTATCAGAAGCCAATTTCATAAATCGTTTTTAAAAGACTATTCCGATAAGCTACTTCAGTATGCAGAGAGCCACCTTGTTTGTTTGTTCTAGAAAAACTATAAGCTAAAAAAGTATGACAAAATTGGGTTGATACATTTATGAGATGGATTAGTCTGTCCTGCAGGGGCCAATCAACATTCTGAATTGAGCGTGCAAAAAGTTGTATGCAGATTTATTTTTGGTCGTTTTGCTATTTGTCTGTAACTTACCTGATTCTTTTTGTGTTAACTCAAGTCGATTCACTTAATTTTTGGATTAGCTTTGATGCGTGTGCGATTCTCGTTTTGATATAGTTCAAGAAATGTGACTTATATTTAAGAAAATATAAGCCTGCCTAGCAAATAGACATCTTTTCTTTCCATTTTTTGTTCGATGTCCAATTTATGGCTTGCGGTGCATCGCAGGAATTTTGTAGATATTTTGTACCAAGAGGAAATATCCTGATGGTAGATGTTTATTTTCCTCTGAAATACCTGTATGCCCTTTTTCTAAAATAAAATGTCCTATATGGACACCACCGCTGCTCGCCGCCATCCTCTGCACCAAATCACTGGACGAGTCTCCGTCAAGCGTGTGTACCTAGGGATTCTGAGCCTGCGACAAATTTTCTGGAGTGAAACATTCTGATGGATTAGCATTTTTTTCCTGTTAGGAGATGGCAAGTTACTCCTCTGCTCCAATTGCCCCTGTAGGTTTCTGTACTACGGCCGAGCAAAAATACCTGGTCTGACTTCGGGCGAAGGACAAGATTTCTACCAAAAACAAAAGTACGTTCCGTTCAGCGTGTGTACCAAAGAAATAAGGAAACGAGTTTCAACAGCGAATTGTAACAATCTTCGTTTTCGAACTCCGCTCTAAATAATTTCAGTTTCTGATTTATTTTGATTTTTAAGTTATTTAAACGAGAAGTCATTTGAAATGTGTCGATTTTTAATTTCGGCTTATTTTGGTTTTCCAGCTTTTTTTTACGTTTTTCCCTTTTATTCTTTTGTACTCTCCATGATGATATAACAATTTTTTTAATCTTTTTTTCATTTTTTTCTCAAAAAAAGTTAACAATCGTTATAGTGTAATTTTAACTATAAGTTAAAAGCTATAAGCAAAAACTTAAACCGTAAGCCAGTTGGAACACTACCTTTATCATGAACCTGGCTAAGCCAAACCCTAGGCTCACGCTGTTGGGTCAACTGGTTAGCGGTGTCATGATACTGGCTAAGATGTATAAACCTATTTGCGGTTCTTTCGTCAGGTGCATTATTCGAGAGAGAAAATAATTATAAAATAGCAATTGCACATACACAAGCACTCAGACATTTTATTATTTCTTATGCATCCATTACAATAGCATTACATCAGACTTTCAGTAGATAAGAAATTAGAATAATTCCAATAGAAATGCCTATGTGATCTTGACCACACAATTTTACTGTAGGAGGCCAGACATAGGTTTTGTTTTAGAAAAAATATATATAAATATTAGATTGGAAAAGACCAGCTTTTCTCTGAATTCCTACAGATTACTGTAACTACGACTACACACTCGGGTAAAATTACAGCAGCGAGAGCAATTCAGAGGATAGCCAACATATTTATTAGAAAGTTAGAAATAGATTTCAGCAAAATAGTTTTTCAAAAAATAATCCAATTAGACCACAATTGTAGAAAGACCCTTGAATCCGTATTGTTCAAAAAGACCCAATAGTTTTACAAAATTACAATTCAGCCAAAACTTAGTGGTGAATGAGGTCCATGGTAAAATAAAATAAAATACTTACTAGAGGTAAAAAGTCACCATGCACATTACTTCAACATTAAAGCATACCTGCCAAATTCACATAAGATTTACCATTCGTGTCATCCATTAAGAAATTACCAAAATGCCCAAAAGGCCTGGTCATGCCACGAGGTGTCAAGCATCCAAATTTTCCAAGAATTGCCAATAGGATGGAAAAGCATTTTTATCAAAAATAGGTTGCAGAAATTACTAACCATGCCGTGAATTGGGAAAAGACAAAATTAACATTTTTGCCTTTTCAACTTCCTAGGTGTCCTGACCACCAAAATAGAAACGATTTCCGATGTATTCGTAAACCAAATTCCATTAAATTGCCAATCCCCACAAATAGTAGCCCTAGGCCAACATTGAGGTAGGTTTGGCCAGGGCAAGGAAGGGGGCCCGGGTGCAAGGAGGAAGGGAAGGAGGATGAGCTCAAGCACCATAAGCAACATGACCCCATAGGAGGCCATCAAGATCCCATGGCCGATCGGCCACCAAGGACCCTAGGTGGTCAATAAACGTTAGATTGATTTAGTAAGCATGTGGTTATGTGTATGTCTTGCTATGAATAAGGTTATGTCTAAGTGTGTTCATTGAGATGCCATGTTTCCATATGCATATGGGGTGTGACAATCTTTAGGTGGATATATTGAGATGTTATATTTTGACATGTATAGATGAGTAAGAATCCTTTCAGCTATAATTTATTTGATGTTCTTTAACAATAACAAGATGGATAAAAATGGATAGATTGACATCCAAGTACAATGTAGTGTGAAAATAGGAGATGGCATATGTAGGTGAGAATCATGTTATGAATACCAAATTTATAGAAATGGGCCAAATACTAGTATGAGTAGGATGTTCTCATATACATGTTCTATTCTTGACCAAATGACATGGTAGAATAAGATTAGGTTCAATATAGAATATGAACACACAACATTAAGCTAAAATATGCTAGCAAGATTAAAAATGAGATGGATAAGGACCGAAGTCATGTTAGTCTGACGTTACTTTCAGTGAATAAGGATCCATTCATACTTGTGTGATGTTAATTATATCCTATGTGGTGTTAATTATATATCATTCATGTCCATGTCCATATTCGATTGAGCAATGTGTGTGCATACATGCATCATACAGACATCCACCATAGCTAGCCTAATCGGCACAACAGCAAGGCCTAATCCTATGTCCAATTCACTATCGTCGTCATCATCATCATCAACAACATCATTCACTTAGAAGCACAATAAAAAGCACAAGCACTATTCCAACCAAATTGGGCTAGGATAGAGTAGAACACTCACAGTTAGAGGTGCCCACTGTCCAAGTTGTCAAGTGTGGGCACCTGCCATCTCCATGACAGCGGCCGGAGCAACAAAGCGTGGTCGGTGAAGGGCGGCGACGACTTAGGCCGAGGCCGCACTGGACCGAACCGAGGGGGAGCAGGGGAAGGCCACAACGGCAAGCCTGGGGCAGCTCGATGTTCAGGGAGGCCCCATGAGCGATGGCAGAAACCACCGAGAGGCGGCCCACCGACAGCGGAGTCGGATTTGAACAGTGACCCTGGCGGCTTGGGATGGGCGTGGTAGCACCATGGGGGCATGAGAGCTAAATCCAAGCAAGAAGGAGGTGGAGGACATCACCATGGTGGATGGAACTGAGGCCAGCGAGCCGGAGCGGTGGCAACGACGGCACATTGATGGCATTGGTAGTTGGGCGAGAAAACGAGGGAGAGTATCAGGAGAGACCGAGAGGGAGGGGCAAAGGAGGGAGTTGGCTGGGCCGACTGGCCCAACAGGGCGATTAGATCGGGTTTGATCGGTTAACCAGGTTCACTGACTTGACCCAAGCCCAAAATCCGATTCTAAATTCTTTCTTTCTCCAAAACTTTTTAAATAGATTTTTATAAATCAAACCTCGTAGAGAATTTAACTAAAAACAATTATTTTCCACAAAAATGAATGATAAGCTATTTTCTAAATTCAGAATCTCATTATATATATAACATATATATAACTTAACTACAAATGCAATTCCCTAATTTTCTAAACGTTAGAATAATCCAAATAAACTAGATATATACCTAATTTCACATATATACTTATACTATTGTATTTTATTTTATTTCCATTCATCATTAGAAAAGCTTTATTTCATAAAATTTCTCAGGGATTAAATTCAGGCATATTTTAGTATAAATTCTTTAGGATATCGATGTTTCATGAGAGACGATACAGGGTCATGTGAATTCAATTCCTAGAGCATGTGCATACATGTCCCTATTCGAATGTTCCACCTGGATGTTGTTATCGGACTACTATATTTCCATTCTTTCAGAAGTTCAAGCAACCGAGGATCATATAAACTTCAGGATTCTGTTCATTCGGTTACTTCAGGCAAGTCCATTTCTCGATCATTATTATTCTATTAATTCTCTAGGAAACTATTTGAAATATGTTTTATTATTATCACCTACATGGTAAAAGATAGTTTCTAAACAAGTAAAATTGATCATTGTGGGTCCGTTGGGCCAATTCGTTTGAATTATGCTATGGTTGGTAGTCAGAACCCTTGAATGAAATATCAGGGTTGTGTGGGTTTTGCTACATAGGGCAATATCAACTTAAGATAAATACAACCAATGCTTGATGGGATTCTAGTGTCGTAAGGCCCGTGTTGACCACATGACCTGGTATGGGACAAGTGAATGCTGAGTAATGCGTTCTTAATGTCAGATCCTGTAATATCCTGATGTCGTTTCGGCGTAGGTTTTAAAAATGAATAGCGGAATCGCGGAGTTTCCCAATTTTTCGGTGAATCGCGGGAGGTGAAAATTAAATTGCAGAATTATCTAAAATTAAAATAATCAATTTAGAGGTTTTGAACTATCTAGAGGGGTGGGCTAGCCACTTTGGGCCAGCCAGCCCAAAGGGGGGCCCGTACCCCCTCCCAAACCCTAGCACCCCCTTTATAAACCCCCTCCCATGGCCCCTCCCCCCTTTTCCCCCTCATGGCCGCCACCCCTCCCCTACGCCTCCACGTCTCCCCCATTGCTGCTGCCTATGGATGCAAAGAAGAAAACAAGGAAGAGGAAGGAGAAGAGAAGGAAGGGAGGAAGAGGAAGAGGAGGAAGAAGAGGGGTGATCCCAAGGGGATTCCTTAGGTAACTCTCTCTCATACTAAATCCCTCTAATTTTGCTATAATTAGGGTTCTTAGCTTAAAAATTGCTAGGGATTAGCAATTAGAATATCCGATTAGAGAATCCTTGATGTCTGCCTATAGATCAATTCGCACAACGTTACTGTTTGCGCAGTTTAGACCCACGAAACGATTTTTTCTGCGGGTCTCACCAAAAGGACAATTGTAGAGGACGATGATACACATCTTCTATATTTTTTTAATAATTTTTGGCCACGGGATTTGGGCGTAGCAGGGTCGGGAACCTCGCTATCTGTCAGGGGTGTAGACTGGGGTAGATTGCTATTTAGGTGTGATTTAGGAGTAGTAGATGATTTTTATATTTTTGATAAAAATTGAGAAAAATGTATGGAATTCAGTAATCTAACTACTGTATAAAAATCATAATTTTTAGAGCCTTACACTTGGTTAGGATGCGTTAGAATCTGGTTGCCCGGATTGTCAGAATAGAGAACATTCTCTGTTTTGCGTATTAAGTTACACCTTACTAGGAACAAAATAAAAATAAGTGATCTACATGAAAAGTGAAGGTATTTAAGTGAGAAATCCAGAAATATATCTTTCTCTGAAAATGGTTTAATAATCTTAAAGATACAAAAAAATTAAGCAGTGCTGCTACAGTGAGCAAAGTGTAGAACCGTTAAGCGGAGAGGGATGTTGTGGGGTTTTGGGGTTTAGCGACATCGTTACTTTTTAAGTCGCGTTTTTATTGCTATTGTATTGTGCTGAGAGATACTTTTGAACAGGTGGTGTTGCTCCTGAATGCACGTGATTGCTTCGTTTCAACGGTAGAGGCAAGTAAACATAGCGGTTATGCTATTGTTTAACTCGTTAATCATTCTACAGTCACATTAATTAATTCTCTTAATTTGAGGTGCTATGTCATTGTTACATGTTTTCTTAATATGGTCTATGTGGTAGTATTTCAAGAATTTAACTATTTATGATCTTGATGGTTTAATGGTGGGTATATGGAATTGCTCTTGATGAAACAAATATAGTTGTGGGGTAGTATTCTTTATGAACATATTATGGTATTGGTGGTAGTATTCTTAGTGAATATTTGTGGTTGTGAAGGCAGCATTCTTGATGAATATATTGTGATCTAGGTGGTAGGATTCCCTATAGATCAGTTGATTATGATCTTGGTGAACCGAATGTAGGCTGTGTGGTAATAATCTTATGAATCATTGGCATTGTGCTTAATGAGACACATGTGGAATATGAGGAAGTATTCATGATGATTATGTTGTTGATCTTCGTGGTTAAATTCTTGTGGTTTATGATTATCATATCATTCATATCATGTCATAACATTTGTATTGTGGATGTCGCCGCTTATAGCCGCGACTGTACCGGTATAGCATCGTACATTACCGTAGTACGATACACACTGTTACTTTGTTGGGTAAGGGTGCAGTGGATCATATGCACTCATATGCATTACATTGTAGATACATCATTTGTATGGTGGTGAAGTTATTTTGCAAACAAATACAACTTCTTAGTTGTAGTGTGGAATTGGCTCATGAAAGCCACTTATAGTATAAGGAATGTGTCTGTGGTCGTGGAATGGGATTCATTGCTTGTAGTATGGTAGGAATTGTGATTGTGACATGAGATTCTTTTCTTTTATGTTAACTGCTGATAGTAGTTGTGGATGTGAGAAATAATAAAGACAGTGAGGTAAAACATGTTAATGTTTTACTTTGATTAGTTGTGGTAGTGGTTCGGGATATGAAATAGTCAATCAAGATTTATTTGCTAATGTTATATTATTGATGGTAGTAAATGTGGTTAAGACTATAATTGTGGTCATTGTGGAAAAATAAATATTAATGCTTAACAACATTGTAGTTTAATTAGCTTGTTAAACAGTTTACTTGCTAAGATTTTTATCTCACTCTTGCCTTTCCCCCCTCCAGGTGATTCTTGAGCATGCATGGGAAGGGTAGAGCGGTACATCACTGTCACATATCATATCATGATTAATATTGTAATAATTATGTAGTCTTAGTTATGGATTTATTTCTCTCATTGATGTTTGTTTTAAAGTAATAATGCTAGACAGTAGTTCGTTTTAATTGGTTAAATCTTTTAGTAGTTGTTCTTTAATTAATAGTGTTCTAATACCTTTATTTTAGTATGCTTTCGCTTAGCTTATCATGATTTAGAAATTGTTGTCAGTTTATGTTATCTTGTAAATTGGCTAGCTATAGAGTGGTTTAGTGGCATCCCAGGGTAATGTGGGTCCTGGGGTGTTACAGTTGGTATCAGAGCCAGGTTTTAGATCCGTGGTAATTAAAATATTAAATTGACACACTGGTGCACAGTAGTATGGGATGGGTCAAGCATTGCATTCATGCTTTAGACATGTTATATTGATGATTTATGTTATGAGACAATCTTGTATGATTATGATTTGATTTTATGACTGCTATGAGTGAGGATAGTCGATGATAAGAGGTAGTGATTGTAGCTGTTGCCTTAGACATTACCAGTTTATACCACCGTTCGTGGTATGGGGATAGTGATGCAGTTACCTCGGTTAACCTAGTTGCGGATGTCGTGAGTGAGTTTCTTAGAAAAGTAGTTATCTTCTTGGAGTTGATTTTGGCCAATTCTTAGCCTATTGCGGTTAATGAATTTTCTTTTGGGTTAGCGGTTCATGGTTTGTTGTTGTGTGCCAATAGGCCTCCACTTATTCTTGAGACCAAATATTGTTTCTTTCTGATTGATGGGTTACTTTTGCTGCTCGTGAGCAGTGTTATTTGACGAGATAGATTTTTTTTCAATGGTTGTATCATCATTCTTACTGGAAAACATGACCCCTTAATTTGTTGATATTTTGAAAAGGAATCAAAGCTTTGTGTTGGAAGTTCGTTAACTTGTGAAAGTCTTGGCCCTATGCGTTTCTTTTGAGTTATTTTGACTATTGAAGTTTGATTTCTCTCTTTTCTAAAAGGAAGTGTTCCAATACCTTTGTTTTAGTATGCTTCTGCTTAGCTTATCATAATTTAGAAATTATTACCAGTTTATGTTATCTTGTAAATTGGCTAGCTGTAGAATGTTTAGTGGCATCTTAGGGTAATATGGGTCCTAGGGTGTTACAGATCCCATAAGGACTCATGAGCCACCGATGGTGGTCTAGCTGAGAACGCTATATGCGTTGTGGAGTAGTGGATGATGTCCGTCTACAATGGCATCAGTTTCATACTGGCTGAGCATGGGACTGGAATATGGGATTTTTTGACGAGAAACAGTATGGGAGGCCCATACTGCATATATATATATATTACTATATATACAAAAAAAATAAAAGGTTTTATGTACAGGGAAAAAAATCAAATAAGTTACAACCCTTGATCAGTGCACATGTAGTGCGAGTTCACTCTTAAAGAGGCTTTTCCAACTAGAAATATTTGGTGTGATGTTGTCAAATACTTTGCCATTCCTTTGTTCACAAATGTGTCATGCTGGGATAATAAAGATATCCATGTAGAACATAGAATTGAAGATTAATCTTGTTCTTTCTACTTTAAGCTGAACATCATTGGTATCATCCCAATAAAATGCTAATGGTTCCAACATGCTTGATTAAATTGGCTGCCAAAGAATAAGTGATGTAGAGTTTCTTCCTATCTATGTAGACATAGGAAGTAGTATTGTAGGACCGTATGGCGCAATTAGAGGGGGGGTGAATGACTGGCTCCACTTTTCAACACTTGAAAAACAAATGTCAAACCAAAAGAAAAATAATCTCTATTACTGTATGTTGATCACGACTTCTGCAGCAATCGTCTTTGTATGAGGTCGACGTTGTCTTCCAATCGCAAACTCCAGTTGCTCGATTTTTTAGTAGATCGAATAGAGCACAACGATCAGCGTTGTTCATAGTCATAATCTCCCTTTGCACCAGCAATCACAGAAATCTTCAATTCACAATGAATCGGATTGACTCAAGAATTTCTTTATTGCTGGATTCCCATATGTTTACAAAAGTGCTCTCACAGGCACCCCAAAAGACCTAGCATCAAAAGTCTAGCACAACTAACTCCTTCTCAACTCGGTTGCTCCATCCATGGAGCCTTGGCCTGCTTTTATATACTAGAGTCCTAAGTCATGTCTAACTCAAACACGAACATGAGGTTATATCTCTTCCTCAAATCAAGGGACCCAAAACCCTTCCTAACACGGGTTTTTATCTCTACCGAGTTATGGACTCCATCCACAACTCCAAACTCAACACGTAACGATGCCTCCAGGATCATATCTCCCATATTTTCATCACGCCTCATCAACAACCATGTTGAAGCCTCCGGAAACACACTACCTATAGCTTCTCCACGTATCACCACCTTTGATCTCCACGTGATGCAACGTTCATTTGACCATCTCGTATGACATCCTCAACCGTCTAGACCTCAGATCTCGCTATCCTAGTCTCGGTCCTCCTCATCACCGACCATGGTCGTCTTCACGCTCTCCTGCATATGCAAAGACTAAGAAAACATTTTTTGGCACAATTTCTTTCTAACTTGACCGTTATCAGCACACACATACGCTTATTCCCTTGTCTGTCCACAGACAAGATCAACAACAATCGACGACCACCAACTAGTTCATCCCAAGTCATTAATAGAGTCACCCATGACCACACGATCGTCCTTTTGCAAGAATTCGTCCTTAAGAGTTGTCCCCAAAAGTGATCATCTCATCACCGGGGGCTCGAGTGAGGGAGGAGAACCATCGTGGGTCTCCAGTCATGTGTCGACAGCAAGTAGAGTCGATCAGCCAAATGTTCTCCTTCCTCTTGCGACAAGCCTACAGAGTACAGACAATCATCAATATCTTAGTACTGGGGTTAGACAATAGAGATTTAGGTATCCAGTATTGAGATACTTGACGAACAAGAACAAAAGTATGCACGAATAAAGATTTAAGTGAAGCATTAGCATATATCGTATTCTGACCAATTTTTTGTTTAATAGCCATTTCGACCATGTCGTCTGACCTAGTTGGTAGGATTGGCCTGTCAGTCGATCGATTGAAACATTTGAAAGACACTGGTCAAAAGTGATCTGACTGACTATGAAAGACAAGTATGGCCATTGACTGGTTTGAATGATCAGAGAACCTTGGTTGAAAGCTAGTCGAAGAGCTAGACTGATGGTGACAAGTAGTTGATCAAAAATGATGTTCAACTTCTCTAGTCTAACAAAAACCAACTAGTCGAGCATCCAGACTAGTTGTATTAATCCGACCACTAGAATTGCCTGGTCGAACACTCCTCTTTAGCCTGTCTTTCTTCTCTTTCTTTGCTCTTCTAAAGTAGAATTGAACCGAGTGGCCACTTTTACCACAATGAGTGCATTGATGCTTGACTTGATGCGTGGTCATAACAGACGGCTTGACAGCACTTTGTTTGGTCAAATAATCTTTTGCAAAACCTGCTGACCTAAGTACGACTTGCTTTGGTTCTGATTCTACTTCAAATTTCCTTGGTTCGAGTACCTTGACTACTTTAGGAGAATGATTCTTGACATGCTCAACAAAATTGAATTCTAGACCACGATTCTTCACACTTGTTTTTGATTGTCTATAATCATATTCAGATTTTTCTTGCCAAAAGAAAATCTCTCTAAAGTGTCTTTAAGATACTCATTTTCTTTAGCCAATGTGGGACAAGATATGCACTCAACAAATTCACCAGCAATTTTCTTAGAAGCACTAGACTGGATCAATTTCTCTTTTTCTACAAAATTCTTAAGTTGTCTAGTCAATACTTCGATCTCAGTATTAAGCTTAGAACAATTAGAGAAATAAGCAATCTCATGATAAAGTATTTGTAGAATAGACTCCTGATATGAATTAAGTCTAGCCTAAAGCAGATCACATTTAGTGCAAGTCTTGTTTTGGATAGACAAACTAGACTTGAACTCTTCAATTTCATCTCTAGCTAATTTTAACTTTTCATTACAAGTATCGTGTGTCAATTTTTGTTTATTGAGTTTAGCAGTTATATCACCAAATTGGGCCAAGGTTGATGCATTAATTTTTCTAGTAGATTCCAGTTCAGAATGCAACAGTTGACACGACTCACATGATTCATCTCTTAAGTATATGAATTTCAGAGTTTAAATTCTCTACGACAAGATCATAATTTTTAATCTTCTTTTTATACTTCTGAAGCTCCTCTGTTAGTCTAAGTACAACACGAGATAAATTGGTATAGGAAGGCTTTACCTCATTCGGATTGCTATAGAGATCACTGTCATAAATCTTCACTGTTCGCCATAAATCACATATCGGTGAAATCTATCTCCTTTGTCCTTTTGCCATTCTCGTCATCACTTGCAAACTCAACATCACTCAAATTGACCTCCTTGAGAGCTGTAAGTACCTTGTTGACTGCCTTGCGATAGTTTGCTTTTTGCTTGAGGCAATCTTGAACCAAAGTCGATGAGCCGGTAACTTATCGTCTTTGATCTTGAGTTTAGGGAAGTTAGACTTGATGTGATTTGAGTTCACCACACTCAAAGCATCTGACAGGTCCTCTCCGCCTCAATCTGACGTTGTTGATCGCCCTTGTTACCCTGTTGGATAGAAGTATGAGCTGCTCCTCTAGAATCTCCTCCAACTATTCATCTGAAATAGATCACAAAGCAAACAAAGAAATATTCGAAGAACTAGATAATCTATTAGATCAGTTAGTTACTAAGCCCAAAAAACTAGTTTTGTTTATCCTGACCAAAACATCAATCTCATATGTTTTCATCTTGGAATACAGATCATTCAGAGTTAGAGATTCCATGCTGATCGAGTGATTGATGGTAGTGACTAAGACATTCCAGACAAACATATCCAACAAGTTCAAAAATCTGTCGAGCATTGTCAGAATCAGTATATGTGACTCCTACAGATTGAAGATCACTAAAAATCTTGTTAAAGCGGTCGAAAAGAGCATCTACAGATTCTTTAGGTTCCATCTCAAATTTAGAATACTCTTTCTTGAATTGATTCTGATGCACTCCTTTAACAGATTTAGATCCTTCATGATAATTAGTTAGAGTGGTCTAGATTTTATTTGTAGATTTAAGATAAGCAATTCTGACAAACTCGTTTTTAGTTAAACCTTGCAATAAAATATTTCTAGACTTAGCATTTGCTTCTACATCAGAGGAATTCTCAATGGTAACGACAACAGGTAATTCATATGAGTTCTCAACCTTTTGTCAGATAGCATTATCTTGTGCTTGTAGAAAGACCTCCATGTGTGTCTTCCAAGAGAGATAGTCTGATCCATTAAAGAATGGTGGCTTGCCAGAGAACCGATTCTGATCTGACGCCATAGCAACCTTGCTCTGATACCACTCGTAGGACAGTATGGTGCAATTACAGGGGGAGGTGAATGATTGCCTCCACTTTTTGACACCTGAAAGAAAAATTATCTCTATTACCGTATGTCGATTATGATTTCTGTAGCAATCATCTTTGTATGAGGTTGACGTTGTCTTCCAATCATAAGCTCCAGTTGCTTGATTTTTTAGCTGATCGAACAAGAACACAACGATCAGCGTTGTTCGTAGTCATAATCTCCCTTTGCACCAGCAATCGTAGAAATCTCCAACTCACAATGAATCAGATTGACTCAAGAATTTCTTTATTGCTGGATTCCCATATGTTTACAAAAGTGCTCTCACATGCACACCAAAAGACCTAGCATAAAAAGCCTAGCACAACTAACTTCTTCTCAACTCGATTGCTCCATCCACGGAGTCTTGGCCTGCTTTTATATGCTAGAGTTCTAAGTCGTGTCCAACTCAAACATGAACACGAGGTCATATCTCTTCGTCAAATCAAGGGATGTCAAACACGGGTTTTTATCTCTACCGAGTTATGGACTCCATCCACAACTCCATACTCAACACGTAACAATGCCTCCAGGATTATATCTCTTATATCTTCATCACTCTTCATCAATAATCGTGTCAAAGCCTCCGGAAACACACCACCTATAGCTTCTCCACGCATCACCACCTTTGATCTCCACGTGCTATATCGTTAGCCCGACCATCTCGTATGACATACTTAACCATTTAGACCTCAGATCTCCCTATTCTAGTCTCGGTCCTCCTCATCACTAACCATGGTCGTCTCTACGCTCTCCTACACATACAAAGACTAAAGAAATATTTTTTCTGACACAAGTTCTTCCCAACTTGACCATTATTAGCACACACAAATGCACGCTTATGCCCTTGTCTGTCCATAGACAAGATCAACAACAATCGATGACCACCAACCAGGTCGTCCCAAGTCATTAATAGAGTCACCCACGACCACACAATCTATCGCTTTGCAGAAAACATCTCCAGACAACTCATTACGACCACCATCTCAACACGTACTCGAATACCACAAGTACTCAGGAATAACAATGACTCCGCTCAAAACACTCAACAAAAACTTCCGCATCGCTACTGACTTCCAAGGACCGCTCTTCCGACTATCGAGCACCGAGTCCTTCCGACTACTGAGTACTACACACCAAACACCAACCATTAGACACTAGGCAGTCCTACTGCTGGACAAACACAAGTACTCAAAAATAGCAAGACTTGAAGTACTCATACCGAACATGAAGTCTACAAGTACCGACTACAAAGTCTACGACTTAGAAAAGCAGTCTGCAAAGACTACGATTAGAAAGCAGTATGTGAAGTCTACGACTTCGAGAAGGTAATATGTGAAAACTGTGACTTTGAGAAAGAATTATGTGAAGTCCACGATTTTGAGAAGGCAGTCTGCAAAATCTACGACTAGAAAGTAGTCTACGAAATCTACAACTAGAAAGTAGTCTATGAAGTTTACGACTTTGACAAGCAGTCTGCAAAGACTACGAGTTGAAAGCAGTCGCAGACTACAAAATTTACGATTACCTACTATGGTCAAAGCTGGTCGTGGTCGAAGTTGGATGTGGTCGAAGCTTGACATGGTCGAAGTCGAACGTGGTCGAAGTACGTGGATTCTCCAATGCTATTCGAAAGTCGTTCGATGCTATGATGATACTCGAAGGTCATCCGATGTAATTTAGCCCTTCGGATTGGTCCGAACATCCTTGAAGCAGAGCATCGTTCGATGTCCATCGCTACTCGACATCCGTCTGATGCCACTTAACCGATCGGACTGGTCCGAACCTTCTTGAAGCAGAGCGTTCGCTACTCGAATGCTGTCCGATGCCACTTACCTGATCGGATTGGTCCGAATCTTCTTGAAGCAGACCGTTCACTACTCGACTGTCGTCCGATGTCACTTACTCGATCAGACTGGCCCAAATCTTCTTGAAGTAGAGTGTTCGCTACTTGACTGCCGTCCGGTGCCACTTACCCGATCGGACTAGTCCGAACATTCTTGAAGCAGAGTGCCGTTCGATGTTCTGTCGTTGCTCGACAACCATCTACTTACCTGATTGGACTAGTCTAAAATTACTTGACGCAGCCAAAAATCGCTTGGACCCAAAAACCACTCGCAGCAGAATAAAAACCACTCAAAGTGAAATCTTCGACTGCAAACGACCAAAACTTTTACAAACGCAAAATGCAAAGCAATCTAAATGTCAATTATTCATCATCACATTATTCACAACCATCTACATGGTCTAACAAGTATTGATCATCCTGAATATTATAATGTCACATGCGTTGCATGTCTCTTGTGTTAAGTTTGTCCTGGAGGAGTAGCCATGCAAATACCTTATGTTTCATAACACATTTGCTTTACCAAATCCATTTGGGTGGCTGTCATGGCATGAGGGAATTGAAGCAGAACTTGTAGTACCTTTGAGATGAATATTATGCGGAGACCCATATATATGTCCAGCTATCTTGACAATTATTAATTGGCAAAAAAGCCTAATGTCGTCCACAAACATATTATATTCCTGAAAAGCTTCAACAGATAAAGCTAGGTTGAACTACTCTATTATACCTGGATTTTGACGTAGATTAGCCACCTAAATTTACTGATTTTTAGCAAAGGTGAATAGCACTGGATATTTTTGACAGTAGAGATTAGAATTTCAAAAGTCCAACCAAAATAATACTAATGTACCATCACCAATTATTGCCATAGCAATTCCTCGATAAATCATAATGCCTTTCGTAATATGTTAGACCATGTGGCTAGGTCTAGTATTTTTATAGTGATGAATAATTGATAACTTTATTTATCGATGTTCTTTGAGATGTGTGGCATTACGTGGATTAATGTCGGTCAAGTTATTGGTTTGGTCTTTGCATGTGCAGGATAAATCGGAGGTGATCGTGGTCTACGGTGAGGACCAAGAGATGGTTTGGTGCAAAGTCATAATTCAGAGGGTCAAAGATGATGAAGGAGACAGTTGTGCTCAAGTTAGGGTGTATGGAGATCAAAGATAAATAGTGCGTGTTAGAGCTACGGCGGTGCGGTCTGAACGCTACGACATGTGACAGAAGTGAAGGCGAAAATAAATAAATAAAAAACCTGTGTTATGGAAGGGTTTTGGGTCTCTTGAAAAATAGTGGACCAAAAAATCTGATTAAGATAAAAAGGCTCAGTTGAATAAGTTATATTAGGGTTAAAAGCTGAAACTATCAGTTAGTTTTGGTTGTGGCACCGTATTGAAATTGGAAGTGGTGACCGAGGCGTGGTATGAGATGAGAAAAGGCTGGCGGCTCGGTTTCAGAGGGGCAGCTGCGTAGTAGATAAATAGAGAGGCGACGTTGTTTAGTTGGGTAGTAGGCATAGCTAGGAGCCTAGGAGAGACAACTCTGGATGTGACTTTTGATGGTATTGGACAGCTGAATAAAAAAATCAGGGCTGTTTTTTGGATGGTATGGCTGCATGCATCAGGTCAGTGGCGGACCGACCGGTGGGTCAAGGGGGGCTGGCGCCCACCCTACCACCGGCCGGAGCATGGGTACCCCCCTAGCCCCCTACCTCCGGCTGGGGCGCCACCGCTCACCGCCGGCTGGAGCTGCGGACTGCGGTCTCTCGGTAAGGCCGAGCCACTGAACTGTGAACAACATTACAAAGAATAAAGAATGGGTAACATGGTAACAAAATTGGGCCGTTGGCCTGGCCGCATACAAGGTAACAACTAATAAGGCCGAAAACAACATTGCAGCAACCAGCAAAGCCCACCAAGAAATACCCAGAATCCCACCCACATCAACTACAAGACAAAGACATCAATAGCCAACAATGGTTCATCCCTTTCCAGATCCACCGAGCACGAGAGCAGCCGAGGCCGCCGCCGCGCCAGATCTCGCCGAGCAGGAGGCCAGGAGGTAGGAGCAACCTCCCAGCCGGCCACCTAGCCCAGATCTGGAGAGCTGCGGCCGAGTGCCGCCGCCGCGCACGTCGCGGCAGAGCGTGGAGCAGCCGCAGCGAAGTCGGAGTCGGCGACACGCGTAGTCGCCGCCACGGCCGGGGTGGGGCTGCCGCCGCCGCTCGGGCGCAGATCGCTGGGCGCTAGGCGCCGGCCGCCGACGTGGCGCGTGCTCGCCGCTGCTCACCGCTTGAGTCCGAGGAGTCGAGAGAGGAGAGACCGAGAGAGGACTGAGAGACACAGAGTGAGGCGTGAGCTGCTGCCTGCCTGCTGCAGTGCTGCTTTTGAGGGAGACTGGGAGAGGACCGAGACACACTGGACCGAGAGGGAGAGGCCACTGGGCACTGGCGGACTGGCCGAAAGGTCGAGCAATCAGAGCAGCAAGAGGCCAACTGGCCAAGAACCGACAGCCAGACTCAAGAGGTGTTTATAGATTACAGTATACTAATATACTTTATAGTTTGTACTGTACTTTATAGGTTCATTCTTTTTAATTTATGTAACATAGATTCATTCATTCATAGATTTATTGTATTGATATTTAGGTAACAATGTACTGAATTGATACTTTTTAACATAGATTCATATCATTCATTCTTTTTAATTTATGTAACATAGGATTGATATTTATAGGATTGAAAGTTTGAAATAGTGTACTTTATACTTTTATAGGATCGAAAGTCGTTAACATAGATTCATTTTTTTTAATTTATGTAATTGTGATTAATTTGATAGTTTAGTTTTTATTTATTATCATTTATTGATTTATACAGTTGCAAGAAGCCAAGAAATGGAGAAACGAACATTGCATAAATATTTTTCATCACTATTCACAAATACAATTTCTGATTTCATTACTAAGTTTGCTAAATTTGGTGTGCAGATAACTACTTACATATATTTATGAGCATTGGAAGGCACATTATCTATTATCAAGGTACAATCTTTGTTGTATTTTATATTTTTACTATGTCTCTATTCTAATTATGTATGATTTTGGATTGCAAAATATAGTTCACTTTATGTTTAGTGTGTTCATCTTTTGTACATTATGTCTCGTTAGCCCCCCCTAAAATTTAGCTCTAGGTCCGCCACTGCATCAGGTGATGTTTTTCTTGCTTGCTTTCATTAATCTATAGTCTTTTGAAGGCTACTTCCGTTAGCTCCATGTGATAGCATGGCCAAGAATAGGTGATTAGGAATAGCTTTCTTTATTAACGGTTACAAGTCTTTTGAATGCATGCATAATTATTATTTTTTTCTCTGATATGATATCTGTATGTATGTGCTATTGAGGGTTTTACCTAGAGAATTTTTTTGGCTGCCATAGTAACCCGAGAATTAATTTTTTTTCTTTGCTGCAATTGTTTTTTATGTGCCTTCTGTGATTAGCAAGTTATAAAAGACAGAAGATTTTTGAAAAAAGTTTCTGCTAGGGTTTACAATCATTCACCCCTCTCTAATTGTCATCGACGATCCTACATAATGTCTCTCTACTAGAAAGAGCCTTGATTCCTTGTATTATGAGGAATATTATTTCTATAATATCTTTCCCAGATCAGCTCACCCAAGGGAGATCGTGATAATTATAAAATTCATGTAAATTCTTCAGTAAAAGAGCATCATTTTGTGTTTTTAAATTAAGAACTCACCCCTTTGTTTTAGGCTTGCATACCAGATCCCATGTGGCCAGATTTCCACCTTTTGCATTTAAATCGGAACCCCTCCAAACAGGGGCGGAGCCAGGAATTGAATATGGGGGAGGGGGGCGTCACCAGTCTGAACTCTGGGGCTTCACGGCTCGACGCTCAGGCGACCGGCGACGCGACGTCGCGACCACCGCGAGGCACGCGACCGCGACAGACCAAGCGACCAGCTCACCACCACCACGCTGCACACCAGCGCCCACGGCCTCCCCGGCTCCCCCTCCCGCATCCCCCCGCCCCCGCCCTCCCATCAACCCACAGTTCCCCACCCCCACATTCCCACAATCACAGTCACAGAGCAATCACAGAGCAAACACATGCACATCCATTCAGTGAGAGATGTGAATAAATGGTCTTACCGGCGAGGATAGCTCCATCGTCGGAGTGGCTGGGGACTGGAGATTAACCCATAGTAGTTGGACAGGAATAAGCCCCTCTGGAATGCCCAAAGCAGCTGTGAGGAATATGGAGGCCACCTCACCTATGTTTGATGATATCATGTACCTGAAATAAAGGTTCCTAAGAGTAAGTGCTTCCATTCTTCATGTTCTTTTATGTAGTTACAAACAAAGACCGCTTGTCTAAACAGCTTTCTATTTGGTGGTCATGCAAGGAAAACATGGATGCTAAATTACAACAAATGGCAAAGTACAATTAATTGTAAATGGAGTCAAGATTAAGTGAACCTAAAAAACCTTATGAATGCTTTCATGTTGTTGTAGATAGATCTTCCTCGGGAAATGAACTCACGAGAGAAGGCAATGATCAAGCCTCGGAAATGTTGTGGTGGTTTCAAGATCTTACATGCTATCCAACCTAGAATGCCACCACCAAGAATGTGATTGCTATATTAATCGGCATAAACCACTGTATGTTACTGAGCTCGTGTTAGTGCCCTTGAGTTACCAACAAACAAAATCTGCAGATAGATGTTCTATACTCGCCCATATATTAATATCATTTCTTGGATATATCCTCTGAACAAAAAGTCCGCTATGTAAGATTGTTTACTAGTCGGATAAGTATGTCTCTTCGATTAATTCGCGATCGGGATGTCAAGTGACATTTAGGCCGAGTTGTAATAACTTTATTTGCATTGTTGCATTCCTCTAAACTCAAAATCGATGATTCTACTCACCAAGAAATTACATCCGAAAGGGTGACCATCTTCGCCAGCTAGCAAACATCGAGAAGGGGTGAAGACTGTAAAAACAACTCGTCGAAATTTCAGTGGGATTAGGCATAACAATAGCAAGCTAAGGGGCAAATGTTCGTGCTAATGAAAGCTCACCTTGTTCATATCCCTTAGAGCGCTTGCCGTTAGAACTTTGCTGTAACCAGAGGCAAGGAATGCTCCAATGACACATATGAGGAGGACCTGGATGATGGGCATAGAAGCCACTACAAGCAATGACAAGAAGCACATCTTTCAGCGATGTAGGATTAAGCTTTCCTTTTGGTTCGCCTACTTAGTCCCTTGTTGATCGCTTTCATGCGATGTCAAGGATGATTTCGGGCGTCTTGATTATCGACAAGAGATGGTTCAAATTCGCACAGGCTTTTCCACCTGCTAAGATAATTAAACAATAATATGAGTGTTCAAAGAATCCCGAGAGAGGGAGGAGGGGTAGGAGGCGGCGGGGGAGGGGAGGAGGCGGCGGGGGGAGGGGGGGAGGGGAGGAGGAGGAGGCGGCGGGGGGGCGGGGGGAAGGGGGGGGGGGAGGGGAGAAGGCGGCGGGGGAGGGGGAGGAGGGGAGGGGAGGAGGCGGCGGGGGGGGAGGCGGCGCGGCGACAGGGGGGGGGTCAGGGGCGGGGGGGGGAGGAGGGGGCGGCCGGCGGCGGGGAGGGGAGAAGGCGGAGGCGGCGCGAGGAGGCCAGGAGGGGAGGGGGCGGGGAGAGGGAGGAGGGCGGCGGGGGGCAGGCGGCGGCGGGGGAGGGGGAGGGGGCGCTGGGGGGCGGCGGACCTGAGGTTGGGGGGTGCCAGGCCCCCCTGTCTCCGCCACTGCCTCCAAAGACAATGCTTTCTAGCCGGATCAATATAATAACGTCAATGGAATCTTGAGTGAGCATATGTAAAAGGTTGGGAGGTGAGAAAATACCGAGTTGATCATTGTCAATCGACCACCATAGGAGAGATAAGCCGCACACCTAGAAAGCCTTCTCTCTATTCGATCAACCAGTGGTGAGAAATCTTGAACTCTTGGCCTTGTTCCCAGCAGTAAACCCTAACAAGTGAATGGAAGAGTACCAATTTGGCATCCAAAGGTATTTGCCAGGATAGACATTTGTCATCATCAACATTAATTGGCACTATAAAGGACTTAGGGCAGCCTCAATACAGTGATTAGGATAGTTTTTTAGTAATTAATAGATCTGCCATATCAGCAAATTGGTGAGGTGGCATATTAATTAAAGAAGAAAGAGAAGAAAATCGTTTCCTCGTGAAGAAACCGAGTCGCTCGTCGTCCAATACCGAAGAAACCACTTCTTTTTAGCGCTGCAACAGTTCATCGTTTCCATCGCCTCCCTCCCGATCCCGCCTGTGCCTCCCGCGCCCGCGCCTGCTCTCGCGCGCCTCCCGCTCCCTCTCCCGCGCGCGCCGCTTCTCTTCGCCCGCGCGCCTCCCGCTCCCGCTCCCGCTCCCTCTCCCGCACGCGCCGCTTCTCTTCGCCCCCCCGTCGCCCTCCTCCCCACCTCGTGAGCTCCGCCGCCGCCTCGCTACTCGCCAACCATCCTCCCCATCTACAATGCTCGCAGTTGCAGTTGCATACTCCTCTCCCCCTCTCGCCTCCCGCCTTGCCACCTCCTCCTCCACCGCTCGGTATCCCCAATGGCCTCCACGCTAGCCTTCCTGAGGCCTTCCACGTCGGCCCCGCTCGCCGCCGCGCCCGCGCGGAGGGCGGCGCTGGCGTCCGTAAGGGTGTCGTCCAGATCTAGGGTTTCGTCCAGGGTGTCCCTTGGGTCGGAGGTGGCGGTGGGCACCGATGCGCTCTTCGCCGACTACAAGCCCACCACCGCGTTCCTCTTCCCTGGCCAGGTACGATCCAAAGGAGACCAATTTTGGCTGCTTCAGTTGACGTACATGAAAATTTTGGCCTTGAAACATTAGTACTCCATATGCGATCGTTAGGTTGTCAACTTGTCATAGGAGGTTCTTTGATTTATTAGGTGCATCAACTTGTAAGTCCTGAATCTGGTTAACCAAAAAACAATGCCACTGCTAGCTAAGTTCTGTTTATACGAACATTTGTTCGTTGAGGCTTGCAATGTTGCTAGAAATGTAGTCCAGAAAATAGTTTGGCGCTTTTTTCACTCACTATGCTGCATATACATTTGAGTGCCAAAGGATGATATGTTTGTTCTTGTCCGTTGAATTGTATTCTGCTTACCAAACAAAACCGTTTTGCCGCCAGCTATATATGTTACCAGCCTTGCAGCTGTAGAACTACTACGTGCACGTGATGGAGGCCAAGACGTTTTCCATCATTTTGGTTATGGTTATTGTAATCATTATGGGATTCCATCATTTGAGTTTCTAGATAGTTGAAGCACCTTAACAATTTGGCCACACACACCATATTGTCACAGCTGATCATTCTATAATTACTGCTACATGCAAATGGTCATTAATTTTATTCTCTATAGAAATTACTATAGAAACTACAGCATTGGAGTGGTTAAGTCTAGATGGATAGTTATTGCTCTCTCTTTCCTCTAGAAACCACATATAGAAACTATGCATTGGGACTGCCCTTATTGTAGTTGATTTTCGGTCCTGTGGAGGAAGCAAATGTATTAAAGAGACCCTTCAAGCAAAATAATTGTCTTGCATCAGCTTCCATAATAATTAATGTATCATCCGCATATTGTACTATTGGGAAATCCCCATCTGTTGTCAAAGGAAGTGGTAAATTGAGGAGATTCTTTCTGTGCTTCATTTATAATTGTCTATAGAAGATCCGCTGCAAGAACAAAAAGTAGTGGAGATAAGTGGTCTCCTTGTCTTACTCCTCTTTTACAATGAAAGCTTTTACATGTTACTCCATTTACCAGAACAGAGGATGTTCCATAACTGAGTAGATTTTTAATCCATCTATTTATCAAAATCCTTTCTTTTGCAGAATCTGGATGATCGTGCTATGCTCCACCGTATCAAAGGCTTTCTCAAAGTCCAACTTTAGAATAATAATTTCCTTTTTTTATTGCCAGCATTGATGTATATATTCATAAGCCCGTGCAAGACAGTCTTGAATCATTCTGGTTTTAATAAATCCATCTTGATTTTTATGAACAATTCGTAGAATGAGCCGTTAAAGTCTTTCTGCCAGGAGCTATGTGAGTAATTTGAGTGAGGAGTTTAACAGTGAAATAGGTCTATAATCATTGACACTTCTGCGGAAACCTTTTTTGGCACCAAGGTGATGTGCGGATTATTGATGCATTACAGTTGAATCCTATTTTCATACAAATCCTGACACAGCTTGTAGAAATCATTCTTGATAATATGCCAACATTTTTTTTTTCTGAGAAAAAGTCCATTAAAGCCATCCGGCCCTGGAGCTTTATCAATAGGGAGTTCCTTTATTATTTTGTCGATCTCATCATGTGTAAATCTTTCTGTCAAGACAAGCAATCCCTGAACTGGAACAATTAATTCATCTAAATTAAAAAGCATTTCAGTATTTGCCGAAGTCGCCAGTCTTTCTTTAATTAAATATTTAAATGAATGCCAGAAGATCATTGCCTTTCCATTATGATCTGTTACAATTCTGCTATCTTGTGTAATGGTGTTCTTTCTATACTGTTCTGTGGCTGTGGCATGAAAAACTTTTTATTCTCTTCTCCAGACTTAACCCAGCGAATAGTGCACCTCTTTTTCCAATAAATTTGCTTGTAGTGCAAGAGTCGAAGCAAGTGTCTGTCGATAATACTGCGGAAATTCCATTTGGGCCTATCCATAAGATTAATAACCGAATTACAGTTCGAGATTAATCTGTGAAAAAGTTGAGAGATGTTCTTGCTCCAAATTTTAAGACCATGTCGGATATGTGTCTGCAGGGGCTGTTCCAGTAGTATGATACAACATCCATAAAACCCAGATGTTCATCCCAGAAATTCTCAAATCTAAAAAATCTTTGCTTTTGGAATGACAAATTGAATAGAGACTACATGATGCGGCAAGACCTAGTATTTTAGTTTCTAATATTAATTCTTGTGTGTGAATTTTTCGCATGACTTACTTACAGACTTTGCTAAAGAAGAAGAAGAAGAGGAGGAGGAGGAGCTTGTGCATGGGGAGCAGCTGCCGTGCACAAAGGGTTCAGCTAGCGCGTCACGTGTACAGCCGCACGGGTGCATGAATCCAGAAGTGCTAGTTAGCTTTGGGCATGAGCAAGGAATCCTATAACGTACATGCATCTGTCAAGTTAATGAATGTGAGCATGGATTTGCATGGGAGCCAGGAGGGGATTGATGTGAATCGAATTCCATGCACATCTGCAGGGAGGATGAGTTCGGTCACGATGCAAGTCTAGGTGATCATGACTACCACAAAAACCAGGATGCTGCATCAAACTTTCCAAATGGAATAAGGATTCATTTGTTGGGCTGAACTCTCTCCTCCACATGGAGAAGAAGTCTAAATGCCGGTCCATAAAATTGAGATTCTGTGAATCATTGATTTTTCTCGTGATCAACAGTTGAGATGTCTCTTCTTTGGTGAGGGAAGGAAAGCCCTAATTTTCTCCTTTAGCTGCTGGAAAGAGGAGGGCTGCAGAACAGAGAACAACACATATCCACATAACAAAGAAAGAGAGAAGAGAGAAAAGGAGATTAGATAGAATGGGATCGGCCATTCTATTTTATGCGTGCGGGACAAGAAGACCGGAGGACTTTCCTTTGTTGTTACGCATCCAGGCGTATGCGTGTGCGTGATTTTCTTTCCTTACGTGATCTTGGATGGGGGCCACCTTAGATGCAGAAACAAATCAAATGGCGCACGAGGATTTTGGCCCTATTTTTTTTTTCAGTTTTTGATTTTTGATGTCTACTACAGTATCTAACTTTTAAACAGAGTATTTTTTTAAGACGGAGTCTACAAATTAATTGTAGTACACATTAAAAACCTAATATCTGTACCATCAAAAATCGCAAGTGAGTATCTCTCTTTTCGTAATCTCTGTCACAAACAGCCAAAAAATTATCAAAAATCACAAGTGAGTATCTCTCTTTTCGTAATCTCTGTCACAAACAGCCAAAAAATCATCAGCCGCAACTAAAAACTATCAACCGCAGTTAAAAAGAACAGACCCTTAGTGATCATTTGGTTCGTGTTTTGTTCGTTCGTTGGTTTATTTCTTTTTCTCGAGAAAACCGATCTAGTTTTTGGGAGGTTCTCAACAAAACCGGATAAGAATGTTAATTTTACTCGTTTATAAGTCATTGGGCCTGCGTGTCTTTTTTCTTGGGCCGAACCACATGTATGTTGGTCGGTTTGTATGGATAGGGTATTCGAGTCACGTCCTTGGGCCGTGCATGTGTTAAGGCTATACAAAGCTAGGTGTGTTCCATGTAATTGGGAGAGTTGAATTATGAATTAAATAATGTGTGTGTCGTGTCTCGTTGGCCATGGGCAGTAAGGGTCTATCCCTGTTTATATGTGTGCGAGTTTTCGAGAGTCCATGAGATTTCTCATCTTTAAGCGGAGATTTCAATCATGGTATTGGTTTTTTTTCCACCGGATCTTTGATCCCTATTTCTCGTTCGTATGATGTGGTGTGTGTGTGAGAGAGAGAAATTTAGCTATCTTAGTGCGGAGTACATCCTATAATTCGTGCTCTATTTGTATCTAGTTGTTCATCACCTGCAATTTGTGAAAGACAGAAGATAGAGAGGCATAGCCATATCCTCTGTGAGGTTGAGGTTGAAATTCAGTTGCACATTCTGGCCATATAATAATATAATGAACTAAACAGTAAGCTTTAATATGAGAAGATCCGGGAACCACTGAACAATGAAACAATTCAATAAAAAGCAAATGACATTGATCATAACAAGGAGCTTAAAGTTAACGGAAGTAGAAAGCCCTTTGTCTAAACTGCCAGCTTAACATCACGAAGCATAGACTTCTGCATGATCTGACTGGAACAAGCAACTGAACTAAACAAATAACTAGACTGAACCGACTGACTTTGACCAGTACCAAACTTAGCTGTGAACCAAAACAAACTGGTCAGCTAGGGACTCAAAACGAACTTGAGACTATTATGGTGAACATCAATGGTTTTCTTGTCCTTCGGTTCTGCCAGGAAGGACTCCACTGTCAGCTCCACAAGAGGGACTTGCAGGTTTAAGGGGGTGTTCGGAATAACGATAGCTTTTGATTTTTGCTAAAATTTCACTGTAGCTGGCTTTTTTTTTTACTGTAGCTGAGTTAGTTTATTGGGCATAATTAAATTTAAAAAATGTAAAAATAAAAACGACACGTTAATCTAGAGCGGACAATACAAAGGAATACGGGAAAAAACAAAACACAAAAATTCAAAAAAAAAAAGAAAAAAAAAGCTACCGGACAAAAACGCACAATAGCAAAAACACGCTGTACAGTAAAATCATCGCCATCGCCGCGTCTCGTCGCCAACTTGAGCGGCGCCTAAACCCATGCGCTGCATCTTGGGGATCGACATGTGAGGTGCTGTAGCCTTTGGTGGAGAATCGATGGGGAACTGAAACGAATGCACTGATGGGGGTGCCGCACCACCTCTGCCAAAATCGAAAAGTGCGCTTCTTTCTGCTTTTGCCCTTGTGCAAAAATCCTGTTCCAGTTAAAGTGCGCACATCTATCTAGGAAGCTGTTAAGTTTCTCTGGCTGAATCTTCAGACGAGGGATGACATCCGAGTAGAGACTTTCCAAAGATATGGAATTCTTCTTGAACTTACTTGCCGACAAACGCTTTGTACTGAAGGTTGAACCAAAGCTTCATCTAGCATGGCTTCACTTGCTGTAGAGGCCAAAGAATGCAGTGACGGATCGCTTGCGGAGTCCACTTGTAGCTGTGGTGCAGGCGCTGCATCGGGCTGGTCAAGGCCATTAGCCCCACCAGGGTTAACAATTACGCCGAAATTTCGGTCCCCTCCGAAATTATATGGCAAGACCGAAATTTGAATTTAAATTCAAATTTTGAGATGAACTTCAAATATTAGAGTAAGTTTCATCTATATCCAATATCTAGTTCATCTCTACCATCTTTGATAACATTTTTCTCAAAATTCCAAAGTTTCACCAAAATTCAAATTCAAATTACCGAAATTTGTCCGAAATCCAAACCGAAATCACCTAAATTTTGGTAATTTCGCTACCCTCCAAAATTTTCCCCAAAACGAAATTGTTAACCCTGAGCCCCACTGTTGTTGTTGACCCCTCCACAGCCGCAGTGGGCACCATGTCCGCCAACATATCCATCAGAACTGTTGTCATCATGTGGCGGCAGGAAATCACCATGAGCACCTACACCAGGAAAAGCAAAGATAGGGTGTGGATCACCATTATCTGTGGGGATAGGGCATCCCCTTGCGGGCACTGTCCAGTCAAAGCCCTGCACCTCCTATTTCTGTTCCATGTCCAAGAACAATGTCTCTTGGGATGGAAGCAATATCCTTCTTCAATACTTTCACTAGCTCGCTCTATTTCTTGATTCACTGTTGCAATACAGAATCTAGCAAAGGGTGAAACAGCCTTTGAGATATCTTCAGCGTTCCAGCAGTCAAGAGGGTAGCCCAAAAGTAACAACCAAAACACCCGACTGTAGTTAAAGGCGTAAAGCGTCTTGCACTGTTGGCATCATCATGTCGGACAAAGAAAACAGAGTGACTTGGGAGAAATCATGCGGGCTGTTGCAGTATGTTATTTCTAGAGAGATCCAATGTGAGGTGCGAAGGTCAGGTGTACCGATTTAGGGAGCGGTAATACAGCAGCGCGGTAGTATCAACATGTTGCGTATAGTACTATCGGATTTTGTAGAAAAACAGGGTTTTAGATTTTGAGTTGGATTGAGTTAGGGTGATCTGGGTTATTACATTAAGGTTACATGATACATATTTTGACTAACGTAGATCAATTTTTGAAGAATTTGTACCCGAAAATGATTTCTTTATCTTTCGATATGCAGGGTCGCTTGAAGTTAACCATGGTCAACGGCTAAAATTGGAGCTATGCTCATAGAGGAGCTAAGGTCCAGAACGATTGAGGATGTCGGAAAAAATGGTGAGCTCAAGCATGGCACGAAAAAAAGACAAAATATCGAAGATGAGCTCGAACGGCTGGATTGCACTATGTAGCTTAGATAGTCTAAGTGAGCCATTGTTCATGGAACTGGGATGAGAGAGACTTGATGATACGTGGTAAGCTAGTGGTGCAACTACACGCAGCAAGCTTGGTGATTGCTTACAATGTAAGATAAAAACCGGGTTAATGGAGGGAAAAAGGATCTCCTGGGGCAGGGACACTCTCTCTAAAAGCCACCACAAGCAGGAGACGCCATTGAAGGAAATTTTCAAGTGAACTAAAAACTACCTACATAACAAGCAATTGGAGGAGGAATATGGACCAATTGGAGAGGCTTACCTTTTCCATATCTGTCGATGCCGTGGGGGGAGGGGAGGGGGGGGGGGGGGGCAGGTGGCACTGATCGCTCACCCCTGGAAGCACCGCCTTCTGCTGAGAAGCCAAAATGGACATCAAATCGGTTTATGTGTAGAAAATTCAATGACTAAAATGTTCAAGAAAGTTAACACATATCTTACATCAGACATTGCACAGAGGGATTGGCCTGTATTGGGTTATATTCTTCTGCATAGAGATATTTCTTACATCAGAAATATTCTGCAGTAATATTGCAGAGATATTCCTTACACTACAGTAATATCGCATAGAGATGTTTCTTCCATCAGATATATTATACAATGCAAAAGTGGATCAATGCTCAGCGAAGGAACACCAATGTGCACGCAAATTATACAAGGGATAAAGTCGTGCAAGTGACGAATGGTCGCACGCCCTGCTACCGAGAATCACCCTCGCCAAGTCCGGATGCCCTGTCTGCCTAAGCATCCGACGCCTTGTCTGACTGGGGCTCTATGCCGCCGTGGTCAAGTACACGCCATCCATATATCAGCATGTTTGATGTTTCCCATGCAGCAACTCTCATGCGAAAGGAGGCTCGCTAACACCTGAGGCCTGCAACGGTGTACAAGCCATGGCGCGTGGAAAAGGCTTAGAAGCCCCCCTTTTGTCCCGGCCAGCAAAAGAAGCTCGGAGCCCAGGTGTCTCTCCCCTTCTCAGATGCCGACAGCCACAGGCAAAGGAGGAAGCTCGGCGTCCGGATTCCTTGGCCGGACACCTTCTCCGATTACGGGGATGGGGCGGCAACGCACTAGGAGATCTCCCAGCTGGATGCCTTCTCCGATTCCGAGGATGGGGTGGCGACGCACCAGGAGATCTCTCGGCTGGATGCCTTCTCTGATTCGCGGCGCATCAGGGATCTTGTCGGTCGGAGGCCTTCTCCCTTCCCCTTCGCAAGCCTGACAGTGGTTGCCTCCCGTTGTCTCTGTGAGAGTCGGCGGCCATAAGGAATGACGTCTCCCTTCCTAATCCCTTCCCATGTATGGACTGGCCCGGCCGAATGGGCCTTCCTGGCATTGAGGCAAGCAGGCCGGTATGACTCAATGGGCACTAAAATAAAATGGAGGGAACCTAAATATTGTGATCCAACGCTGGCGGCAGATGCTTCCGAGTCCAATTTAAGAAAGAAAAATGGAGGGCTCAGCCCGGTAGTCGAAGGGGCCTAACGGTTATATCTGTCGATGGTTTGGGCCCACTCACCCTAGATCGATTGCCTAAAAGATATCATGGTCGATGCATTAAATGCACAATAAGCTGGAGGCCTCGCCGTATTCAGAGAACCCGAAGAATTTTGGCCGAGCTCGGAGACCCGCCGCGGTTTGAAGGCATAATCTTGGGAATAACTATGATTTGGATTTTAGACCCACTAGCTCCAGGTCAAGTTCGACCTTGGTATAATAATCAAAGAAGCTTAGGACTACCCTTTAGACGTTCCTCTAGAACGTCAAAGGGTAAAGGGGCTACTGTTGAAAGATTAACTCACATTTTACCGGCAAGACCCACTCTATATAAAACACCTGCTAACAAGATCAAGAAGTACAACTACACTCACTTAGGACAATTATACCCCTCACTTTGTACTCATAGTGTAGTTATCCACCAAGGGGCATTTTCATATTTATATAGACCCAAAAGTCTATAAATACACTATGTATCTCTCATTTTTTTTAAAAAAAAAAGGCTCAGAAGAAATACAAAAGGTATATTCAAACTGGTATCCTCCGGAAGGAACCCTCGAAACCCCTAAAGGTCGCCGACAGGAGTAAAGTGATCTTCTCAGACCCTCGAACCTATATAAATCTCCACGTCACTCTCACCTTTGTGGATACCGACCCGTAGCACAGCCCACGTCCGCCCCCCCTCTAATACGTCCAGTTTTTCACACCTACAAAAAGCTAATTTTGTTCAAGTGCCAAAATGTAGAATTTTTGCTAGAAACCACATACAACGTCTGTTTTCCAATCTGACTGCCAACAATCTCTCTTGTTCTTTTCTTTTTTATTAAGGAAAATATATCTTGATTAGGTAAAATAAGGTCACGATCATTACAAAGCAGCTCGTTACAAAATCAGGTGCATGCATTGGCTAACCATACTGCACATTTATCTGTCCAACAAGCATGATGACCTGACCAACTCGTGAGCTCGATCTGCTCTCATGATCGTCGAATATGTCTGTAACTTACCCAAGTAATAGAGAACACATTAACTACAACAGCGAAGAGAAAAGCAATAGTGTGAAACAACGACGACTAACCACTGTCTCATCGAAAGAACAAATTATGCAACAAAATAATTGAACTAAAGATCGGATGAACATGTTAAGCTGCATCAGAAAAAAAAACTTCGACAATTCCATGGAGTGCAACTTCTTGTAGTAGGTTTCGTTCGCGTAGTGGGTAGAATCTGTAACACAGAAAAATTTTATACCATTATTAAGCATAGGGAAAATATACAAAAGAGGATGATAAATTAAAGGTTAGGATATGATGGTAATATAGTTACCTTTGGATTTAACTTAGTCATACTTTCCCTGGACATGGTACTTGCACATCTTTTTATTGGCACAGTTGGTCAAGATGTCTGCAGAGTCAATACCTAGAAACAAGTATCACATATGAATCAGGGCTTCATATCAGGCAAAAAAACTCTAACAATCTAGAGCATGAAAGAACATTTTACCAGAAAGATACGCTCCATGGACATAGCCATTGTAGTGTTCGCTCGTGTGCTCACCAGTGAAATAAACCCTCCCAACAGGAGCCTTAATTACAAGTTAAGAAAAGGAAATAATCAGGTTACCGTGAAGTTTAGAAGCACATTTGGGACCAACAATGCAAGAGAACATGTATTAGAAATGAAGTACCAAATATTGTTTATTTGCCCTTGCATTCGAGATATGTGTTAGTATATACTTGATAATCATTTGTTCATGTTTAATTTAAATTTTCTGAATAGAGTTTGGACTATACCCGGATAAGGTCATATTCATAGCGGTTGACGCCGATAGGCCAGTTGGAGAAGGTGCCCTTAAAAAACCTATTAGACCACCATCTTGGGACAAGAATGTCTGTCGCATCTGGCACGTCCTTGCCAGGGAACATCTTCCTCAGCACCTCGACAGCTTCTGCCTTTGTCTGGTTATCAGACTGTTGCTCAATCCTCCTCGACTCGTCATCGGTGACGGTCACAAGCAGAACATTTGATCCTGGATACTGCTTCTCAAATTGCTGAAACCCATACATGTTATCAAATCAGCTGACAACGCATGTATGTTCTTTCAAATTTGTGTTATTGATCATGTAAAGCTTCTTTTTTTGAAGTCTAATTTTCTGATCATTGTGAACAACTGCAGGCCATTGGATGCAGTTTTTACCTGCCAGACTGGGTAGTATCCCCTCCTGCCACTCGCGTAGAGGAAGAACTCTGTGCCAGGTCCTTCAGGCCAGAATTTCTTGGGGAACTTCAGGAAGATCTTGGTGTACAGCGCCATGTCGAATTGGTATATCGAGACGATCTTCCATGCCTGATTCATGCATCGATTTCACCATAGTGTTCTTGTTCAAAATTTAAACGTGCAAACAAAAAATATTCAAGAGCTAACGAGAAAGGCACTATATAATTATTCTTAAGTTTTGAGGGAACAAGAACTGACAGGTAATTGTGGCTTGAACTGAATGAGATCGGTTTGCAGGACGCCGAGGCTGACAGAGACCATGACATAGTCGGCGTTATAGACCTGGTTGTCCTCCGTCTTCACGATGACGCCGCTCGGGGAGTAGGTGATCTCCCTCACCACCTGGCAACATGCATCACAATGAACGATAAATTAGAGTTGGGGGAAAATATGGACGAGAAATGTTGCGGATAGAAATATTCATATTGTTTTTCGTTTTTTGTTGTAAATATAGATAAAAAATATTACAAACATAGTTAAAAAATATTGTAACCGAGCGTCCGGAGTTGGATGTCCGGTTCGGACGTCTGGGGCTCTGGGCTGTAGCATTGCCCCTAACAATTAGATGGGCCCAAGGCCACATGTCAGCATCCAGTGACATTTGTTTAAAACCTTGAAACTTTGCGGTGTGGCAAATATCCAAATGCCTAAATTAAATGAGTAAAGGAAATGTTTGGTTGGTGGTCCAGTTATATACAAATTGATTTAAGTAGTTTACTTGATGGAAACCTTAGATCCAAATTAAGTTGTTCTCCATGGAAAGCTCTATAGAGGGAAAATCTTCAAGTTCATAATTAAAATTACTTATGAGTGATTAATAGAAAAACTCGTGATATGTACGTCCACGTCATGAACAAGATATATATGTATACCTTGTTCAGTTTGAGCCTGGGATCTACAATGGCACCAGATTTGTCGGTCTTGAGGTACTGCCCGGCGACGTAATACACGACGGATTCGTAGCCTCGCTGGTCGGCGACGAAGTACACATCGTCGCCGAAGTGGTCGAACGTCGGCAGTGGCTGCGTGTTCTGTAGGCTCGTCACGCGTGGCGGCTCGGCGAACTCGTAGTCGTACTTGTAGTGGTCTATCACCATATCCACCGGCGTCGCTGGACCGCAAGGCAAGCTGTACATGGCACGCAAATCACACAGAATGGGGAAAAAATTTAACACATGAAAATTAGAAGATAAAAAAATAAGGAATTTGAAAAAAAGAAATAAATCCTTGTAAAAGTGTTGGTATATATATAGTTGTATATAATCAGCTCGTGAAGCACAAACTAAATTAAGATCGAGAAGCGTAATAATATATACTCGCTCTGTCTATAAATATAGATCATTTTTTACTTTTATGATCTTCAATGCAAGACTTTAACTATATCATAATATACTAGCAAGAATATATATATATATATATATATATATATATATATATATATATATATATATATATATATATATGTGGAGCATATCTAGTGCTAAAGGACTATTCAGTGCTAAAATACTAAAACTTCTACATAGCCATTTGATTTGGCCTGTACGGCTCGGATCAAGGAGGGTGGAACCCCACCTCATTTAATTCATTTAATCAATCTTTGACAAAACCCCCTGCATAGATTATTTTTTATGAGGTGGGGGTATATGAGCCGTACAAGCCAGATCAGATGACTCTGTAGAAGTTTTAGCACCGAATAGACCTTTGGCACTAGATATGCTCCCATATATATATAGCAAGACAAGTCTAATTATATTATTTTCATAAATTCAATCTATATATTTTAACATATATTAATTATTAAAGATTAAAAAAAATTGATCAAACGAAATCTACGACGACCACATTCGCGGACTCATTCAAAATGTGTTTGCTTGTAAAGTGTGCTGGTGCTAGAAATCACAACAAATTAAGGCACGTTTTGGAAGCTTAATTTCCTCGGTTTGGTTTAACTAGTACTACTTCTTTGTCCAAGTTCGTTCTTTTGCGGTTGTGAAACAAAAAATATATACAACGCGATTCGGGGCGTTGGATCTGGGATCGACAACCTAGATTTGCGGGTGGGCAAGTGTTAAATTCTCTCTTTTCAATGCCCAGAAGCCCTTATTTCCTACCGTTGGATCCATCTCCAGCACGTTTATATGTAAACCGTGTTCTTGTTGGTTACGATTTATAATTTATGGCTGTAACTGATAGTTTTTAACTATAGTATGAACGTTTGTGCGAACAAACCGAATACCGATATGTTGATAAACCGCTTCAAAAAATCTATCCCGATGAACTGTTTCGAAACAACAACAAAGAAATCGTCCTATTTATCTATTGAAGAGAAGATATAAGCTAAAAAGAATGAGGCCTAATAAGAGTACCAGGAAGCACCTGACACTAAGGTGTCCTAGCTCTTAGATGATAGTAAAGAATATCACGTAAGGTTTGCACGACGTCTTTAGGCCGTCAGGGAAAATCTGAATCTGGTAGCGAAAGCGAAACAAATCCTCCTCGTCCTTGAAAGAAGAACAGCCCTACTGCAAAGCGGTGTCTACACACGTACTGGTCGTTGAGGCGTTGCATGGCCATGACGGACATATCTTCGCGGCCGCTGGAGTGCAGTGTGCCGGAGAGTTTGATCCCGCTCTCTTCCACCTCATCCGCCCTCTTGATTCTCTTCTGAGCAAATTCCTCCTCGTAAACACCACCACTGCATAGATGCATGCACACAAGAATCAATTAATCGATCGATCATTCAAGGTAAAAAAAATAAAATTTGCTCGTGAATTAACTAAGAAAGAAATTTAAGACAAGTAGCATACTCTTCCTTGTAGATGTTCTTGGCGAGGTGGTCGTAGTCGGACCTGAAGCACCTGAGGTTGACGGTGCCGTTGGCCATGGTCTAGATGGGGTTCGTCTGGTTGCCGCTCATCCCCTCCACCCAGTTCGCCCCCATCTCCACGTTCACGCCGGCGAACTTCGTCTTGTGGATGCGCCCGCCGACGCGGTCCGTCGCCTCCAGGATCACAAAGTCAGCGATCCCGGCCTCCGACAGCCTCTTCCCAGCCGAGATACCTGCAAATAAGCGCATGCAAGCATGTTCATGCATGCAAGTGACAATGCATATAGGTTCATTCATGCCTGTTTATGCATCGTGCTGTACATACACTTAACAGATTCATGCGAAATCATGAGTATATATACGTGCGTGCGAGCATATATATAGTGTAGGCCGTACCGGACATGCCGGCACCGACGATGACGACCTTCGGACCGGCGGCGGTGGCGAGGGAGGCGCATTGTGCTATGACAAGCACTACAACTATGGCTATGAAGGGCTTCATCTCTCTCCCTCCTCCCTCCCTCTCTCTCAGCCTGAAGGCTTGAACAGTTGCGTTGCGTGCTAGCTGCCTTGGGGCTGAGCATTAGTGGTCGATCGGGGAGTGTATATAAGGACACAGCAGCACGCCAAATTTTAGAAGGGTTGATTTGAGCACCAACCAAATGCACTATAATAGTTTATGCTAAGCATGCTTCCTATGTAGCTCTGTATTTGCACGTTGTGTTAATTAGTCTTTTCCTTTGTAATCCGTGTTAGTCGGCGTTGGGCTTTGCTTCGGCTTTTTTCCTTGTAGCGAATTTGTCCTTTTGTATGTTTTTTTTGTTTTTTAGTATTTTTATGTTTTATTTTTTTCCTATATTCCTTTGCATTGTCTGTGATAGACTAAGGAGTTGCTTTTATTTTTAAATTTTTTTAAATTTAATTATATCTAATAAGCTAACTCAACTATATTAAAATTTAATCAGTTATAATACAATTTCAACCGAAAATCATAAACCATGCTATTCCGAACCTCCCTTGTTCTTCGCTAACGTGGGACGCGTGGGACTTTTTCTTATGCGGCCACACACTCCAAGAAATTTGAGACTAAAGATGGTTGATTTTGGAGGTCTTAGAGAAGGATCAGCACAAGCAATCATTTTTTTTTATTGGGCTCGTCGTTAGCTTTCCAATGAGTACAAGAACATCGAAAATGGACACCGTATGTAAAAGTTATGTTCATTTTACTAAAGCTGTCTCGGAACGGAATCCTACTCAGACTCAGGCAGTAGATTATGAGAATTTAGGTGACTACGAGGCGAAAAACATATCACAGATAGTTTTTAATACAAACCATCTGCAATAACTTTATTATCACAGATGGTTTGTAATACAAACTATCTGTAAAGTATCATAGCCGGTTATTAGTACGAACCGTATATGATGTTTGCCATTATCACAGACGATTTGTATCAATAACCATTTGTGATACATCACAAACGGTTATTAGTAATAACCATCTGTGATGTCTTGTATTATCATAAATGGTTCGTATGAATAACCGTCTGTGATATTTTCACAAATGGTTCACGGGAACTGTCTGTGATATAGGCATCCAGTATAGCCACTTTTGTAGTAGTGTATTGTACTCCTCCTTTCATTTGCAATGGCCGAGCCTAACTTTTTAGAATCACATAGGTCGTTAGCGCTTATATTGCCCAGGAAGGGAGACACAAGGAATTCTGCACCGCATTGCGACACAGGACGCGATTTTCGGTACCCGCTATAACACAATCTTATATGACACTTCATAATAATATCTTTAGAACGGATCATACCTATATATGTAATTCTATTTTTACAATACCACCAACAGTTACAAGGCAACGTATGTGGATTTTATGTTTACAGACATTTGTTGGAAATCATGAACACTAAGATGAAAGATCCAGAAGTTTGTTAACTTGTCAATATTTATTTCATGTTTATCAATTTCTATATATGTATATGTATGCTAATAATTTTAACACTCCTAGCGACAGGGTGTAGAATTCAACTTAAGTTCATACGATCTTGCCAACCTCACCAAACTTCGAGGATAGCTCTCTGAATTCTTGATGGCAGAGATCATTCACCATAATAGAGAGTTCTACCCCCGCGGAGATAGTAATTAGTTGTTCAAACATTTAATTCAATTCTACTTCACTCAGTTAACAATTAATTCAACTGTACTTCATTCAGTTGTTTAATTTATTTGAGAGAACTGTACATGTAAAAATTGTCATGTGTGATTTGCTTCTATTGTTTAATTCATTTGTAAGATCTGTGTTCTGTGTTATATATATGTGATATCTGACATATCACAGACGGTTGTATTTAAAAACCATCTGTGATGTATCTTATGACAAACGGTTTGAGAGCCGTCTGTAATAATCATCTATTATCACTGATAAATAAATTCAGATAGTTCGAAAATCGTTTGTGATAACGGTTTCTATAGTAGTGACATATTTATCTTTTTTTTAGTGCACACTATTTTTAAGATGGGAATTTGAGAGCCTAAAATATTCATATAATACAACTTTAGTTCTTATTTCCCCTTATACTGTTTTGGTGGCACTACGCATCGCTACATGCTATCTCGTTGTACCTGTACCTATCCAATTCAATACTTACCCAATGGCACGTGGACCACATCTTTCACTGGCCTCTTTTTTCCCCCGAGTTACGGGTTGGCCACGATGGCCTGGATCCACGATGCTCAGTTCGTGCAACAGCAGCTAATGCTTCACCGGACGGTGAATTCTGATGACGACCGAAAGATGAGAACCCGCACGGTAGCAATGGGATACGGCATGACAACATCATGCAACTAAAATTTTTATTCCAAATTTGAACGTTTTTGGATCAAACTTGTTGGGGATTTCTTTCTAGCTTTAAGGTGGAATTCATATAAAAACAATTTCCTATTTTTTAATTATTATTCCAAAATTTAGATTTTACAGATTTACTTTGAAATCCATAGGGATTTCAAATTGCCAATTTTCTTTCATATTTTATTCTGAATTTTAGTTAATTTGGATTTTATTTGACATGAACTCTTACTTTTAATTTTATAATTTTCTTTTACTTGTTATCCCAAATTTTATGGTTTTAGATATTTACTTTGGAATTCATATGAAAATCAACTTGCTATTTTTATTTTATATTTTATTCTACATTTTAGTTAATTTAGATTGTACTTGACATGAACTCTTTCTTTTAATTATTATTTTGTATTTGCTTTTTTATTGTAATAATTATTGTGGATTTCTTGTAACTCTGGGCCCAACAAACAACCCAAAATATCACCGCTACATTCTTTCACTCTAAATTTAAACCATCATTTCCTACAATTTCAGAACAACTTTCCCTAATTAAAAAACTACAACGAGTTATCCTCAAAGAGATGTAACAAGATCTCATAAACAAGAATAAATATTCGCACTTAACTTGGGATCTCATGCCTAAAAACACTCAGAACCATGCATCCGAGAACATCTATCTTGAACAAGCAAATATCAACAATAATAAATAAACCATTACCATAAAAGCATATCAAACTCATCATGAACCAAATGAACTTGGAACCAACCACGTTCTTCGCACACCACTGTAATATCTCAAAAATATTTATTTCATTTATTGAAATTTATTTACATTTTTCTAGATTTTATTTCAATACCTAGAGTAAGAAAACTAAATTTATCCATTTTCTCAAAGTCAAAAATAGTTTATTTTATTTTTTATGAGTTCTCCTAGATTTATAGTATTTTTACAAATTTTTCTAGAATTGTTAGAAATCCTTTTCTATTTTCTAAAGCTTTTAGAAGTTCCTGGATTTTTTTAAAAATTAAAAACAAAATCCTAAAACCAAAATCATCTCAGCCCGATAGGTGTCAAGCCCTGGTTCAATCCGCCCTCGCCCGATCAAATTCTGGCTGCTCACCTTCACTTACCTCTTCGCCTTTCATCCGACAGCTGAGAGATTTTCTTAGGCCACGTGGCATTCATCTAGCCTTCTATTTCCTCCATTCTCTTTTCTTCTCTATCGCCGACAAGTGGGGCCCATCTGTCAGGCCCTTCTTCCCAACCCTTTCTTCTCTCCCACGCTGTCGCCATTGCCGCCCCACCCGAGCTCTTCAAATTTGCCGTTAGCGCGGGCACTTGCTGCCATTAATAGCTCGCACCACTTCCCTCTTCATTTCCCACTCACTCCACCCGTTTCTTCCTCCTTTAAACCTCCCTGAATGCGTTAATCGTGCCAACTTCGGGCGTTCTACTCTGACGAGTAACCAACGGCCGTTCACTACCCCTCCGCCTATAAAAGCACCTCCCTCCCTGAGGATCCCCTGGCCACGCCGCTCCTTTTCCCTCTTCCAATTACCTTCCTCAATGCCCGAGCGCTCTTCGCGTTGTACCTCTTCTGTTCCTGTCGCCGGCGAAGCTCTGGCGAGCAATTGCCACCGCCCCAGTCTGTCCCAAGCCCCACCGACGTTGTTTACACCTTCCCCTCCACCAAGCCCCACCGACACCCCTTGGCCGAGCGAGCCCGCCGCTGAAACGCCTTCTTCGCCGATGCCTGAACCACCGCCGTCGTCGCCTTCCTCGCCGATGAGCCACCTCCAGCCATCTCCGAAGCTCCAGAGCAGGTGCAAATGACTCCCTGTGCTCTTCTCTACCTACTGGTGCCCTCGCCGACCACCATCGATTACCGGAGCTCTGGTGACCATCGGTCCCCGAGCACCGCCGCCGACCATGCCACGTCGGCGGTTGAGGCGACATGGCAGCCGACGTGGACGCTAGGTGGGTGCCACGCCTACCCCAGCCACCCAGCGCCCCGCCAGTCCGCGTGCCACCTCAATTGTTTTTCGGTCCATGGACCCAGTCCACCAAAAGCTGGGCTCACATGTCAGTCTCAGGCCCGAATATTAAAATCCTAGGGCTGACGTCATTATGATGTCATAATTTTATTTTCTCATAGAAAAATAATTCAGCCAAAAAATAAATTGTGATGTTGACGTCATAAATCACCATTTTCACTATAAAAATAATTTTGCAAAATCGATCTTTTTCTTTCTCTTAAGTTTTAAACTTCTGGAAGCTCGTATTTCCTCATTTTAACTCCGATTGGAACCGTTCAAATTTTTAAATTCTTCTAAAATCCTAAACTACCCATTTCTTAGTTGAATTTTTCAATTTTATTTCAATTTATTTTTTTAGTTTTTCATGTATAGATTATGATGACTTCGGAGAGAACGATTTCGACGATTCGTAGCACTAGGTCTTCGAGCAAGCCAAGTTACACCTTTGATCATGTTGTTTCCAGTAATTTAAATTTATATGTTGTTTTAAATTATTATGCATGTGTAATTTTATTCAAATCTAGTTTAAAATCGATTTAAATGCTTGTTATACCCAATTCCTTTGTCTATAGCCAAATTTGACCATGAATAATCCTACCTTGTCACCTTAGATGAAAACCTAGTTAGTACAATAGTATTGATTAGAAATTTTTATAGAATTGCATAGCCATGCTTAGAATAATTTAGATGAGAATATTGTTTCTCATAAAATGTTAATTTCTAAAATTTATTCTTGACTTCGGTGAGTCAAGAAGGTCTATGAAATTTTGATAAAATAAAATTATAAATCTGATTTAGACTTAGGCATTGGTATGGTGGTGGGTGCTGACATGCATTGTTGTTCAATGATATAATGTTAATTGTTAGGCACCAGGGGTATGCGGTTGAGCCTAAGTCACATTAAGGACCGGTCTGTGAGCTACTATTACAAAATTACACCGTACAATCACAAGTCTGGTATGGGACAGATTAGGCTAAGTAATTTGTGATATTCCAAATGTTGTTTCGTTATGGGCTAGATGTGAGCGTGGTGTAGGCCACGAGAAATCTCACATAGCATAAGCGGGGACTTCAACTTGTGGATTCAAGTTGTGGTGAAACATTAGTGGAAGCATAACTATTTTGGTTACGGAACATTGTAACAGCCTTGGCATGAACTTTTCGCTGCACACCTAAGGCAGTGTGTTAATCGTGTGGCACAACGAGAGGACATGTCGTGTTGGTAAAGTTGTACACCTCTGCAGAACAACAAACTATCCTGGATAGTTGTGTCCACGGTTATGGATGTGCTGAGTATGATTTTTCATGGATTAGACTTTGATTTTGTAAAACTTGGTTTGTGGACAAATGAGAACTCCTTTTTGGAAGATGGTCCGAGTGGAACACCCGTTGTTAGGTTGGTGCCTACACTAACAATACTATTTTCATTAAAATATTGTTTCGTCTATTAAATTCAGTTTTTGTACTTACTTTATTGTATTTACTTCAATATCACTTTTTCGCACAAATAACCTTATTATGGCTTCTTTTGTCAATCCTTACGCATGCATTTGCTCTGTTAAACCTCCGAGCGTAACTTGTGGAGTACTTTATATACTCACCTTGCTTAATTTTGTTGCCAGTGGATGACGTCATTGACTACGGTGAGAATTGTGACGAATAGGTCATATCTTATAGTCATTCGCCTATGGGTAGGCAGGATGGGTTGTTCCTCTATGATTTATCTTTCGCTGATTTACTTTTGTTGGCCATGTAGCTTTATTTGTAAACTTGGTCGTAAGGCCTATACATTTGTCTTATAATAAAGTATGGTTGTTATGTATGATACGCATCCCTATTAATCCTGTGTGTACTAACTTTTCCTAAGATAGTGCAATTTACACAGAGCGTTCTGGAGTTGTTATTTTGGGATCCGACAGAGATGGTATCAGAGCTATAATGACCCTAAGACGTGACTGTAGGTAGAATAGAATGGACAAAACCTAAGGACATATTTTGAAAGAAAACTATTTTAAACAGTTCTTTAAAACTAGTCTTATTCACTCTCTCACTTAACTATATTCTTTCTAAAAAATGGTTTACTAACTTTCCTAATTTTCAAAAATTGTAGATGGTCGAATGTCCTACCCAAGTTACCCATGGAATCTTAGCTGGCCACCTAGCTGACTGTCTTTAGAATCTTCTCCAAGAATTGAACTTCCAGGCACGCCCTGCTTATCGGGGATAATTGGGCACCTATTGAGATCAAGAACATTGGAGGGTAGAAGTGCTAATCTACACCAACATTGGAGATGAGGCATCATTCCACACCTTCGACGCCCCTATACCATGAGAGACTTTCTTCAACGGTATTCAAGATGCAGCTCATGATGCCATCCGCCAGATGAGAGACATCTACACACTAGAGCTACAACGCACCACATTTCGCTACTACCCTGGCAAATTTCCCATCAGCTCCAGCAGTGCCTTTTCCTCCACAAAATTTGAGAGTAACCAATGGCTGGTTCAATAAGTGCAGTACACCAAGTCCTTGGACTTTGTGTACCAAGTCACCTTGGAGGAGATGAACTCAATGATGCAGAGACTCCATGCAGCAGAAGAAGAATTGGCCAAGTACCGCTTAGAGGATGAGGGTTCCTCAATTACAAGACCACCCCCGAACAAGCGTATCGTGCAATTGAGTAGTAGTAGCTCTAGCCCATAGAAACCATAAGTCTAAGTTATAGAACGATACTTGTGAGCTAATATCCCTTTGTCAACAGCCTCAAGGTTATAAGTATAGTATCCAATAAAGTGTTTTGTTGGTTTTCATTTGAGTTTTATTGCTTTTTTGTGCGTGTGGTGGGGATGTTACAAAGTCCTTCTCCTAGTTCCATCTTCCTTTCTTTCCTCTAAATTTGGAAGAATCTGATAGATGGTGAACACAAGGAGGAACGTCAACGACAACGTCAATGCCGGAGCTCAGGAAAGCCAGTCCGCTCCTATTCCTCCGCATCCATCAGTAGCCAGACCAAACTAGGTTCAACTGATGGTGAATCAGAATCAACTGATTCAACTTCTAGCTCAGACTATCAATAATCTAGCTCAACATGTTCCTCCTTTGCCAGCTCAAGCTCCTCCCAACAGATTGTCAAAATTTCTGAGGATAAGGCCTCCAACCTTCTTAGGTAGTGCAAAGCCCATGGTGCTGATGATTGGCTCTAGGCAATTGGAAAGAAATTGGATATTCTGCAGTGCACCAATCAAAAAAGGGTCTTGTTTCCCTCATCCGAATGGTGGGGTACTTTAACCACCACTCATGCTAATCCCCAGGCCATTTCTTGGAATGAGTTTGTGCAGAGTTTCTGTAAGGCTCACATTCCATCGAGCACTATTACTTTGAAGAAAAAGAAGTTCAGAACTCTATGTCAAGGCAGCCGTACTATGAATAAGTACATGCAGAAGTTTAACCAACTAGCGCGTTATGCACCTGAAGATGTGGCTACTGATGAAGCAAAACAAGAAAGGTTCTTGGAAGGCTTGAATGACAATGACTATGCTGATTTCCATCATCTAGTTAGCAAAGCCATTCACCAAGAGGGCAAGTTTGTGGAAATGGAAAACCAAAAGAGAAGGGTGGCTACTCAGAAGCTTAATCCTGGAGGTTTTCCCAAGGCTTGTAGCACCCCACCTCAGATGAGCAAGTTCAGGAAGCAATCAAGCAGCTTCAAGCCGTAGTCAAGCAGCTTCAAGTCAGTGACCAACCGCCCACCTTTCTAGGCTAATCACCCTAACCATTAGGCAACTCGTATTCCTCCTTTGGTGGTCAAGATCATAAGAGTACCCCTACATCCGATGGAGTGACCTATTTCTATTGCAAGAAAGCAGGGTATTTTGCCAAGTCCTACCCCAAGAAGATCCAAGTAATGACCAATGCCAGTGCATTAGGGAGCCAGAACCAAGGACAACAACCTCAGAAGTCGTAGAATTTCGTTAGAGGACGTGTGAATCATGTCACCACTGAAGAAGCTCAGGTTGCACCGGACATCGTACTGGGTATATTCCTTGTAAACTCAATACCAGCCTTAGTTCTTTTTTATTACGGAGCTTTCCATTCATTTAATTCCAAAGCTTTTGTAGTTAAAAATGGGTTGGGTATGGTTTCCCTTAGCAACCCCATGATAGTTCACTCCCCTGGAGTAGAAATAAAAGCAGGGACTTTGTGCCCAAGAGTAAAGTTGCTTATAGATGGGGCTCTGCTCCTAGTAGATCTTTTGGTATTAGAATCCCAGGGATTAGATATAATTCTTGGAATGAATGGGTTAGCCAAGAATAATGGTAAGATTAATTGTGCTACATGATCCATCACCCTCACCAATGACCAAGGAATAGAAGTGATCTTCTCCCCTGAAATCCCTGCAGAAGGAGAGTGTGTCCTTAACCATCTTCAAGTATTAGAAGAAGTACCAGTTGTAAGAGAATACCTGAAAGTATTTTTACAGGATTTACCGGAATGCCACCGGATAGGGAAATCAAGTTTATAATTGACCTAGTCCTTGGCACTGCTCCAATCTCCAAGAGAACGTATCGTATGCCAGCTAATGAGTTAGCTGAGTTAAAGAAGTAAATCAAGGAATTGGAGGATAAAAGATATGTTCGTCCAAGTTCATCACCTTAGGGAGCACTTATCCTCTTCGTCAAGAAAAAGGATGGTAGTATGAGAATGTATATGGATTATAGAACACTCAATAATGTAACCATAAAAAATAAGTACTCTCTACCCAGGATCGATGATCTATTTTATCAATTGAAGGGAGCTAGTGTTTTCTTCAAGATAGATCTGAGATTAGGATATCATTAGCTGAAGATCCATGTCGAAGACATTCCCAAGACTGCATTCTCCACCATTTATGGATAGTATGAGTTCACAATCATGTCCTTTGGACTGACAAATAAACCCGCCTATTTTTATGAGTATGATAACAGTGTATTCATGGAGTTCCTGGACAAGCTTGTGGTAATTTTCATTGATGACATTCTTATATAATCCAAGAATGAAGAAGAGCACGGAATCATCTCAGGATAACTGTAGAAAAACTTTGAGAGCATCAGCTTTATGCTAAATTCAGTAAGTGTGAATTTTAGCTAAAGAAAGTTGCTTTCTTTGGACATATTGTGACATCCGAAAGAATTGTTGTATATCCTTTCAAAATAGAAGCAGTGTTGGAATGAAGGCAACCCAAGTCAGTAACCAAAGTTAGAAATTTTCTTAGATTTGTGGGTTACTATCATCGCTTCATAGCAGGATTCTCAGAGATAGCCGAGCTAATGACTCAGTTACTGAAGAAAGAAAAGAGGTTTAAATGGACGAAACTCTACAAGCAGAGTTTCCAGACTCTCAAGCTAGTGTCAGCACCAGTGCTTTGTTTTACCAGATATGCATAAGGGTTTTGAGGTTTTCTGTAATGCCTCCCATCATGGTCTAAGTTGTGTCTTAATGTAGGAAGGCAGAGTGGTAGCCTATATATCACGCCAGTTAAGACTTCATGAGTGCAATTATCCTACTCATGACTTGGAATTAGTAGCCGTAGTGCATACTTTGAAGATCTGGTATCACTATCTCATTGGTAACTGTTGTGAAGTATACACGGACCACAAGAGCCTGAAGTAAATTTTTACTCAAGCAGAGCTCAACCTAAGGCAGCACAGATGGCTAGAGTTGACTAAGAATTATGATATTAGAATACATTATCATCTAGGAAAAGCAAATGTTGTAGCCGATGCCTTGAGTAGGAAGTCTTATGCAAATGTTGTTTTATCGAAAGAAGACCAGACTCAACTTCAGGAGCGAGTCTCCCGTCTGAGTCTAAACCCGGTGAACCATGGTGTTCTCTCAGTATTAGAGATTCAATCTGCATTACCCAGATCAAGGAAGCACAGAAAGTTGATGAGGATATTCAGGAAATAAGGAATAATTTGAGAAGAGGCAAAGCCCCAGGATTAGTAAAGATGAGCATGGAACTGTCTAGTTTGAGAACCGCATCTGTGTACCAAATAATTAGAAAATCAAGAACATGATCCTTCGAGAAGCCCATGAGACCCCATACTCCATTCACTCAAGCCATACCAAGATGTACCAGGACATGAGAGAAAGATACTGGTGGGTCAGTATGAAAAGGAAAATTGCAGAGTTTGTCGAAGCTTGTGACACCTGTCAGAGAGTTAAGGCAGAACATCAGAAACTAGCTGGGCTTTTGCAACCCTTACCAATACCTGATTGAAAGTGGGAAGAGATTGGTATAGATTTCATAACTGAACTCCCTAGAACGTAATCGATCGTAACATCCCAAAATATTTTATTCTTTTATAAAAGTGTTTTATGGAATTTATTGGATTTTCCTGGATTTAATCCCAAGCCTTAAAAAGAGAAAATTTAAAATTTCCATTTCATAAAGTCAAAAATAAAAGTATTTCATTTTATAAAGGTAAAGATAAATGCATTTCATTTTCCTGAGTCAAATCTGCAATTTTAATAATTTTTAGAAATGTATAAAGATTTAAAACTCTCCTGTTAAAAGTAAATTATGTTTTTGCAAAATATAAGTATCAAAGTGGGTTGAAAATATTTTATTAAGTCAAAACTCACTCCAGAAGGTTCTCTGAATTTTTCTGGAATTTTTAAAATTTATTTGGTATTTTTTTGAGTATTTTAAAGCCTTCAAACTATTTCTGAAAATAAAAAAGAAAATAAAAATCCAAAACCCTCCCTTGGGCTGCCAAGTGTCAAGCATCGAGCCTATCCCAGCTTCCAGAGCCAACCTCAGCCGTCCGATCCCTTTTTAACTCCCGCCCCGCCTTCCCTCCCTCCCTGGCCGACAAGTGTCACGCATCGGCTGACCACCACCTCGCCCGATTCAATCTCAGCCGACCGTAGTCACTTACCGCTTCGCAGCCCCTCTCTCCCCTTCGCCCGACACATGGCATGATCCGCACCGTCCCCTGTTGCCGATTTCAATCTCAGCCGTCCCTTGTCACTTAAAGCACTCGATCGGTTCGGATCTAACCTCCGTTGCCGAATTGAATCTCGATCGTTCCCTTTCACTTAATGGTTCATCCCAGATCCGGCGGCCCCAATCATCCTCCCTTGCCACCTGTCACAGATCCGACTGTTGCCTCTCCCCTTTCCTTTCGTCTTCTCTCACTGACTGGTGGGCCCCACCTGTCAGATCCGTCTTCCCCGCCCCCTTTCCTTCTTCCCGGCGCGATCTCCGCCGCTACCGCCGCCATTAAACAGAAAACTGAAGCTTTAAAAGCTTCGATTTCTTAGCCAATTACTCTCCCGCACCACTACAAATTCAAATTGCCACCTCCCCGCATCCGTGTAAGGCATAATTAACCCCAATTACGCCCTATGCGCCATCGCATTAAGCTCCCGGCCGTTTCCAAAACCGGCGAGTTGTGCGCTGCCGTTAGCACCTCTCCCCACCTATAAAAAAGGGTACCCCAAGCACCCTCTCCACTCACCGCCTCCTCCTCGCTCTCTAATTCACGTGTTTAAGCATCGGAGCTCCTCCCCGTGCTAAATTTCTCTGCCGGCTTCCTTTAGCTCTGACAAGCAATTCCGGCCACCTCAGGCTTCCTCGCCCCTCCCTGACGCCTCCCCGACGTTCCTTGTGCCCCAGCGATCCCCGACGACCTCTTCCTCGAAGCGTTGCACCACCGGACCTCCTCCGCCGCCGTGAACCCTCCTCTAACCGCCGCCCCTTCCCGCCGTTCACCCTCTCCAGCCATCCCCGGGATCCGCGTCAGGTACCGATGCACTCCATGTGCTCTCCTCTACCTTTTGCACCCCTCGGCCAGCGCCGCCACCTGCCGGAACGCTGGCGACCATCGGTCTCCATGCGCCACCGCCGGCCGCCCCGGCCACGTCAGCAGTCGGGTCGAGCTGGCCGCCGATGTGGCTGCCACGCCAGCGCCCGCTCACCCGCGTGCCACCTCAGCACAGTCCGGTCCGTGGACTCAGTCCACCGTAGACTTTGCCCATATGTCGGCCTCACTCCGATTAATTAATTATCAGGGCTGACATCATGCTGACGCAATAAAACCGATTTTCCGTTTAAAAATAATTCGGCCAAAATTAAAACCCTGTGCTGGCATCATAATATGTTATTTCCTTTAGAAAAATAATTCAGGCTGACGTCATAAATGTATTTCGGTTTAAAAATAATTTCAGAAATTGGATATTTTCTTTTTAATTGTATTAAAACTTTGGAAAGCTATAACTTCTTCATTTTAACTCCAAATTGACCCGTTCAAATTTCTAAATTCTTCTAAAATCATGAACTATCCATTTCTAGCATCCTTTTGAATTTTTGAATTTTGTTTTTGATTTCTTTTGAATTGGTTCTTTACGTTAGATTTTGACATCTCCGGAGAGTTCGATTTTGACGGCGATTTCCAACAAGACTTCGAGCAAGGCAAGTTACACCTTTGACCATATTGACCCCAGTATTTTAAATTTAACTATGTTGTGGTACTGTATATGCATGCGTATATTTACTCAAATATAATTCAAATTCGATTTAAATTCTAGTTAGACCCATAATTTCTTTGTTATAGCCAAATTTGAATCTTGTCATCACATGCCTTGTCACCTTAGATGAAAATCTATTTGGTACTTTAGTGTTGACTAGAACTTTTATAGAAATTCTTAGCCTGACTTAGTATAGTTCAGGTGGGACCATTTGTTTCACATGAAATGTTGATTCTAAAGTGAATTCTTGACTTCGGTGAGTCAAGAAGGGTTTATGAAAATTATTTAAAAATAAAAATAGAAACTTATGATTTGGATTTAGGCTAATGGTTATGTGGTGGGTGCCGGCATGCCTCGTGTTTGGTGACACCGGGTGGATTGTCGTGCATGTGGGTTTGTGGTTGAGCCTAAATCAACTTAAGGACCGTTTCTGTGAATCATTTTACGAAGTCACTTCGTACTACCACAAGTCCAGTATGTGACAGACCCGGGTAAGTAATTTGTGAAGTTTCAAACATAGTTTCGCTATAGGCTGAATGTGAGCGTGGCGTAGGCCGCAAGAAGTCTCACATGGCACAAGAGGGGGCTCCAACTCGTGGATTCGAGTTATGGTGAAACCTTAGTGGCGGCGTAATTATTTTGGCTATGGATCATCGGAACATCCTTGTCATGAACTCTCCGCCGCACACCTAAGGCAGTGTGTTTATCGCGTGGCTCAAGTGAGAGGGAATGTCTTGTGGGTAAAGCTGTACACCTCTGCAGAGTTAAAACCTATCCTGAATAGCCATGTTCACGGTCATGAACATGCTGAGTAAAGTCTTCACAGATTAGACTTGGTTTTATAAAACTTGGCTCTGGCAAAACAACAAGGGTTTTGATAATGGTTCGAGTGGATTCCCGTCGTTAAGTTAATGTAGGTCGGAGCCTACACTAACGAAATTACTTGTTTCAAATGTTGTTTCATATATTGTATTAAATTTCAGCTTTCATACTTACACTGATGTATTTAAAATTCAAGTACTGCTTTTTACGCAAATAAACGTATTAAGCCTTCCTTTGTTATCCCTATGCATGCATCCACTCTGCTAAAATTCCTGGTGTAACTTGCGCAAGGACTTAATGTGCTTACCTTGGGAGTACTTTATGTGCTCACCTTGCTAAAATCTGTTGTCAGACTTCGACGGTGATCACAACGGTGAGAACTATTTCAGCGAATAGGATGCGTCTTACAGTCATTCGCCTGTGGGAGGCTGGATGGGCTGATCTGCTACCCTTATTGTTTTACGCTATTTTTGTTTCAGTTGGCCTTGTGCTATTTTATTGTAAGACTTGGCCATAAGGCCGTACCTTCGATTAATAATATTCTGTGGTGATTTTGCATGATATACATTACTGTTAACCCTATGTGTACTAGCTTTTCCTGGGATAGTGCGATTTGCACAGAGGGACTTGGAGTTGCTGTTCCGGGTTCTGACATCGATCGACTCACCAAAGCAGCTCATTTCATACCCGTCAAGACTACTTACTCTGGAAGTAAGTTAGCAGAGCTTTATATGTCTAGAATTGTGTGTTTTCACGAAGTTTCTAAAAAGATAGTGTTAGATCGAGGTAGTTAGTTCACTTCTCGTTTTTGGTAGAAACTTCATGAAGAGTTAGAGAGTAAGCATAATTTCAGTACAGCTTACCATCTCCAGACAGAGCGAATTAATCAAGTACTAGAAAACATGTTAAGAGCATGTGCCTTTGATTTTGGGGAATAGTTGAGATCATTCTTTGTCCTATGCCGACTTCTCATACAACAATAGTTATCAAGCCAGCCTGTGGATGGCGCCTTTTGAAGCACTCTATGGTAGGAAGTGCAGAACGCCTTTACTCTGGGAACAGCTAGGAGAATTTCAAGATGTTGGAGCAAACCTACTTCAAGATGTAGAGGAAAAAGTAAGAAAAATCAAGGACAGATTAAAAATAGCCCAATCACGATATAAAAGTTATGCTGACAATCGTCGGCGAGACTTGACCTTCGAGGTTCGAGATTACGTCTACCTCAGAGTATCCCCACTCAGAGGAGTAAAAAGGCTCCAAGCTAGAGGGAAGCTTGCATCGAGATTTGTGGGACCATTCAAGATTTGAAGTCACAGAGGAGAAATTGCAAACCAGTTGGAGTTACCGCCAAGCATATCAGGAGTGCACAATGTCTTCCACGTCTCCTAGCTAAAGAAATGCCTTTGAATACCCGCAAAGCAAGCCGCACTAGAGACCTTGGATCTTCAAGAAGATCTCACTTACCAAAAGCAACCAATCAAGATTCATGAAACAGCCGAGCGTCAAACTAAAAGGAAGACCATTAGATTTTGCACAGTTCAGTGGAGCAATTACATGAGAGACGAAGCAACCTGGGAGCGAGAAGAAGACCTGAAGGCCAACCATCCCTATCTCTTTGCTAACTAGTTCAAATTTTGAGGATGAGATTTTCTTAAGGGGTAGGTTTGTAACATCCCAAAAAATATTTTGATTTCTTGAAATTTATTTGAATTTTTCTAGATTTTATTTCAAAGCCTAGAGTAAGAAAACTAAATTTATCTATTTTATGAAAGTCAAAAATAGTTTATTTTATTTTTCCTGAGTTCCCCTAGATTTATAGTATTTTTAAGAATTTTTTTGGAATTTTTAGAAGTCCTTTTCTATTTTCTAATGCTTTTAGAAGTTTCTGGATTTTTCTGAAAATTAAAAATGAAATCTTAAAACTGAAATCATCTCTAGGTGACAGGTGTCAGGCCCTGGTTCAATCTGCCCCTCGCCTGATCAAATCCCGGCCACTTATCTACACTTGCCACTTCGCCTTTCATCCGACGGCCGAGACATTTTCTTGGGCCATGTGGCATTCATCTAGTCGTCAGTTTCCTCCATTCTATTTTCTTCTCTCTCGCTGACAGGTGGGGCCCACCTATTAGGCCCTTCTTCCCTACCCCTTCTTCCCTGCGCCGCTGCCATTGCCGCCCCCACCCAAGCTATTCAATTCTGCTGTTAGCGTGGGCACTTGCTGCCATTAATGGCTTGCACCACTTCCCTCTTCATTTCCCACTCGGTCTGCCCGTTTCTTCATCCTTTAAACCTCCCTGAATGCGTTAATCGTACCACCTTTGGCCGTTCTACTCCGGCGAGTAACCGACGACCATTCACCACGCTTCCGCCTATAAAAGCCCCTCCCCGAGGATCCCCAGGCCACGCCGCTCCATTTCCCTCATCCAATTCCCTTCCCTAGTGCCCGAGCGCTCTTCGCATTGTACCTCTTCGGTTCCAGTCGCCGGTGGAGCTCCAGCAAGCAATTACCGCCGCCCTGGTCTGTCTCAAGCCCCCCGACGCCATCTACACCTTCCCCGCCACCAAGCGCATCTTCGACACCCCTAGGCCAAGCGAACCCGCCACCGGAACGCCTTCTCTGCCGATGCCCAAACTGTCGTCGCCGCCGTCCTCGCCGATGAGCCAACTCTGGCCATCTTCGAAGCTCTAGAGAAGGTGCAAATGGCACCTCGTGCTCTTCTCTACTGGTTGTACCCGCGCTAGTCACCATCGAGCGCCGGAGCTCGACGACCATCGGTCCCTGAGCGTCGCCCCGGCCATGCCATGTCAGCGGCTGAGGCGATGTGGCAGCCGACGTGGAGGCCAAGTGGGTGCCACGCCAGCCCATCCGTGCCACTACAGCTCCACCCCGCGCCCTGCCAGCCCGCGTGCCACCTCAGCTGTTTTTCGTCCATAGACCCTGTCCACCAAAAGTCGGGCCCACATGTCAGTCTCAAGCCCGAATATTAAAATCCCAGTGCTAACATCATCATGACATCATAAGTCTATTTTCCTGTACAAAAATAATTCAGCTCGAAAATAAATTGTGATGCTGACGTCAAAAATCACCATTTTCACCAAAAAATAATTCTATAAAATCGGCCTTTTTCTTTTTCTTTGGTTTTAAACTTCCGGAAGCTCGTATTTCCTCATTTTAACTCCGATTGGACCCGTTCAAATTTCTAAATTCTTTTTGAATTTTATTTGAATTTATTTTATTTGGTTCTTCGTATATAGATTACGACGACTCTAGAGAGCATGATTTCGACGATTCGCAGCACCAGGACTTCGAGCAAGGCAAGTTACACATTTGATCATATTGCTTCCAGTAATTTAAATTATTTATATTATTTTAAATTATTATGCATGCATAATTTTATTCAAATCTAGTTTAAAATCGACTTAAATTCTAATTATACCTAATTCCTTTGTGTATAGACAAATTTCACCATGAATAATCTTGCCTTGTCACTTTAGATGAAATCTATTTAGTACAATAGTATTGACTAGAAATTTTATAAAATTACTTAGCCATGTTTAGAATAATTTAGGTGGAAATATTTTTCACATAAAATGTTAATTTCTAGAATTTATTCTTGACTTCGGTTAGTCAAGAAGGTCTATGAAATTTTGATAAAAGAAAGTTATAAAATCTGGTTTAGACTTAGGCATTTGTGTGGTGGTGGGTGCTAGCATGCATTGTTGTTCGGTGACACAATGTTGATTGTCAGGCACAAGAGGTATACGGTTGAGCCTAAATCATATTAAGGACCGGTCTGTGAGCTACTATTACAAAGTTGCACCGTACTACCACAAGTCTGGTATAGAACAGGCCTGACTAAGTAATTTGTGACATTCCAAATGTAGTTTTGTTATAGGCTGGATGTGAGCGTAGCGTAGACCGTGAGAAGTCTCATATGGCACAAGAGGGAGTTCCAACTTGTGGATTCAAGTTGTGGTGAAATCTTAGTGGTGGCGTTACTATTTTGTCTACAGAACATTGTAACAACCTTATCATGAACTCTCCGCCGCATACCTAAGGCAATGTGTTATTTGTGTGGCGCAACAAGAGAACATGTCTTGTGGGAAAATTTGTACACCTCTGCACGGTAACAAACTACCCTGGATAGCTATGTCCACGATTATGGATATGTTGTGTATGGTTTTTCATAGATTAGACTTTGATTTTGTAAAACCTGGTTTGTGGACAAATGAGAACTTATTTTGAGAAGATGGTCCTGGTGGAACACTTGTGGTTAGATTGGTGACTACACTAATGATACTATTTTTATTAAAATATTATTTCATCTATTAAATTCAGTTTTTGTACTTACTTTACTGTATTTACCTCAATATCGCTTTTTCACACAAATAACTTTATTATGCCTTCTTTTGTCAATTCTTATGCATGCATTCACTCTATTAAACCTCCAAGAGTAACTTATGGGGTACTTTATGTGCTCACCTTGCTTAATTTTGTTGCCAGAGGATGATGTCATCGATTATGGTGAGGATTGCGATGAATAGGCTATGTCTTACGGTCATTCGCTTATGGGCAGGCAGGATGGGTTGTTCCTCTTTGATTTATCTTCCACAGATTTACTTTTGTTGGCCATGAGCCTTTATTTGTAAACTTGGTCATAAGGTCTATATATTTGTCTTATAATAAAGTATGGTTGTTATGCATGATATGTCTCCCTGTTAACCCTGTGTGCACGAGCTTTTCTTAGGATAGTGTGATTTATATAAAGGGTACTGGAGTTGTTGTTCCGGAATCCAACAACCACTAAGTACCTTCTTCAAAGTTCAGAAACAAAATTCCAACTAGCTAAGCAAACCATTAAAATCTTATTTTGATTGTATGGACTCCAGACGTTAAATACCCAAAATCCTCATGTATGTACCGTACTAGTCCTATGATCAGTGGCTACTAGACATAACCACAATATTGAAATTATATCCATACACATCACATACTTTTAATTTACAACAAAATGGTCAAATACATAAGCAATATATATTAAGTTTACAACACAAGGGCCGATCGGCCAAATAAATATAAGTATTGGACCTTAGAAAGACCCGTCGTTGTACCCTTTGGTGTTGGGCACGAAGTATGCATCGTCGGGCATAGATTCTTCCCCATTCTCAATTTAAGCAAGGTTATGTATATTATACACTCAGTAAGACTTGTAGGGTATCACAATCTTATATATATATATATATATATATATATATATATATGCAATTCTAACAAAGGGTGAGGCTCTACGCTGCAAGTTATTTTCAACACGAATCAAGTTTTCATTTGCAATATCGATAAGTAATAATTTGCAACAGAAATTTAAAGAGCAATTGACATATGATGAAATAACAATTATATAACTCAAAAAAGAGTAAATTACAGCTCTCCTTGACTATGAACATTGAACAAATCTCAGCCGTAGACATGGCACATACGTCATGACCAACCAATAATTTTCCATGAAACTGTTTTCTCAAAAAAAAAAAACTAGATCTATTGTGGCTGCACAATGCATGCTCATGATCGTGAGCACAACTATTTAAATAGTTTTACACTCTTAAGAGATTGTGCTACTTTACCCACAAGAGATAATAAATTATTTTGTCGGTATCTACAAGCTTCCTTAGGCATACGACGAAGTGATTATCATAAAGCATTTGATGAGGACATCACTCCTTCGGATACACACAACACTCCTCCACATGACATTCAAGGACCAATCACTAGAGCTCGCGCCCGACAATTGAATTTACAGGTGAGCTCGTTCCTAAGTACTTCTTTTTGTTCATTTGAGAATCGATTGCTACCTAGTGATTTAATTATGATTAGGAACCATGGAGAGGACCTGGAAGTACTTGGAGAAGGACTACGAAGCGCACAAGTTCAGCAAGGGCAGTCGAATCATGTTGGAGGTCCAACTCAAGCCGACTTCGAATCCAATTCGGAGTCCAGGACCAGGCCACACTAAAACGGACGCCCAGATCGCATCCGGGCTCCATTTTGGACGTTCCACATATGTATGGAAAGCTGAAAAGGAGACCTTTCCAATGGCTCTTGTTCCATGTTAAAATTCCTTCTGAGTCAACGGGAATCGTCAAAACAAGTGGGCATTCAGAATCTATCAGGGTGCTACGCCACCGTCTTTTGGGCCTTCGGCCTTGTATCGTGTTGGAGCCCATTAGGGCGCGTCCAGGGGTCTTGCACGCCCCTCACTCCTATATATACAGCCGCCACCCCCACCATTAGGGTTTGGGTTTTGCTTAGATTAATTCTGTCTTGAACAGTTTCACCGTTCATCGGTTTGTGAGACCCCAACTTCGAGTGCTAAATCAATACATCCGCAATTCCGTTGTGTTCTTCCTTGTTCTTGCTTGTGTTCTTCGATTCACAGGTGAGGATTAGCCTTCTTGGCGAGGTCAACCGGGCAGCGCACAGTTGATAACCTGAGGAGACGTGGTGCTGCGATTGCGGGGTTCGGAACGTGTTGTTCGGAAGCCGAATCGAGTTGTGTCGCGCCTCCATCAAATCGAACATATCCAGAACCTGTTGGAAGATCGAGAACCCATTCCCATCAAGTGGTAATCAGAGCTTCAGGTGTTCCTTTAGGTTTGAGTTTACCCTACCCTTTTTGTTTCCGGTTTCATCCTAGAGTCCAAGAAAAAGCCCTACAAAAAAATTGTAGTCATAGGTTGTTCCCTATCCCAGATCTCGTTAGCCTTTTGCACAATTTGATTTCAGAGTTCGTAGTGTTGAGTTTGTGTCCTTAGTCGAGTTGTGTTGCTGGTTTAGATCGTGTTTTGTTCGGGTTGTCTTGCTTCCGCTACCTCTCATACAAACCCTAGCCGTCAACTTTTGTTTTCCCACCCATATCCCACCCTCTGTTTTTGTCTCGTGATCACCCAGCTTCCCACCCATATCTCACCCTCTGTTTTTGTCTCGTGATCATCCAACACCATCCCCCACCATTTTCCCGAGCTTCCGCCCCCAATTTCCACCTAGTTCCTCCACCTGATCTTGTTTTGGCCTCCACAGAAACCATAACTCGGAGGCCCAACTTCAAACAACCATAACTTTCGCATACGGACTCGAAATCAGGCGATTTTTTTTAAATTGGTTGAAATTAAATTTTGCATCTGAAACTGCCCGCTATGCGGGGTTCGGCGAATTTATTTTCCCCAAATTCGGCCTAGAAAGTGCAATACTCGAGCTCCGAACTTTCATCCCCGAATTTACAGCACATTCATCATTTTCTGTAGGCCACACCTTACATCAGATTGAGGTGAAACTTTGTGTGGTTCCTATTTCTGTACTCTACTTTGTGAAAAAAATAAAATAAAAAATAAACAAAAATAAAAAAAATTTCGCCACCTTATAGTCGAGAAGAGAGAGAGAGAGAGTGCTCCCTGTGGCAAAAAAAGAAAAGAAGAAAAAAAAGAGAGAGCACAGTTTTAGGTGACAGAGCTTCATTTGTTTTGGTGTTGTCTTTGCCTGGCCATCTTTGTTGCTGTCTTTGCTTTACTATTCTGGTCGATTCCTTGTTCATCATATCATACCTGCTATAGGACACATTTAGGTCAGCAACTAGGACCAGTGCTTTGGACATTTATTCAATATTACTATCTGTTATTGATTTGTGTTCCACTAACATATTTGGCCTTCCAAGCTCCATATACATACTTCCGGACAACACAGTTTTTGACCCTTGCAATCGCCGGGTCACACTCTCCAGGTATCACGAACCAGCCACCGGTTGTACCACCTACTGTTTGCGATGGTAAGAACACTTGTAAGAGCTTGGTAAGCCACTTCCTTTGCGGGTTCCCATTGTCCTTCCTTTGTAGTCGATAGGGATAATCCTTTTGTTTTCTCTGTGTTTCCATTAACCATGGCAGGTGAGTCGTCTGACGCGCAAGAGTGCGTTGCAAAGGGAGAGCTCATGACGCTCTTGGGTGAACAACGTACCACTATTAATGAGGACATCGATAGGAAGCTTCAAGCTACGACGGATATATTGCAGCGATCCATCAATGAGAGTATTGCAGCACTCACCACACGCCTTGAAAGAATGGTGAATCGGCCACCAAACAACGAACGCGAGAATGCACATGAAGCACCCCAAGACCATGAGGCGGGAGATGATAATGAGAGAAGAAATCGTGATGCTCAAGATGTACGTTTACGACCCCGCCTACAACGCAACCGTCATGGTATAGGAGGTAATGACTTTCAGCACCACAATGCTCATGCTAATGATGACCCATTTGCTAAAGTTAAATTTACCATACCATCTTTTGCGGGTGTTTATGATGCTGAAGTTTATCTAGATTGGGAGATGACAGTTGAACAAAAATTTAATTCCCATCTAGTTCCTGAAGTGCATAGAGTCAGACAAGCTACTAGTGAGTTTAAAGATTTTGCTATCCTTTGGTGGAGTCAAGTAGTTAATTCTAGTTTAGCACCTGATATATGGGATAGATTGAAGGTAGCTATGCGTGCTAGATTTATTCCTCCTGCTTTTAAACGTGATATGCGTAAGAAATTACAGCGCTTAGATCAAGGTAATAAATCTGTTGTAATAAACCTGACACATGGGAGTATTATCAAGCACTACAAATAGGCATGCTGCGTTGTAATGTTGTAGAGGATGAGGAGGATAAGATGGCTCATTTTTATGGGGGCTTAAGGAGTGAAATTCAGGACATAATTGATTACAAGGAATATAATGATATCAATAGGTTGTTCCAGCTTGCTATGCTTGCAGAAAAAGAATTGCAGGGACGCAAGGAATCAGCGAGGGCAAGCACCGGACGACCCTCCTACACGCCGCGAACGACTACATCGACGGAACTGCCCAAGTCTTCTTCGAGTTTTCGTTCTCCTCCACCTGTGAACAAGATTGCTGCAGCGCCACCGAAGCCACCTTCCACGACACGCCCTGCAGATTCTACAAAAAAATCTTTACAGGTTCCAGCCAAGAGTTCTTCTTCCGTGGCTTCCACAGGCCGCTCCTCCGACATTCAGTGCCACCGCTGCCATGGGCTTGGTCATGTGCAGAGGAATTGCCCTAGCCAACGGGCATACATCGCCACAGAAGATGGAGGCTACATCAGCACTTCGGATGTCGAGGAGAAGGATGATGATGTTGCTGCTGCCTCGGACGACAATGGAGGTGGTGATGACGACCTAGTCCTTGGTGGGGCGTCCACAGCGACGCTACGGAGCATCATTATGCAGCGAGTCCTCAGCACACAGGTACAACAAACCGATAAGCTTCAACGCCATAATTTGTTTCAGACTTTCTTCGCAATCAAGAATCAGCGTGCACGTGTCATCATTGATGGAAAAAGCTGCAACAATTTGGTGAGTTCTGATTTGGTCAAGAAGCTTGGCTTGACCACGCGACCGCATCCACATCCATACCATATTCAGTGGTTAAATGACTCTGGAAAAGCTAAGGTAACACAAACATGCCGATTCTATTTTTCCATTGGTGGTTATGCTGATCATGTTGATTGTGATGTGGTTCCCATGCAAGCATGCTCTCTTTTATTGGGTCGACCTTGGGAATTTGATAATGATGCTTTACACCATGGTCGTAGTAACAAATACACTTTTATGCATAAGGGTAAGAAGTTACTTTACTGCCTTTGACCCCAGCTGAGATTATAGAGGCCGATAGGGACAGAACTGCTGCTGCTAATGATCCAAAGGAACATGATAAATCTGAAAAACAACAAGTAATCCATTTGAAAAATTCTGTTATGCTTGCCACAAAATCAGACCTTGCTGAAATTGATGATATTAATGATACATGCTATGCTTTTGTGTGCAAAGATGCTTTATTTTCTCTTGATAATATGCATTGCACTTTTCCTGCTCCTGTCACTAACCTTTTGCAGGAGTTTCGAGATGTTTTCCCTGCTGAGATACCTCCAGGACTTCTACCCATTCGAGGGATTGAGCACCAGATTGACTTGATCCCTGGAGCGAGTTTGCCAAACCGTGCGGCGTATAGGACCAATCCCGAAGAGACTAAGGAGATTCAGTGACAAGTCCAAGACCTTTTGGACCGTGGGTACGTACGTGAGAGCCTTAGTCCTTGTGCTGTTCATGTTCTTTTGGTTCCCAAAATAGATGGTTCTTGACGTATGTGTGTAGATTGTAGAGCCATTAACAACATTACTATAAGGTATCGTCATCCTATTCTTAGGCTAGACGACATGCTTGATGAGTTGTGTGGTGCTATAATTTTCACAAAGATTGACTTGCGTAGTGGATACCACCAAATAAGAATGAAACTTGGCGATGAATGGAAAACTGCTTTTAAAACTAAGTTCGGCTTGTATGAGTGGTTAGTCATGCCTTTTGGTTTAACTAATGCACCTAGCACTTTCATGAGATTAATGAACGAGGTTTTACGTCCTTTCATTGGCAAATTTGTGGTCGTTTACTTTGATGATATTTTGATTTATAGCAAGTCAATGGATGAACATTTGAATCACTTATGTGCTGTTTTTAATGCTTTGAGAGATGCTCGTTTGTTTGGTAACCTTGAGAAGTGCACCTTTTGCACAGATCGAGTCTCTTTTCTTGGCTATGTTGTGACTCCACAGGGAATTGAGGTTGATAGAGCCAAGGTGGAGGCAATATGGAGTTGGCCCACGCCCACGACGGTCTCCCAAGTGCGGAGTTTTCTTGGCCTTGTAGGATTTTATCGCCGCTTTATCAAGAAATTCAGCACCATTACGACACCATTGATTGAGTTGACAAAGAAGAGAGTCGTGTTCCATTAGGGGCTATCACAAGAGGAGTCCTTTAATCTTTTGAAGGACAAGCTTACACACGCACCATTGCTCCAACTTCCGGATTTTGGTAAGACTTTTGAGCTGGAATGTGATGCTAGCGGAATTGGTATTAGCGGTGTTTTGATACAAGAAGGCAAACCTGTTGCCTACTTTAGTGAAAAATTGAATGGTCCTACTCTTAATTATTCCACGTATGATAAAGAATTGTATGCTCTTGTTCGTTCTTTAGAGACGTGGCAACACTATTTATGGCCTAAAGAATTTGTCATTCATTCTGATCATGAATCACTTAAGCATATTCGTAGTCAAACCAATTTGAATCGTAGACATGCTAAGTGGGTTGAATTTATTGAATCTTTTCCTTATGTCATTAAACACAAGAAAGGGAAAAATAATGTGATTGCTGATGCTTTGTCTCGACGCTATACCATGTTGTCTCAACTTGATTTTCGCATTTTTGGTCTTGAAACCATTAAAGGACAATATGCTTTTGATGCTGATTTTAAGGATATGTTGTTACATTGTAAAGAGGGACAAGCATGGAATAAATTCGTGATCAATGGTGGGTTCTTGTTTAGAGCTAACCGCCTATGCATTCCAGTTGGATCCGTTCGTCTTTTGTTGTTACAGGAGGCGCATGGAGGCGGTTTGATGGGACATTTTGGTGCTATGAAGACGGAAGACGTTCTGACCGCACACTTCTTTTGGCCAAAGATGAGGCGAGATGTTGAGCGGTTTGTGGCTCGCTGCACTACATGTCAAAAAGCTAAGTCTCGCTTGAATCCACATGGTTTATATATGCCTCTTCCTGTTCCTTCTATTCCGTGGGCAGATATTTCTATGGACTTTGTTTTAGGATTACCCCGGACTAAGAGGGGGAGGGATAGCATTTTTGTTGTTGTGGATCGTTTTTCTAAGATGGCTCACTTTATACCATGTCATAAAACCGATGATGCCGTTCATATTGCTGACCTCTTTTTCAAAGAGATGGTTCGTTTCCATGGTATGCCTTCTACTATTGTTTCAGATCGTGATGCCAAGTTCTTGAGTCATTTTTGGCGTACTCTATGGAATAAGTTGGGTACAAAGTTGTTGTTCTCTACAACATGTCACCCACAAACTGATGGCCAAACCGAGGTGGTAAACCGCACATTGTCTACCACGTTGAGAGTTGTTTTAAAGAACAATTTGAAGCTGTGGGAAGAGTGTTTGCCGCATGTTGAGTTCGCATATAATCGAGCGGAACACTCCACCACCAAGGTAAGTCCTTTTCAGGTAGTGTATGGATTCAATCCCCGTGCCCCTATTGATATTTTACCTTTGCCTACTAGTGAGAGAGTTCATAATGATGCTAAGGAGCGTGCTGATTTTATTGTCAAAATGCATGAGACTACTAAGGCAAACATTGAAAAGATGAATGAAAAATATAGGATTGTTGGTAGTAAAGGTAGAAAGGAAGTTAAACTTGAACCGGGTGATTTTGTTTGGTTGCACTTGAGAAAGGATAGATTTCCTGAGTTAAGAAAGTCAAAATTGATGCCTAGAGCTGCTGGTCCTTTTAAGATAGTTGAGAAGATAAATGATAATGCATATAAACTTGAGTTACCTTCCGAGTTTGGGGTTAGTCTCACCTTTAACATTTCAGATTTGAAGTCATACTTGGGAGAAGAAGATGAAGCTGAGTTGAGGACAACTCCGCTTCAAGAGGGGGAGGATGATGAGGACATCACTCCTTCGGATACACACAACACTCCTCCACTTGACATTCAAGGACCAATCACTAGAGCTCGCGCCCGACAATTGAATTTACAGGGGAGCTCGTTCCTAAGTACTTCTTTTTGTTCATTTGAGAATCGATTGCTACCTAATGATTTAATTATGATTAGGAACCATGGAGAGGACCTGGAAGTACTTGGAGAAGGACTACGAGGCGCACAAGTCCAGCAAGGGCAGTCGAATCATGTTGGAGGTCCAACTCAAGCCGACTTCGAATCCAATTCGGAGTCCAGGACCAGGCCGCACTAAAACAGACGCCCAGATCGCATCCGGGCTCCGTTTTGGACGTTCGACATATGTATGGAAAGCTGAGAAGGAGACCTTTCCAATGGATCTAGTCCCATGTCAAAATTCCTTCTGAGTCAATGGGAATCATCGAAATAAGTGGGCGTTCAGAATCTGTCAGGATGCTGCGCCACCGTCTTTTGGGCCTTCGGCCTTGTATCGTGTTGGAGCCCATTAGGGCGCGTCCAGGGGTCTTGCACGCCCCTCACTCCAATATATACAGCCGCCACCCCTACCATTAGGGTTTGGGTTTTGCTTAGATTAATTCTGTCTTGAACAGTTTCGCCGTTCATCGGTTTGTGAGACCCCAACTTCGAGTGCTAAATCAATACATCCGCTATTCCGTTGTGTTCTTCCTTGTTCTTGCTTGTGTTCTTCGATTCGCAGGCGAGGATTAGCCTTCTTGGCGAGGTCAACCGGGCAGCGCACGGTTGATAACCTGAGGAGACGTGGTGCTGCGATTGCGGGGTTCGGAACGTGTTGTTTGGAAGCCGAATCGAGTTGTGTCGCGCCTCCACCAAATCGAACATATCCAGAACCTGTTGGAAGATCGGGACCCCGTTCCCATCAGCATTTACATCATCTAGTCATAACCTTGCACCAGCCCAATCAATGACAAACCCTCAATTAGGTGTGTCCTTCTTCCATGTGAGCATTCACCATTGTATTAGCAAGCTTTGGTCCCACACCATGGTGAAGGCAACCCTACAAGCAAACATTTCTGGATTGCCCTCACTACTTCAGCCTACCAAAAATACAAGGCTAATCCTAGCTGACTTATTCAGCTAAAGACAGAACCCATATAGCACATGTGGTTATACGGTCTAGACTTATATGTGCGACAACAGAGTTTGGCCCTTAATTGACTCGGGCAAGAATCTCCCCCTATTTACATGAGAGATCATAACTCTCATATTTTTTTAGTTCATATTATAACTCACCCACATCAAAAACTAGGTCTTTTATTTTATTTTTGTACCAAACTAATAGAGGTTCCTCCTCTGGTCTAACATCTCATAATTTTCCATTTCCACACGCAAGTTTTTCTGAACATTCAAACTTAGTGAAAACTAAGCATGGCTAAGCATCTAGACAATATACATGAATGTAATGTACTCAAATTGACATGAGTTACTATCTAAACCATGTTCTAGAGGCTAGAATAATAAGGGTATCAATATCACAAGGAGGATCAGTGCATTCAAGCAGGAATAACTACCTTCCCCACAATATAGAGATTTTATCCAAAACATACACGCATGCATAATATTCTATGCAAAAAACATACAATAATTAAAATACTAGGATCAACATGGTCAAAGGGACTTCTTGCCTTTCTCTAGATGCTTAGAGAGTTACTTGGAATCGTTTTCAAATTGATCTGACACGACAATATCTAATCGATAAAACCAAATGAGCACAAATAAGATCTACATAAATTCAAACAGAGATCATATTCAAATATTTTACATATTTAGAAATAGTGTGATTTTAGAAAAAAAATTAGAGATAAAAATCACTAAATTTTGAGTTCATGACCTTTCTGTACCAGCTGAGAAGAGATAATGTAGACCTAACCAAAACTCAAACGCTTATAACTTTTGCATACGACTTCCAAATTCCGTGATCTTTGTTTCTAAATTTTTCTAAAATCATGACCTTTTTTAATATATGAAAATGTTCAAGTTTTATCTCTATTTAAATTTATTTGGCTCTTATTTGCATTTATCTAGATTTCATTGATTAGACGATGACGTCGCGCTAGACAACTTCAAAAACGCACCCAAAACATTCTCTGAGCAACAAGAGCAAGAAAAGCACCCCCTTTGACCATGTTGATCCTAATATTGCAATTATTGTATATTGATTGCGAACTCTATTATGCATGCGTGTATGTTTCATCAAAATTTCTATATTGTGGGTATCAGTGGTAGTTATGTCCGCTTGTATACATTGAACCACATTGAAAATTTGTATCCTCACAATTGTAACCCTTAGGACATGGTTAGACAATAGCTAATGTCAAAATTTGGATATATTACGTTCAGTACATGTTCTAGATGCTTAGCCACGCACTAGCTTCTGGTAAGTTTGAACTTTCGAATAAATTTGCGCGTGGACATTATGATTTCAAAATGTTGGTCCAAAGGAGGAACCTCTACTAATTTGATATAAAATAAAATGAAAAACCTAGTTTTTAGTCACGGGCGAGTTATGTGATAAACTGTCAAATATGAGGAGGAACCTCACATGTAGATAGGAGAAGATTCTCGCCTAGGTCAATTAAGGACGGAACACTATTGCCACACATCTTTGTTATACCGTACAACCACATGTGCTATATGGACTCTAGCTTTAGCTGATTAAAGTCGTCTAGGTCTAACCTTACATTGTGGTAGGCACAGAAGTAGTAAGGGCATTCCGAGTGAAGGTTTGCTCGTAGGAGCTCCCTTCACCAAGGTGTTGGGGCCAAAATTTGCTAATACAAAGGTAAATGCCTAATTGGAGGACGGACCTAAGTGAGGATCTTCGCTTAGGGGATGGACCTAAGTGAGGATTCGAATGCTCTCTTAGGGGATGGACCTAAGAGAGGTTCAGTGTTTATTGGGTTAGTGCAAGGTTAGGACTAGATAATCTAAAGGTTATATGATAATCATTTTTGTCATATGCCAAAGGATGCGTGAAGTTGCCAATAGTATAACTGATTATCTCATATGGGTAAAGTTGTACAATCTCTTGAGAGTGTTAAAAACTATTTAAATAGTCATGCTCACAGTCACAAACATGCTTGGATGCAGCCACAATAGGTATAGTTTTTATTTTCAAAACGGTTTCACTGAACATGATAGGGTGTCATGTACGTGTCATCTGTGTGCCATGCCCATGGGTGGGAGTCGTGTGATGTTCACAGCCGAGAAAGGCTACAAATGGATTTGATCTGATCTACTATTATGGAAGTTATATAAATGTTATTTCATTATATTGTCAAACACTCTTTACAATTCTGCTTGCAAATTATCACTTATTGATATTACAAATAAAATTTGCTTCACGCTAAAAATAACTCAGCATAGAGTCTCATCTTTTGACAGCCTTGCATATTTGTATAATTTTACAATACTCTACAAGTCTTCTTGAGTACATAATGTATTCAACATTGCTTAAATTATTGTTGATCAGAGAATGAAGAAGAATATGTGCCAGACGATGCATACTTTGCCTCCGGCCCTAGGGAATTCAACAATGGGTTTTTCTAGGGCCTAATCCCCAGTCGGTTGCTTGTGGGCTATGGTGGTACTATTGGAATCTTTTGCTTATTTACTAGTCTTTCACTATAATTTATTCTTGACTCTGATATTTATTTGGTCGGTCAGACATATGATGTAATATATATTCACCCTTTTGTCATAAATTAGATGTATGCAATGTATATGGATGTAATCTCAACGTTGTGAATATGTATACAAGCTACTGATCAAGAGACTAATACAGAACACATACGGTGACTACAGGTGTTCTGCGCCTAGGGTCCTCATAGTTCGATAGCAAGGAATCAACTAGAGACCCTCTAAAGAGGGAGAATGGCTAGCAATGGCATTTCTGGCCAGAGTTGAAAAAGACAATGGCAAACCGACACTATAGTGCATTTTAGAGTAATTAAATGAGCATGAGGCTTTAGGAGAGTGTAAGACACATCATGACAGTCAAAGGGGAGAGGGTCTCACCGGAGAAGCTACAACATGTGGTGGCATGCTCATCGGTGTTGAGAACGATGCTCCGATTCTCAGCAATTTAGGGAGTAGGAGCTCGAGGAACGCACACAAGAGAATGAGTGGGTGAGCTGAGGAGAAATGATGCGCTCTGTTGTTCTTAAGGATGAGCAAGCATGGCGGTCAAGGGGGGAGGTCATCGGTGCTCTTGGCATGTTGCTTCGCGTAGAGAGGGGAGAGAGGCACTATGGTGGGACTACATAGCATTGTGCTCCCCGCAATGTGGGTGGTGCATGGCAGTCAGAGGTCGCATGCGAAGACACGGTTAGCATCACGTTGGTGCAATTGGAACGGTAGTACAGCACAGAGTTGTGCCACGTGGACAGCACACATGAGCTTGGATGAGTCAGAGGCGGCGATGTGCCATGCAAGACTTGCGACGTGGGTCCTGGGCTGAGGGCATAGTGAGAGGGAGAGGGAGGGGTAGAGGTAGAGGTAGAGTCATGGGCGAGGTGGACGTGAGGTGGATGAAGCCATCTGATGTGTGGGCCAAATGCATCAGCGAGAGAGAAGGGTCTTGATAGGTGGGGTCCAGTCACACTCGTCAGTGACGAGAATCAAGTGAATGTAGAGAAGATGTATTTCCAAAAATATGTTTTGTGAAGTGGAAACAGGAAAAGAATCTAAGAAGAAGGCAGATTTGGTTCGGCTTATTGTTTTGAGGAATTTTTAAATATAGTAAACAAACTCCAAAAAAATTATGTAAATTTTTACGAAGGCTCCTGATACACAGTACAGTCTTGTATAATTTCTTCAAGATTTAATCTACTTCAAGTGTTCCTTGAAAATTCTTTAAAACTCACTATTTTATTAAAAGACACTATTTTGATTTGGAAAATTCTAGAAATATGCACAAAAATGTTTGAATTTTATTTCCAACACAAAGAACTTATATTTGAGTTTTTAGGATGTTATATTAGTGAAGATTCAACAAATGATTTTTACTGTAAATTCTATTGTGCCATTTTATGGATCATCTTTTTATATTCAAATTTTCATTCAATTTGAATTTCATCAGTTGTATATTCTTTTCCCAAATTAATGTTCATAAATTATTTTTGAGAGAAACTTCAGTCAAAATCTAGAAAAGTTAGATGTCAACAAAATACAAGCAAAATGTTTAAGATTCTTCACATTTTCAAACTTCTTGGATTTTAGGATGTTACAAGTCTACCCCTCTTACGAAGAATCTCAACCTCGAGATTCGGTGGGCTCAGTAAAGAAATTTGGAAATTTGGTCCTAAGGCGGTCTTCTCATTCCTATGTGGCTTCATCTTCGATGCGGTTACTCCAATGGGTTTAACATCTTGATGGCATGGCCACGAGTAAGTCGCTCAGCTTCCTCTAGAATGCAAATCAGACGCTCCTGATAAGAAAGATCGGGTTGTAGATCGATGTTCTCCAATTGAGTGAGCTTGCTTAAAGTACAGAGACACTTCTTGAGCTAAGAAACATGGAAGACATTGTGTACATCTGAAATTTAAGGTGGTAGCTCCAATTGGTATGCCTCGTCACCTTTCATTGCAATGATTCAGTATGGCCCGATGTACCGATGTGCCAATATTCCATGGACGTGGAAATAGTGGATGTTGTACAGCAGTGAGACCTTGAGATAAACATGATCATTTATCTCGAAGCTCAGCTCATGATGGTGATAGTTGGCATAGCTCTTTTAGCAAGATTGTGCTTCCTTCAATCTGCTCCTTATTGAATTAATGTGTTCTTGAGCTCCTTGGGTAATAGCTGGTCAAAAGAATTGCTTCTTGTGGACCTTAGACCAGAAAAGAGGTGCTCTACACTTTCTCATATGAAGTGCTTCAAACGGAGACATTTGGAGGCTTGATTAGATGCCATTGTTATAAGAAAACTCGACGAACACTAAGAATTTCCCCCAATTCGTAATATAGGATAGCACGTAATCTCCTAACATATCCTCCAATATTTGATCTATCCTCTCGGTTTGGTCTCCCATTTGTTGGTGGAATGCCATGCTAAAGAAGAGCTCGGTACCCAAAAGCTCATGCAAGCTTTTCCAAAACCGTGAGTGAATTGAGGACCTCAATCAAAAGTTGTCATCTTTGGCACACTGTGCAAGCAAATGATATTTCTCATGTAGAGCTTAGCGAGCTTAGCTCCACAATTTGTGGTGCTAACTGGGATGAAATGAGTCACTTTGGTCATGCGGTCGATAATAATCCATATCGAGTCATGCCCGTTTCGAGTTTTCTGCAAGCTAATACTAAAATTCATGCCGATGTCATCCCATTTCTACTCAAGAACCTTCAAAGGTTGAAGCAATCCTACTGGTCACTAGTGCTCTGCTTTGATACTTTGGCACACATTGCAAATGGCAATATGTGCGGCGATGTCCCGCTTCATACCGAGCCACCAAAATTGTTCCCAAAGATCTTGATTCATCTCGTTCTCCCAGGATGAATGAAGAGTGGTGAATCATCGACTTCTCTAAGGATTAGATACCTGATTCCTTGGTTATTTGGGACATACAACTGTTGTCCACCACCATTTTGCAAATCACGCTTGATTTTGGTGATCATTTGATCTTCAAGTTGAGCTACTTTGGTCTGAGATTTGAGCATGGGTTGCACCACTAGGTAGTAATGAAACCCTCCTCAACCTCTTCTAGGTTGATCCTCCGATACTTCAACACCGGTTGGCTTACTTCAATTAGTGTATTGAAGCTTCTGGCTGAGAGCATTGACTACAATGTTGGCTTTACTGGGGTGGTAATGGATGCCAAGATCATAGTATTTGATCAATTCAAGCCACCTTGTTTGCCTTAGGTTCAGATTTAGTTATATGAAGAATTACTTCAAGCTTTTGTGATTGGTATAAATTTCACACTAATTACCGATGAGATAATGCCTCCAAATCTTGAGAGCATGAACCATGGCTACCAATTTCAAGGCATGAGTTAGATAATTCATCTCAAGATTCTTGCTTGTTCTTGAGTTGGGAATAACCTAGCCTCATATCAATCTTGGAGAAGAGCCATGCACCACTCATTTGATCAAATAAATCATCAATCCGAGGGAGAGGATATTTGTTCTTGATGATGACTTTATTTAAGGACTGATAGTCAACACACATTCCTAGACTATCATCTTTCTTCTTCACCAACAACACAAGGTTTTCCCAAAGTGATGAGCTAGGACAGATAAATCCTTTTTCTAGCTACTCCTTGAGTTGTGTTTTCAATTCAATGAACTCATCTGTGGCATACGATACGGTCTTTTGGGAATAGGTGTTGTCTTAGGTAGCAAATCGATGACAAATTCCATGTCATAGTCCGACGGCACTCCTGACAATTCATCTGAAAACACGTCGGGAAACACACACACCACGGGCACATGACTAAGCTCCAAAACTGAGATGAAATTGAGAGTGAGCTACCATGAGGATACGGCATGAGCAAAGGAGAAAACAACTTGCTCTCTGCTGAAATTGACAAGAGAAATGGCTCGATTGGCACAATTGATAAATTCTTTGTGTTTGGACAGCCAATCCATCCCAAAAATCACATCTAACCTAGGTGTATCTATCATAATAAAGTTAGCTTTGAATTCTACTCTATTGATCATCATCTTAGCTCCCAAAAAACCATATTTTGCCTTTATGACCGACCCAGTTGAGTGAATTAGCATGATGCCCTCTAGAAGTGCATTTTTTATATTTTGTTGTGTGGTGAACTTTTCGGATATAAATGAATAAGAAGCTCCAAAATCAAATAAGACCACTATAGGTGTGAAGTGCACAAGAAACATAACCAACATCACATCGGGGCCATCATTGGCCTCCTTAGTGATCGTATGGTAGAGATAATCACACCTGAAGCCTTGAGCCAGCTTAGGAGCTTGCTGCCTTCCTTGGCCTCATGCGAAGCCTTGGGGAGAGGGCTTCTTTTGCTGACAATCTCTCACACAATGTATATGCTCGCCACAACTGAAGCAAGTGACTTCATGTTGACAACCGAACATGCAAATCCAAACTCTCTGTATATACCTCACAAGTCTAGAATAATGCTAGTTCACACAGTGTAAACATATATGAAATATCGGCCATATACACGATTAATAATGGAAAAGACTCAAATATCATAAATTATTCGGTTACAGCCTTATGGCCAACCTTACAAATATTAGTTTGAAGGGCTTAAGAAACTAGCAGCGGAAAACAAAAATAAGCATGGTAGCCACTCAACATGCCCACAGAAAATCGACTAGGACCAAGTCCTAATCCACGAAGTCATCGAATTATCCTCCTTCAGGTACCTCCTGCTGATATAATTCCTTTTCAACTAAGCAACAGTAGCCATAAAGTTGTGAGAACATTGGTACTCAACAAGTCATTTATAACAAAAATGTAATATAATATGCAATACTTACCAATTGATGGTTGAAAGGTTATTTTGCATAAAGTAATAATTTAAAATAAATACAATGAATAGATTGAAAGTGAACTTTAAAGGAAAGATAATAAGTAACTAATCAACGAAGTTGAATAAACCACATTGAACCACTTGTAAACAAACTATTCATGAATTTAACCACTAGTGAATTAATCATTCACTTTTTTAAATTATCCCCACCAAGTTTTATGAAATATCTACCTTCGTCTCAATTCACCGAGTATTATCCATAACAGGAACATGGCTATTCGAATAGTTTTATATTTTTGCAGAGGTTGTACAACTTTACCCACACGATATGATCATCTTCACGTTTGAGAGACCATGTGGAGGTGTCCCCATGTTTGTGATGAGTAATTGACGGTCGGTTTAGTGAGTTTGAGTTTGTTTCGGGTATTCTAGGGTTGAGTACCTTAATCTGTGTATACTGTTTCATGCGGTGCTATGTGATGGTTTGCTTGTCAGTGGATCGCAGGACTTGAGCTAGGTCATGGTGAGGCGAGGTGGACCGGGACTAGGCACGTGAAGTGTCGAGGTCCAAGCGGTCAAAGATGCCAAGATGATCGAGGCTGCGAGGTGGTTGCGAGTCGGGAGACGAGGAACCGGCTACCCGTGACGAAAACGACGGCGTCTGAGTGGACCGGGACTAGACTCGGGGAGGAGTCGAGGTTCGATACCAAGGTATCGGATGCGGAAACTTCGAGAAAGTGCTTGAGGGCAATTTGGTAATTTGACTCAAGCAAATGAGAGGAGTAGGTGATTTCCCTCCAAAAATTCTGGTGGCTTGACCTTTGCCAAAAATGGATGAGAGGGTTGGAAGTGTGGAGTATGCCACTTCTTGAATTTCCAAGAAAAGGTGTGGCTTCTCCCTTTGGTCTTATGTGCAGGAGAGGAGGAGTTAGCTGCTCTCCCTTTGGTCCTGCACGTAGGGGTTCTTCTAGTGTGTATGCAAGTGTAGTAGTGTCTGCACATTTTAGCATGAAGGGAGTTCTAGTGCGTGTGTGCCTCCAGAAGGGGTGTCTTGTGTTTGGGAGAGGGAGAGAATGAAGTGAGAACCCATGTAATCATTCCTTTGTTTTAATGTCCATGTGTATCGGGACTCCTCTGTAATCATTCGTGGGAATGAATCAATGGATTGAATCTGAGTTACTTTGGTTTCATGGCATTTCTCTGAAGTCTTGTGCTTTTTCTCTGTTCTCATGTGTGCTGAATTGAAATTGTCTCTCTGTATGTTTCTGAGTGTGAGCTGATTCCTTTGCTTGAGCAACTGCATGTTTTGGCTCTGGTTGGGAAACCAAATTTCAACTCTATTTGGTTAGCTTATCCCAAGAGCAAAAGTTCTCAAATCAGATTTTCTTCATTTGCTTAATTTCTAGGGTTTGATGTCGTGGAATGCTTGGATTCTTGGTTTCTCCGAGGAGTGTTTGCTCTAGGGCTGTGATTTTGCAGTTGTGAGACCTTTGCTAAGCTAACTGCTAAAGATCATGAGCAAAAATTGTGAGAAGAATGAGTAATTTGAATTTTATACCCTCCTCTGCTCATTTTCAAATTTTAGCTAAACTCTTGAATTCTTGTGCACTTGTTGAAATCTTGTGATATCTCAAGTCTTGAGGTTATTTGGTTTAAAGCCCGGATCGTTTGACCCAAAATCTTCAAGGAATTATTTGTCAATTCTTGATTTTAGAGAGGTCTGCAGTAATTATCTTCTGTCACCGCACTTGTGCTTTGCAGAATTTGCTTTTGTCTGCTGCCTCCTTTAGACCTCTCTCGGCCAGCAGCTTTTTAGCTCTCGATTGCACGGCTTGGGTTTTCGGCCAGCTGCTATTGTCGACAGCTTTACAGCAGTCAAAGAGCTGTTCGGATGGGAGTTGTTGGCTGCCCAAAACTGCTGCTCGGCTGCCTCGCTTCTGTGCTTTTCAGCAGCTTCTCTACGATTTTCGGTCTGCATTTTAGTGCTGAATTTGGCTGCAGCCTGCTGTTTGTTTGGTGCTGATTTCGATTCTAATCTCAGGTTGCTGCAGATTTATGAGTGCAGATTTTAGATTTTAATCTCAGGTTGCTGCAGGTTTATGAGTGCAGATTTCAGATTTTAATCTCAGGTTGCTGCAGATTTGTGAGTGCAGATTTCAGCACTACTTGCTGCTGTTTTCAGCACATACTAGCTGCAGATTTCAGCACTACTTGCTGCTGTTTTCAGCACATACTTGCTGCAGATTTCAGCACCTCTTCACTGCAGTTTTCAGCAATTAAGTTGCTCCTTGGTTTAGTCTGTGAGAAGTTTGAAACCGAGAGATGCAGCAATACAACCGAGAGTTGCAGCAGTTTGAAATTTCAGGTTTGCAGCAACTAAACTCCGATTTTCAGCAATCACCTAGTAATAACCGAACAAGTGTTTTCAGTTTATTGTTCTCTCAAGAGTTGACATAATTTCTAGTTTTAGGTTGAGAGCTGCTGTGGACTTTTGTTTTTCGCCAGTTGTTGGGTAATAGTTCGTAAGTGCAGATGTTAGTGTTTGGCATTTTTAGTTAGTTTTTCAAGTTTCTCTAGTTTGGTGCAAGACTTAAAACCTTTCGATCAAATCGGCAAAAATATTTTAATTCATCTATTAAGCACGATTCTTACTTCATAGCTAATATAGCTATCGGAGAAGAGAATCTGAGTGTGGATACTAGGGGCAAATTTTAAAGAGGCACCATTCACCCCCCCTCTGTTGCCATTTCCGATCCTACAATTGGTATCAGAGCCGGTTAGCTCTTCTCGATAGATCTTTAACCGGTCTGTGAGCCATGGCAACGGACAAGTATTCCACCAAGCCGCCCATTTTCGATGGCATCGATTACCCTTTCTGGAAGAGCCGAATGGAGACATACATCCAGGCCCAGGGGTACGCCATCTGGCGTAAGGTCAAGGTCCGGTTTGTTGTTCCTGCCGATGAGAACATCAATGCCGGGAATATGGCTGATGTTGAGGCGAATGCAAAGGCAAGGAACATAATCATCCAGGGCCTGAGTCGTAGTGAGTTTGATCGTATATCTCATCTTTCATCCGCCTTTGATATTTGGGAGACCCTCGATGCTTACCATGAGGGCACCACCCAAATAAAGACGGTACGACAGGACCAGTTCAAGCGAGATTACAACAAGTTTGAAATGCTCACCGGAGAGTCCACGGATGAGTGCTTTGCGCGTTTTCACAAGATTCGAGCAACCTCCGAGCGGTCGGTCTCACATACCCGACTCGGATAACGCCGACGGATGCTTGCGCACTTGATCTTCGTGTTTGGGAAATGAAGGTGACTACCATCAAGGACACCACGGACCTCTCGACTTTGACTCTTGATGCGCTGTACTCGCGTCTCAAGACTCACGAGATTGACATTGTCTCTCGAAAGTCGAAGTCACAGTCGATGGCCCTAGTCACCGATCCCGCTTGGCTTCGGTTCTTCTGGCGATTTGTTGTGTGGTTTCTCCCTTGCTGCTCTCTGTGATGTAACTGATGATCAGTTAGAGCAGCTCGAGGATGAGCAGCTGGCCCTCCTAGCTCGGAAGTTTTCCCATGCTTACAAGAGGAGGAGGGACAGAAAGAGGGGAGGACACGTGATTTGCTTCGAGTGTGGTGGCCCCAACCACATTCGGCAACCGCCCCAAGCCGAGAAGGGCAAGAACGACTACGGCGGTTCGGGCAAGAACGACTTCACCGACAAGAACCGCAACAAGAAGCCTCCAGCTCCTGCACAAGGCAAGAAGAAGTTCCGCAACTTTGGCAAAGCTAAGAAGCTCTTCCACCGCGTCCTCACCGCCGACGACCTCGACCTCGGCGAGGTGGAAGGATGGAGCGACGACGACGGACGGGTGATCAAGAGCTCAAGGATGGCGGTGATGACTTCTCCGGCATGTGCTTCATGGCCCTCGAGGGCGAACTGAGCGACAGCGAGCTGTACTCCGACTCCGACGAGGTATACCCCACCTACGACCAGCTCAATCATGCTTTTCTTAAGTTAGGTGGTTTTCATGCTAGAGCTAGGGCTAGGTGTACTGAGTTAGAGAAGGAAGTAGATAGATTGTCACTAGAGATTATTGCTCTTACATCTGGTCCCTCCTGTGATGAGTGTGATACATGTTGTGCTCTAATGGGTGATATGGAGAAATTAAGGACCTCGCATGATAGTTTGTCCTCTGAGCTTGATATTATTAAGGTGGAGAATGCTAGTCTGCTTGCCGAATTAGAACTGAGTAGGATGGCTGTTACCCTACTGACTACTGATGAGACTACTTCTCCCACCTCATTTGAGGTTGAGGACATTGCTGCTAGAGGACCTTATGCTATGCTTCTGGATTTGCCCGAGTCATGTGAAACCTGCAATAATTTAAAGATGAACCTAAAACGGGCAGATCATAAAATTGCTGAACTGCAAGCTTCACTACTTGAGCCAATTGCTTCTTGTTTGAACTGTCCTAAACTAATCGCTGAACTTGAATCGTCTCAAAACAGTTCCAAGAAATGATTGACCATAACAACAAGTTGGCTAAGTATGCAACTAAGGCCCCAGTTAGCTCACCATGCAATAGTTGTGAAAAACTAAAACTTGAACTTGTTGCTTTGGATGAAAAATGTGTGAAGCTAACTAAGGACCTTCTAGAGAAGCAACCATCTTCTTGTGATGTGTGTGCTGGGGTTGAGGAGAAACCCAAGGGTAAGGTAGAGACGACTAGCGACGTGAACCAAATTGCTAGCAGTAGGACTGTCCCTTCTGAGTCGGCTGTGCGTGCACATGCCATTCGTTCCTCTGCTATTGGTTCTTCTTCTACTCCCTTACCTTCTGCTGTCTCTTCTTCCCCCTGTTCTTCTTGCATCTCTCTCTTTCGGGAGTGTCAGTATCTTATGAACACTCTTGAGAGGTTTGTTGGAGGCAAGAAGAAGCTTAATCTTATTCTAGACCAATCTAAGATCTGCAGATTTAATCAGGGTCTAGGATATGATTTCTATGAGGACATGAGGAAGCATCCACCTGCCGTGCTCAGACCCATAGCACCGTGTATGATCGAGACCGAGCCGGGACCGAGAAAGTCCAATTTAAGTCGGCGGGCTATGTCGGGGATCTCGACGGCAAGGTGGTTCCACTGTCACTTCTACCTCTCGAAGGTGAAGTATCACCGCACCTTCTCGCCGGAAGGATGGACACACAATCGATCGATGCTTCAGCGCGCCAAGATTGCGCGTAGAGACCGTGCGAAGAGCACTTAGGCGTATTCGTGGTCACCCGGACCGAGTGCACCTAGGACCAAAGACGAGGTCTAGGATTACCGCTTTGATGGGTTTGGGCAGCATCGAGGACTTGGTTTTTCCGAGTTTTCTGTTTTCGTCCTCATGTTGCTCCCGGTTATGACTTTCGCCGCTCGAGGATAGTTCTCGCTCCCCATCGAGATGGCTATCCGCGACGTGATCGGATGTTGTTGGTGCTCGACTCGCTCCCTTGTAGCGCCGGACCCAATAATGCCTTCAGTCTGCTAGTAGACCTTCCGGCTCTTCGAGCGGCGGTGGCGTAGGGTAGCTAGAGGTCGATCGTGTGTGGCTACTTTCTCGCTCGACGTGTGACTCAAGATTGGGTGCCAAAATCTCTTTTGATTTATCCCAAGATCGAGCCTTTACACTGCTTGACTCAGTTCGCCGGCCGGGAAGAGAGAGTTTGGCTAGTGGACTCGGTTGTTCTCGCCATATGACCGGAGACTCTCGTTGGTTCTCTTCCCTAGCCCGTGCTCCAGGTGATGAGACGATCACCTTTGGAGACGCTTCGTCTGGGCGCATCATCGCAAAAGGTACAAGTGCATGTTAATGATTCATTCATTTTAAGGGATGTTGCCTTAGTGAGTAAGCTGCGAGACAATTTGCTTTCGCTTCTCGACTTACCGATGACGGTTTCGAGGTGAGCTTCAAGAAAACAATTGCAAAATTCTCGATTCTTCTGGGAGTCCGGTTTATGGATTTCGTTATGGGAGGATCTTTCGTGCTGATTTTGCTGAGTCTTCTGGTGATTCTCTCAGGTGTTTAGTTGCTTCTGAGTCCCGTGACCTTACCTTCTGGCATAGGAGACTTGGTCATATTGGATTTGACCATTTGACTCGAGTTAGCGGCCACGATCTCATTCGTGGTCTGCCGAAACTCAAGATGGTCAAAGATCTTGTTTGCGCTCCTTGCCGGCACGGCAAGATGGTTGCCGCTTCTCATCCTCCGGTCACAGTGACTATGACCGATGCACCAGGACAGCTGCTCCACATGGACACAGTTGGACCAGCTCGAGTGCAGTCAGCAGGAGGGAAGTGGTATGTTCTTGTCGTGGTCGATGACTTCTCGAGGTACTCTTGGGTGTTTTTCTTAGCCTCGAAGGATGAGACATTTACACATTTTCGAGGTCTCTTTCAGAGGATTTCGCTGAGCTCCCGGTGCCTTACGAGCGATCCGCAGTGACAATGGCACGGAGTTCAAGAATTCCTACTTTAAGAGTTTCGTGATGAGACAGTGTATAGCACCGCCTCTTCTCCATACGCCCTCAAAAAATGGCGTTGTGGAGAGGAAGAACCGCACCTTGGTCGAGATGGCCGTGACGATGCTTGATGAGTACTCTACACCGAGGAAGTTTTGGGTGAGGCGATAGTCACCGCGTGCCATGTTTCAAATCGAGTTTTTCTCAGGGCACACTTGCATCGCACCTCTTATGAGTTGAGATATGGGCGAAAGCCCAGTATATCTCATTTTCGCGTGTTTGGTTGCAAGTGTTTTATTCTGAAGTCTGGAAACCTAGATAAGTTCGAGTCACGATCTTGTGATGGGATCTTTCTAGGTTACTCGACTTCTTCGCGGGCTTATAGGGTCTGGAACTGCGAGTCTAGTAAATTGGTAGAAACCTGTGAGGTGACCTTCGATGAGGCCAGTCCGGGGACTAGGCCCGATATCTCAGGTTCTGTAGAGCAGTCCGAGACCATATTTGTGAATGATCAGGAGGATGGAGATGAGGGTTGTCTACCTGATCCAATTCCTCTTCCCCCTGAGGTGCCTGCTTCTACCACCGCACCTCAAGGAGATCAGCCCATGCCTTCCGCTTCTTCTGGAGCTAGTGGCTCTGTTCCTATCTCGTCAGCTCATGAGGTAGAGGCCACTTCTCCTTCTTCTCATCAAGGACCTCCTCGTAGAGTCCGAGAACATCATCCTTCAGAGCAGATAATTGGAGATCTTTTTGAGCGTGTCACACGCTCAAAATCTGGCACTTCTCTTTTCTGTCTCCATTCTGCTTTCGTTGCCTCTTTCGAGCCCAAGGATGTTGATCATGCTCTTTCTGACGAGTCTTGGGTCAATGCCATGCATGAGGAGTTGGAGAACTTTGAGAGAAACAAGGTCTGGTCGCTTGTTGAGCCCCCTCGAGGTCACAAGCAGAGTGAGGATGGGGTAGTCATTCGAAACAAGGCTAGACTAGTAGTTCAGGGGTTCTCCCAGGTTGAGGGTCTAGATTTTGAGGAGACCTTTGCCCCTGTTGCTAGACTTGAGGCCATTAGAATCCTGCTTGCTTTCGCGGCTTCTAAAGGTTTCAAGCTTTACCAGATGGATGTCAAGAGTGCCTTCCTCAATGGGTTTATTGAGGAAGAAGTCTATGTTAGATGACCTCCGTGTTTGAGAACCCCAAATATCCAAACCATGTCTACAAGCTTTCCAAAGCCTTGTATGGACTTAAGCAGGCCCCTAGAGCTTGGTATGAGAGGCTTAAGTCTTATCTGTTGAGTCATGGATTTGAGATGGGTAAGGTGGACAAGACCTTGTTCATTCGCAGCATGGCAATGATCTTCTACTCGCCCGCATTTATGTGGATGATATCATCTTTGGTGGCTCTTCTCATACTCTTGTTTCTCGGTTCTCCGATGTCATGAGCTCGAGTTTGAGATGAGTATGATGGGCGAGTTGAGTTTCTTCCTTGGCTTTCGATCAAGCGGACTCGGAGGGTACTTTCTTGCATCGGGGCAAGTACACTCGTGACCTCCCAAACGCTTTGATATGAGTGATGGCAAGCCGCTGTCCACTCCGATGGCTTCTTCACTTCACTCGACCTGGATGAGGACGGCGAGCCGCTTGATCGTAAGGAGTATCGCAGCATGATTGGCTCCCTCTTGTACCTCACTGCCTCGAGACCGGACATACACTTCTCCGTGTGTCTGTGTGCTCGATTTCAGGCTTCTCCTCGCATATCTCACCGCCAGGCGGTGAAGCGCATTCTTCGGTACCTTCGAGCTACCATTGACTATGGTATATGGTACTCTTCCTCATCCCGTCTTTTCCTCGAGCCTATTCTGACGCAGACTTTGCTTTGTCAGAGGATAGATAGGAAGAGCACTTCGCACCGCCAATTCATTGGTACTTCTCTCGTTTCTTGGTCTTCTAGGAAGCAGTCCGGTGTTGCGCATCCACCGCAGAGGTGAATATGTTGTCGCCGCCATTCTCGCGACAGATACTTTGGATGGCTTCAACCTGCGGGACTTTGGGTTAGTTATAGAAAGTGTTCCACTCTTTGTGATAACACTTCGCTATTAACATTGCTAAGAACCCGATGCAGCACTCTCGGACCAAGCATATTGATATCCGATATCACTTCCTTAGAGACCATGTGGAGAAGGGTGATATAGTGCTTCGATTTGTGAGAGTGACCGCCATTGGTGATATCTTTACCAAGCCTTTGGATAGCTCTAGGTTTTCACCTTGAGGAGAGCTTGGGGTGGTTTGTCCTTATGGACTGTAGTGAGGGGAGCTTTGTGCTTTCTCGCTTTATCTTGTATATTATACCCTTACTCTTTTCTATTGCATTGCAATTGGGTGCATTCGGTTAGTCTTTCTAGCATAGATTAGAGTGTGTCTCGTATCTAGATGGTCGACTTCTTCCTCTCATCTTGTGATTCTAGGATGCTGCTTGTTAGTGTTTTTCTTCTCACTAGGTTGAGCTTACTCACTTCTTATAGGTTCTAGCAAGGGTTGGGCCACCCTTGGGTAGACAGGAACGTGTTTGCTCCTTAGTGTGTTGGTTGGGCAGGTGATAATCCTAGTGTCATATGGGGTAGATGAGAGTCATCGAGTCATAGTATCCTCTACATCTTGTCTATGCTTTAAGGACCGCTTTTACGATTTCTTTGCCACCTTCTCGTTTTATAGCTTTGGTTCAAGGGGAGTTCATTTGGGAGCTTCGAGCTTAATATTGTCATAACTCAACTTGAACTAAAAAGGTTCTTCACATGTTGAGGGGAGCTGGATTTTCTCATTTCATTGTAATATAACTACATGGAGCCTTGACTATTATCCATAGTTGACATGATTACAATGCATTACATCTTGCCATGATTATGCTTAATCGCTAGACTTATCATTGCTTCATATGTGTCGTCAAGCCTTTGCCATTGTTGAGTTAATTAAAATTGCATAACTTGAACTAAGACATGTCATGTTAGCTTTTGAGACTAGTCTGTCTTTAGTTATCCTCTTATGATTCATGCCATGTCAAATAGGCTAAGTTGAGTCTTGAATCTTTAATTGAGCTTTAGTTTGAGCTATGCTAGTTTCTTGATGAAGCATGAGTAAGTACAATTATTTAAGAAAGCAAAGATCTCTTTTATGTGCGAAAGAACCGATCTCACCAATTCTTTCTCGTGAGATCGCTTGCCATTGCACTAGGCATGAACTCGGGGGGAGTTTTGGATGACCAAGATCATCTCCTTAAGCTTCTCGCTTGGAATGGTCGCATAAGGCTTGAGATCTAGCACATCACCAAAATTATGAGTTTCAAATGAAAACATGTGATTTGTGCTAAATTTGCTTAATTGCCAAGAGAACTAAGTACTTGTGCAAATGATTCATTCTTGAACTTGTAGCACTCTAAATTGACTCAATTCTAGCTTCTTGGTTCCACTTAGATTATTGACATGGCTTGCATCATCTTTGGATACCTCTAGCTAGACTATACTCTTTAGTGACTTGACATGCTAAGAAATTCATCTAATCTTCATATTGTTACTTACGTGGCTTGGCTTGATTATGCATATTTTGTCATGATCTTAATAGCATTCATATCTATTATGGCTTGGTGAAATACTCAAATAGTCATTTTGGATAATCTTCATGGCTCTAATTGATTAGCATTGCATAACATTCAACAACACCATGCTATATTCTCTCTTTTACATATTGATGACTCTATTGCCAAAAGGGGGAGAATATTGGAGAAAAATGGAGAAAAAGCCACTCTTTGAGAGCTTTGGGAGCGTTGCCACTCTTTGAGAGCTTTGGGAGCGTTTGAGGAAAACTTGTTCTTTCTTTTGCTCCTTGTGTCTACATGGTCTTTAGCGTCCTTTTTCTTTCTCTGGAGCTTTGGGAGCGTTTGAGGAAAACTTGTTCTTTCTTTTGCTCCTTGTGTCTACATGGTCTTTAGCGTCCTTTTTCTTTCTCTGGACCATGTATGATTTTCACACAAACTCAACTTATGCTTTTTCCGTGTTTGTCAATATACTCATCAAGGGGGAGAATGAGAGACCATGTGGAGGTGTCCCCATGTTTGTGATGAGTAATTGACGGTCGGTTTAGTGAGTTTGAGTTTGTTTCGGGTATTCTAGGGTTGAGTACCTTCATCCAGTATATCTTGTTTAGTGCGGTGCTATGTGATGGTTTGCTTGTCCGTGTGACTCGCAGGACTTGAGCTAGGTCATGGTGAGGCGAGGTGGACCGGGACTAGGCACGAGAAGTGTCGAGGTCCGACGGTCAAAGATGCCAAGATGATCGAGGCTGCGAGGTGGTTGCGAGTCGGAGACGAGGAACCGGGCTACCCGTGACGAAACGACGGCGATCTGAGTGGACCGGGACTAGACTCGGGAGGAGTCGAGGTTCGCATACCAAGGTATCGGATGCGAAACTTCGAGAAAGTGCTTGAGGGCAATTTGGTAATTTGACTCAAGCAAATGAGAGGAGTAGGTGATTTCCCTCCAAAAATTCTGGTGGCTTGACCTTTGCCAAAAATGGATGAGAGGGTTGGAAGTGTGGAGTATGCCACTTCTTGAATTTCCAAGAAAAGGTGTGGCTTCTCCCTTTGGTCTTATGTGCAGGAGAGGAGGAGTTAGCTGCTCTCCCTTTGGTCTGTACGTAGGGGGTTCTTCTAGTGTGTATGCAAGTGTAGTAGTGTGCTGCACATTTTAGCATGAAGGGAGTTCTAGTGCGTGTGTGCCTCCAGAAGGGGTGTCTTGTGTTTGGGAGAGGGAGAGAATGAAGTGAGAACCCATGTAATCATTCCTTTGTTTTAATGTCCATGTGTATCGGGACTCCTCTGTAATCATTCGTGGGAATGAATCAATGGATTGAATCTGAGTTACTTTGGTTTCATGGCATTTCTCTGAAGTCTTGTGCTTTTTCTCTGTTCTCATGTGTGCTGAATTGAAATTGTCTCTCTGTATGTTTCTGAGTGTGAGCTGATTCCTTTGCTTGAGCAACTGCATGTTTTGGCTCTGGTTGGGAAACCAAATTTCAACTCTATTTGGTTAGCTTATCCCAAGAGCAAAAGTTCTCAAATGCAGATTTTCTTCATTTGCTTAATTTCTAGGGTTTGATGTCAGGGAATGCTTGGATTCTTGGTTTCTCTGAGGAGTGTTTGCTCTAGGGCTGTGATTTTGCAGTTGTGAGACCTTTGCTAAGCTAATCAAAAAGATCATGAGCAAAAATTGTGAGAAGAATGAGTAATTTGAATTTTATACCCTCCTCTGCTCATTTTCAAATTTTAGCTAAACTCTTGAATTCTTGTGCACTTGTTGAAATCTTGTGATATCTGAAGTCTTGAGGTTATTTGGTTTAAAGCCCAGATCGTTTGACCCAAAATCTTCAAGGAATTATTTGTCAATTCTTCAGTTTTAGAGAGGCTGCAGTAATTATCTTCCTGTCGGCTGCACTTGTGCTGCAGAAATTTGCTTTTGTCTGCTGCCTCCTTTAGACCTCTCTCGGCCAGCAGTCTTTTTAGCTCTCGATTACACAGCTTGGGTTTCGGCCAGCTGCTATTGTCGACAGCTTACAGCAGTCAAAGAGCTGTTCGGATGGGAGTTGTTGGCTGCCCAAAACTGCTGCTCGGCTGCCTCAGTTCTGTGCTTTTCAGCAGCTTCTCTACTGATTTTCGGTCTGCATTTTAGTGCTGAATTTGGCTGCAGCCTGCTGTTTGTTTGGTGCTGATTTCTGATTCTAATCTCAGGTTGCTGCAGATTTATGAGTGCAGATTTTAGATTTTAATCTCAGGTTGCTGCAGGTTTATGAGTGCAGATTTCAGATTTTAATCTCAGGTTGCTGCAGATTTGTGAGTGCAGATTTCAGCACTACTTGCTGCTGTTTTCAGCACATACTAGCTGCAGATTTCAGCACTACTTGCTGCTGTTTTCAGCACATACTTGCTGCAGATTTCAGCACCTCTTCACTGCAGTTTTCAGCAATTAAGTTGCTCCTTGGTTTAGTCTGTGAGAAGTTTGAAACCGAGAGATGCAGCAATACAACTGAGAGTTGCAGCAGTTTGAAATTTCAGGTTTGCAGCAACTAAACTCCGATTTTCAGCAATCACCTAGTAATAACCGAACAAGTGTTTTCAGGTTATTGTTCTCTCAATGAGTTGACATAATTTCTAGTTTTAGGTTGAGAGCTGCTGTGGACTTTTGTTTTTCAGTTTTCAGGTTGTTGGGTAATAGTTCAGAAGTGCAGATGTTAGTGTTTGGCATTTTTAGTTAGTTTTTCAAGTTTCTCTAGTTTGGTGCAAGACTTAAAACCTTTCGATCAAATCGGCAAAAATATTTTAATTCATCTATTAAGCACGATTCTTACTTCATAGCTAATATAGCTATCGGAGAAGAGAATCTGAGTGTGGATACTAGGGGCAAATTTTAAAGAGGCACCATTCACCCCCCCCCCCCTCTGTTGCCATTTCCGATCCTACAACGTTAAATAAAAATCATAATAAGACCTTTACAATGCTCAACCTTAACTCAATTTCGTCCACTAAGGTTTTACCATCCCGTCCCCCTCTTGTGCCTCATAGAAATCAGCATCTATGTTCATCACAATAACAAAATCGAGATTAAAATATCATAAATTAATCAGCCAGGTCTATCCTATACTAGATATATAGTTGCACTGTAAGGCTCATGATGCGGACATGCACGTGTCTTATAGTTTTCAGTTAAATATATTATTCAACTGGAAAGAATTATTGAGCCACATGAATTATGGCCAGGTGAATTCTAATTTAATTGGGTCATTGTTTCTTATATTTGGAGATATAGAACTACTATTTTATGTAATTGTATGTAGACCCATACTCAATATATATAAACCTAAAGTGAAGATGTGTGATGAGGACATCCCAACTACTTTCACATCTAGTGTGCATGAGAATGTTCACGAAGCTGAACCTACGATGCAAGGACCAATGACTCGAGCGCGAGGACGTCAACTTAACTATCAGGTGAATGTGTTCCTAAGTTTGCATACAAATGTTTCAAAGAATGGAATACTATTTAATCATTTTGATGATTTAATTATCCTTAGGAACCATGGAGGAGAACCACGTGAGCCAAGTGTACAAGTGGAACCGTTAAGCGCAATCCAAATCCTGTTCACGACTTCAACTTAGATTCGGCCCTCCAGACAGCATCTACTTCAAATATACAAAACTTTTGCATAAAAACTCCGTTTGAGGCATGCAAGTACAGAATAGAAAGAAGAATTCATCCACTTTTCAATGGATCTAGCCCCACTTCCAAATTCCTTCTGTGCGCACTGCAATTACCAAAACAATGTGACACTGATTCAGCCTGACAGGACCAATTTTAAATGCTCATAGATTTCGTATAAAGAGTCTATTTGGAATGTGTGAGTACATCATGGAAAGCTTATCTCGCCCTCTTTCCAACGGATCTGGCCCCATTCGAAATTTCCTTCTGTGTGTGACGAAATCATCAAAATAATCTTTTTATTTTGGAAATAGAGATAGAATCAAATATAATTTGATTACTTTCTATGTGTTGAAAACTTTGCATAAGCAAGGGCCTGCGTGCCCCAACAAATAGAGGCTCAATTGGCCATGTAACACAGACCATCTTTGAGAATAAATCTATTATTGTTCGTGCTTGAGTTTTGTGAGGAATTAGAAAGTTTCTTCAATCAAGATCGTTCAGCCTTTCCACTGGGAATTGGGTGCATGATAGACATTCGCTTGATGATCGGCGAAATCGACACAAGTGTGTTTTGGCGGATTAAAAAGTGTTCGTCCCTTGCATTGGCATTGGAGGATCACTACGATTCATCAAGACTCCCGCGAGTATCCATCCTACGTCGAGAAGATCGGGCGACCCCGTATCAGCTCAGATCAATGGTGCACCAAGTTAAGTCCTTAGACATTACCTACGTGAGACTTCCACATCCCCCAAGTGAATCCACACTTTCCCCTTTACTATATGATCATTCATCCATATAAAAACCAAGTTTGTATAACCAACACCAATGACGCACCAATGTTATGGCATATAAATTTAATAACTATGGCTACAACCATGATTTAATATCTCATTAGTTCAAAATTAATTAATTGATCACATGTGAAGATAAGCCCAACGTGACTATAAGCATGACTAAGTATATTAATCATACAACCCATGTGACAACTAGTATTGTATCACTAACTAATTTCCCATCCTATGGTGGTAATGGTATCATAGAATTCAAACTATCAAGGCAGATTTAAGCAATTTGGACAATAGCTACCAGGTACGAAGGTTTGTAATAAAATAGCGATGCATGATAATTTAAAATAAAATAATAAATAAATAGATTTAAAATCTAGATTCAACATGATCAAAAGACACGACTTGCCTTGACCTTGCTCAGTTAATTACTCTTGATCTTCAAATCTTGCTTCAACTCCTTCGAAAGTGTGATCAAACGAGAGAGAAAACACAAGGAAGTAAAAAATAAATTCAAATAAACTCCAAAAATTGTGAAACTAGAACCAAGAGATAGAGCTCAATTTTAGATGAATTTAGAACAAAAAACGAGGTCAATCGGAGCCAGAACGGAGGAGAATGGGTTCTTAAAAAATTAAACCTAAAGAAAAATACTAAAAAATAGGAAATACTACTGTGATGTGGACTCAACTCACGGAATAGCATGTCTACAGTGGACTCGATGTATGGAACAGTGTGCGGAGACTAGGCTTGCGGATATGGTGATTAGGGGTGACGTGGAGGTGGCGGGATCAGACACGGCCAAGAGTCAACGACTGAACTGACATGGACACTGAGATGTCCATCACGAGGCATGACGAGCAATCGGACAGTCAGTGGCAGACAGCGCAGAGGCACAATAGTCAATGGCTTGGATGCTTGACACGTATCATATGAGAAAATCCATCGGCCTATGCAACACACCGCTTGGATGACTAACATGTGACTAATGCGAAATCTGATGGCTAAGGGTTGATGAGCAAAATGAACAGTAACAGGTTCGACACAAATGATTTTTAGGATTTTCTAGGGCTTTTCTATTTTCATAAATTCACATAAAATCAAAAGAGCTTTAGAAAATAGCTAATAAATCTAGAAAATTCTTTGAGACACAAGAAACTCAAATAAAATACTTCCAGCATATGTTAATATTTATTTTAATCATATTAAATCTTTTTATTTACTTAAAATTCATTTTAAGCTTGAATTAAATCCAAAAAATTCAAATAGTGAATTTTCTTTTAAAAGCTTCGAATAAACTCTTAAAAACAAGATGTTATAGTGCAGCAGCCTGGTTTTGCCTTCTAAATAACCACGCGTTTGGCAACCGTCAAATGTATGTCATTCCATTCCACCACCTCTAAGGTATCAAGGCAATTTCCTTACCCGCAGCAAGTCGTTACGCTCGGTGGTGTTAGGCGCATCGGGGATAGTAGGGGCTGTAAGCTCGACCACCTCACGTCCATCATGGTGAAGATGGCACCGCTGTACTATTTGTGGTGGCTCATTCATAGCTACACGGATAGCCATCACACAACATTGGTTCTCGATAAGAAGTATGACATCCTTATCAAACGGGCGAAACAGCCAGCGGTACTTCGCTGCGGTAAACCTGGGGTGATGCGGCCTAGGCATCTACATGTTTTTAAATGAGGCAGGGTTAGTGATCATTTTTACAAAGTAAAATAGAAGGCAAAGATGAGAAATGATGTTAAGAAAAGAAAAGGGTGCAGCAATGTGTTGCCTTAAAATTTTCACAATATTTTACTAGTTCTAAGGTTCTACTTTACTGACTACAGTGTCATCAAAACTTTTATTTTTAGAAGGAACACTGTACGGGGATATGTAGAGATGAATCTTGGATCAATGCTATACATGGGGAATTAGAGAACTTTGAGAGCAACAAGGTCTATACCTTAGTTGAGCGACCCCATGGTCACAATATTATAGGAACCAAATGGGTTTTCAAGAACAAGCAAAGTAAGAATGGGGTAGTGGTTAGAAACTAGGCTAGACTTGTAGCTCAGGACTTTACACAGGTGCAAAGGTTATATTTTGAAGAGACCTTTGCTTTAGTTTCTAGATTAGAATCCGTTACGGTACTCTTAGCTTTTGCAGCCTCTAGAGGTTTCAGATTGTATCAAATAGATGTTAAGACTGTCGTTCTCAATAGTTTTATAGAACGAGAGGTCGGTGTTAGGCAACAACCAAGATTTGAGAGTCCTAAGTTCCCAGACTGTGACTATAAGCTATCCAAAGCCCTATATGGCATTAAGGAAGGCCCTAAAGCTTGGTGTGATAGGCTTAATTCATTATTAATGAAAAAATGGGTTTGAGATGGTAATGTAGACAAGACATTATTCACTCTCAGGCATCGTAATGATTTCCGTCTGGTTAAGATATATGTGGATGACATAACTTTTGGAGGCTCTTCTCGGGTGTGCCATGACTAGCTTTTAAAATCTAATCACCTTGAATTAAAATTGTTAAGGCTAAATCATTTGACTATATTAGCCCAAGTGATCATTTTCTGATTCATGCCACACCAAATTGCCAAGTTGAGTTTTGAATCTAAGTCAATCCTAGTTAGAGTTTTTAATTTCAACCTTGAATCACTAGTCAACTCTTGCTTTAGAAAAAAATCTCAATTGTGCTCAAAATTGCATTTTAGCAATTCTTTCTCATGAGACAGCTTACCATTGCACTTGATATGAACTCAGGGAGAGTTTTGTATGACCACGACCACTCTCTTAAGTGTAATGCTTGACGCGGTCAACAATGGCTTGAAATGTTGTAACTTGACAAAATGAACAAAATTCCATCAGTTGAAGATCAAAAGGCTATTGTAGATGGCTCTTAGATTTGGGTGTACTTTACTAAGATAGACCATATCTTTATGAACTGATACTCGGTTGAAGCTCAGAAGGTCATTGTAGATGGATCTAGTCTAGGATGTTCTTTACTTTGATATACCTTGTATTTATAAACTAAAACTAGTTTGAAGCTTAGAGGGTAGTCATAGATGTCTCATAGTCTTGGACCTGTTGTACTAAGATAGGCCATGAATCCTTCTATGTCAAATGCAATGTTCAAATATGTCTTGAGCTTAAGTGATTCAGATTGGAGCTTTTAGCATTTTCCATGCTTGATTTAGCTTGTAGGCTCCACTCTATCATTTTGATCTTCCATGACACTACTTATGATACCTCTAGCTTCACTAGTGATTTTGGGACAGCCAAACATAATTTAAATCATTGTAATCACTATTGGCTAGTTATTGGCTTGCTTTACTATATGTGTGTCCATATGATCTTGCAAGTTTCATTTATAGCACCGCTTGGTGAAATATTTTATCAATTGACTTGGATAATTTTCAAAGCTTCCAATTTCACTAAAAGAAAAATAAAATTATCCATGTTGGCATTTCTCTTCATTGTCCTGGGGGGAGAATTTGGACAAAAATGCATACATTAGTGAGAGTTTTTGTCAAGCAAGGGGAAAATTTGAATTCTTTGAGTTTTTGAAGGTTGCAATGAGTTTCTATTAAGGAGTTTACATTCCTTTGCAAATCTTGATCTCTTTTGTCTTATCACTATGATCAAGGTCATATAGAACACTTATTCTTTCTTTTAGACCAAGAGTGAGAATTTTCTAAAATTCCCAAGTTTTATTGGATTTGAGTGGTTTTGATGAAAACCTGCTCTTTCCTTTGCCCTCAATCCTTTTCAATGCTCTCTTGGTCACCTTCATACTTTATGCTCAATTCTAGACCAAGGAGAGCTTGTCTTTGAAAAACCTCTCTTTCATTTCCAAAAATCAACTCATTTGGATTTGAGATATAGTTGCCAATGTGTTCATCAAGGGGGAGATTGAGAGAGCATGTGGGAAGGTGTTGGTCATTTTGTGGCGAACAATTAGCATCTAGGTTGAGTTGAATCTAAAGTTTTGCAAAGGGTTTGCAATTCCCTAAAAAATCAGGTTATGTTGGACCCCGGAGTAATGACTCCTAGATCCTCTGTGTGAATCGCACTAGTCTAGGATCAAGCTAGTGCACATAGAGGATAACAAAGATTAATATCAAGCACAAATGACAAACTTTATTAAATAAGAGAGTACGGTCTTTTGACCAATGTTTACAATAATGCTCATTGGCAACAATAGCAGAAGAAATAACTACAGAAGCATAATAGAGTGAAGCCCAAGCCTGCCCACAGGCAAACAATGGTAAGACATAGCCTACTCATCCTGATCCTCACCATAGTCGAAGTCCTTATCCTCTGAGATGATAAAGCAAGGGTGAGTGCAAACTTGTACTCCACAAGCCACATGGGAGAATGCATATAGGGTTAATTTGTGTGTAAAATAGTATTTAAGGAAATACAGTAAATAGATTGAAATTGCTAAATTTAATACTAGAAGTAAAAGACTGTAATTTAAAATAATAACATTAGTGTAGGCACCGACCTAACACTAACCTAACCACGGGCATCCCACCCAGACCATTTTTCTCCAAAATGATACCACTTTTTCAACTAAATCTATTTTATGAAAAACAAAATCTAATCTGTGAAAAACCTTACTCAGCATGCCCTTGACCGTGGGCATGACTATCCAGGATAGTTTATACACTCTTAGAGGTTGTATAGGTTTACCCATAAGATATAATTAATTCATTATGTCAGCCATTACACGCGTCCTTGGACGTGCGACTGAGTAACCATAACAAGGCCTTAACAAAGCTAAGCCTTCGACCTGGCCTTGCCTCCACTAAGGTTTTATCCCAATAAGAAATCCATTGGATCGGGCCCCCCTCTTATGCCATGTGAGACTTCTCATGGCCTACACCACACTTACATTCAGCCTATAGCGAGACTCAGGTTAGGACCCGCTAATTAGTCAGCCAGAACTATCCCATACTAGCCTTGTGGTAGTACGATTGGGCTTTCTAGTAGTAACTCACAAACCGGTCCTTGATTGTCTTAGGCTTTATCCACATACCCCTCGTGCCTGGTATCCACGTTGAGCCACCAAGCTACAACGCATACCAGCAAGCACCCACCACCTTATCCATGGTCTAAGTCTAAACCAAATTTTATATTTCATTTTAAAATATTCCGTAGATCTCCCTGACTCACCGAAGTCAAGGATACATTTTAGAAGCTTATCATTTCATGTGAAAAAGTTATCCCGGACTACAGTCATATCTATGCAGGTCTACGCATGTGCTATAAAAATTCTCTAATCATACTAGTGTACTAACTAGATTTTCATTCTAGGGTAACAAGATATTTAGAAATCAATATCAAGGAGGTAATAACAAGTCGGCATTAACTAAATTTTAAAACTAGAATTGAAAAACTTTGAATAAATATATGCATGCAAAATAATTTAAAGCAATATAATTTTATATCATAAACTGGAATCAACATGATCAAGGATGTGTGACTTGCCTTGCACTTTAGTTGGGTGCGAATCGTCGACGTAAAATTCTCCAGAATCATCGCGGTCTACACATCAAAATAACTCCCTAAACTCAAATAAAATTCAAATAAACTACAAAATTTGAAAACATTTCATATTTGGATAGATCATGATTCTAGATGAATTTAGAAATTTAAACGGGCTCAATCGGAGTTAGGATGAGGGAGAACAAGCCTCTGGAAGTTTAAATTCTAATTAAAAAGAGAAAGTGGAATTTTTGGAATTATTTTTCTACTGAAAAAGATAGTTATGACATTAGCAAGAATTTTAGAAATTATTTTTCTAAAAGAAAATCAACGTCAGCCCTACATGTGGCAGGTAACGTGGTTGATTTTGCTAACATGGATACCACGTGGCTGACACGTGGCAAATGGGTGGCTCAGAGCTGACGTGGCATGCTATGTGGCTGACATGTTGCGCCATGTGGACCTATGCCATTAGGCGGCATGCCACGTGGTTGCCACATGGGTGTGTGGTCTAACGGGCGTGACTGCTATGTGGCGGCCGAACGCTAAGGTGGAGTGCCATGTGGTGCCATATGGCTGCCATATGGGCTGTGCCATCTGACGTGGCATCGCCAGTATGGGGCGGCGCACTGGAACCGAGGGTCACGGATGATGTGGTCCACGGTGGCAACCGATGAGGGGTCCAAATGAGAGAGGGAAGCACGGGAGTTCTCATGGTGCACGTTAACATTATCGAAAACGGCTAGAAGTTTATCGACAACGAGGAAAGGCGGTGGTAGTGCTTAGGCTCTGACAACGATGGGGTTCCAGCAATGCTCTCAGTTGGTGGTGCAGTCGTTGAGCTTCGCCAAAGTGTGGGGCAACTGATGGAGGTGGCGGCGTGGCACGAGGATGCTTCATTCGGCAGTGATCGCTTGCCGGAGTGCGGCGACGCTTAGAGAGATGGAGCTACGGTGAGAGGGTTTCTCGGGCGTTGGGAGAGCAAATGGAGCGCGGAAGGAGGTGGGGTGATGCGTTGCGGTCATCAGGAAGGGTTTATATAGGGTTGAGGGGGGACACACGGGCGGCAATTCTTTGCTGGAATCGACGGAGGAATCACGACCAAGGCGTAAGGAAAGGAGGGGTAGAGAAGGAAAGGGGCCGCGTGACCTCGAGGATCCGTTTCCATGTCACACGAGGTTTCCATTTTTGTAGAAATCTCAAAGAGAAGAGGCTGGATTTGGCGGGGAGGGCTGCATCGCTAGAAAAGGAAAGAGGGGAGAAGAAGGAAGGCGACGCGCGCGTGGGGAAGACGATCCCGACAGGTGGGACCCGCGCAGCGGTGAGAGGAAGAGAAGGAAAGGGACGGGGCGGCCGGATCATTGCCGTGTGGTGCAAGGGGAAGATCAGAGCTGTCGACTGAGGGGGTGAAGCGGTAAGTGGCAGTGAGCGGCTGAGATCAGCTTGGGCGGGACGTGGCCGGTATCTGGCCATCCACGCGTCGGCCGAAGGGGAAAGGCGGGGCGAGCGGCTGGATTGGTTCAGGCGGCAACGTGGGCTGATTTGGGCTATCCATGCATCGCCCAGGGAGGGAGGCGGGAAGGTTTAAAAATTTTTAATTTTGATTTTTTTTATTTTCAACAAAGCCCAAAAATTTAAATAAAGACTAGAAAATAGCAAATAAATCCAAATAAATCCCAACAAATTCCTAAAAACTTAGAAAAAGACAAAGAACATAAAAAATAATTTTGACTTAATTTTACCATAATTACACAATTGAATTTAATTTTTTTCTCTCTTTGCTAGATTTAACTTTTAGAAGAAAAAAAAGGATTTTCAAAATCCAGGAAAATCCAATTAAATAAAGGGCAAAATTTTGGGATGTTACAGGTTGTTATTAGGTCTCAAGCTATAATACTAGCCAGGTAATGATGGTAGTAGTACCATCATGGTAGCCATGGTACAACTGTAGGTGTAGTATAACCGGTCTCTAGTTGGTGGTCGCTATTTTCCAGAGATGGCCATTTTGATCCTAGATCTCTGTGATTCTCTTGTTGGAAGTGTAATCTAAATTTGGTGACTTTCATAGTCATTTGAGTGCCGATTTTGAATACTTGGGGTTACAAAAAGCTTCCGCAATCATTCATCCCCCCTCTGATTGTTGGCATCAGTCCAACATGCTTTAAAAAGTGTGCCAAGTCTTGTGTAAGTGTAAAACTCGGTGTGTGTGGGGTTAATAGGTTTTTCTGGTTATGCTAATAGATAGTATCTATTAGAGTTAGATGTGGGCTGGTTACTCCATCTATTTGAGTGGGTGTGGTTGGTGGCTATGGTTTGTGGTTAGCAAAGGGGAAAGCAACCAACTACATCTTCTAGGGTTTGGGTGAGTGCTCTTGGGTGATAGAGCTCTGTCCTCCATGTTGGAGTGAATGAGACACCATGTGGGTATGTCTTGGTCAATGTGTGATGAACATTAGTAGCTAGGTTGAGTTGAATCTAAAGTTTTGCAAAGGGTTTGCAATTTCCTAAAAATTCAAGTTGCTATCAGGATCAGGCAAAGTGCCGACCAGATCTCGATGGTAGTACTGGCCTGGTGGTGGTGGTAGTACCGGCATAGTAGCCGCGGTACTACCACAATTGCGTTATGACTAGGAGTTAGATGGCGGAAGCTATTTTCCAATAAGGGTTGTATCCAAGGGTTTTTTTGGTTGCCCAAGTCCGGTAGTACCGGTGCAAAACTATGGCACTACCGGAGAGTCGGTATGACTGGGGCTTGGTTGGAGGTACTACCACCTTGGTAGTACCGACCTTGGCAAGCAGTCATACCGCTCTCCTATTATCGAGAAATGGGTGAGGACCAATAGTATTGGCCAATGGTTGGCAGTACGACTGTTGTGGTATGACCAACATGGGTTGTGCAGTCATACTGGCTAAAGGCAGTAGGTTATGAAAATTGGGAATTATGGGAGATTTGATCATGGGTTCATCATGGAACTCCTGTAATGGTTGCAGTGTGATGCATATTGCATGTTTATGCTAATATGGGTTAAGTTATGAAAAACGTGTGCCCAGGAAACAATGTGCACGAAAGCTTGGAGGCAACTTTGGTCAAGAACGGGTGACCGGGACTAGGTCAGGGTGGATCAAGGTTCAGAACAGTCAAGGAGGTTATGTGGGATGGTTGGGCTCAAGCATGGCACATGGCAAAGTCAAGGAATGTGTTCAAGGGAAGGTTTAAGCAATGGGTTGGATCAAGTGGCTTCATTAGTTCAACTGAGGCATGGTCCGATGAGAGCTAGAAACAGCAGAGACTTTTCGATGGGAGGGAAGCCATTGATTGACCTATATGTGGCATGCATGGTGGCTTGCACAACAAGTTGAACACAGTCAAGGAAGCTTCCTAGAAGCTTCATCGGGGTCATTTCATGAAAATGTCCAAAACTGGATCTGAGACAAGGGTGGTAGTATTGCAGTGTGGTCATACTAGCCTAAAGTTGGCAGTAGTACCACTGCGGTCATACCGGCATTTTGCTGGTAGTACTACCGGTCCTTTAGTTGAAGCCTAGTTGTTTATTCATTTTAGTCCTAGATCATTGTGCTTCTTGTGTAAGAGATGTACTTTGAACTTGATGACTCTTGTCGTCATTTAAATGAATGTTTAGAATACTTGGGAGAATCAAAAAAGCTTCCATAATCATTCACCCCTCTCTGATTGCTGACATGTGTCCAACAGTGGCTGTAAATTAAATTTCTACAAGTTGCAATATTTCAATCTTGTTCATTATCTATGGTGTGATCTTGATCTTATTGATTTTGCTCTTGTTTTAGTTCATGTTTTTTCCCTCTCCCCTACCCTCATGATCTTTGTAGGACCGCAATGGCAATAGACAGGGATAAATGGTTCCTTCAAAATTTCCCACAAGTATTCTCTAAACATTCTCACCAATAGCTATAGAGTTATGAAGATCAGACTTGCAAGCCTAGAGCAAAGCAAAAATCTCCAAAGCCGAAGAACTAAAACTCTGCACCTAGGCAGTCTGACCGGCTACCAAGCAGCAGTCTGACTAATGCCCAAGCCATCTGAACGGTGCTCACGCGGTCTGGCCGGTGGTTGTCAAGTGGTTTGACCAGCGAAAACAACAATAGGACCAGCCTCTGGTATGACCGGGCCTGAGAGCGGTACATCGCTTCCCTATTCCCATAATAGAAAATCAGTCCAAATCCAAACCACTTTTTGTGCAACTCCAAAAATCCATTATCAAATGATATGAAACTTTGCGCATACCTTGCTTAAGGTCTTAGAAACCTATTCCATCCAAATTCGCTTGAACTTATTCCATCCAAAGATCGCTTGAATCCTTGTCAAAGTTGCACCAAAATTGGGCAAAAATGAAAACTCGGGGTATGACTTGCTCGTGGGTGAAAGATGACCAAGATGGCTTTAAATATATTTTCACATGTCATAGTAAGCAAGAACTTACAAAGAATTGAAGCAAAAACCTTGGGATCAAGAAATCTCCCAATGAGATCAAATCTAAGCAAAACAAGGCAACTTCAAGAATTTATCAAACTTGATACCTAGATGGATAGAACATGATCTCCATGAGACATCTCTGTCACTTACACATTCTTAGCACACACCAAGATCAAGCAAGTGGGATGAGAGATCAAAACCAACAAAAATAAGAGTAAATCAATCAAGACAAAAAGACACTATAAGAGATGAACAAAGTTGATGTATTGCTACTTGAGAATAAATATTTTATAGCCACTCCACCTGAAGGACAAGAGAGTACACAACAACACTTAAACCCTAACCTAGAACACAAAGCTAGAATGATAGATGGTTGGCTTTCAAGCTTCCATTCCAACCAACTAAATAGATGAGGCAACTAGCCCACATGTAACCATAATGAACACTATCTACTAGCACATTTAGGGAAAATATATTAGCTCCACACATCATAGGTTTTACTCACATACTTCACTCATGCCACTTTTCAAAAAATATGAGCCTGAATCCACTAAGTCGTTAGACTTTGATCCAGCTTGATCTTCTTAAATTCTCCATGACCTAAACCGCTTTCCTAAGTGCTGCTCAACTGTCGCTATTTTGATCCAACGTAGTTTCTCATATTAATGCATTCTTACCAAAATACACTTCCTTGACTCAGTCTTTAATTTCCTTGCAAGCAATCGTCATACTTACCACATGTAGTTGCACTAATGGCTTGCCACACATCAACAAGTATTTCCAGTTATGGTTCCACAAGACCATGCCTCAATTGGACCGAACAAGCCACTTGACACAACCAGTTGCTCGAACCTTTCCTTCAAAAGTTTCCACCTTTCTTCGCTATGCTTGAGCTCAACTATCTTATCCGGCATCCTTAATCATTCTAGACCTCGGCTCCTTCATGAGCATACCCCCCAATCCTCACCGTTGACCAGGTTGACTTGATAGCTTTCCTGCACATCCAAAGCCAAAGAAATTATTTTCGGGTATAATTTCTTCATAACTTGACCAACAGTAGCCAAAACATGTTTCATGCAATATTAATACACTAACCAAACATATCTCAATTGATTTCAAAACCAAATTCCTAAAATCCAAGAAAATTCCTTCTGGGCTGGTCTGACCACCAACCACAGGCCAATTAAACCAATTGAATCACAGCGCAACCGAACCTGTCCAAAAAATCACAATCGAGAAGTAACCCGCAAATCCACAGCAGTCACACCACCGACTGATCTAACCATCATCCCCATGGTGGTCAAACCAATTAGCCTGAAGAACTTTGAAATCAATCTTGACAAAATGCAATATGTCCAAAATCAAATGCTAGCTCCTCCAACTTGGCAATGGTTCATCACAACAATAATCTAGACCTTCTCACATAGCCTTTCCATCTCTCCCTTGATGAACCCATTGGTAATTTCTCAAAAATGCAAATAGGAGGTGGTTTCAAAAGTAAAAAAAGGAATTTTTTAAAGAGAAACTCAAAATGGTTACAAAAGGATTGGAAAGACTGGAATGACCATATGAGCCAGAAATGAAGTGAAGCCACTGAATAGAGCAAGTTTTCCATAAAAAGCTTCAACTCCACCACATGAATTTGGAAATCGACACTAGGTCCACATGAGAATCAGAAATCACAAGACACCTAGGGCTATAGCTAAAAGAGAAACCGAAATCAGCACTAAAGATCCTCTCAAACCTAGAGATCCCAAAGACAAACTCACCCGAGAAGTCTAGAACTCTACACTCTCTACTCTTGAATCTCACATCTAAACCCTCATCAAGAAGCTAAGAGATAGATAGCAAATTATACCTCATCTTACTTACCAAAGTGATGTCCTTGAGCATGAACTTGTCGTTGACGTGCATAGTGCCCTTCACCATTACGGTCCCAGCAGAATCATCCCCGAACGTGATCAACTCACCTATGGATACATGAGTGAGGGAGCAAAACCAGTGAGAATCTCTAGTCAAGATCGATAACACCTGACATCCTAGATCATTCTGAACCACGGCTCGTCCATGAGTATAGCCCCGATTCTCATCATTGACCATGGTTGACTCAAAAGCTTCCTGCACATCCAAAAAAAGAAATAATTTCTAGGCACAAATTCATCACAACTTGACCCACGTTATACAAAACATGCTTCATGCAATATGAATACACTGACCAAACATATCTCAATTTATTTCAATACGAAATTCCCAAAATCCGAGAAAATTCCTTCTGGGCTGGTTTGACTGGTTGGATCACAATGCAACTAAACCTCTTTAGAATATCACAACCAGCAAGTAACCCGCTGTCATATCACATAGAGGTTGACCTCCTAGGTAAAACTGCCCGTCGGTCTGACCAGCAACTGACAACTCCACAGCAGTCATACCGCTAGCCAGTCTGACCGGTAGCTCCTCAGTGGTCAGACTGGTTAGCTTGAAGAACTCTAAATCCAATCCTGACAAAATGCAATTTTTGCAAAATCAAGTGCCAACTCCTCTAACATGGCAATGGCTCATCACAATAATTATCTTGACCATCTCGCATTGTCCTTCAATCTTGCTGGTTCCAAGGATGTGTAAGAGATAGAGATGTCTCATAAAGATTATATGCAATCCATCTAGAGACTAGATGTAGAAAAATGTAGGAGTTTGCCAAATTTGGTTCGATTTGGAGCCCTTTTATGAAATTGTGTTTCTAGACTTTTGGTCTCGAATCTTTGGGTGTTCTGGCTTACTATGATGAGCCATCTAGGTTACATCAAACCGATGAGCAAGCTATCTCTCAAATTTGTGAGTTTTGTCTGGTTTTATTGCAACCTTACTTGTCTCAAGAAAAGGTTAGAACTTAGGCTAAGTGATACGGGGTCGCCCGATCTTCTCGACGTAGGATGGATACTCGCGGGAGTCTTGTTGAATCGCAATGATCCTCCAATGCCAATGCAAGGGACGAACACTCTTTAATCCGCCAAAACACACTCGCGTCGATTTCGCCGACCACCAAGCGAAGATCTATCGTGCACCCAATTCCCAACGGAAAGGCTGAACGATCTTGATTGAAGAACACTCCTAATTCCCTCACGGAATTTCAGCAACAATGATAAACTCGAACAAAGTTCAATAGATTGATTATTCTCAAAGGTGGTCTCAATTGCTTTGCCATCGACAAACCTAAGAATGCACCATTTAATGACATGAGGTAGTATTCTATTCTTATGAATAACAATATTATATTTAGTTTGGAATGAGTTCACCTGGCAATGTTTGATGCGGCTCAATAGCTCTTTCCAGTTGAAGAATATATTTAACTGAAAAGTACAAGACACATGCGTATCCGCATCATCCTCCCCTTGTTCAAGAAAAGCCGTCCTCGGCTTTTGATAGCCTGAAATTGTACTAAACAAAGAATACAACGTGTATGCATGGTATATATATTTGTCAACAATACATCTTTGGCTTATCTCATCATTAACTTCTAAAGGTGTAGTAAACGAAAAGAACATCACATATGCATGGTATATGTAAGAGTCAATTGTTGTGGTATTCTCATTATTTTGCACAAACCGATGAATATAGTATCGACCAAAAGACGTAGGTATTGCAATATTATTTTTCACATCATTCTCCCTCCCATAAAAGAAAGTCGTCCTCGACTTTTCTAAGGACATAGACAGATCATTAATGAGCAAAACCAGATTTATGTGTTCATCCATAGGAAAGAAAATTTTGAGCGGTTTCCATGCTTCAATCAAGCGCTACTCGATTATTTTTACATGATTTTACATTAAAGATCGAACAAGTAGACTTATGAAATCTTTCTAAACAAGACGTGCTATTGTTGAAATTCATCTCATTGTGATCACAACATGGCATAAAAGATTGTTTATCCATAATATGCGATGTCAGTTCAGCAAGCTTATCACATGTAATGCAAATTCTGTGAACATAAAATTTGTCATCTACACCATAATCTCCAATCAAATTAAACTTATATGTGTAGGCATAGGTACTAACTAGTGATTTGGAACATGAAATTTCAGCAACATTATCGATCACACTAGATAGCTCTCTAGGATCATCAAACATGATATAGTACAAAGAATCATTAGGAGATATTCTAGTAAGAACTTCCTTATGAGTAATCAATTCCATATTATGTAAATTGAGCAGGGAAATTTCAGAACATGGAATTTTCAGTTGATTATATGAATTCTCACAATTACTTACCTTTGCACAATTTAATTCAGCACCAATAGTGTTGTTACCTTTGTGGTTCTCCTCAAATGATGTAGGCGCTGGGTGTTTAAAATTATTAGGATGCACCCACGGGCAGCAAGCACTTTATCCCTTCCCGTGGTTATCTCCTCCTCATTTGGTTTCAAAGGTGCGGTTGTTGAATGTTCAATTCTTCATCTTTAATGTCAACTTTGCACAATGTGAGAAACAACACTAGAAGTAGATATTAATGTGTTAGTTTCAGATGCATCCTCACTTTGTCTATCTTCTACTTCTCTCTTTTCTTTTGATGTTTCTCTCACACTCTCAATTTGGATGCTCTCAACCTCACATATGGTGGAATCACACAGCTTAGTCCTTTTATCACTCTCACTCAATTTGGCTATGTAGCTCTCATCCTCACATAGGTTGTGGTGTATCTTAGGAGCTATATGTAGTTTTGGAATACTATATATCTCCTTGACCGAAGGGAAAGTCCTATGCTCGGTCATCTTCTCATGTGTCACACTAGTAGAGGCAGTGAGAATGGATGTATGGACTGGGAGAAAACTGTGGTGTACGTCTCTCCATAAGTCTCTTCTCCTCTTGAATAGCACAATTCACAAGATCTTGCACACTACCAAAATATTTATGTTGAAGTGTAGCGGCAATCTTAGAATTCAATCCTCTTTCGAAGTACGTCTTCTTTTGTAGTTCACTAATGACACCGGCTCGACGTAATGCATCTTGTAGCTCAAAATAATATTCTTGCACTGTGTTACTCCCTTGTGTGATACTCTCTAAATAGCGAAGCAATCCCTGTGCATAATAGGGTGGCACAAATTCTCTCCTCATGAGTGCCTTCAAATCTGACCAAGATTTAATAAATTCGTTTCCAGATTGTTGATGCCACCAACTATAAGCATAATCTTCAAATTCTCTAGTGGCACACATCACCTCTTGGTTTTTGGGAAGCTTTTGAAATCTAAATACTTTCTCCATACGCCATTCCCACTCAAGATACTCTTCTGGATCCTCACTTCCATAGAAAGGAGTAAAGCTATCTTCGACTTGTTGTGGATGAAGTGCCCGCATAACATCATTCACGATGTTCGAGCGTAACACTTTCATTTGATGATTGAATTCAATGCGCATATCTTGTGCGAAATTGTTCATCTTGGTCTTGAGTTGCGCTTTCAAGGTGGAAGAAGTGGTGGTGAACTCATTGCGCAAAGTTCCCCTCAAAGTGTGGAATTGAAAATGATCCACCGGGGTATGCTTCTCTTCCATATTATTGTCTCCACCTGTCATGATTAGTTCTACAAAGAACGCACAAATACCACAACATATATACGATATGTGGAGTTCACTCTATCTCACTTTTTTTCCTCACCAAGTAAAGTTCTTACCTTTCCGAAGTGAATTGAGGTCAAAAAGAAACTTACACTTGGTGGTGGCTACAATAGCAAGTGATGATCAAGCGGATTTAAAAGTGACTCACAATTGCACAGCAAAGGATATTTAGAGGAGCTTGGTATGAAAGTGTTTATCCTACACAATCTGAATTTCACGATGTTGTTGAATTAAGTAATAATCCAAGCTAGAAAATATTGCCTATGTGCCGATCCAAATGATATAAGTGAAGTATATGAACGCACACACAATGATCAATGTGACTCAATGCAAACAAAAGGAATGAGCTAAAGGAAACAATCGGAAATATTAGCTCATTTTGCACCAAGTACTAGGAGAGACGCTAGCCAATTGCAATAATATGAATTTGAGGGCACAAGATTGTCCAAAGAAATTAAATACACAATCTGAATTTATGGACTAAGATTAACTCACCCAAATTCGGCCAATGCTTTCTTTTCTTGCTTTCTTTTTCTTTCTTTCTTTTTTTTTGCTCAAGCCGTGGCTCTTCTTTTTTTTTTCTTCAATTGGCTACCTTCTTTTTTTTGGCTCTTTTTTTTATACTCAAGGCCGAACTAGGTTTAATTGTTCGTAAGTCCAAAGTTATTCAGCAATGTGTAGATAATTCTAGAACAGCCCTAAAGCAATTATTAAAGACTAGTCTCAAGGTTCAAAGGATTTAAGTGAAGATCTTAACAGATGCTCAGAATTCAAACCGCAACAAATTTCAGACGGTCTGAATGTGTCCAACTAAGATTCTTGTGGCAACTAGGGTTTCTTGTGGCCAAATCAAACAAGAAAAGGAAACCCAGATATTTCAGATGTGATATTCTTTCAAGATGTGCAAAGATCTTATGTGGATAGCAAGAACAAGATTTCAAAAAGTAAATTGCATCTACTTTTTTTTGGATGCTAATTGAAAGATCAACTAGCGGATTTTCAAGGGTTCAAAATAACAACGATTAAGCAACGCAAAAGGACACTAAGATCAGCACATATACAAAATTTCTAATGGATCAAAACTTAATAAAACTCACGAAAATAACAGATGCGAAACTAGGGTTTGGATTTTTTTTGTTGCAATTTTCAGTTTAATGGACTATAGGACAGAAATAAATCAATCTAAAAGTAAAGGGATAAGATCCTACCGAGTAAACCGCGCTCGATACCGGATGATACGGGTCGCCCGATCTTCTCGACGAGGATGGATACTCATGCGGAGTCTTGTTGAATCGCAATGATCCTCCAATGCCAATGCAAGGGACGAACACTCTTTAATCCGCCAAAACACACTCGCGTCGATTTCACGACCACCAGCGAAGATCTATCGTGCACCCAATTCCAGTGGAAAGGTGAACGATCTTGATTGAAGAACACTCCTAATTCCCTCATGGAATTTCAGCAACAATGATAAACTCGAACAAAGTTCAATAGATTGATTATTCTCAAAGGTGGTCTCAATTGCTTTGCCATCGACAAACCTAAGAATGCACCATTTAATGACATGAGGTAGTATTCTATTCTTATGAATAACAATATTATATTTAGTTTGGAATGAGTTCACTGGCAATGTTTGATGCGGCTCAATAGCTCTTTCCAGTTGAAGAATATATTTAACTGAAAAGTACAAGACACATGCGTATCCGCATCATCCTCCCCTTGTTCAAGAAAAGCCGTCCTCGGCTTTTGATAGCCTGAAATTGTACTAAACAAAGAATACAACGTGTATGCATGGTATATATATTTGTCAACAATACATCTTTGGCTTATCTCATCATTAACTTCTAAAGGTGTAGTAAACGAAAAGAACATCACATATGCATGGTATATGTAAGAGTCAATTGTTGTGGTATTCTCATTATTTTGCACAAACCGATGAATATAGTATCGACCAAAAGACGTAGGTATTGCAATATTATTTTTCACATCACTAAGGTCCAAACGATTCTTAGATGGATTAAGTTCCTAGCATCCTTGGCAAGGTGTATGCAAAATCTCAAGTCATTTGACTTGTATTTTGGGTTTTGGCTCGGACTGATTTTCATGTCTAGATCAGGGGAGCGATCAGACCGCACCATGCCAACAGTTGGACCGGCCCACTAGCAATCAAAACACCAGCCCAAGGTTTGTCCAACCGCTTTGCAAATAGCTATCTGACCGGTGCTATTGTGTTGAACTCTGTTTTGCTTCCATGTTTTGGTGAGTTCTTTGTTGGTGAGCTATCTAATATTCCTAGCTTTCAGTAAATAGTGGAGCGAAGGTTTTGAAATACAATACAGGGAAGCTGAAACTGAAGATATTATTCACCCCCACTTATTGACATATTGGGTCCTACATGGGACATGAATTATTGTGTTTATGTTTACCCTGATCTCGATCGATGTGCGAGAGCCATGATGTTTTTGTGGCCGCTGCTTTTCTTGTCATTGCATCACTACTCTGTGGGTTGCGTCTATACAATTTTTTTTACGCTACTTGTACTCCGCGCACCACATGCCAGGAGCACCAGAGGCGCAACTATCCAATTAAATAATTAATTATGGCTTCTAGACACCACTGGAGCTTTCTCCCCTAGTATTTCCACAGTCTTCAGCCATTTTGGCCTCTAGCGGCACGAGAATGCCTAATTTAGCCCCCTCCTACACGTATTGCGCGAGGGGAGGTGGCGCAGTTATGGAGCGCGTGAGAAGGTGGTGCGGTCGAGTTGCGCGCGAGGGAGATAGCCCCCAGGGGAAGGTAGCACATGCGGCGGCAGGGAAGCTGGCGCATTTGTCTACATTAAACTTTCGACTACACTTGATCAATATTCTATATGTGCGTGTATCAAAAATAGGTGGAAAATTAGCACTCTTCCACTGAAAATGCTCACATAATATTCAAATATTCTCAAAAAAAATTGTCAACTGTAGGTAAGGGCATGGTCTATATTCGTACAAATTTGAAGAACAAATTTAACCCTTATTTTCTATATACGAGCTGACCGTTACACGTCGTATTTTTCTTTTTTGTACCTTGCAAACAGGAATGACTTCGTCCTTGAAATATTGCACACTTATAGATCATGCCCCTACCTATAACAGATTTTTTTCACAAATTATAAAAACTTCTGCGAGCACTTTTAGTGAAATTTAAACCTCTTTCACTAAAAAAATTCTCATTTTCACAGTCCATACTTCCTCGGGAAAAAAAACAACAACCCTGTCATGCTTGCATGAAGGGACTATGGTGGGACCTATGCCATCATGCGTCTTGGAAGTATCAGCGTACAGGACTCGTTGCGTCTGTACTCCCGTGTCCGTTTATGTTTACCCCTGATCTCGATCGATGTGGGAGAGCGACTGCACCATGTTTTCGTGGGCGCTGCTTTTCTTGTCATGTCATCACTGCTCTACAGGTGACTCTGCCATGTTTGTTCCACGTGCCAGGAGCACCAGGGACGTAGCTAAGAAACAGGAGATACTGCAGCAGCCCTAATGTGTTTTTGGAAGTGTCATATGACAAAACTTAGATGGCGCCCACGAGCAATAATTAATGGTATCCTTGTGCACATTGTGCTCTTGGCACGTGAAATGGAAGGTCCTGGACCAGTTGCTCGGCCTGTTATGCTGCTGGCCCATGCAATGGAAGGGCCCGGACCACTTCGCTGTTGTGTGATGCGGCCCACTTGGCACACCATTTTCACTGTGCTTATTACCTGATTTACATTTTCATTATCGTTAATTTCTTGGGTTTGCATTAATTAATTGCTAATGTACAAGATAACATTGATTTCACTGTGCTTATCACGCACTTCTAGAAGCTGGAATGGTAATATAACATTGAGAGGAAAGAAACCAGATTTGGATCACCGCAAACCGACCCTATAGAAGAAAGAACGGGTTAAGGGTACAGTCGCATGCAAAATATAATCTAGCCAATCTTCATGGAGATCGTCATTTTATCCACATGAAGCATTTGGAAACACGAAATTAAAAGGTTTCTGTGCAAATTGAGCCACATTTTACAGGTTGGAAAAGATCTTACAAACGTGAAGTTGCCATGGATTAAGGAAGAAGCACTCACAAGCACTAAAGCTGCTAATTTGGATTAAATTTGTTTTTCTTTTTTATTAATCTTTTTGTACATATATTAATTTTTAATATATTCAGTCCATTCCTACTTTTCCATTCAAGAAAAAAGCTAACGCGTTGGCTACATTGAACTTTCGTGTACACTTGATCAATATTCTGTGTGCGCGCATTGCAAAAATGTGAACAATTGCACTCTTGTGAAAATGGTGAAAATTCCACAAAAAAATGCTCACACAAGAATTCAAAAATTCTAAAAAAATTGTCAACTGTAGGTAAGGGCATGGTCTATATTTATACAAATTTTAATAACAAATTCAATCCACTCTGGTGTACACGTAGTCAGTCTTGTTCGCCTCTATTAATCACTCAACTCTTGCATACACCCGGTAAATATCCTTCCTATGCAAAGAAACAGGTGATAATGCAGTAGCCCTCACGTGTCATTGGATGTATTATGTGACAAAACGGTGCCGACAAGCAATGGGATCCTTGTTCATCTTGTGCTGTTGGCATATGTGAAATGGAGGGACCACTTGGTTGTAGTGTGCTGCGCCATATTTGGCACATCAATTTCACTGTGCTCATTACCTGATTTACACTTACACAATTTTTTAATTGCTTGGGTTTGCATTAATTAATTGCCAATGTACAAGATATGTGATAGTTCTTGTTTTCCACAGGATCCATACCAAATCACGCACTTCTAGGAGCTGGAATGGAAACATAACATCTAGAGGAAAGAAACCAGACTTGGATCACCGCGAACCGACCCTACAGCAGAAAGAACGGGTTAGGGTATAGTCGCGAGGAAAATATTAACCTGGCCAGTCTTCATGGAGTTTATCATTTTAGCCACTTGAAGCATTTGGACAACACGAAATCAAAATCGTTTCTCGGCAAATTGAGCCGTATTTTATAGATTGGAAAAAGTCTTACAAACGTGAAGTTGCCGTGGATTATCAGTACGTTAAGGGAGAAGCACTTACTAGTGCTACAGCTGCTAATTTGGATTAAATTTGTTTTAACTTTTTTTTGTTAATCTTTTTCTACCTATATAATTTTTTTATATGTATTCAGTCCGTTCCTACTTTTGCATTAAAAAAAGCTAACGCGTTTGTGTACACTGATCTTTCGGCTACACTTGATCAATCTTCTGCGCGTGCACGTAGCAAACATAGGTGAAAAATCAGCACAACTGAGAAAATGGTGAAAATTTCACTAAAAATGCTCACACATTTATTGTCAAATTCTCAAAAAGTTATCAACAGTAGGTAAGGCCACGGTCTGTATTCGTACTAATTTCGAGAACAAATTCCACCCCATTTTCTATATACGAGCTGATCGACGGTTGCATGTCATATTTTTCTTTTTGATACCTCGCAAACGGGAATGACTTTTCCTTGAAATCTTGCATACATATAGATCATGCCCATACCTATAACAGATTTTTTCCCACAAATTATAAAAATTTGTGCGAGCACTTTTTGCGAAATTTATACCACTTTCACACAAAAAAAATTCTCATTTTCAGAAGATATGCTATTGATACTTTCTCGAAAAGAACAGGAACCCGGTCATGCTTGCATGCAGGGAATATGGCGGGACCTGTGCAATTCATTCGTCTCGGAAGTATCAGCGTAGAAGACTCGTCAGGGCACTCCCAATGAGCAGTTTCACATGTTTAAGGGGGCGTTCGTTTTAGCGATATCTTTTGATTTTTTTATTAAAATTTTATTGTAGCTGATTTTTTTTACTGTAACTGATTTAACTTTTTAGGCATAATTAATTTAAAAAAATATAAAAATAGAAAAAACATGTTAACCCATTAGGAACAATACAAAGGAACACAGGAAAAAAAGAAAATACAAAAAATCTAAAATATCTAAAAAAATTCAAAAAAACATGAAATACTGAATAGTGAAAAAAACAGAAGCTAGAAACTAAAGCCGAAAAAAAACCGAAACGAACGGGGCCTAAGAGGGGAGATACTGTATTCAATAAGTGTTTAGATACAACTACTACAGTGAGTAGTATTTATGTGTTTTATTTTATGATCATTATTGTTGCATGTATTATGATCTAAACTGCATTTCAACCTTGTGGTCTACATGTTTTGCTTTTTGCTATTTGGTGACAAAGCGTGTCAAATTGTCAATGGATACCTTATGTACAAGCAAATCTTTGCTGGGTAAAATGCAAAGGAAGAAAGAATTATTTCAGGTGTGTAGCTAGTCACTTTATGCGTGGTCAGTTTTGTTCGTCTCTATCCAACACTCGACTCTTGCATACACCCGGTAAATATTCTTCCTATGCAAAGAAATAGGTGATAATGCAGCAGCCCTCATGTTTCATTGGATGTATTATGTGACAAAACTTAGACGGTGCCGACAAGCAATAATTGTTGGGATGCGTGTACATCTTTTGTTCTTTTCATTGGATGTATTATGTGACAAAACTTAAAGGGCTGTTTTTTTTACTGCGGCTTAAGGTTTTTAACTGAAATTTTTAAATTTTAGCTGTTTGTAACAGAGATTACAAAGAGAGATACTCGTTTGTGATTTTAGATGGTACAGATATTGGGCTTTTAACGTGCACTATAATAACTTGTAGACTCCATCTTAAAAAAATATCCTGTTTGAAAATTAGATACTATAGTAAAAATCAAAAACTGTTTTGAGAAACTGAAAAAAAATAGACCCTAGGCCGGAACGCGGCAATGGGCTTCTGCGCTTTGCACTGTTGAGCATTTAGTTCACTGTGCACTATTTTATTTTTTTCTCTTTTTTTAGTTTTTTAATATTTTTGTATTTTGTTTTTTTTTCCCGTTGCCTGCAGTGACTGCTGCGGATCCTTTCCAACTGTTTTATTAAAAAAATACCATATGTGTCTAACATTCAACTGTGTACACGTGGTTAGTCGTGATCGTGTCTATCCAACACTCAACTCTTGTGTACACCCCATATATATTCTTCCTGTGCTAAGAAACAGGTGATAATGCAGCAGCCCTACCGTCAACTGTAGGTAAGGGCATGGTCTATATTCGTACAAATTTGAAGAACAAATTCGACCCCTATTTTCTATATACGAGCTGACCGTTACATGCCGTATTTTTCTTTTTTGTACCTCGCAAACAAGAATGGCTTCCTCCATGAAATCTTGCACACATATAGATCATGCCCCTACCTATAACAGATTTTTTCACAAATTATAAAAACTTGTGCGAGCACTTTTAGTGAAATTTACACCTTTTTCACCAAAAAAATTCTCATTTTCACAAGATATGCAACCCATACTTTCTCGAAAAAACAACCCTGTCATGCTTGCATGAAGGGAATATGGTGGGACCTATGCCATTCATGCGTCTTGGAAGTATCAGCGTACAAGACTCGTTGCGTCTGTATTCCCGTGTCCGTTTATGTATACCCTGATCTCGATCGATGTGGGAGAGCGACTGCACAATGTTTTCGTGGGCTCTGCTTTTCTTGTCGTGTCATCACTGCTCTTCAGGTGACTCTGCCATGTTTGTTCCACGTGCCAGGAGCACCAGGGACGTAGCTAAGAAACAGGTGATAATGCAGCAGCTCTAAAGACATGTACAACAGTTAAGATGGCTGCTGTCTGTATATATATACACATCATATATAGATAATAAAAAAGATAGTTTGTACAATGGGCTGTCTATTTAGTTATCTGCAACCTCATCAAAAAAACAACAAAAAAGATAACTTGTAAAAAAGACGGCTTGTACAATGCTCACAACGTCGTCTTTTCGCTTAGGAGCACGAGCGTGGGTCGTCTCTTCGCGAGAGGACGGCTTATGTCTCTCTCTTCCTTAATTACAGTCCACGTCGAATGATTTTGCTATGTTGATATAATAAAGATAGCTGTTATCCCTTCGTTGTATCTGCCCTAATGTGTTTTTGGAAATGTCATATGGCAAAACTTAGATGGCGCCCACGAGGCCACGAGCAATAATTAATGGTATCCTTGTGCACCTTGTGCTGATGGCACGTGAAATGTAAGGTCCTGGACCGCTTGGTTGGCCTGTTGCGCTGTTGGCCCATGCAATGGAAGGGCCCGGACCACTTCGCTGTTGTGTGATGCGGCCCACTTGGCACATTATTTTCACTGTGCTTATTACCTGATTTACATTTTCATTATCGTTAATTGCTTGGATTTGCATTAATTAATTGCTACTGTACAAGATATGTGATAGTTCTTCTTTACCGTAGGATCCGTCCCAAATCACGCACTTCTAGAAGCTGGAATGGTAATATAACATTGAGAGGAAAGAAACCAGATTTGGATCACTGCAAACCGACCCTATAGAAGAATGAACGGGTTAAGGGTACAGTCGCATGCAAAATATAATCTAGCCAAACAAACAAAAGAAGCTAACTTGGATGCAAGCCATGTTCCTCCATAAATTCCTATGTTGAGAATGTCTACAGGTATTTCACGCTCAAGTAGAAGAGTATCAGCTGCTGTCACTAAGAGGGCTAGGAGCCTAAGACCAAAAGAAATCATTGTTCAATGGAAGGTGATCTAGAACAGGAATTACTATTGAAATAACTGCAAGATCTGTTTTACTTTTTGTTTGGACTAACTGCTGAAAACCTAAAATGGGGAAAATGCCAGCATGCAATGCACTTTTTCCTGTTTGATGTCAAGCACAGGGATCGGAATCCCGGCGATTACCGGCCGGTACCGCCAGTTACCGGATTTCCCGCCACCGACCTGGATGGATTAAACCGGCCAGGATGCAAAATATAGCTAAAAATAGCCCTATGTCCCTATATCCCTTGTATAATTTCAAGTTTAAGATAAATCGTGATAAAAATCTTATTGGAGCAGAAAACTAATCATACATGCCTAGTTGCCTACGTATATGCATCGAATTGAACTGTTCATATCATCATGACTACATGATATATAAGGGACAGAGCGAGAGCAACAACAACTTTGGGATCCATATATGTATCTATTGATTGATGACTTTATCTCTTCTCTACGCATCATATGTATCTAAATACAAGTCTAAATCAGGGATCGGATTATCAAGTGCAAAGACTATATTCTAATACAAGTCTAAATAGTTATGATAGAGAACAGAGCTAAATAGTTATTTTATATGCTTGAGGCTTAAAAAACTCTCTTCCACCAGTTTTTCACCGGTTTTCCCGATAACCGGCCGGTTACCGGACCGGTTACCGGTCCCCTCCCGCCCCGCTCGCAAATTCCATTTGACAAATTTCATCCATTTTTTTCCGGGAATACCGGTTACCGGCCGGTTACCGGTACCGCCCGGCGGCCGGGATTTACCCCGGTAACGGGATTTCGAACCTTGGTCAAGCATATCCACGATATCGGGCAACCGGTGCCCAGAATAAGTAATACCAGATAGAAGAATAGCACAATATGTGCTCTCTGAATTATCATAGCTCATATACTGAACAGCTCCCATCAAAGCACTGACTTCTTCAACCTACACTATTTAGGAAATAAACTTTAGCTCGAATCCTTGGTAGGGAAAGCCAACATCTCATCAGCTTCTGTTGCATCGTTAGCTCAGCAAGAAATTGTGAATCTTACGTACCTACTGTAGACATCCTGTGGAACTATAGATCAATCTGCACTAAATTTTCTATAGAGATAACTTGCAATAAAAGAGAACCTAAATTTTCTATTAAAAAAAATAGGCTAAGAATACTTGTAAAAACCACTGAACTAGGGAAGTTTATGCATAACAACTACAAAGTACACTCCTTCGGAATAAAGACATGATACGTTGCAGAGCTGAAATCACTGAACTAGGAGTTTCCTGGATCAGCATCCAACCCTATTATGTCCTCATGGATAATCTGATCAGGCATCTAGCTGTTGCATGCATACATATTATGGAGTAGAAGTGTGAAAGAAGCCACCGCCTGCAAACAACTGAGGCAGCAAACAATTGTTGTGTCACCTGACAAACAAACGTCAAGGTCAAACTCCTGTGACAACAGAGTACACTTAGTCAAAAGCAAAAAACATTAATAGCATAAAGAAAACTGGGTAACAAAATCGCATTAGATTAAAAACACCAGCAGTAACTTTTTATCTATGAAATGCAATAGGCAGTTTTTGGCAATATTGTATCGAGGGAAAGATTGATGGGAAAGACTACCTGTGTACAGTTCAAGAATGGTTACAAAAAGCAGTTAAGTGAGAATCTGAAGCAATATTCTTGAACTAAAAGAGAGAGGGGATAAATGTCATGGCAATGCACTAACATGTATCTCAGGAAAAAAAATAGAAAAAACTGAATGAGACATGGTAATGACAAAGTATTACCTGCTGCACAAATGAATATAGACAACCATCACATGGTAGAGCATGCTGGTCCAAATGCATATTTGGATTTTAAGAAACCTCCCCAAAAAAATTATCTTTGCAAGCATGCCAGTTGGCAAAAACATGTTTCGTTCTCTCCATTCCACCATTCTGGGGATAAGCCGCCATTTTTCCATGAATGAAAGGTCACATGTAAATTACCTGGATGCTGAACATCTAAAAACCCACACATCATCGCAGTGAACATATCACTTGAATAAAATGACAGCAGAAAAAAAAAGACATGTTAACTGTTATCGCATAGAGGCATACCAATATGCATGCAGTTTTACCAATAGCACACAACAATTCACGATCTGTTGACAGGGTATGAAACTCTTATATGCTACTAGACTAATGACAGTAATATGAAATAGGCACCTACACTTGTTACAATTTATTGAATGCAGGATATGAACATACCCACAGATACAATCTATTGAATGCAGGATATGAACGTAGTCTCCAAACAATATGTATTGCATCAACACTAAACTGTGGAAGGAACAAAACTAAATGAGAAAAGTACCTCACGAGGAAGAAGAGATCCACTTGCGAATAAACTTCTCTTGAAAGGAATAGCTCCACTTGCTGCATGAACACCTGGCAACCAGAGAAACTTTGGGTACAATTTCCATAATGAATGGCATGCTTCATAACAATGTACACACATAAACAGACCAAAAGAGAAGGGCACTCACAATCATTTTAATGAATTCTGAAACTACCAATACATTTGAACTCTTGCTTTTCAATCTAGTTTCTTTGCAAACTGCATTAGTGCATTGAGAAAAGTAAGAATTTATCGTGCACATACCGTGAGAGTACAAATAAATGATTGTTTTACTTGGTTTTATGATAAGGAACATCTTTGCAACAAGCTAGCTCAGACCAAAACAAAATTAAATCTGTAGGATACGACACAACTAAAGTTCTAAACCATATTGACAACTAAAGGGGTGAGCACCTAGGAAGCACCAATACAACCCGGAGTTGCCATACGCGTATGCGATACATGCGCGATACGGCGCGATATGGTATTGGCAAGTATCGGCATAATTTACGTATGAAAAAATATAGTTAATCACGATACATATTCGATACGTTCCGATAGCTGTCTATACGTTCTGGCCCAATACTGTTGGAAACAAAGCCCATGAAACCATCTGGCCCATTATCTCTGCCGATATCGGCGGCCACATCGGCGCGGCATGAGCCGACCTCGCGCGATTCTTTCCCGTCCCTAGAGAAGAAACCCTAGAGTTCCTCACCGATTGGTGAGAAGCGTCTGCCGACCAGCGATTCCCGACGACGGTGAGTGGAGGATGGTGGCTTACCCCCATACCCCGGCGGTGTGAGCTCTATTATAAATATTATGTGTATATTCATGAGGCCTAAAGGGCAATATATATAGGGAGTACAAAAAGACATACAGAGAAATATACCATATATAGATATGGAAAGTAAGGCATATAAGGAATCAAATAATAATCATATTCTATTCTTAACACCCCCTCTCAAACTCATGGTGGATCACACATACTGAGTTTGAAAAGAAAATACAAATGTTGTGCCCTTGTTTATGGCTTCGTGAAGAAATCAGCAAATTGTAACTCTAAAGGCATAAACTGTAGAGCAAGTATTCCCTCCTGCACCTGTGAACGAATCTATGAAACATTCACACCAATGTGCTTGGTGAGCTCATGCTTTACTGGATCTCGAGCAAAACTGATAGCACATGTACTATCAGATATAAGGGTCATAGGTCCCCTCACAGATACTCCAAAGTCTGTAAGTAGCCACCTCAACCAAGTAATCTCTGCTGAAAGAGAACAACAATTAGAAGGATCACTAGCCTAGATCGCATCAGAATACGCCGAAGCTGTAGTGAGGTGGAGCTAGGGAAAAACAAATGATAAGAGATGGTTCCACGCAAGTAGCGAAGAACACGAAGAAGATGACTATAGTGAAGATGAATAGGACGAGCCATGAACTGACTCAAGATATGAACAGCATGAACAATATCAGGACGAGTGCTCACAAGATATACTAGACTCCCAACAAGATAGCGATAACAAGTATGATCCTCAAGAAGATCACCATCAGTAGCACGAAGCTGAAGGGAGAGCTCCATAGGAGTCTCAGCAGTGCGGGTATCAGTCAGACCAAACCGATCAAGAAGATTCTGGACATACTTCTACTGGGAGAGGTAGTAACCCTCATGTGTAGAAGAGACCTCAATCCCAAGGAAGTACGTAAGCAAACCAAGATTAGTCATCAGAAACTGCACTGAGATGCTTCTTCACGTATGTGATGAATGAGGAATCGTCACCAGTGATGAGCATATCAACCGCATAGAGAAAAAGCAGTGTCCTACCTCGAGGTGAGATGTGAAAAAATAGAGCAGGATCATGGGTACTAACAGTGAAACCGACAGTGGTAATCTCTGAGGTAAAACGCACAAACCAGGAACGAGGGGCCTATTTGAGACAATAAAGAGCACGACGAAGACGACAGACATGGCCATCTAGAACAGCATACCTAGGTGGTGGCTGCATGCAAACCTCATGCAAGACACCATTAAGAAAGATATTCTTAACATCTAGCTAAGAGATAGACCAACAACGAACAAAAGCAACCGCAATAAGAGTGCGAACAATGATCATATGAGCAACAAGGGCAAATGTCTCATCATAATCACGACCGTACTCCTGCTGAAAACCGCAAGCCGCAAGATGAGCCTTGTAGCGCTCAATAGTACCATCAGACCTAGTCTTAATCTTGTACACCTACTTGCATGTGATAAAACGAGAATGCACAGGTGTTGGCACAATGTCCCAAGTCTCCGTACGTCGAAGAGCATCAAGCTCCTCTGCCATAGCGAGATACCACTCAGAATGAGAAGCAGCCTGACAATAAGAACTAGGCTCAATGACAGAGAGAGCATGCGTTGTCGAAGTAAACCCAAGACGATCAGGAGGCCAAAGGAATGTCCGGTCAAGAAGAGCCTAACGAGGAGCATCATTAGAGGAATCAACCTAACAAGGACGTTTAGAGGACGTTGAGGTAGCCAGCGGTGATGGCTCCGTAGCCTCTACCGTTGCCTTTGCCATTGTGCCACTACCAAGTTCTGGGACAGCAGCAAAAAGAAAGCAATCTGCCCTTAATTTCAATATTCCAGCACCAAAAGCAAAGCAAAACAAGTCCATTGCTGCTATGCTTTGACCAAAACCTGAAGATGTGGTTGAGCAAAGACATACCAAGAGCACTTCTCAATATACCTTGGAGTCAAAGATGATGACCAAAGAAGAAAGACATGTTGTAAACATGCATGTATCCAAGTTCTTCTATGAGTGTGGCATACCATTTAATGCTGCAAACGCAAGGAGCTTCGAGGTTATGTGTGAATCCATTGGGCAATACGGTCCTAGTTATAAGCCTCCTAGTTACCATGAGCTGAGGGTACCCTTGCTTAAGGAGAACGTTAAAGAGACAAATACATTGAGGGAGAAGCATGAGGAGGCTTGGAAGCAATATGGCTGCACACTCCTGTCGGATGGATGGACAGATAGAAGAGGACGTCATTTGATAACTTCCTTGTCAACAGTCTGAAGGGGACTTTCTTCTTAGAGTCTATTGATGCATCAGATCAAACACATGATGCAAGGATGCTAGCAGATTTGCTAGAGAAGAGAATTGAGAATGTTGGCAAAGAGAAGGTGGTTCAAGTTGTCACCAATAATGGTGCTAACTACAAGGCAGCAGGCAAACTTCTAATGGAAAGGATTCCTACACTGTTTTGGACCCCTTGTGCTGCGCATTGCTTGGAACTTATGTTGGAAGATATCGGGAAGCTAAAGGAATTTAAGAAGCCTATTGCACGTGCCAAATGTGTCACCACATTTATTTATAGACGTGATAGGCTTCTTAGTGCAATGAGGGAGAAGACAGGTGGGAGGGATTTTGTGAGACCTGCAGCTACTCGTTTTGCCACATCTTTCCTTACTTTGCGAAGTTTGCATAAACACAAAGATGCTTTGAGATATCTATTTGTTGGTGAAGATTGGACTAGGGCTAAATTGGCAACCACAGAGGCAGGTAAAAGTGTGTATGAAATTATCCTTTCTAAGGAATTCTAGAATTCAGTTGAAGATTGCCTAAGAGCTTCACAACCACTACTTGTTGTGCTGAGGGTGGTTGATGGAGATGAGAAGCTCGCCTTGCCGGAGGTTGCCACATTTATGGCTCAAGAAAAGGAGAAAATCAAAGCAGCTTTCCCTACCCAAAACAAGTCAAAATTGCTCAAGAAAATCATGAACATTATTGACACACGTTGTGTGAAGCAAATGGACCAAAAATTGTATGGGGCTGCACTCTTCTTGAATCCAGGAAAATTCTTTCCCATCGTGAAAAGAGACGATGAAGCATATGTTGGTGAGCTAAGAGAAGCATTCAATGATGTGCTTGCAAAAATGATGCCTGATGTCGATCTTCGAAACAAGATTGATATGCTAGCCATTCTCTACAAGGACCAACGAGGAGAAGCATTTTCAAATCAATTAGCAATCCAAAACCAGGAATCAAGGAATCCTCGTAAGTTCTATAGTGTTGCACACACCTTTTCAATTCTTTGTGTATTCAATATTAATTAACTAGAGTCTCTTATTGTCATTTTAGTTGATTGGTGACATGCATATGGTGGCCGAGCCATAGAGCTACAAAGATTTGCGAAGCGTATCGTTAGTCTTTGCTGTTCATCCTCCGGTTGTGAGCGCAATTGGAATACCTTTGAGTTTGTAAGTAAATTTGCCAAACCATTCTTTTTCAACTCTCAATTTGTAGCTACATATGTGCTAAAGCAGCAATTTATTTACTTTGTTTGTTTTGATTTCTATAAACTATTTGTAGATCCATACCAAAAAAAGAAACCAGTTAGAGCACCAAAGATTGAACGATTTGGTCTATGTTCAATATAACCAAATGATGAAAAGCTAGAAAGCACCGATACGCCACTGTAGCGCCGTACCCATACGCGATACGTATCCGATACGGCAATACGTCCCGATATGGTATCTGTGGAGTATCGATGAATTTTAACCAAAAAAAATTAAAAATACACCGATACGTGAGCGATACGAAACAATACGTGAGCGATACGGCGGCCCAACTCAATTCCAGCCCAACAGGAGATGGCCCAACGAGACGGCCCAACGGGAATAAAACAATCGCCTCGCCTCCTGTCGCTCCCGAAACGGCGAAACCTAATCCTTCCCCGACTCCCCCAGCAGATCCGCGTCGATCCCGTCGCCTCATCCTCCGCCGCCACAGGCCGGAGGCCACCGGCCATCCGCCGTCGATCCCGTCGCCTCTCCCAGCTCGTGGTGATCCGCCACCTCTCCCTTGTCCTCCGCCGCCACTGGCCGGAGGCCACCGGCCATCCGCCGTCGATCCCGTCGCCTCTCCCAGCTCGTGGTGATCCGCCGCCTCTCCCTCGTCCTACACCGCCACTGGCCGGAGGCCACCGGCCATCCGCCGTCGATCCCGTCGCCTCTCCCAGCTCGTGGTGATCCGCCGCCTCTCCCTCGTCCTACACCGCCACTGGCCGGAGGCCACCGGCCATCCGCCGTCGATCCCGTCGCCTCTCCCATCTCGTGGTGATCCACCACCTCTCCCTCGTTCTCCGCCGCCACTGGCCGGAGGCCACCGGCCATCCGCCGTCGATCCCGTCGCCTCTCCCAGCTCGTGGTGATCCGCCGTCTCTCCCTCGTCCTACGCCGCCACTGGCCGGAGGCCACCGGCCATCCGCCGTCGATCCCGTCGCCTCTCCCAGCTCGTGGTGATCCGCCGCCTCTCCCTCGCTACAGTCACTTGGAGGTCGCCAATCCCGTCGCCGATCCCATCGCCTGGAGGTCTGCCGCCTCCCGGTAGCGTGGAGGTCCGCCGCTCTCCTCGCCGCACCGCGCCTCCCCGATCCCTCTCGCCTTGTTGTTGATAGTGTGGTGGTCGTGTGAGTTAGCCAATCCCGATCCAAACTGTTGCTTCATCTGCTTCAATCGACAATGCTTAGAAAGTTTTCGGTGATGAATACCTGGTTGTGTATTACTTATTACCAGGTGATGAACTGATGAATACTTGCTTCAATCGACAATACTTATTACTTGTTGTGTATTACTGTCTCATGCTCATTAAGTGTAGTAGTGCTACATTTGTTATTTGCACTGTGTTATTTGCACTGGTGGTAGTAATGCTACATTTTACTGGTGGTAGTAGTGCTTGACTGTGTTTATCAATCAAATTTTGTATGGTGCAACCTTGGAACAATTAAATTTGGCCTTGTGCCTTGCAAGTTGTAACCTTAACATATTCTTAACTTCTATCAACCTATGTTATGTTATATTGCAAAGAATGTTATCTAATTGGCTAATTCTCTATGATCTATTATTTACTTGTTCACTAATATGAGGTCATACTTTGGTTTGTCTAGGTCAAACCATGGATTACAAGAAGTCTTGCAACTGGGATCAAAAGTTGTGAAACTGCCAACTACCAAGTGGTATGCCATTCAAACTTTGCAATTTTTATTTTCTTTCATTACTAGCCAAGTATTGATAAAATGATAGTTATACCATTGGAAACTTGTTTACAATTTGTTTATTTTTACTTGCCGTATCGACGTATCCTTGTTTTTGGAAAATATCGTATCGCCGTATCCGTATCGCCGTACCCGTATCGCGTATCGGTGCATCCTAATGAAAAGTAGGTTTGAAAAGCGGCGTGAGAAAGGCGACAACTATGACCCTTTAGTCATAGATGAATTTGATTGGGATAATGAATGGGTTAACCCATTGGTCGAACCGATTCAAAGTCACCGTGGATGTGATGACCTTACATGGGAACATATTGATGAAGCTGTTGGTGCATCACGCACGCTTCAAGGTCACAATCTTCCTAGAACATTAAAAACGGGTGATGTCATAAGCTATTCTCGGCGTCACACTTCTAGTTCTACAAGAAGGGTGATTGAAGAAGGTGAGCCACACTCAAATTCGGACACTGAAGATGAGGACGAAGATTTTGTTTTTGATGACGATGAGGTTGATGATTATGGTGAAGCTCCACCTGATGAAATGGAGAGTGATGGCGGGAATATGGATGGCAATAATTTGGATGCATTCGAGATAGATGATTATTGAGAAATGAGTGCTAGATTGTTGGTGTTTTGATCTTTTTGGTTGTGTGTAGTGTGCGACTTCTAAGCTACTCCAGTATTACTTATTCAGTTCTCTTTCAAAACAATGATGTTCAATTACTGATGTTATTGCTGATTTGCTATGGACTTATGAACTATGTCACTATGGTTTCATTTGTCATGTAATCATGTTTAATTTCCATTGATACTGTTGTCTTGTTTTCATATTTTGTATGTACAATTTGTAGCTACATATTGATAACTCAGAAGACTTGTTCTCGTAGTCAATCTTTATTGATGTTTCAGTTTGTCTTTAGGTAGAGACGTGGAGTACAGGTCAACATTATGTGATACTGCAGTCTGCAAAACTACAATTCAATTTTCAGAACTACAATTCAATTTTCAAAACTACGTGCAGTCTGCAGAACTTCTGTTCATGATTGGTACCCTCATATTTAGTTTCAATTTTCATATTTGATTTCATCAAACAAGCAAGTTTGTCACTTCAATTTATTGGAAGGTGTTAACAGTTTACTAACATACTAAGTTTTGCTCCATGGCAGCAATGCTATTAGATGGGACTCAATGGGAGCTACATGCTACTTGGAAGAAGAGCAAAGTTAGCAAACAATGGACAATGTCGTCAAGGTATGCCATTCAACATTCATGTTTTCTAGCTGCACCATTATTCATGTTTATTTGCTTTGTTACATAGTTAAAATAGTCACACTCTATGTTCAACAAATTTGCTGCCATAAAAGGTTAGGATGTGAGTATGGCGTCGCCTCGCCGCACGCCATAATTGCCTAAAAGGTGTAAAGGTAGTCAGGCGCCTCGCCTCGCCTTATCGCCGTGATAACCTTGGTAGTCTCTTTTCAATTTTTTATTTTCAAATACATATATACTTGTCGTATCGTTGTATCCTTGTTTTTGAAAAATATCATATCGCCGTATCTGTATCGCCATACCCATATCGTGTATCGGGGCATCCTAGGTGAGCGCAAACGCAGGAATCTTCATCATAATTCATAAATTTAAGACAATGCATCAAAGAACAAGGGTTGCATCCTACTAAAGCCAAGCCTGAAGGGAACAATATAACAAAGTTAATAGCATGGTTGTCACGGCGTCGCCAAGTTGTCGCCTTGGTGTCGTCTAGGCATCGTGGAGGTCCAGGGGGGACACCATGGAGGTTCACGGCGACTTGGCTAGTTAGGCAAAAGCCCAGGATTTCTGGTCGTCCATGGCGTCACCAAGTCATCCATGATGACTTCCTGGGCGGCTGCCTTGTCAGGTGAGATGTGTGTGTACAAGTGAGTTGTGACTAGAGAGACGTGACTACCGTGAAGTGAGTGAGAGGACAAAAGAGAGGCGACTCGCCGACTTGGGATGGAACCCTAGCCGCCATTGCCACCACTCATCGTGCCGGCTGTCTGTGCCGCTCTCATCCAAGATCCCTCTGGCGAGATTCCCTCCCTCCCCACTCCCTCTGCCACCAGCCAAGGTCTCCATCCGCAGCCAAGGTACTCTTCTTCTACCTATTGCCTGTCAAAGACAGTGCTTGTGAAGATCGTAAAGATCAGAATGATGTGGTGATCCTAAGGTAAGCCTAATTCAGTTTCCTCATCTGAGAAGAGGTGGAGCTCGCTGGGGGGCAAACACCGTGCGAACTATTCGCTTGGTTAATTTATCAGAGCATTATCAACTAGTAAATTACCTCGCCCCTACATAAAATTCAAGTAGGTTTCTGAATCAGCGACACAGAGATGCCATCGACAGGTTAGCACAATACAATCATCTCAAGAAACTCATCATTTTCTCTCTTGCAAGAACACAAAAGTCATTTCGAAGCCCAACACTTATCTACCACTCTAGCCCGTACCTTCCAACAATTGCAAGAAACAGTAGTTGCAGGTTGCCAAGCATATGCCTATCCGAATTCTGAAAATATAAGCGGAGACGATTCGATACCATGTCACCCGGAAAAGAAGTCCTGCAGGCCCCGGACGGCCAAGACGCGGTCGGAGAGCTCGGCGAGGAGCGCGTTCACGGAGAGCAGCGCGGCGGTGGACCCCGCGATGACCCGAGGACCACGCCTGTGGTGCCCAACACCTTCCCGGCCGCCGGCCACTCGATCTCCGCCATCTCCTGCGCCGCGCCGCCCCGCCCCACCACCCGGCGCCCCCCGAGGCGGCGGCCTCCGCCTCCTTCCGCGCCCGCAGAACCTCCTTCAGCTCCGCCGCCACCACCGCCTCCTGGCTCTTTTCCGTAGATGCCGCCTGCTCCTCCTCTGTGCCCTTCGCGGCTTCGCTCGCCGCCGCCGACGGTTCTTGTTCTTGTCCCTTGTTGGCGGTGTCCTTGGACGCGGCGGCGAGGCGGCCGCACCCGGGGACAGAGCGGGAGAGGGAGAGGGAGGGAGAGCGGCGGGTGGAGAGGGAAGGGCGCACAGTGGGGTGCGAGGGGGCCGGGGCGAGGAGGTGGGGGAATGGGGTGGTCGGCGTGGTCGCCATGGCTGCTGTTTGGTTGGTTCGGCTGCTGGAACGAGGTCTCTCGCGGCGTCAGAGATAAGAGTCGAGGGGATGGATGATTCGCATCACCTCCTCTGAAGCCGTCCGATCTGAAATCAGCGGCCGCGATCGAGGCAGAGGGCTGAGGCTTCTCGACTTCGTCAGCGACGCGTTCCAAAAATAACTTTCCAGCTCAATCCTAACCATCGACCTGAATCTTTGATACGCGTAAGATAAATGAGACAACCAAAAGAACCCGTAATGCGTGACTGTTTCTGACTGAATAATAAAATGCATCTGGCAGCAGCTAAAGCTGCATAGGTTTACTTCAGAAAGAACAAAGGATATTTCGTTTTGAATCCACAGTATTAACTCACTATGTTTCTAAAGGTTCGTGAATGATTCAGAGCTGTAATTACATTTCGTTTCGTCATCAGAACACCTGCTCATATTCTAAAAAGAGTAACAGCTATGATCCACATGTACTCGTTTTGAATGGAAATTCGAAATTTGTTTGGCCATCAGCATGTCCGATCAAAAACCGCTCTATAGCTTCAATAAGCGTTGCCACCAATATCCATCTCATGAATTATAAATCTAGCTGCAAATAAAGCATGTAATGCCTCGCCTGGAAGAAGACTATTGTAAATGGCAGAAATGTAGTGTCATCCTGGGTATAACAGATGCCAAAGATGGGCATTCTTCTTGAGATTTGATCCAGCAAAAGTTCAACATTTGCCTGTAAGGTTTTGTCCATTCGCAGGCCAATGTAGAGCAGGCATATTTTCTTCGTAACCACCACTCGTTTAGATTTCTTCAGTTAGTACGGCAACTGGCAGGGGATTTCTCCAGCACAGATTGGTCACGTTTCCATTGGAGATGATAACTAGAGGACTGCTTTGGACTGACCCCTTTCGGAAATGGTGGTGAGTTCCGTGGCTGAAGAGGCCTCCCAGTCTGTTGAACAGATGCCAGAAATCCTGCAGGTGCGTCTGCTTTGCGCATTACCTGAAAATAGGAGATGTTAATAGGATAAGAACATTTTGCGCATTACCTGAAAATACGAGATGTTAATAGGATAAGAACGTTGATCACAAGTTGTAATTTGAATCAGGTACACTACTGCTGAGAATGTACTAGTAAACACCAAAGAATGCCATTTTGAAGATAGAATTTTTCTTTTTTGAGGAAGATGGGAGTTGAAGTAAGAAGTAAAAGAAAACGAAGGGAAGCCATATAGTTATCTTTGTGGTTACAGGCACAGGACTTAAAAAAAGGTACAGTATAGCATCGAATACAATGAGCTTGATGAAAAAAGGGAGTCGTACTGTGAGAACTCTAGATAAAAATGATGTCCCGCTCAAAGATACAGCCTTCTCAACAGATTCCTTGTCAGCAAAAGTAACATATGCAGCCCTGCAGGGAAACATCAACAAGAATTAACAACAAACGAAGAGGACATAGATGCCACAGGTAGAAGTTCAACGTACATACCCTTTAGGGTGGCCAGTATATGCATCTGCCAACATGTTGGTCTTAAGCACAGTCCCACACTTAACAAAATGCATTGACAATGCTTCCTTTGCTGCCGCAAAATGTACCTAAAACAATCATCCAGATGAGGTGTATGTGCTGCTGAGATTTCATACTTTACATTTAGATGTGTACATGCTGCTGAGATTTCTTACTTCACATTTAGTTGTATATGTGCTGCTGAGATTGTTCACTTTACATTTAGTTTATTCTTTGAATTTACTTCTACAAAATAACTACAATGAAGGAAAGCAAGGAATTGTGGTGACATCAAGAGAGAAAAAGAAAATAACAAGATAGGTTCATTTTACATACATTTGTCACGAGAACAGTTCTGGAGTCAGCATCCTCCTCTAAATTAGCATGGGAACCTAAGGAAAAGCATAATTTGATTAGACCTTAAAGTTTAACCTCATCTGTGATATCTGAAGAATATTAAAAGTAGGGCAATCGAGCTAGTAAAAAAATATAAATGTACTGAATATATGGGGAAATCCACCAGTCACAAATATGTCGTTTTGGATTGTAGTCAAACTTTCAAAATTTTGACTATAAATATCTTCTAAAATATTTAAATTGGATATATGAAAATCATGTGTAGATTTGTCTCGAAAAGTACTTTCACAGTATTATAATTTTATTGGTTTTTAGAAATATAGTACTAGTGGTCAAAGTTTTGTTTTGGAGATTGTCGTCAAGGTTCGAAATCCCGCTACCGGGGTAAATCCCGGCCACGGGCGATACGATGTATCGCCGATTCTGCCCGGTAACCGGAAATCCCGGATAAAAATCGGATAAAATTTGGCAAATGAATTTTGTGGTAGGGGCGGGAGGAGACCGGTAACCGGACCGGTTACCGGAAAAACCGGTGAAAAAACCAGAAAAACCGGTGAAACCGGTGGGACACAAAGCCTATCAATCTGCTTTGCTGTCGCTTGCACTCTGTTGCTACTGCTTGCTCCTCCTCTTCTTCTTGCCGCCGCTTGTTATTGTTGTTACTGCTGCTTTGCTGCTTGCTGCCATCGCTGTCGCTACTTCATTTGCTTCTTCTGGTGCTCTCTCTCCTCTCCCTCCTGCTTTCCTCCTGTTGCTTTAAGCCTCAAGCATATGCAATAATACTAGCGCATGCAATGGACTGGGGGCTGTCCTTGGGACCCAGGGCTGTCCATTAACTGTCCTTGGGACTGGGGGCTTGAGCAATTAAGACTCGGGATGCCCCTGCATGCTCCTCTGTAGACGCCAGCTCCATGCAGCGCATGCAACGAAGCAGCCGCCACGGTAGACGAGGGGGCTGTCCATTAACTGTCCTTGGGACTGGGGGCATGAGCAATTAAGACTCGGGATGCCCCTGCTACCCAGTGTCTTAGGAATGGTGTTTGAAACAGAAGCCAATCCAATGACTGGCTCTCTCTCCCCGTATTGTGCCTACAATAAAGCCTGGTCAAAACAGGCTCCCAATAAGCGAAGCATCCCTCAGCAAATGCATCCTTACTGACACACCATGACTCCAAATCCTAAACAATCTCCTGAAGGACCCCTTCACAAAGATCTGAAGGATTGTTGTGCCAAAAATATCCTGACGGCTATTTTTTCAGAAATTCCCGAAAGATCTCACCTAGGTGAGTTTTGATATTTTTTTTTTGGAATCGGATTTACATTTTTAAGTGCATAGTTTAAGACATTTTCAAAAATTCCAAAAGCCACTGGCTGGCTGCTGCCGCTGCTGCTTTGCTCTCTCCTCTCCCTCCTGCTTTCCTGCCCAATAATACGATGCACTGCTAGCTTTTCTCCCCCCACATGCAGAGAATAATTTACTTCACATGCAACAAACAAAAGTACTACTTTCTCATGCCTATGGGCCCAAAATGTTTCTAACCAGATTCTTAAGCATCCAATGTAGCTACAATGCCCCCTAGAACCCATTCAAACATCCATAAATTCAATTTTTTTAAATTTGAATCTCGGCCGGTTTTTTCTCTCACGGTCTTCACCGGTAAAACCGGTTACCGGCGGTAACCGGCCGGTTACCGCCGGGATTTCGAACCTTGATTGTCGTTATCCAAAACGATATGTATTAGTAACCGAAGAGAGTAAGAAAAAGTCAATATTACATTGCTTGACCCCCTAAACTTATAAAACCGGGCCACTTGGTCCCTAGGCTGGTTTTAGAGGTGGTTTTGCCCAAGGTTCCAAAAATGGGAACCGGGGGGCATACCAGAGATGACCAGTTTCAGTTACCGGTCGGTAACTAGAAAAAAAGGTCAAATTTCACGAACCAAAATTTGAATTTGACACTAGTAACCGAAAAACCGGCTGGTTACCACCCAAAAAACCGGAGAAAAACCGCTAAAAACCGGATTTTCAAATTTGAAATTAGAAATTCCTAACACATTCATAGCAGAAAGTATGAAATCAAGCACGGGAGGTGCATACATCTTTCTAATACATTCCATTAGTGTTAAACAATGTAAACATCATTAGAAAAACCAATTTGTACATTCAAAATTTTAAATTTGAATTAAATAAAAAACCGCCGGTTTTTCATTTCCCGGTTGCCATCGGGAAATCTGGTTACCAGTCGGTTTGCCAAACCTTGGTTTTGCCCCCTTGGATGATGACAGATCAATTCATCATAGCTGACATACATGCGAGCGTGGTCATGTGGATGATGATATGGACAACTTATTTTCAATGCTGGTTCAGTAAATCAAATAAAAGAAGAGAAAATCTCATTTTCATTTCCAGCAACCTCCCAAATCCAAGATTACAGCACCGCCTTCATCCTCGCAGTTGGCTCACCTTCAACTCCATCCTACCCCCCCCCCCCCGGCGCGCGCGCGCCCCAAGCCATGCTTCCCCAACGATGCGGGTAATGCGGCACAAGTAACATGAGAGTTTGAGACAACTTCCTGGCGGTGCGCATGTCGAGACCCAAATATGCAAATCCAGACTCTCCTATGTTTTCTGCACCAGTTCAAGATCACACTAGTGCATACAATGGAAACATAAATGAAATATCGGCTATAATCACGATTAACTAAGAAAGACATAAATATTATTAATTATCAGAGTAACGATCTTATGGCCAAACTTACAAGTAATAGCCTAAAGGGCTTGACAAAAACTAGCAATGGCAAACAAAGATAAACACAGTGACCATTTGACTAGGGAGCAATGTCCTAATCCGTGAGTGGCACAATAGCTCTCCCACCATTCTGCAACAATAGCCTCAAGCTGGTGAGTAGCGTAGAGCTCTCTCAGTCAGTTCGTATATTGAGCAATGTTTAGCTTCTTATCCACTGATGACAAAAACCCATGTTATGGTACACCCATTTTATAACTGTGGCCACGATTCAATATTTCATTAAGTTAAAATTAATTATTTGATCCACATGTGATAATGAGCCCAACGGCGAACTTCAGCTAAACGGCGACGACTAGCCTCAGCGAAGCGCAGACAAGGAAGACGGGATCAAGGTGAACCTTGGGGTGAAGACGGTGAGATCGGAGATGCTCTGGCGAAGATGCAATTGCTCGCAAAAGTGGAAGGAACGGCAGCGACTGGAGGCTTGAATTCCGACGACTTGGCGCAGTCCCTTACGACGGCTTCGGCTCGAGAAGATGCGGGCAACCCAATTAAGCTTTAACTAATTTAAGAAAAATCAAAATGGTTATTTTTAATTTAAAAGCTTCGAAAAGACTTTGAAAACCAGGATGTTACGGTGCACGAAGCACAGCTTCCTGGTGGCGGTGTGTAGCTACAGCTCGGCAGCACATGCAACTCCAACAACACGTTGTTGGGGAAGCAGACACAGAAGGGCTCACTATAGACGATGAAGAGAACAACTAGGGTTAAGCAAAGATCAATCAGCAGCAACCGAGCTATGGTGGGGAAGGGGATGCAGGTTTGATAGCCAAAGAGGGGGGAGTGGAGGTGGGCAGGCACAACCAATTTGAAACAAATTGAGCAGAGTATTTTCTGGACTGGGTTGGCGACCGAATCGAGATCGCAGTGTTGCTGGTTAACGACAGTTATGCGGGTGGCAGCACGGTTAGGAAAGTGACAGCGTATCGGTCATCCCAAGTCCAAGCACAAGCTGCAGTAGCCATGGCACTGCTTAGATATTGCTAGGGGTGCAAACGGAGTAGGTAATTTCCATCCGACCAACCAGCCAAAGGCCTTTGTAGCGAATTCGAAAGGGAGAAATAGGTATCCGACACCATCCATGTTCGATTCCGATTCCGAAAAATGTAGAATAGGATACAAGATGAGCGGTATCCAGGGTTCAAAATCCCAGTGATAACCGACTGGTTACCATCAATAACCGGTTATACTGGTGCCAACCAGTAGAATAGAATGTATTAGGAAGATGCATGCACCTCTTGTGCTTGACTTCATACTTTTTGCTATGAATGTATTAGGAATTTTCAATTTTTGAATGTAAAAGTTAGTTTCCCTAATAATGTTTACGTTATTTAACACTAATGGGATGTATTAGAAAGATGCATGCATCACCCGTGTTTGACTTTATGCTTTTTGCCATGAATGTATATTTCCATTTTTTGAATATAAAAATTAGTTTCCTTAATGATGTTTATATTGTTTAACACTAATGGAATGTATTAGGAAAATGAATGCACCTCCCGTTAGGAATTTGAATGTGTTAGGAATTTCCAATTTGAAATTTGAAAAACCGGTTTTTAGCGATTTTTCCGGTTTTTAGCGGTTTTTCTTTGGTTTTTTGCACGGTAACCGACCAGTTTTTCCGATTACCGATTTCAAATTCAAATTTTGATACGTGAAATTTAACGATTTTTTCTGGTTCTGGCCAGAATCGCAATTAGCGTGATCAGCGATATTCCCCGGTTCCGAGTTTTGGAACCTTGGCGATATCCATCCATACCCGCTCTAATTGCACCACTAATCCAATATCCTATGTAGGGGTGCAAACGAAGTGGAGGATTTCTGTACAACCGACCAACCAAAGGCTTTTGGAGCAAATTCGAAGGGAGATGGGTATCCGGCACTATCTGTGTCCGACTCCGAGAACAAAATGCGGAATAGGATACAGGATAAGCAATATCTGTCAATATACGCTTCGATTGCACCCCTAGATGTTGCTATTGCTTTTCCATGGACAGTCGCTGGAGGGTAGTCACTGGTCGCTGACAATGGAGTTTAAAAAAAGGATGAGAGAGAAGAGGGAGAGGGGAGTTTTCTGTTCTATTTATTCCGATTGCTGTCTGTCTGACAGCATGGCGAATCTACTGTCTATGAGGTTAACTGGTCAGTTTTACATGTTTTAGGGGTAGGGTAGGATGTGTGGTTTAATAGTTGGGGCCAACTAGAAGCAGCATCAAAATTCAAGGGGTAATATAGACTTTTTCCTACAAATTATATGACCTTGAGCAGGCTAAGAACATAACAAATAATATTTGGAGGCCAACCAATTGTATATGGGCATGTTCTTTTCAGCTTCTCAAAACGGCTTTTGGCTTTTGCTACAGTAACCAACTTTCAGATGGAGTTTACAAGTTAATTATAGCACACGTTAAAAGCTCAACATCTGTACCATCCAAAGTCACAAGCGAGTATCTCTTTCTCCGTAATCTCTGTCGTAAACAGCTAAAATTCAAAAATTTCAGCCAAAACCCATAAGCCGCAGCCAAAAAGAACATACCCTATATATGAAGGAACAAGAAGACCAGATAGGAAATGTAACAATTGTCAATTTATTATAGCACAAACAATTGTCAATTGTATATTATGCACTAAACATTGAAGATGGATTTGAATTGTGATAAAAAAATCAACAATAGCAGTAGCATCCATTAAATGGTTTAAAACATGATTGCTTAGCATAGGTTCGTGCATCAACAAATCAAGTGCTGAAAATTCAAGTTTTCATATCTTCAAAAGTGAGTACCCATTTGTTCAATTATCAAGTGTGTTGGGACAGTTACCAAGTTTTCCATCAGCACGCAGGAAAGAATTACAATTGATCTATTATTAATTTCTTAGACAAATACTAATTTTATGTTATCAATTTCTACATGGAAATTTTCTATACCGACTACCATATGTTAGACAGCATATGTGCTCCCATGGGCCTTGGGCCTTCATAGGATTAGGGTTAAGCTCTCATAGGCAAGCATCACCGTTGATTGATTCATAGGCAAGGATCACCACCAAACCCTAGGTCTTCCTTGCCTATATATATGTGTAACCATTCACTCTTCATATATCATCAATCAATTAAGTGCAATAACTTCTCTATCATGGTATCAGACGCCTAGGTTTTTTTTCCGCTACCCTAGCCTTCCTACAGCGCGCCTTTGGTCGCGCGTGCATTCGCTCGACGCCTCGAGAGCTCGAAAGACATCCGCCTCTTCGCGCGCTTCCCGCTCGCTGCCGACGTCCGAGCGACCGCCTCTCCGACCGCTTCTTCGCCTCTTCGACGCGCTTCTCCGCCCGCTGCTTCGACGCCGCCTCTCTGCTTCGACCAATCCGCCGAGCGGTCTCCCTCCTCGTCTACTCGCTGCTCTCCGATCGATCCACCGAGCGGCCTCGCCTCTCAGCTTCGACCGATCCGCCGCTTCTCCGCATCCTCGACGGATCTCTCCGAGCCTCTCCGACCGGATCCCCTCCGAGCCTCTCCGACCGGATCTCTCCTCCCCTGCCGCCATGCCTGGGTCTGCTCCTCCGCCCACCTCCTCGCTGGCTGCTGCTCTGCAGCAGCCGCCGGCGTAACGCGCGGCAAGAACCGCTGGCAGCGCGCGCTGCGTCGCCGACACAGAGCCCGCCCGAGCAGCCGAGGAGCGCCGCCGCCATCTGCCGCCGCCGCGACGCCACCCTCCAGCGCGCCCAGGCCGCCGAGCAGGAGACCGCGGCCGCGGCCCAGGAGCGCGACGCCACCGCCACACGCACCCGTACGCACTCACCCGCGCCGCTCGCGAGCGAGAAGTGGCCGAGGCCGCCATCCAGCACGAGGACGATGCCGCCTCCTTTGCCGGCGATTCTGACGACCTACGCTCGCATCCCGGCGGCGGTAGTCCTCGTCAGGCGCTCCGGGACGTCCTCTTGGCTCACGAGGCCGCCGCCATCATCAACCTCCACGCCCAGGCCGTCGGTGTCCAGAACATCCGCGCCCTCGTCCCCGCCGTCCTCGACATGGAGTCCAACAACTACACTCGCTGGCGCCACCAGATGCTTCTGGTTCTTGGGAAGTTCTCTCTCCAGCGCCATGTTCTCGCCGACGTCGCCGACCGCACCTACCCCGACTGGGGGAGCGCATGGACTGCGTCGTCATGACGTGGCTCTTCGGCACCGTCTCCCCCGATCTCGAGGAGATTGTCCGGGAGGATCTCGCCACTACCCGCTCCGTCTGGCTCGCCCTGGAACACCAGTTTCTCGGCAATCACGAGCAACGTGCACTCTACCTCGACGCCGCCTTCCGCAACTTCGTCCAGGGTGACCTCTCCATCACCGACTACTGCCGCAAGTTCAAGTCCATGGCCGATACCCTGGGCGACTTGGGCGAGGTCGTCACTGATCGCACGCTCGTCCTCAACATCATCCGCGGCCTCAACGAGCGCTTCACTTCCATCGGCATGCACCTCCAGCGTGGGCGCCCGTTCCCCTCCTTCCTGGACGCTCGGAACGACCTGCTGCTCGAAGAACTCAACATGGCTCATCGCCCGACGCCTTCACCAACCGCTCTCCTTGCTTCTGGTGCTGGCGGCACTACTGGTCCTCTTCATCAGCAATACAGTAAGCTCGTCCCTTCACAGCAGCTCCCCAGCAGCACCTCCAGGAACTTCGGCAAGGGTGACAAGCGCGGCTCATGCGCGGCAAGGCAAGGGCGCGATCGCAGCGCGCCGCCGGTCCAAATTTCGCTACACAAAGCAAGATCACCGAGCGCAGGCTCCGCCAGGTGGTTCGTGGCCCAGCTTCTACAAGCCTTGGTCTGGCTCCATCAGCATGTGGCCCAGGAATCGTCCTCCCCTGGCTCCTCTACCGGCTGCTCGTCCTCCCTGCCGCCCCTGCGCACTCGTGCGCAGCCTTGTGGCCGCACCTGTGGGCGATGGATCGCCTCTCGGCTACTACCATCCCATGGCTGGCATGCCTTCCTGGGACTCGCAGGCGCTGGCTTCCTCGTTCAACACCATGTCACTGACTCCATCTCAGCAACATGACTGGATCTTCGACACCGGCGCCACCTCGCATATGACCTCTGACGCCGGTACTCTCTCCCACACTTCTTCCCCGCGGTATCCTATTCCACCTTCCATTGTTGTCGGTAACGGTTCTTTACTTCCCGTCACCTCCATCGCACACGACTCACCTTCCCGATTCCTTATGTCTTAATAATGTTCTTGTTTCCCCTGGTCTTATTAAGAACCTAATTTGCGTTCGTCAGTTCACTACCGACAACAATTGTTCTGTTGAATTTGACCCCGCTGGTTGTTCTGTGAAGGATCTGCAGTCCAAGAGAGTGATTACCAGGTGCAATAGCTCTGATCCGTTGTACCCTCTTCACCGATCTGGCGCGCTCTCCCTTCCTGCTGCACTCCTCACCACCACTGCCGCGTCCACTCTATGGCACCGTCGTCTTGGTCATCCTGGATTTGAGACTCTAGCCAAACTTATGCCTTGTCATAAAGAAATTAGATCATCTATATGTCATGCTTGTCAGCTCGGGCGTCATGTTCGCCTTCCTTTCCCTATGTCAGCATCTCGTGCCTTACATATTTTTGACCTCATACACTGTGATTTATGGACCTCACCAGTTCCTAATGTATCGTGTTTCAAATATTACTTGGTCATTCTCGACGATTGCTCGCATTACATGTGGACGTTTCCCTTACGCCTCAAGTCTAACACTTTTGCAACTCTGTATAATTTCTTTTCTCTTGTTTCCACTCAGTTTGGCTGCACCATCAAGTCCGTTCAATGTGACAACGGGCGCGAGTTTGACAACTCCAGCACCCGCACCTTCTTCCTCACCCACGGCACTCACCTCAGAATGTCGTGTCCTTACACATCTGCTCAAAATGGGAAGGCTGAGCGAGCCATCCGCTCCCTCAACAATGTTGTTCGGTCCCTCCTCTTCCAAGCTTGTCTTCCACCTCGCTATTGGATCGAGGCACTGAACACTGCCACCATGCTCCTCAACATCTTACCAACCAAAACACTGCGCTCCCGTACGCCCCATGAAGTCTTGATTGGCTCTCCGCCAGCGTATGATCATCTGCGCATCTTCGATTGTCGGTGTTACCCCAACCTGTCCGCCACAGCTATCCACAAACTCGCTCCACGTTCCATTTTGTGTGTTTTCCGTGGTTATTCTGCTCATCATAAAGGATACCGCTGTCTAGACACCGACTCTAACAAGATCATCATCTCTCGCCATGTGATCTTTGACGAGTCCTCCTTTCCTTTTGCCGAGCAGCCCATAACGCCCTCCCCCGCAGACTTCGAGTTTTTGGAAATTTTCACTAATCCGGTGCCCATAAGCCCGACTCCATCTTTGTTACCTGCAGGATCATCATTGTCGGCTCCCTTGCCTGCTGCGGACACCGATGCGCCGCCGCGATCGCCACGCGCGGCGGGTCTCGACCTCGGCGTCCGCGCATCCACGTCGCGCCCTCCGGCGTCTCCCCGCATGACCACGCGTCGCGGTGCTCAACCGCCACGGCCGCACCATTACCAGTGTCTGGCCGGCGTCGCCGCTTCCTCGGTGCGCGCTACCACGTCGCGGCGGGTCTCGGCCTCGGCATCCCCGCGACACCCGTGCGGCCCTCTCGGCGTCTCCCGCGACCCGCGTCGGCGGCCGTTCACCGCCGCGGCCGCACCATTACCAGTGTACAATGGCCGCCGCCGCTTCCTCCGGTGCCAGCAACCTCGTCGCCAGTCGCCCCTGCGCCCCTCCCAAAGGGTGCCGTTGCCATTCCCCCCGTGGTCAATCAACACTCCATGACCACCAGGGTGAAACATGGCTTCCGGGTGCCTGTTGCGTTCCATGCCGCACCGTTGTCTCCCGTTCCGAAGACATACCGTGCTGCTCTTGCAGACTCGAACTGGCGAGCCGCCATGCTGGATGAACATGCTGCCCTTCTCCAGAACAACACTTGGGACCTTGTTCCGCGCCCCTCTAGCGCGAATGTGGTGACTGGCAAATGGATCTTCAAGCACAAGTTCCAAGTTGATGGTTCACTCGAGCGCTACAAAGCTCGCTGGGTTCTCCGCGGTTTCACACAACGCCCAGGTGTTGATTTTGCAGAAACCTTCAGCCCCGTCGTCAAACCGGCCACCGTGCGGATTGTGCTCTCTAGCTCTCTCCCGCCATTGGCCCGTTCGTCAGCTGGATGTGAAGAATGCCTTCCTTCACGGCAACCTCGATGAGACAGTCTACTCCGTTCAGCCCGTCGGGTTCGAGGATTCCATCCATCCGGACTACGTCTGCCGTCTGAACCGCTCCCTATACGGTCTCAGCGGCGCCTCGCATGGTATGGTAACGCTGCGACCTACTTGGTCTCCCTCGGGTTCGTGGAAGCCAAGTCTGACACCTCGCTCTTCGTGTTCCACCGTGGTGCCGACCTCATCTACCTGCTGCTCTATGTGGATGACATCGTCCTCACTGCTTCGTCGACCTCGCTACTCCGACGCACCATCACTGCCCTGCAGCAGGAGTTTTCGATGAAGGACTTGGGTGATCTTCATCACTTCCTTGGGATGCAGGTTCAACGGCAGCCCAATGGTCTCTTCCTCTCGCAGCGCCAGTACATGCAAGAGATACTCGACCGCGCGGGTATGGCTGAGTGCAAGCCCTGCTCCACTCCGGTGGATTCTCGCCCAAGGTTTCGCTACCGGATGGTGCCCCCATCAGTGACGCCACAGATTTCCGGAGTTTGGCTGGTGCTCTGCAGTACCTCACCTTCACCCGTCCGGACATCTCCTACGCTGTCCAGCAGGTCTGCCTCCACATGCACGATCCTCGGGAGCCTCACCTGCGCTCTCGGCGCATCTGCGGTATATTCGTGGTACTCTTCACCTTGGGCTGCTTCTTCCTCCCTCCGCACAGTTCGATCTGGTTGTCTACTCCGACGCTGACTGGGCCGGCTGTCCCGACACCCGCAAGTCCACATCGGGCTATGCCGTGTTCCTCGGGGATAGCCTCGTCTCCTGGTCCTCAAGCGCCGAACACCGTCTCAGTCCAGTAGCGGCCGAGTATCGCAGTGTGGCTAATGCCGTGGCCGAGGCTTCCTGGCTGCGGCAACTTCTATGTGAGCTCCAATCTCCACCAAGCAAGGCTACCTTGGTATACTGCGACAACATCAGCACTGTCTACATGTCAACCAACCCCGTCCAACATCAGCGCACCAAACACATAGAGATTGATCTTCACTTCGTTCGCGAGCGTGTCGCCCTTGGGGATGTTCGAGTACTGCACGTCCCCACCACGTCGCAGTATGCTGATATTTTTACTAAAGGGCTGCCGTCTTCAATCTTCACCAAATTCAGGTCCAGTCTCAACGTCCGTTGTGCCGACGCTGCGACTGCGGGGGCGTGTTAGACAGCATATGTGCTCCCATGGGCCTTGGGCCTTCATGGGATTAGGGTTAAGCTCTCATAGGCAAGCATCACCGTTGATTGATTCATAGGCAAGGATCACCGTTGGTTGGTTCTGTTTCTATAAACCAAACCCTAGGTCTTCCTTGCCTATATATATATGTAACCATTCACTCTTCATATATCATCAATTAATTAAGTGCAATAGCTTCTCTATCACCATAAAAATTTCATGTCACAGATCAATTGTAGACCATTGTTATGTCAAACAACACTATGATATCAATGCACGATGAGGTTGTGAAAAATCAAGGTTTCAGAACTACTCCTGAGCCAGTTTCTGCAAGACCGCCAGCATCATGAAAAGCTCCCAAAGGTAATAGTCTGAAACAAAACTCTAACTAATAATCAGAAATAGACAGGGGAATGGGCCAAACAAGTTTTGGCTTATTTTAGGTAAATCCCTGTAAAATAACCAAATAATCTTCAAACTTTTTCAGAGGGTAAAGATTGATTTAAGGAAATCATTACATTGGCTTTTATGTTTTCATGTTATCTTGAATCTTTGGTGTAGTCATATTAGTTTTTGTATTTCAGATGTGCTATTTTAAGACTGAATGATTCAGTTTTATCATATTTTTAAAAATATAGCTGAGAATGTTCCCGCTGCTGTACTGCAGCTATGCACAGTTCATAGAACACTTCGCCGATAAGCTCCCCACCTCTTGCTGCATGCTTTCATGCTTTCTAAAAAGGGTATTGCTTTATATCAACAAGTAGATTCTTAGGAGGAACGAGCTATCACCTCCACTGGCAGCGTCCTTCTCAGGCAACAACAGCAACAAACGGCGAGAGTTAGGGCTTGGGGGACGGTGGCGAGATTGGCGAGTTTTGGGGGGTGGCAGGCGGGGAGTGGTGAAGGTGCGGCCAGGTGGGAGGGTGGTTGTGGTGGTGGAAGCTCGTCGGGCGGCAGAGGGCGCCAAGGGTGGTGCCCAAAGCCAGGAGGGAGGTGGAGGCGAGGTCAAAGATTGCGGAGGTAGAGATTGGAGAAGAGTAGTGTGTTAGTTGTGTCCTTTTAAAAAACATTGCATACCGAATGTGCTAGTGCCTAATAGTTATGTGAAGAAAAAAACTATTTGATAAATACAAGATTGGAAGTCTAGTTTTAGAGAAGCATTAAGGTCCAGTGGAATACAGAGAAAACTCACTTTTTTCCTATGGGGCCTGTTCTTTTCAGCTTCTCAAAACGGCTTTTGCTATAGTACCTAACTTTCAAACGGAGTATTTTTTTAGATAGAGTCTACAAGTTAATTATAGTACACGTTAAAAGTCCAGCATCTGTACCATTCAAAATCGCAAGCGAGTATCTCTCTCCGTAATCTCTGTCGCAAACAGTTAAAATTCAAAAATTTCAGCCAAAAACCATAAGTCGCAACCAAAAAGAACAGGCCTATGATTACATCCAATTAGGATTTAAGGATAGCTTTGTCACGGAGAGATATGATTCTCTTAGCTAAAGTTATTGAAGTGAGTAAGGCATAAAGGAGTTCCCTCGTGATTCAACTAAGTGACTATTGCTGCCCAGAAAGTCAACAGAGTAAAAACCATAAAACCACCAACATACTATAGAATGACCCCTTTTTATGAAGATGGCCCAAGCATATTGACCTAGGTCATTTCACTATTAGTGGCATTATCAACTAATATAAATCTTTAGAATTACATGTAAAACAGAGAAGTCTCATGTTAGTATGTTACAACAAAGTGGCAGACCAAATTGTTACGTGCGTAGTACTGTAGCATGGCACTGTTCATCCAAGGGCAGTATTGTAGCACGTCGCTGTTCATCCGAGCGCGGGGGGGGGGGGGGGGATATTCCGATGGTTGCTATAGCGTGGCACTGTTCATCCGCCGGTTACTGTAGCGCTACGCCTATTAGGTATGTTTGTTATTTAAGAATCTATCTATTAGTTATTTAGTATTATATATTAGTTAGGCAAGTTATTATTAAATTGGATTGTTAGAGATAAGTTTCCTTATAAAATATTTTTTAGGCGTTAAGTCAAGTGTCTCTATAAAAAGGATAGCGTGTATCCATTATAAATTAAGCAATGAATAATGAAGTATTCCACAGTCCCTAATTCATAGCTCTGGTCTCTCCCCTAAACCAGTTACTCTAGATCTATTCCTCCCCCAATCAGTGCCCTCTTTCGTCTGGTGCTGTTCTACCTCAAGTTGTCATCCGACCTCCCTCCAACGGATATTTATCCCGTTATGAACTAAAGTTCATGACACAAATTGCATATGATTAATTAGCAAGGATATAATTCAGAACCCAAGGTGATCTGCCCTACATTCCTTAAAAGGAATTTGTTCATATAGGTATTGAAGGGACTATAAGCAAAAAAAAAAAATATAGAGAAACCTGATGATAGGGCTCCTTGCTTCCCATTGTTTATCTGTGCCTGCTTGGAACGAAGCTTGAGCATATTCAGTTCCATTTGCTTGAGCTTTAGTTTCACATCCAACATCTCCTGCATAATCAGTTAAGACTTAACTTAAGAAAATCATTTTATGTAACTAGAAGAGTCCAAATAGTAAAGAAGTTAAGCAAAGAACAGCTTACATCTTTCACAGGTTTGTTACTGCAATTGCTACCATCTTCACGTACAGAAGATCCAGCCTTAGACTGTGCAGGGCTGCTAATTTGTTGACTTTGCAAAACTTCAGTTTCTGAATTTCTCGGTGTAGTTAGTTGAGACAATTTGCTAGATGCTGGTACATGTCCTTTTGATGCTTTAGTCACATGGCATGCTGGAGCAGAAACTGCTGTAGGTGAGCTCTTCACCTCAGATGTGAACTCAGTCAGACTTTGTGACTGAACATTTTCTACTGGCAATGTTGAACTGGACTTCTGTCTAATAACATCTCTAACTTGAAGATGATTACGCTCAACATCACCAAAATTTATCCGACCAATCAGCCTGCTTCTGTTGGGCTTCTCCGCATGCTCATGTCCTTGTACTCTGTTTTTGAAATTTGCTTTATCAAATAAATCCTCGTCTGTACTTGAGTTAACACAGCATCTTTGCTCATGCTCAGCCGCCATCAACTTGGCCTTCTTATTTACTCCATTCTGAACACGCATGTCGTCAGCTTCTCTAGCTAAACCACAATCCTCTATGGCAGGCTTCCCTAGCCTATCCCAAACATTGCCACGTCTTTTCATGGGTTCTGGCACTTTACCATCGTCAGTTCCCATGGCCACAGGCAACAGTCTTGTAGAAGCATTTCTTCCAAGGTGCTCTTCATAATGTAGTTCCTCTGCATTAAGTTTTTCAACAACAGTAAATTAACAGCCAAGAGTTACTTTTGAGCTTTTAGCTGTACAGTCAAAGTCAACACCAAATTGTCATGTAGGCCCACTGTGTACTTTCCAAATAATCCACTGAAGTATGAAAAGACGAATAGGGCTCAGCTCAAGGCAGTACAAGTAGTTTGGGGATTTTGATATAGAAATGGCAGAATAGTCAACATTTGAGCCCTCCAATCCGTATTATACTAGGATATAAGGCATGTTGTAGGAACATAACACGCATTCCCTGCCTCCATACCATGATGCCGTAAATTCAAAGTCTATGCAAATTGCATAATTAAATAGTTGCTTAAATAACATGTATTCAGCCATAGAAGATTAAAGGTCTACACTAAGTCAACCAAGTTATGATTTAGATCAAACATAGTAAAGAGCCGAACACAGTGTGTTCAGTTGAATGTTATAAAGCCCAGACAGAGTGTAGCCAAAAGGCTTAAGAGGTTGCCTGTGAAACATACTTAATACAAAGCGAACTAACATTGAATGTTTACAGTTTAGTGCTTTTTGGCATTTCTTTTTATTCTCTTTTTTAAATACTACGATGTTTAAGTCACTACTTTTATTTATTTCATTTATAAGCAAACAAACAGAAACCTTTTCTGATGAGTATTTCTTTTCATTTGCACCTTCAATTATGTAGAAGCACCGGGGGCTGTAGGCCTCTACTAAAAACAACAAGAGCTATTGTCAGTTGGCATACCACCCCTGTTTGGGCCTGATACAAGCCAAGTCACTATGTTTGGATGGAGGAACCAAGTGGGATGGGATGGGAACGTCCTGGGATCAGACCTCGTTCATGCGTTTGGTTGGACGGATGGGATGAGTCCATCCGGGACGAGGTCATCCCACTTGAGGAAATATTCCCCTTATATGCAGAATTGTTCCGTGCAGCAAAATTTGCTGGACCAAATCGTCCCAGGCGTGTTGGCATGGCATGTGACAGCACGTGAGCTGGGATTCGGTCACCCCCCAGTGAGTCTGGATGTGGTGGCGGCAAGGTGAGCCCGTCCGGCGGCGGCAAGGGAGCCCGGTCGACGGCAGCCTCGAGGTATAGAAGAAGACAGACGCAATGGGAAGGGGCAACGGCGACGAGGACTGCCATAGCGATGACCCCATCATCCGCTGCTCCTCCATCGGGATGTGCACCTCAACGCCGTTGATCCCCTCGACGTGCTCGTCCACCAAGGGGCACCGCCGTCCATTCCTACCCAAGCAAAGATCGGGGCTCGAGGTTGCCACAAGCCAGTCACGTCGTTTTGGATCTGGAGTGGAGACATCATGATGGAAAGAAGGGGAGAAAGAATATGCCAGAGAAGATTAAGGAAGAATGAATAAGGGAAAAAGAAAAGAATATGCCAGAGAAGATTAAGGAAAAATGAATAAGGGAAAAAGAAAAATAAGAAAATAAAAGAAAAAAGGGTACTCAGTTTCTCACCCCCTACTAAAGAGAAGGTCACCACACTCAATCCCATCCCTTCAACCAAACACCTACTTGTACCATCCCGGACCATCCCTTTCTCCTAACCAAACAAAATCAGCCAATTGTAACATAAAAATGCAGTTTAATAAAGCATAAGCACCTTCATGAGAAGGAAAGGCCAGAAGCGAAACTAAACGAGAAATCTCATTAACGGAGAGACATAGTTGCGCATATTTATTAGAGAATTTCATAAAATAATTAAGACCACTTTGTTGCTGCCATTCTGTTTACTTGAACAGATACAAAAACAAAGGTGATTGTAAACAGATCCATAAAATTTTCTTATGATTACAAACCAAACTTATGTGGATATTCATAACTTGCAAGAGTACTACAGTGCAACTTGAACCAATGATTCAGGATAATATAATATAAAGAATGCGTGCTCTGTCAATACACATGGTCTAATCTAAAATGCATGTCAACAGATATTTGCTTCTTTTACTGGGTATAGTATGGAGTAGTAGTTTAAAGTAGCTATCATATAATAAATAGTTTTAGAAGAACGTATTGTCCTAGCATTGAGCTGAAATGCTGATGCAGATGGATAAGAAAAATGCTTGCCTTGTGTCAATGCTTGTGCAGTCCTTGCAGCTACACCAGACTTTGGCGTGAAGAAACTTCTGTCGCCTGCTGCACTCTGATCTTTCTGTTCTAACACAGAAAACCGTCAAGTTAGATGCTTCCTTTTTATAATACAAAGGGAGGTAAACTTAAGAATAAAGGCATAGTGACCTTCTGATGCTGGCCCTCCCGATACAATTGGTCACTAAACAATCTTTCAGAAGAAACGATAACAGTCGAACTAACACGGCGCTGGGCCACATTTTGTCCTTCAGTTGAGTCAAACTTCTGAAGACCATGGTGCTCTTGTGGTGCTAAGATCTTTGAGTTTATCTGATCAACAGTAAATGACTTTGACTGAGCGTTCTCATAATACTCAGCAGAATTTGGGCATTTTGACTAGAAAGAAGTCTTTGGATGTTCATGTAAGTTTACTTTAGATTGTAAGGGAAAATACAATAAGATCCTTACAATACGAGCATCCCCAGGTTGGACTTCCGCAACCAGAAGATTTTTCTTGTCATTTAGTTTCCGATACTCATTTCCCAACCCATGTTGAACACAAGAATTATCAGCCAATGTTAAATCCCTTTTGCTGAGGTAGCCCCAGAGCCTGCTTAGCCATATAAAAGCATCATGACCTCATAAAGGTACAAAATTAAATAATGCAGCTAATTGATTAAAGTACTGCTAGAATACCATGCAACAAATTTTGCACTATCATCACCAAGAAAGGCCTCCAAGTCATCACGTGCTTGATACTGATGTTTCCCATTACAGACTAAAACCACAACGTACTCCTTTAGTCAGGGGAGAAAATAAAGAAAAGTAATCAGTCTCGTTGTGCAATAAAACCTAATAAAGCATCTGATATTATCAAGAAAACAACCATAACATGCAATTAAAACTCCCAGTTACCATACCAACACCATCAAAGAGAACAATGTAGTTCGCAAGCCTCGCATAGAACCATAGCAAAATAAAGAACTGAGATGGCTGTCTTATAGCCACCTATACCCAACATCAATCTAAAGACATTAACCGATACCAACAAGCTTGTTCCTGAACGTTTTTTCGATGTCTATCAAGCTTAAGACTGAAAGATATTTCCTTTTCTAAATTCATTTTACACCAACTCTCAAGTCTGGCAAAAGGCATATTTATAGAACATCTCTAGATCTAATAAAGACATTATTACCTTAATTCTATGGGTTTGCAAAAATTCAAGGCATGTTCAAGACTCTACTGCAATGAGGAACGTACACCGTTCTCAAAGTGCAGTCTTCATTAGATAAGTTCGATCACACACCATTGCTCCTTCTCTTTTCTCCTTACTCAATATCCGTTTTTTATTTTCATTAAGTGCTCAAATTGTCAATCTACAAAGATAAACAGGCAATTGAAATTGCACTGACTGTGTTCACTTTGTCTCCAAACAATGTGGAAACATTACCATCCAATTGTAACTGTCACTAACATCCTACTATGCCTCTACAATCATCTATATTAATGAAGTAGCACTAAACAACATCTTAATCATCTAAGCAACTGATGAAAGTTACTACTGAACTAAACCTAGCAGTATTCTGTCACATTTGATTCGGTAGATTTATCAAAACCTGGCTACAACTATATATTTATGTCTACAACTTGTTGGCTTTGACACTGTAGGGTGGTGGTGCTATTATGAATTTATGATTTGGGAAGCATCTACATGCGTGAGCAGCACTGCAACCCTTAATTTGTAAATTGTAACATGCAACAGTGCAACAGAATCCATGAATACAGAATGCGAACAACATGAACAAATTTTACATTTACACAAAGGTTAAATGGCTTTTGAAATTGGAATCTAGCGCACAATAGATGAAAGGGGGGATATGGAATTGACAAGGATTATTTATGAGGATTCAGAAACCACAATGATGCATTTCTTCATAACACTACTCCAAATATACCTTCACACAACTGGCGATGCATCTGAAGCTGAGACTAACAGTAAAAAGCATGCCCACATCTTTGTTCGTATGAAGAATTAGTCCATAACTTCTTTAGGATGTCCTATGAAGTTGAATGTTCAAAATAGTCTTTTCGTATGTTCTTAGATCACTAGCTGGTTATTGTACATAAAAGTGATCATGTTATTTCTATAGAACCAGCAGATTAAATTGACACGATGTACCATTCTTGCTGAGGCTCTTTCAACCTAGAAGCTCTTATTTTCATCACAAACCAACAAGTGCATGTGCCCTTATTCCCAGCATCTTACTTCACTGGAAAGCTGCGACACATATTCTTGTTGGTAGGTTCGAAGCTAATATTCTTAATATTAACATGTCGTCATTCTGTCCTATACTCTTAGTACCAGTCTACCATCAGAACTCTGTTCTATTTGGTGGTAGAGCAAGGCAGATAACAGGAAAGGACAAGCAAGAAACAGAATCTAAACTCTCATTATGTTATCAGTTGCCCCTAAATTCTTGCCTCCTCCCTGTTTTGTATATAATGGGGGGGATCTTTTCTAATCCATCTCCTGTCCAACTTCTATTTCCTTTCGCTTCCTATCTCGCGACCCAAACATAGCGCTAAGCAAACCAACCAAATGCCAATATCTATACAGTGCCACCCAAATCCCTGGTACAACCCCAGAAGCCCATCGAAACCCATTTCGCGTGATTCCAGCGACCCATTCGCGCACCAAACCACGCACGAACAACCCGCCGGCCCTAGCAAGTCCTAGGGTTTGCCTGCGACAGAAGGGATAGGGCATACGGGGGAGATGGGAGGGTGCGATACCGCGAGGGTGTCGTCGGAGTAGCTGCCCAGGAAGCGGGGGAGCACATCGGCGACGGCCGCGCGGAGGGCGGCGGCAGCCGGCGAGCGCCGATCTATGCGGAACGACCGCTCCTCGGCGGCGAACACCCGCCGGCGACGCCGCGGCAGCTGCTCGTCCGCATCCGCCTCCCGCCCCATCGCCTTTTGGGGGGAGGGGCCCGCGAGACTCTTCTAGTGGCTACTGGCTCCCCTGTTTGCTTTTTATGTGTCAGCCTCCGTCTCCACCTGTGCGGGGGTTAATTTGGCGTGTTGGGATTAGTTTAAACTTCAGATAAGTAATTTTGTTCACGCTTTGCACCAGGTTATGACCATGTTTTCATTTTAGTCCCTAACCGGTTCAACTCCCGACGAGCAAGGCCCATGGTGAGAGCAGCCACCCCAGCGCCTCTCAGGGCACACCGGAGGTGAGATGGCACCGCTCCACGTCCCTGCAGGGATAAGGAGCTGTGCGGGCGACAAACAGAGAGAGCCGTATTTTTTTGGTGCCTCGAATCTGGCCGAGAGCTCGACGAGGCGGCGGCGAGAGTGAGATGGCGAGGGGTTTGCAGGAGGCCGTAGGGGCTGATGACGAGGTCATCACCATGAGCACTGAGGTACGTCGTTTGCTTTGCTCGCGCGACGAAGGTTTGGGTTTGCTAGTGACATGAATGGATCAGGTTTCAATTAGGTCGATTTGCTCTCTGTGGAGTGGAATTTATGTGTGTTGGGAGTGGAATTGAGTCGGTTTACGCCATTTTGATTACTCAATTTGTTGAAGAAACATAGGCTTCTCCTTCAGTTTCGTGATTTGGGGATCAGGGTTGAGGAAGCAAAATTGAGAGCAAACTGCGCACCTTTCAACCAGATTCTAGCGCCGGATCGTCTACCTAGCGAAGCTTTTGGTCCTCAATGCGCCGCCGCTATAGCCCTTCGCAGCCGTGAGGTCATCTCACGCATCCCTCCCATGTGTGAGAGCGATGAGAGGAGTCAGGGCTGGGGATTGAGGCACTGTTCTTTACGATTTCTAAAAACCGCTTTTAGCTTTTGTTATAGTAATTAACTTTTAAACTGAGTATTTTTTTTAAGATGGAGTCTACAAATTAATTGTAGTACACGTTAAAAAACTAATATCTGCATCATCAAAAATTACAAGCGAGTATCTCTCTTTCCGCAATCTCTGTTGCAAACAGCCAAAAAATCATCAGCCGCAGCTAAAAAGAACAGGCCCTGAGTCGATCCAGACCCACCCTTCCATCTCTCCCTATTGAGGTAGACCAACACCAGGTCGATGCTCGCGTTGAGTCCAATGTGTTCAAGTCGACGATTAGCGAGTTGAACCGGTTAAGCCCAAACCAAGTTTGCTAGTGCAAAGTGGAACTAATCCTGTGTTACCTTGGTGAAAAATGAAAATATGGTCATTACTTGGCACAAAGTGAAACAAATAACAATTAATCTACATGATGGAAAGTGCAATTGACTCTTAATTAATTTTGTGTTCTTTCTTAATCCACCCATCTTCGTGTACACGAAACAATCTTAACCATATGATCATCTACATCTAATGGCTCGTATTCATTTTGTATCATGCCATTCACAGCCAATTTAAGCCCTTGATATTTGCAATCCAATGGCATGGATTCATTTCGTATCCTATCATCCTTAATTGCGCAAATAATTGTAATTATTCCTCCAGATCTCCCTCATCCCAAAATAATGACTTGCAGTTAACTCCATTGATTAAGGGCCTGTTTGGTAGAGCTTCAGATTCTCATTTTTCAGCTTCTGCTCCAGATTCTGTAAGAATCCACTTCTCTGAGAATCTGGAGCTACCTCTGAAAAGCGTTTGGCTAGTGAGTTGGCTCCAGATTCATAAAAGAGGAGATTTGAGGAAATAGATCATGTTACCCTAGTTGTAACCCTTTATTCCTCTTTGCTCTATGTGTATCTTTGCTTGACCAAGTGTTCAGCATCCAATGAACGACATTCCCGAGCAAAGATTCAAAATAAAATAACTAAAACCATTTGCGCTTGCACATCGTAATATATTGGTGCTACTGCACCTATAAGGGCGTAAACATCGGACCAATTATCACGTGCTCGTGCATATCGAGAGCGAACTAATTTTACATTAATCCAAATACCAAACAAAGAATAAAGACACCAATGATCGAATGATTTTCTTTACTTTTTAGGAAAAGAAAAGGCGACTTCCTTGATACACGAAGCATTAGAGTACAAAAAGTTGGTATGCGGATTGTATGCCCTAGTAGAATTTAAGTGCAACTTGTGCGGCAAATATCATATCTGCTCATACACGAAGCATTGTATACACGAAGCATTAAGATCCTATCTGCTCATACATCGAGAGTAACCAAATATCATTGTAACCAAGTTTACTCAATTGGCAAAAATATTATGAAAACTTCAAGAACAAAATACACCATCATCAAGAGAAATTTGACCTAACCATGTGAAATTTCATACAATTTGTACACTATAACAATAAACCGATCCATTTCTACCCAAGCATCATTCTCACAACTCAATCAATTACAATATCTAATCCTTGCAATTTGCTAAACACTTCGTGAGTGTAAACTAGTGGTAGCATCTCTCCTTAGAATTGCCTTCTACATTTGGAGCATTCCATCCACAGATCCCGACATCCTTAGCTTTGATGCAAGAATAGACTTGTTCGTAACTCATGTATAAGCGATATGCACTTGTTCATTAACAAGTAATAGCGATAATGCACCTCTTTCCCGATGCAAGAACTATCAACACTAGTGTATACTTCCAATCATTCCACATATGACACTTGCTAGGCCAATAATGAATCATTCCAGAGCAACTAGCTTCTCACATACAAGGGCATGAAAATATCAAGATGTAACGAACAGAAACATTTGCAATGGGCATATTACATGTAAATAATTACATACAAATCATTGACTTATTTGCACTCCGAAAATCGATAACTCGATGAATCGATAATCGCACAACATCACTAATCGGTTCAATGATAATGCTAGGCAACAATCAATGGCACCATCCAATAATATTGCTCCACTTCGCAATAATCAACAAAGACACGTCCACCATGAGAACCACGGATCCGAAACTACCAACAAAAGTGAAAAGTGAACAAAAACCAGCGGAGAGTGCGAGAGCGTCACACCTTTCTTCGCTTGGCGGCGGTCAATCGCCAGCGTTAACAAATTCAACCGGAGGGAGGCGCGCGGCGGTGTGTGGACCGAGAGAAGGGAGGGAGACGGCGGCGAGAGAGAGGGGTGGCGGCACGACAGCAGAAGGAGGATGCGCGCGCGAGGAAGGGGAGGCGGCAAGGGGCAAGAGGGAGTCGGCGGGGGGGAAGGGGGAGTCGGCGCGCGAGGAAAGGGAGGCGGCGGCGCGAGGGGGTAGGGAGGCGGCGCGGAGGGAGGCGACGGTGAGGGGGGGGAGTCGATGGCGCGAGGAAGGGGAGGCGGCGGCGAGGGGGAGGGGGAGTCGACGGCGCGAGGGGAAGGGAGGCGGCGGAGGAAGTGGGAGCGGCGCGAGAGGGGAGGGAGGCGACAGCGAGAGGTGGGTAGGAGGCGCGCGACGGGGGGGGAGGCGGCGCGCGAGGCGGGGAGGCGCCGCGCGTGAGGGCACCGGGAGAGACGGGAGAGGGAAGAAGGAGGCGCCGAGCGGGCGAGAGAACAGCGGAGTGGTAGAGACAGATCGAGCGGAGGGTATATGAGTGGCATTTTGCGGGTAAATTATATGAACTTCAATGGGTAAATTTGATGTAGGGTGGATAGCTTTTCACGAGAATCCACCAAAAGGCTGCCTCTCCTGGCTAGTTCATTTTGGGGAGTGCTTCTCGTGAGAAGCAGAATCTACTCATTTTAAGAATCTAGGTGTTTGGCACAGCTCCATGAGAATCTATTGAGAAGCTGGGAGCAGGAGCTGTGCCACCTGCCTTGGCTATGCCCGCAGTACCAAGATCCCTGCCGGCTTCCCTCCATGCGCTCCGGTGAGCGCTGGCAGACCTCGCGCCACCGTGCGAGCCATGCAAGAGGACTCGAGCCGGCATATCCCGATGGCCTTCGCGCCGGTGGCCCGTCCACAACACCCGCAGCAAGTGCCCCTGCAGATTCAGGTCGTCAACGTCATCTCCGGAGGTTCGTCGTCGGGAGCCTTGCAGCAGCCACAGCCGGGAGTAGCCCAGGGCCAAGTCACCTTCGCGCCCGCCGACGCCTAGGGTGTGGAGTTCCCCCACCACGACCCCCTGCTCGTCCGTGCTGACATTGCAGGTTGCGACGTTCGGCGTGTCCTCATTGACGGAGGCAGCTCAGCGAATGTGCTTTCTGCGGAGGCCCTCGGTCGCATGGGAATCCCTACCTGTTGATTGCGACCATCGAAGACCCCACTGTGTGGCCTCAGTGGTCACCTCCTAAGTACACTAGTTCAAGTATGCCTCCAAGTTTCCTTCAATCAGGGCGATAATATCAGGGCCGAGGCTGTCATCTTCGACGTCACGGACCCCCCAAGCCCGTACAATGCCATTTTGGGCCGCCTGGCCCTTATCTCCTTCGGGGCGGTCCCGCACCACGCCTTCCTGTGCCTGAAGCTCCCGGGCCCACGAGGCGTCATTACTATCTTCGGTGATCAGGACCTCGCCCGACGCACGGAGCTCGCAAGCCCCTGCCTTAGGGTGCACGCCCTCGCCGGGAAGCCCAAAGCGGACACACCATCCGCCCCGGGGTGGACTCCCAAGCCCCGCCCGGGGGGAGAGGTCAAGAGGGTACCCCTCCAGGCCGACGGTCATGTCGTCTCCATAGGCGACGCCCTCCCCCCGGAGGTGGAGCAGGAGCTCCTCCAAGTCCTCCGGAACAATGCAGACGTCTTCGCATGGTCCCCAGGGGATATCAAGGGCGTGGACCGCTCTCTCATCGAGCACAACCTAGCCGTCCGTCAAGACGCCAAGCCGGTCAGGCAAAGGTTTCGACGCATGTCCGTGGACCGGCAGCAGGCGGCTAAAGTGGAAGTGTTGAAGCTCCTGCAGGCCGGTGTCATCCGTGAAGTCCAACACCCGCATTAGCTCGCCAATCCGGTGCTAGTGAAGAAGACCAACGGTGCTTGGCGCATGTGCATCGATTTCACTGCCCTTAACAAAGGCGTGCCCGAAGGATGACTACCCCCTCCCGCATGTCGACCAACTAGTCGACGCTACGGCCGGCTGCGAACTCATGAGCTTCTTGGATGCCTATTCCGGCTACCACCAAATATACATGGCCAAGGTTGACGAAGACAGAACCAGCTTTATCACTCCCATAGGAACGTACTGCTTTGTCAGAATGCCCTTCGGCCTGAAGAACGCCGGCGCAACTTTCACCCACCTCATTGCACTGGCGCTGGCCTCCCAGCTCGGGAGGAATGTCGAGGCGTACGTTGACGACGTGGTTGTCAAAACCAAGCAATTGGCCGCTCACGGCCAAGATCTCCAAGAGACTTTCGACAGTCTCCGCAAGGCGGGCATCAAGCTCAACCCGGACAAGTGTGTGTTCGGGGTACGGGCAGGCAAGCTTTTGGGGTTCTTGGTATCAGGGCGTGGTATCCAAGCCAACCCCGACAAAGTCGACGCAATCCTCGCCATGGAACCGCCCAAAACGACTCGGGAAGTCCAAAGGCTCGCCGGTCGCATGGCTGCACTGAGCCGGTTTTTGTCCCGAGCAGCGGAGCGCGGCCTGCCCTTCTTCAAAACCCTACGCGGTTGCGATGGGTTTCGTTGGGACGCCGATTGCGCCGGCGCCTTCAACGACCTCAAGAAGCATCTCGCAAGCCTACCCACGCTGGTTGCCCTCGCACCAGAGGCTCCCCTTTTGCTTTACCTCGCAGCCTCCGCAACAGTCGTCAGCGCCGTCCTTGTTCTTGAGGAGGGCGTTCGCCAACGCCCCGTCTACTTTGTCTCTGAAGCTCTCCAAGGCGCCAAGACGCGCTACACGGAGCTTGAAAAGCTGGCTTATGCCCTAGTCATGACCTCGAGAAAGCTCCGGCATTACTTCCTCGCCCATCCAATCACGGTGCCGTCCTCGTTCCCCCTGGCGGAGATGTTGCACAATAAAGACGCCACGGGACGCATCGGCAAATGGGTAGCCGAACTCGCCCCTTTTTCCCTAACATATGCTTCGCGCACAGCAATTAAGTCCCAAATCCTTGCGGACTTCCTCGCGGAGTGGACCCCAGCAGTCCAGCACGCCAAGCAGCTAGAGGACCCAGTATGGACGCTCGACACCGACGGCGCGTACTGCGTCTCCGGCGCGGGCGTAGGGGCAGTGGTCACTACCCCGGAGCGGCACCGCCTGTTATACTCGGCGCGCCTCGCATTTCCTGCCACCAACAACACCGCAGAGTACGAGGCGCTACTCTTCGGCCTAGCAAAGCTCAAAGCTTTGGGGGCACGGCGGGTCCTTGTCCGCACGGACTCCAGGCTCGTGGTGGGGAAAGTCGACAAGTCTTACCAGGCCAAGGACCCCGACCTGGCCAAGTACCTGGCAGCGGTACGGGCCAAGGAGCGACACTTCATGGGTGTTACGGTCAAGGCCATCCCCTAGGCAGAAAATGAGCAAGCGAACATTCTTGCAAAGGCCGCCAGCCAACAACTCCCTACCCCCGAAGGCGCATTCTACGAGGTCCTGCACGCGGCAGCCATCGCGCAGGACAATCGCGACGCCGCCTTAGTTCACCAGATCACCCACCAGGGCGATTGGCAAGAGCCAATTCACGCCTTCTTACAGGGCATAGCCGAGCCGGACGACCCCGCCGACCTCCGTCGCTTACAATGCCGCGCCCGATCCTTCCAGATACTCGATGGAGTACTCTACAAAAGAGGAGTTTGCGCACCGCTCCTACGGTGCCTCACGCGCGAGGAAGGACAACACCTCTTGGCAGAAATCCATGCGGGCCTTTGCGGCTCCCACCTGGCGCCACGATCGCTTGTCGGCAAAGCATTCAGGCAGGGCTTCTATTGGCCAACCGCCGTTACTGATGCCCACAAACTCGTCCGCCGATGCCAGGGCTGCCAATGGATGGGGCGTGTCATTCATCGGCCCCCCACCGGCCTCAACCCCATCCCCTCTGTATGGCCATTGGCGCGGTGGGGCATCGATGTGGTCGGACCTCTGCCCCGAGCCCCAGGTAATGTGCGCTTCATCGTGGTGGCTTTGGAATATTTTTCCAGGTGGCCAGAGGCTGCGGCGTTAGCCAAGATCACCTCGACGGCCATGCAGCGCTTCCTTTGGCAGAACATCATCTGCCGCTTCGGAGTGCCCAAGGAGATAACTGCTGACAATGGTCTCCAATTCGACTCTGCCCCGTTCAGGGAATTCTGCGACGACATGGGCATCACACTCCGGTTCGCCTCAGTCGGACACCCCCAATCCAATGGAGCGGTTGAGCGGGCGAACGGCGCCATCTCCACTGGGATCAAAAAACGCCTCGTCGGGCTATCGAAAGGCAAGTGGCCCGGCGAGCTCCATAGCGTCCTCTGGTCGCTCCGCACAACAGCGACACGTCCGACGGGATTTACACCGTTCAAGCTCCTCTTTGGCGATGAGGCAATGACGCCCAAGAGATCAAGACCGGCTCGCGAAGGGTCCTCTCCCAGGCACCCGACGACGAGCGCCAGTTGTCCCTCGACCTCCTTGACGGAGAGCGCGTCAAGGCCACCCAGCATGTGGCCAAGTACGCCCGCCAGATGGCCCGCAGCTAGAGTCGCTTCGTGTATCCGCGCGCATTCCAGCCGGGGGACCTCGTCCTCTGGAGGGCGCTTCGCGCGGACACGGTCGGCGAGCTAGAATCTAAGTGGGAAGGCCCATACATTGTCGCAGCAGCACTGCAGTGCGGGGCTTACCACCTCGCCACGCTGGAAGGACAGACGCTTCGCCACACCTGGAACGCGGACAGGTTGCGGAGGTATTATGTTTAAGTCAATAACGGCCGTCTCGTGGCACCAAATCCAGCGGTTAGTCCCTGACTTCTGATCTCTTGTACTCGCTTAACCAAGCAAACGAGAATTTAATAAAGTTCGCCGTTTGCAAGGCTACGTATGCCCCCCATCAACAATGTGCGGAGCCCTGACTCCGCACGTACTCTACGGAGTATAAACAAGACGCGGACGTTTTCCCTGCGCACTCTACTGAGTATAAACAAGACGCGGGACTCCGCGCACGCGCTGGTATTGTTACCGCGCGTACTCCCCGGAGTATAAAGACGTGGTTGATGTTCCCACGCACCGCACGGAGACTCACCTCCGCACGCACACCACATGGAGACTCACCTCCCCACACGTAGGCCTAGAGACTCACCTCTGCACACGCACTCCACCGAGGTTCGCCTCCGCACGCACTCTACGGAGTATAAATAAGACGTAGCGTCGAGGTCCTCCTCCGCACGCATTCTACGGAGTATAAATAAGACGTAGCGTCGAGGTCCGCCTCCGCACGCACTCTACGGAGTATAAATAAGACGTAGCGTCGAGGTCCGCCTCGCACGCATTTCTCGGAGTATAAATAAGACGTAGAGTCGAGGTCCGCCTCCGCACGCACTCTACGGAGTATAAATAAGACGTAGCGTCGAGGTCCGCCTCCGCACGCACTCCACGGAGTATAAAAAAGACGAGGAGGGGGGACGCCCCCACGCGCACTCTGCGGAGTATAAATAAGACACGGATGTTTTCCCTGCGCACTCTACCGAGAATAAACAAGACGCGGATGTCCCGCGCGCGCGTTGGCACACCCTCCGGAGCGTAACTAAGCTGTGGTCGATAGTCCCACGCATGCTCCGGAGTATAAACTAGACGTGGATGTTTTCCCTGCGCACTCTACCGAGTCTAAACAAGACGCGGATGTCCCGCGCGCGCGTTGGCGCACCCTCCGGAGCCTAACTAAGTCGTGGTTGATAGTCCCACGCATGCTCTGGAGTATAAACTAGACGTGGATGTTTTCCCTGCGCACTCTACTGAGTCTAAACAAGACGCGGATGTCCCGCGCGCGCGCGTTCGCGCACCCTTCGGAGCCTAACTAAGCCGTGGTTGATAGTCCCACGCACGCTCCGGAGTGTAGACAACACGCGGAGGCCTCGCTAGGACGGAGCGCGATCGCGTCTACTGCTCGCGCGCCTACACCGACTAAAGCGCCAGCTCCGTTGCCACCGCTCCGGAAGGTAGGGGACGGAGCGCTCGCGCGCCCACACCGGCTAAGGCGCCAGCTCCGCTGCCACCACTCCGGAGGGTAGGGGACGGAGCGCTCGCGCGTCTAATTTGACTAAGGCGTCAGCTCCGCTGCCACCGCTCCGGATGGTAGGGGACGGAGCGCTCGCGCGCCTACACCGACTAAGGCGCCAGCTCCGCTGCCACCGCTCCAGAAGGTAGGGGACGGAGCGCTCGCGCGCCTACACTGGCTAAGGCGCCAGCTCCGCTGCCACCACTCCGGAGCGTAGGGGACGGAGTGCTCGCGCGCCTACACCGGCTAAGGCGCCAGCTCCGCTGCCACCGCTCCGGAAGGTAGGGGACGGAGTGCTTGCGCGCCTACACCGGCTAAGGCGCCAGCTCCGCTGCCACCGCTCCGGAAGGTAGAGGACGGAGCTTTCACGCGCCTACACCGACTAAGGCGCCAGCTCCGCTGCCACCACTCCGGAGGGTAGGGGACGGAGCGCTGGCGCGTCTAATTTGACTAAGGCGCCAGCTCCGCTGCCACCGCTCCGGAAGGTATGGGACGGAGCGCTCGCGCGCCTACACCGGCTAAGGCGCCAGCTCCGCTGCCACCGCTCTGGAAGGTAGGGGACGGAGCGCTCGCGCGCCTACACCGGCTAAGGCGCCAGCTCCGCTGCCACCGCTCAGCCACCACTCCGGAGGGTAGGGGACGGAGCGCTCGCGCGTCTAATTTGACTAAGGCGCCAGCTTCGCTGCCACCACTCCGGAGGGTAGGGGACGAAGCGCGATTGCGTCCACTATAACTATGCGCCAGCTTGGGAGGCGTCAATCCTCGCCATGTCAACAGTCAACGGTACAGGCAGCATGCAGGGGTGCAACACCCGACACAACGGTCCTCTTTCCCATTACCGGGCGAAAGAAAGCAACAGCAAAAGTGAAAATTACATCGCAAAAACCAGTCCCCGGGCGACGCTAAGAGTCGGCGCCGTCTTCGGCGTGCTGTCGAGCCTCCTCCAACCACTCCAGAAAGTTGCCTTCCTGATGTAGCGTCCGCTGTAGCAGTACTTTGGCTGCTTCCTCTCCAAAGTGGCGCCAGATTCCCTCGTAAAAACCCTGCACGGTGGGCAGGGCGGCGCGGACTGCGCCCGACCATACCACGGCTCCGGCTGGGGCACTCAAGCTGGAGGCGGCCAGCGCCTCCACATGCCCGCACCCCTGGGCGTGGAGCGTGGTGAAGGCGAGGCACGCGCTGGCGTAGCCGCAGTGATCGCCGAAGGCCTTCGCACCGCGAAGTGCCAAGCCCGCGCCTTCCTCAATCCGCGCCAACGACTGCCCCACGTCCACGGCGTCGTGGGTAAGGTCCGGCACGATGACGGAAAGGTCCCGCAGGGCTCCCTCCAAGGATCCGATGGCTCTCCAAGCCGCCGCGGAGGTGTCGCTCAGAGCCTGGCTCTTTTCCTCCAGCGCCAAGGCAAGCTGGGCCTTCTCCTCCTCCAGAGCGCTGATCCGTCCAAGTAAGTCGGCGCGCTCCTCTGCGGCGGCACGTTGGGCGTCTTCGGAAGCACGTCGTGCCGCCGCCGCCGCGCGAACTTCCGCCTCTAATACGGATGCGGTGCGTCGCCGTGGCATGGGCCTCGCTGGCTACGCTGGCGCCCTCCAAAGCACCCTCCGTTCGCGGATGCGCGCCTCATCCAAAGCCCGCCCGATGGCAACCGCCTAACAAGAGGACATAGCTATTTAGCATCCGCGTGGTAATAGGCGATGTCCAAGCCGGCTCGAGAAGCTTACCTTCATCCCCGCGGCGCCCAGCGCGAGCGCAAGTAGGTCCCCCCCGCACGACGACAGCGCCCGCCGATCCAGCCTACCGTCACCACATTCCGCGGCTTCGTGGAGGGCACGGAGCGCCTCTGGTGGCGGCACGAAGTCGGACACGGTTAGCCTTGGGGGCCTCGCGGCAGCATCGGGTGTCCGCGTGGTGTTCCGCGCAGCGTCATCGCTGACCTCGCAGACACCACCGCTGCTTGATCCTTGCCCGCGTCCGGGCGACCTCCCCTCTCCTGACGCCGACGACGGCATGAGCGAGCAAATCGGAGAAAGCTTCGCGAAGTCGCGGGGAGAGAAGGAACTACGCCTATCTCCGCCACCCCCTACTACGGCGGGGGGAGGGGTCGGCTCAACTCCTGCTTGGAAGGCGGTTACCCCCTCCTCAGTCGGAGTGGCCTCGCGGTCGGATCCCAGGACGCCGCCGACCGCGCTTGCCACATGGAATTGCCCCGCTTGCGAAGGCGATTGCACCCGGCGGTGCTTCGCCGTTGGAGAGCCCGAGGATGCACCCCCGACCGCTATTGCACCTGCGTCTCCCGGGGCGGGCGACATGTCCCCGGCTGCCGCAGCAGGTGACGACGACGAATGCTCAGCTACCCGATCGTCGCCGGGCTCGGCGTGGCGGAGAATCGTGGCGACCATCACGGGCGATGCGCGCGGAGGCGAGTCTCGTCGGCCAAAGACGGCGACACAGCGTCGCTGCCAAGGCCCGCCTCACCGCCTAGGCCCTCGCTGGCTGCAGCGTGGCCCTCCGCGCTGCCATGCTCAGAGCCGCCACCCGACATGTCGTGCAGGTCACGCCTCTGCCGCTAAAGACGGCGGATCGTCGAAACAGAGGCAGAGACCGGGCGGGACTTTGCCGCGGGAGATGCCTCGCTGCCGGCACCATCACGACGACGGGGTGAACTCCGACGCGCGACGCGCGCGCACGAAGCGGCGAGGCCTAGGACCTCGCACACCCGATTTATCCACCCTAGCCCCGCAGGCAGGGTCGCGGCTTCGCGCAGGCTGTGCTCCTTCCACGTGTACGACCCCAGGAAGGCCTCAACGGCGCGCTCAGCGTCTCGCAACAAAAGCACCGCGTGGCCGGCGGGTCGCTGCAGCGATGACACCGCGGGGTGGATGCCGTCGCCCCGCGAGCCATACCGTTCATATTTCCACAGGCCGGAGAGCGGAGACACGCCGTACATGGTAAATTCTTCGGTAAGATCGCGCATGTTGAACCGCAGGGACACGCCACCAAGTCTCCGCACCTGCCACTAATCCTCGTACACCGGCTTTAGCCCCGGGTAGCAGTCGAAAACTATCGGCTGACCCCGACACCGCAGATTGCTACTCGGAGTCACGCGGTAGTAGAACCACTGTTGAATCCACACCTCCCACTTCTCCTTCGTCGCCAAAGCGGGGACGGATGTCGCGTGTCCGACCGCACCACGGCGCACGCGCCAAAATTGGGCGGCGCCCTCCTCGACCCTCTTGGTGGCGGTAGGGTCGTGAAGAAGGGCAAATAAGCTCGCGCGAGGATGACCGCCTTCCACTCGGATCGCCCAGGCAAATACCGCCAAGCGGACTATCGCATTTGGGGTCAGCTGCGCCAACTCCAACCCGTATGCCTTGAGGACCTCACCGACAAAGAGCGTTGACGGCATCCGGAGACCCGCCTCGAAGAATGCGGCGAAGACGATCGCCTCTGACTCTTCAGGATGCGGCTCCACTTCGTCGCGGGCGGGCAGGCGAGCTCCGTAACGGTCGCTTATCTTCCCCTCCCGCGCGAGAGCTTCGATCGTCTCCACGGTGGCTCGGCTTCGCCCCAGCACCGTGGAACATCGCCCTTGCGAGCTCTGCCGGGCGTCGTACACCTTCTGGGCCTGCACCGACTTGCGAGCCACCACCGAATATTCCGCCGCAGGCGGTGTCGAGCCGTGTCGGCCTGATGAACCACTACCGCTGTGCCGGCGGCTAGAATCCCCGTGGCTCGCCATCCTCCTTTTCGCACAAGAGATCACTCGAGCAGAGGACGGTGAATTTCGCTAAGCAGCACAGAAGCAGCCAAGCCAGCGCGCGCGGGTGCGATGCCCACCCGTGCAACAGGAGCGCGCCTTTTATACAGCCCCTCGCGTCCCGTCATCGGGAGGGCAACCGGCGGGAGGCGTCGGTCCGTCCCGCCGATGGCTCGCCACGCGTCTCGCCGCTCTCGGGAACAGACGTAGGCGCACGGTCGCAAGCCTGCTCACATCCCGCGGCGCACCAACCAGGCAACGCCGCGTGTACCCTCACCTCGGGAACATGCGTACGGCGGTTGCAGACCGCCCCAGCCTTTTCAATGCGCGGCAAGGCGACCCCGGATAGAGCGCGGGACCGCCCCGCGCCAAGCAAAGTTTCCTTTTGGCGGCAACAGTTGCGGCTCCACGGAGGGAAAGCTCCGCAACCTCCCCGAGGCCTTCATCTCTGTGGGACCACCCCGCGTCCGCCCTCGGTCACAACCCGGTGTTTGCTACACATTATCCCCCCTCACTCCTACCGCAACCGTTTTTCTACTCTGATATGCTCCACGCCTTTCTATGGATGCTAGGCCACACGGAGCAGTCGCGCCCCAGGCGCCGTCAGCGGGACTAGTCGTGCGGTCGAAGCCCGTGCCACCCGCCGGCTGATGATACGCCACGGGCAGAATGCGCACACGGCGCACTCACCAGGACCTGGGGCAGCACAGGACGCCTTGGAGTCACCTCCCCGAGCTGCCATCGCGCATACGAGCACGGAGTGCAGGTCCGGGAACCACGCTGCTCCACCGCCGCCGTATATATATATATCGGCTTCCCCATCGGGAAACGCAACCGGTGGGACACCAATCGGCGTGGCCAACGGGAGTCGAACCGCCGCGATCACTCGTATGTGCGTGCGCGGTTTCCACTCGCCGCCGCTATGCATCCGTCCCACACCAACGAGATCCTCGCCTCCGCGGAACAGCCCAGCCTCGCCTTCGGTGAAGTCTTCACACCTGCGGAGCGACTTACCTCCGCCCTCGGCAAGGTTCTCGATCCCGCACAACAGCTCGGCTTCACCGGTGGCCTCGCGGGGTCACAATACGCGCAGCATGCGCAGCCTTCCTCGCCCACTACAATACAAGTCACAGGCCGCGGGGACGGAGGGGGCCAAAGGACTCGGCGGCATGGCTTCGGCCCGTGAAGCCCTTCACCATGAGAGGCTCCTGTTGTGGGGGTGGCCCCCACCTAAACCCAGCTACCCTGTTAAGTGAGTCACAAGCCCGTGTACCACGATGAAGTGGTCTCGGGAAGGGTACTCGCGTGTAAAGGCAATACTGTAAAGACACTCCCTTGGATATATATATGTATCTGATCAAGTCTCGAGAGGGAGGAGGTCATTTGTTCACCTAACTCTCCACTATCTCTCTCTGTTTGGTCTGTAGCCACAACATATGGTTTTGGCTATTATGATTTTGTAGGTATTCTAACTTGGGCCAACTATGAAGGTGTTGATCCATTAGATGAAATTTTGATATAATATATTTGTATAAGTTCATTCTTGTATGAAATGAAGTTAAAATTTGTAACATTTAATTGTAATACTTCATTCTTTTGTAAATCCTGAGATTAAGATCTTGTACACTAGACTTGTGTATTAAAGTTGAATGTATGTAGGACTGGTTCTTATAATTAGGTTCCTGTAGTCAGACTTTTTTATTTAATGAACCTTTTTTTATTCTAGTTAATGTTTAATTGTTAATTTTTCTCAGTTACATGTTAATGTTTTTATTAACATATGAATCACTTCTTAACTACGTGAGTTTTATTAATTTGTTTTTGGCTGCGCTCAACTTGGCTTCACGACGGGGCTGCACGACATGAACACTGTTTACTACTGTAGCATTTTTGTTTTTATTTGATTATTTTTTGTATTTTTTGGTTTTTTTGTGTTTTGTTTTTTTCCCGTATTCCTTTGCATCGTCCACTCTAGATTAGCGTGCTGTTTTTATTTTTATATTTTTTTAAATTTAATTATACCTAATAAGCCAACTCAGCTACAGTGTTTTTTCAGCCAGCTACAATGTTTTTTCAGCAAAAACCAAAAGCCATCGCTATTCCGATCACCACCTTTATGGTTATCGCAGTGATGCTGGTGAGGTGGTGACGTGCCAGCTCGTAGTGCGATGATGGCACCGATAGTTGGGGCTAGGTCAGGTTTAAGAGGTGAGATAAGTGAGAGGATTTTATATGCTGGATTGAGTAATCTTTGACAAAAAGAGTACTCAAATTTTACTGACTTCTCCCGAATTTCTTCCTAAGAAATTTTGAATCTTCAACTTGAAAAATTTTAAAATCAGCATCACAAGTTCAAATTTTCGAGTTGGAAGTTTCTCTAATAAGAAAGTGTTCACTAGTAAACGCTCACCAAATAGAATCTCCCCACATTAGCGGAAGATATACGGCGCGGGAACACTAAAATTTGGAACCTGTGTAAAAGTGTAAGGGTGGGTTTTTTTGAACTGTGGCTTATGATTTATGGCTATAGTTTTTGAATTCTGATCTGCTCGTGAGAGGTAATACGCGTATGTGATTTTAACTGGTACAACTGAACTCGGTACACTTTTTTACTATAATTGATCTTTAAACTCTGCTTAAAAAAACATACGTTTTAAAAAAATCTTCTATAGTTATAAGTACATAAGCCATAAGACCCACCCTAATTTCGGTAGAACGTATGGAGATCGGGCAATTCGTAATCAGTTCGACCCTTTTGCCCAAGGAAGCCCATTCCTGTCCTTATCGCCATGCAAGAATTGCCACTAATGTCCCAGGCCGTACGATTACCAAACCGCCACCCTTACAACATCGGTTCGGCCCTCATCTTGCCCACCACATCATGGGCCGGGCCCAGACTACGGGCCCTGGAGGGCCTGGCCTCCGCTTGTCCTCCCAGCTCTGGACCGTGGCTGCTCACAAATCAAAACCACTTCCCCATTTCCCTTTGCCCTCTCTCCTCTCTCACTGACATCTCCCTCGGTGTCGTAGTCCGAGCCACCGCATCGGCACGCAAAACCTATCTATCCCTTGCCTCCCCGATTTCGCCTCGCCGCTGCGCCCCCAGATCCGCCTCCCCGCTCCCCCCTCTCGCTCCCCCGCTGCCAGATCTGGTGGCCATCGCCGCCGCCGCGCTCGCCCGCGCCAAGGTGAGCCGTCGCCCCCGGCGACCACACAACCCCGCGGTTTCACGACACATGCTGATTTGGTGTTTTTTTGGGTGTTTGTTGCAGTTGTTAGGTGGAGGTGAGGGGAGGCAGCAGCCATGGCCGCCGCGGAGGAGAACAGCTCGCTGTTCCTGATTTTCATCCTTACCATGATCGCGCTGCCGCTGGTGCCGTACACCATCATGCGGCTGTGCCGCGCCGCCACGGTGAAGGCCAAGACCATCCACTGCCGCTGCTCCGGGTGCCACCGCTCCGGCAAGTACCGCAAGTCGATCTACAAGAGGGTGGGTGGGGCGCGGCCTTTCCTCTGCTGCTAACAGTAGCTCTTCCTTTGGGTGATGTGTTGCGGGACTCGTTTTCTGACTGTGTCCTGGTTGTTGTCCTGCAGATATCCAACTTCTCGACGTGCAGTAACCTGACAATTTTGCTGCTCTGGATCGTTATGATCTTCCTGGTGTACTACATCAAGCATGTCAGCCGTGAGGTATGGCTATTTGTGGCTCTTCTTTTTAGTTGTCAATTTTTTGTGTGGCCGGGTAGTTGATTGAGTTATCCTCTGATGCAGAGTAGATATTGAGGGATGCAATGCTTAATTTTGTCTATTTCCTTTAGCTAGAAAAATCCTTGCTGGTATATGACTATTAAAAAAATGGCCCCAAAAAATAGATAATAATTTGATGAATAATTGCAAGCCTAACCAGTTTGTTGGGACACACTAGAAACACTAGCATGCCTTATTGCTGAATGCTGATTCAGTTTCCCTCTATTTTTTGTAAGGTTCATTAGGTTTCACTCTATTGAAAACTGTAAATAATAATAATATACGTGGAAACCTTGTTGTGATGCTTGCCATTGTAGAATTTTAGGTTTCAGTTCGTCGTGCAATTTGAGCCCGAAGCTTGACCAGCTAGTATGTTATCTATCCTAGGATTAGCTTCTTTTTTTCTGCCAGCCTTCTGCGACTTCAGGGTCATTCATGACAATGAGTCTTTATGTTAATATTTGATATGTTAGTTGACTTAAGATATGCCATGCGTAAGGCTGCAAATATTTGCACTTGAAGTCATTTTTCCCTGAAAGTTCATCATGACAAGATTCCAATAATTTATTGTGATATGGTTTTGGATTTCCTAGGTCCAAGTGTTTGAGCCATACAGCATTCTTGGACTGGAGCCAGGGGCATCGGAGTCTGATATCAAGAAATCATACAGGAGGCTTTCTATTCAATACCATCCTGATAAAAATCCTGATCCTGGTAAATCTGTAAAACACTTTTGTAATATTAATGCTGCTAAATGAAAAATGTATTTACAAGCTTAATTTTTGTCTTGTGCTTTGCCTTTCACTTTCCCAGAGGCCCATAAGTACTTCGTTGAATTTATATCCAAGGCATATCAAGCATTAACTGATCCTGTATCTCGTGAAAATTATGAGAAGTATGGTCATCCAGATGGGCGCCAGGTAATGTGAATGTCAGTTATTCCTAACACTTGACTGAAAACTAAACTTTTTCATGCTTGTCTGAAGCTGACATGAATACGATGATATGTATGGTTCAGGGGTTGCAAATGGGCATCGCTTTACCCAAGTTCTTGCTGAATATGGATGGTGCATCTGGCGGGATAATGCTTCTAGGGATAGTGGGAATTTGCATACTCTTACCCTTGATGATAGCAGTTATTTATTTGTCAAGGTCATCAAAATATACTGGGAATTATGTCATGCATCAGACTCTGTCCACTTATTACTACTTTATGAAGCCTTCTCTTGCTCCAAGGTATGAACTTACAAACACCTCATTTTAACAATTGGGCATTTGGATTTTCCGTTGCATGATGGCATGATATATTGCCTTAGTAATTTTTTATCGTTGAAGTGCAAACACTTCTGTCATCACTGATACCTGAATGTCATGTTGCAATTAATTACCATTGTTCAATAAGCAAGAGATCCTTTTCTTTTGCTTTTGTGACTTCTGTTGGGCCTGTTAGGCATATAGTTGCACAATTCATATTTTATTATTTTATTGATTTCAGAGGGGAAAAGTGACATTATGCATGTGCAGAACCACCATAAATTGATGTATCAAATTGCCAGTTCTTTTGGATGGAAAAACTGAGTCACAAAAACCCTATTGGGCTCAGTGTTACCGGGACTCAAGTGTCCAAAATGTTTTTGTCACATCAACATGCATCCGACACGGTGCGACGTGTGTCTGACACCTATGGTCGTGTCCAAGGCAGTATAACACACCGTTTAAGCCCACAAAACACAAGTTTGGCTGCGCCCTAGAGCGATTTTGCATCCATATTTGAAGGCATCCTAGATAATGAGACAGCCATGCCTAGGTTTATCTCAGAAGAAGCATGAGAGAAGAGGAGGAGATAGCCATGAACGCTTCCAGTTAGTAGAAAAGAAAGAAGGGAGGGGAAGGGAAGGAGGCTAGTGGGCCCGCCTGTCCTCTATGTGACGAATATTGGCGGTGGCGGACGAAGGACCGAGATCCGCGCATGGGTGGCGGCGGCCGAAGGGCCAAAGTGGATCGTGGAGAAGCGGCGATGAGGTGGGCGGCTCCCCCAGACGGCGACGAGGCGGGCGGCTTCGGTGGAGTCACCGGATCCAACGGGATCGAGTAGAGCAGAGGTAGATCTGAGGTGGCGGCTCCGATCTGACGAGAGGCGAGGCGAGAGGCGGCTCCCCGAACGGATCGGGCGAGCTCCCCAGCAAGGACAGCGGCAATGCGACGGGCTGACGAAGAAGCCGCGATGGGCGGTGAGGCGGCTCCAAGCGGGCGAACGAGGGGCGACCTCTCCAGGCGGAGGCCCGCGTGGAGGGGACGATGAGGAGGATGCGGCCGCAGCAGCCCCCGCGCTTGGCCTTGACTGCGACGGGTCGACGAGGAGGAGGACGCGGGCAACGGCGGACAAGGCGCCAGGACGAGGACGGCAAAGACTTCGGCATAGACAAGGCGCCAGGATCTACGCCTGCTTGGGATGTTGGATGTGCGGATTCGAAGTTTAAGTTGGATCTACTAGAGAAGAGGCCGCCCCCAGGAGTAGAGATTGATCCTCCTAGGGGCAGTAGTAGCGGAAGAGTAATAGAGGCTAGGTATCCAACCTAAGCTCTGATACCATGTGACAAATATTGTGTGTATTGATATGAGGCCTTAGGGGCTATATATATATAGAGGAGTACATGAGGATATGCTATATATAGATAAGGCATATATGGAATAGAATACGGACTCTATCTCCTAATATGGATTTTATCTCTTTAACACTCTACATAGATTTAATAGAGGTGGCCACACTAGTAATGGATGCACATTGAAAAGTTAGCTGCTGTGTGCAGCTTTTCCAACAAAAATATTACACATACCCACATGCATACCATCCATGTGACAGACACGGATTCTAACATAGAAACATATGTTTAGGAGATAAAAATAGTGACTATCAATGAATGTATGGTTGGATACGGGTCTGAGGATCGAAGGTAGGGCACTCATGTTTGATCGGTTAGCCATGCTACCGCCAAGGCTCTTGAGGCCTATTGAAGAAGAGAGGAAGACTAGAGAACTTTGTTTATTTATTTGCTTAGTGATAATAGTTATAATGCTGTCCTTTTTATAGGGATGGCTAAACTTGACCCGTAAAAAACATATCTTTATATTAAGAAAACTAATATATAATAATAGAAAACTTATCTTTAATATATGGAAATAATCTAAAAGGAAATAAACCCAAATAATAAGGAAACTAATTATTATATTCCTAATTCGCGATATATCGGCGAACCACCCAAATTCGTACGCGCTACAGTACCCACGTGGTATTGTTCGCTCGCCTGCTGCGTGTACGCTGAGATTCTAGGCCATAACAATATCGTTCAAAATACCTATATTTTGAATTTCTTTTTTTATATATAATATAAAATCAATATATATTAGACAAATCCTTGAATCCTATTTTTTGAAGTTTGCCGAATCAGACACCCCGAATCCAAGTCGGATTCCGACACCCGTGTCCGTGTCCAAGTAACATTGATTGGGCTAACTGTAAAACTTTATGAGATTTTCCAATGGTTTTGTTGCTGCTGACCAAAAACCAGTATTCTAAAAATTATTTTGTTTACCTAGCTTATATAACTGGTGGACCAAATGGCCCGAAACATCCTATTTGGTTTCATGTTCATTTCCGTTATCTGTTCTAGATTTACTTCTTTACCTTAGAAATCATGCCTTTATTTTTGCTATATCTAATCCAATCCATGGAACTGTTGGCGGTATGTTACAGCAAAGTTATGGATGTCTTAATCAAGGCTGCAGAGTATATGGAGATGCCAGTACGGCGCAGTGATGATGAACCCCTGCAGAAATTGTTTGTAGCTGTTAGAAGCGAGTTAAATCTAGACTTGAAGAATATTAGAACAGAACAAGCCAAGTTCTGGAAGCAGCATCCATCACTAGTAAAGGTTGGTCTTTGTTGCTGTGTGTTATAAAGCATTTCTGTGCTATGACAAATCCTACTGCCTCAAAACCTATTGTTTTATTTTCGCAGATGGAACTGTTGATTCAGGCTCATCTCACCCAAGAGTCCTTTGCTCTCACACCAGCACTACTAAAGGATTATAGGCACATGCTTGAACTTGCACCTCGTCTTCTGGAAGAACTAGTTAAGGTACTTGCTTGCACTCCTATGCTCTATCTGTTTGAATTTTTATTCTTCTTAATTTTTATGCCTCGCCATGGTTATTAAGGCGTCGCCTAAGCGGTAAGGCGGCCCGGGGGGGCAAGGCGTCGCCCCCACCTTGTCGTCCGTGCCCAAGGCGGCTGAGGGGGGGCGAGGCGCGGCGCGCAGACCGGATCCGGCGCGGGGCGGATCTCGTGTCATCCGGGTGGAGGCGGCGGCGGCGCAGGACCGGATCCGGCGTCGTCTGGGTGGAGGCGGCGGTGTCCGGTGGAGAGGCGGCGCAGACGGATCCGGCGGGGCCGGATCTGGGCTGGGGTGGCGACCGAGCTGGGGTGGAGGTGGCGGCGGCCGATCCGGAGGGGAGGCGGCGGCCGATCCGGAGGAGAGGCGGCGGCGCTCGGGGGAGGAGGCGGCCGGCGGCGCTCGGGGGAGATTGCCCGAGTGAGACTCGATCGATCTCACTCGGTCGATCTGGGGTTGGGGGGGTTAATAAAGGATTTGATATTTTAAAATTTAGTCCTTGAAGTTCTATAAAATTGCAATTAGGTCCTCCTTTTTAGAAATATTCTTATTTAGACTTTGATTTAAACTTCCAGAGTTCCGTTTTCTTCGCCTTACGATGCGTGTAAGGTGTCGCCTCGCCTCGCGCCTTACCGCTTAAAAGTTGTGAGGGGGGTGGGTCGCCTCGCCTTACCGCCTTAATAACTATGTACCTCGCACATGCTTGTCCTTGTAGGTTGTCTCCTCTCTTCTTGCTACGAATGAAGCTTTTACAATTTATAGCAAACCCAAACCCACATCAACTGTGTTGTTTTTATATCGCATTTTCTTGTGTTAAATTTTGACAGTTTTAGGCATAATTTATATGGATTCTGATTTCCTACAATTAGCTTGTTTAAATGAATGGGTGATGTTTTGGTTGCCTACCGGAGCTGTTTGACATGACATGTTACAATTAACAAGTTGTGACAATTTAATAGGTATAATTTATCCTTGAAACATCCGTCTACAAAAATTAATACAGCATAGTTAGATGACATGAGCATGATAGGATTTATGCATGTTTTTGTTTGCTATACAACTGGATTCTTGCATAAATTGGTCAGTGCAATTAATACATTTAATAGATGGGTAGGTTGATTGGGGTTAATTGTTGGTTTTCCTGTCTGATCAGTGATCGCATCGGCATGGCATGACACCACATGAACCTGATCCAGCATTATAAATGATGGCTCTAGTTAATTTGCAAGTATGGAGCTGAGATTGTTATTTTGTTGTTGACTAGTTCTGGTTGAACTGTATAACAAATAAGTTTGTTTGAGTGCTTTTGTTCTATGCGGTTGGTATAGGTAAACATATTTTGATTGCTGGTCTGGTGATGCAAATTTGCTTTATAAGCAAATAAACTGGCTTTAAATATAGACTGGAATAGTTCGGCAGTAGTTGGGAATATTCAATATATCATGGACATTGTAATATTATATCATATTTTCCATATGATGCAATAACAATCGTTGTTGTTATGACAGCAGCACCCTATAGACTATGGTTACTCAAGTTATTAAATCATATATCATGGCAATTGACACATACAGTGTTTGTGTCTGGTTTATGCAATCACTTAGGCTCTAAATTGATCATCTGCAGGCTTTAGGTTATGGTTCTATAAGAAGCAATCTCATGTCTAGGCTTAGTCTTGTGTTGCTGAGATATTTATGTACCAAGCAATCATTAGGCTTGGGAGCCTGATGCATCACATTTCTAATCCTGTCTGTGTTGCTAAAGTTGACAGTTTTTATTCAATGCATAACCATCACTGTCAATCATGTTGTGCCCAAGCTTGTTACGGCATCGTGGCTGTACTGGGTGGACGCCATGGGCATTCGCCACGACTTGGGGGGGGGGGGGAGGCGGTGGGGGCGGAGGAGGTGAGGTGGTAGGGGGAGGATGCACCGGGGAGAGGAGGGAAGGCGAGGCAGCGGGGGGAGGACCAGTGGTGGCGGTGGGGAGAGAAGAGTGAGTGCGGGAGATGCAGCCTGCAGGAGAGGAAGATGCGGGAGAGAGTCAGTAGATATATGTCGGGCGATGCAGAGTATGAGTTAGTATACATACATGATACGTGCACGTACAGCGCGGTGACTCCTAGGCATCGCCGTGGCGTCCAGGCGCTGCTCACTTGCTGTGGTCACCGACTCCTCCGTGGCAACCATGGTTGTGCCCTTATAGTCCTATTTATTTAACCTATGTAGGGAACAATTTTCTGTTGCGCTGTAAGCTGTTGCATATGAATTTGACATCTCAACTTGAAATAGACACTGGCCTATGTTGTTGTTATCTCCTTTTCCTTCATTTTGAACTACTGTACTGTTTTTTCTCATGTATTTGATGTTTCATAGTACTATACTTGTTGTCTTGCAGATTGCACTTCTACCAAGGAGTGCTCATGGTTTTGGATGGCTTAGGCCTGCAATTGGCGTAATTGAACTTTCACAAAATATCATCCAGGTATTTTTCAAAGTTTTCCATGTGCTTCTGCTTCAGCCAACATGTGGTGAACCACTTCAAATGTTCATTGTGATGTGTATATATATGTTGTTTTGAGTTAAACTTCTGAACATACATTGAAATTTAGGTAGCTTAAGTTAGATAAATTCATCAGGTATGTTTTACTAACTTCTAGACTTATCTAGCAGATCATTTTAAATTGTCCTTTTCCTGTGGGTAAGTAGCTGTTGCAGTGCTCTGTTCTAAAATATGCCATCAATTATGGTCTGGACCAAGGTTCCAAAACCCGATACCGGCCTAAATCCCGGCGGGGGACGGTACCGGTTCCCGGCTGGTATCCGGAAAACCTGGTCAAGTTTCAAGTTTTGAAATTTGAATTTGAAACCGGTAACCGGAAAACCGGTTGGTTACCGCCCAAAAAACCGAAGAAACCGCTAAAAAAGGGAAAAACCGCTAAAAAGTCTGGAAAACAAAAAAAATTGAATTTAGGATGTTTTGAAGCATATTTAGCTTATACAATAGGTAATCTAGCACAAAAAATGCCTAAACTAACTTAGGAGGTGCATTACACAATCACAAAAGACTCACAAATATAAATGCACTTCAGAAAAACCCGGCTGGTTTTTTATTTCCCGGTACCCCGGGAAATCCGGTTACCGGTGGTTACCGGCTGACATGGTTATTAAGTCGTCGACTAGTCGACAAGTCGGTGGCGCATAAACGACTGGAGCAGTCGACTCGACTTGTGCCGCCACCGCCGCCGGATCTGCCACCGCCACCAGATCTGCCATCGCCGCCGCTGGATCTGCCACCTCCGCCGTCGCCGCCATCGGATCCGGTCGACAGAGGGCTCCGGTCTCCGCCAGAGGAGATGGGGAAAGGAGAGAGGGAGGGAGGCGGTGGGGGGCGAGGTCGGAGGCTTGATTCGATCCACCAACTGCTCCTGGTTTAATGGAATGATCGGTTTAGGCGAGGATGCTTTTTCTTGGTGGTGGGCAGGTTATGAGGAAGTGGGGGGCTGGGGGCAGTGTATTTTGCAGTGGGGGGCAGGTTATTTTCTAAAATTACAATAAAGTCCTTCTCTATATATATATTTATATAAACAGTACCGTCGACTAGTCAGCGACTAGTCGACAAGTCGGTCATTAAGAGGGTGGTGTCGACTTGTCGACTTAATAACCTTGCCGGCTAGTAACCGTTGGTTTTCTGAACCCTGGTCTGGACCATGAAATACTAGCTATCATTGTTTATTCAACATCTTATCCGTCTAGGGATCCACGTCGTTCATTATGTTAATTTGGAATTCCAATTTTGGAAAATGAGATTGAATTTAACCGAAATGTAAAAGCACATAGAATACCCACTAAATCATATGGTTTTGCTAAACCAAATTATATCCGGCCCGGTTAATTTTATCGTTCTATAAAATGGTGAGTTGGCAATTTAAATTTCAAAGTATGCAGCAGAGCAATTTATGTCTTGACCATAGGAGATCCAGCAGAGCAATTTATGGAAATCTGTCAGTTCTGTTCTCTTTTGTTAGGATACATGACCATCATTGTCAATGTTCTCATGATTGGGATTCTAACTAGGTTTGTTTATGTGCTGCCAGGATCAGATTGTAGGATCATGCCTCGAAAATTATGTCGCTAAAGCTTATAAGATATGGACTGCTATTTTATATCGTATTACCTGACTATGATCATACATGGTATTAGGATCACGTATTACTTGACTATGATCATACATAGCAATATAGTATTAGGATCGGAATGTTTATGGATCGCAATCCTGATAACCTTGAACAGTATACAACCTGATGGTGTATTCTTTACCTGTTGATCTCATGCCCAAAAAGAAAAGGTTGCAAAAAGGAGTTCCAGCTAGAACAGATAATACTTTACTTTTTCCCGCACTCCTGTCACACCAGCTACTGTGCTAGCTGATTGCCCTTGCCAAGGAAGAGCTGGCAGGGCCAGGCATTCAAGCAATATTTTGGTAGTTACAAATTGGTATTTCAGTAGTATGTTTTGTCTCAACCAAGCTGATTTTTCAACCTTTTTTGTTTTAACATTAATTCTCACTTAAAATGTTAGTCATTTTTTAAACACACTGTTCGCAGTGATTTATGTGTTATGTAGCTTCATCAGAAAACAATACTGCATGTCCTACTAGTAATTTTGGAATTCACTGTGATGTGGTACTTTATCAGCTAATGAAAATATGTACACTTTCTGGTAATCTTTGATTGGTCTGTGGTATTTTCACGTGTGTTCTTTGTATCCACTCTGTTTGCTTAACCTTCCATTGTGTATTCATTCCGTCACTGTGGCATCCATCTGCATCTATTGATTTTTGCTACACTAGAGAAGCGTTCTTTTATTGCCTCTGAAACTGAGTTGTTTTCAGTTTGTAATTTCACATGCTCCAATGTACCTTTTGGCTTCTATAACTACATCAGTTTCTGGTTCATAAGCTTGTTCATCGCCATTGATGACAATGTAAATGCTTGGTTGCCCACATTGTAGGCCGTTCCTCTCAGTGCACGAAAAGCTGGTGGAGGCAACTCGGAAGGAATAGCACCTTTCTTGCAGCTGCCACATTTTAGTGAAACGACAGTAAAAAAAATTGCACGCAAGGTATTTCCTTTAGCGCCTTCTCAGTCACTATAGGAAAAATAAACAGAACAAAGGCAAAGTCAATAGTCTGTCTCTTAAAACTGTGCTTTTTTATTTTAGAATATAACAGTTCGATTCCGTGTTTAACTACAGAAAATTCGTGCATTCCAAGAACTGTGTGACATGACTGTGGAGGAACGTGCTGCATTGCTGACACAAGTTGCTGGGCTTTCTGACGAAGAAGCCCGTGATGTAGAGCTTGTACTGGAGATGATTCCTTCTATCGAAGTGGATATTAAATGCGAGACTGAAGGCGAAGAGGGCATTCAAGAGGGTGATGTTGTGACAATGTATGCTTGGGTCTCACTTCACCGCCGCAATGGCCTAACTGCTGCTCTTCCCCACGCTCCTTCCTTCCCATTCCACAAGGAAGAGAACTTCTGGTTGCTTCTAGCAGATGCTGCATCAAACGAAGTTTGGTTATCCCAGAAGGTCAGCTTCATGGATGAGACTACTGCTATAGCCGCAGCATCAAAAGCTATACAAGAAACGCAGGAAGCACTGGGTGCAAGTGCAAATGTCATAGGAAATGCAGTTAGAGAGGCAGTTGACAGAGTGAAGAAAGGCAGTCGGTTGGTAATGGCCAAGTTTCAAGCCCCATCAGAGGGCAATCACAATCTGACCTTCTTCTGTTTGTGCGACGCATGGATAGGCTGTGACACCAAGACTAGCTTTAAGTTGAAGGTTCTGAAGCGCAGCCGCGCAGGAACGAGAGGCCATGTGCCTGAAGAAGGGCCAGTGGCAGAGGATGGCATTGAGGAGGAAGAGGAGGAGGAAGAAGAGGAGTACGACGATTATGAGAGTGAGTACAGTGACGATGAGGACGACGAAAAGAACAAGGGAAAGGGTAAGGTTGCAAACGGAGTAGCCCATCTAAGGGCTAACTCTGATATAGATTCTGGCAGCGATGATTGATACAACACCATGTGATGTTCAACAATAGACGCGTAACATTGTTTTGCCCTTTGTGCCCCATGAAACTTGAAACATATCTCAAATCAACTTATAGACCAGGAAGTAATAGTTACTAAATTTTCCATCTTTGTTTGTTATTCTTGTGTTGGATGGATGAAAAATAATCGAGAGCAGGCTGGTGGCAACAAAATGACTAAATAAAATCAAATTTAGCGGGATGTTATCATGAGTTCTTGACCAAATCTTGGAGAGGTACGCACTTGAGTGCGAAGCTAGATGCCGAGTTTGATTTCCAGGCTCCCTTAAATTTCGTTTGCGCCCGGACAGGGTGTGGGGTCTCTTATTTGTGGTCTTACTTTTCCTAATCTTTCCAACCGGGTCACATAGATTAGTAATTAGATACAAGGGATCCTAGATATGCGCACCTTTTCAACATCTAGAACCCAAATATCTACCCATCTTTTTACACTGTTGCCTCGTCTATTCGTGTACTATAGTTTTTCTAGCGCGTAAGGAACACGTCCGATTAATGCTCAAGAGTCTAGTGTAACAGCGACAGTAAGTTTGTTGATTAGTAGTAGCCTTTTGTTTTTGGACAACGGTTCTCACCTTTTTCTTTTGAGACGGATCACCCAGCTTTTGTTGGAAGCTAATTAAAGAGTCCTAAACAAACCAAAGCTGGGGTTACCAGCGACTTACATAGCACAGAGAACAGGATGTGCAAACAAACTCTGCTGTCGGACTACAGAGTAAGTTAACAAACAGAAATTACCTCCACTTACATAAGATGGATAAACAAAAGATGCTTACAGCAAGCTTCAGCTAGACAAACATGGACTTAACTGTAACAGTTAACACCAAGAATATTCAGAGGATGTCAGTTTCTAGATGCAGAGGCTCATTCTTGAACATAATTAACCAATCCTTTATTTCAGCTACCACCATGTCGACCTTTGCCCAGTACCCGTACGAAGTTGTGATCACCATTGCTGCTCTGAGAGAATTTTATACATTGCATCAACAGGTCGACGAGGACATTTATTTTCAACAGCCATTCTGTTTCAGATTTTTCATATGACCCATGAATTGGTAGAAAAACAAAAAAGAACGAGTTTTTAGACACAGGAAACAAATTCCAGCCCAAAATCTCCCTAAAGCAACACTGCATAAATTGATAGATATGACACAGGAATAAATGTCAACCTTGACCACGGGGACTCCAACTCACCAGACAACACAAAATAAGCCGCTTCCTTTTCTTTATTTGTTCTGCTGACAGAATCGTATCCTGGAAAGCTTGCCAGAGGAAGATTTTCACCATTACGACAATTTTGTAGTGCCACAGATCTTGCATTCTTGTGTTATTCACACCCCTAAAAGTGAGAGTTCTGTAAAGAGACTTAGCTGAGTAAACCACTCTCCAATACCCAAGTAATCCAAAAGCTGATTAAAGTCACCATACGAATGTACAATACCTTTTTTCAGGGAATCAAATGTATCTCTGGTCCTTGTGGGTGACAGGAATCAGAATGGACAGCCATAGTCACCGCGAAAACTCTTGCTAGGACAGAGACTCCATGAATCAACTATTCAACACCCCCTCTCATGGGTTAGAAATTTCTGGATTAGCTCGGCATTTCTGATGTTACAATGCACCTGTGATATGGAGTCATGGGGACTGTATTTGCCTTCCAATGAATGGCTTGGATATATGGGTGAACTTCCCGTGTCGCAGTTGAAACTTTACTCTCGCATTGACTTGACTTGGAGACTAATCCTAATTGGAGTTCAGAAAAAATAATAATAGGAAGTACTCAAATCAGTTTTAACACCCATAGAAGAACGGTTTTAACACCGAGTTAATGTGGATGTAGTCTGGTTATGACCGATCTCGCCGATTCAATGCGATTACAACAGCTGGCTAGCGCAGGGCAGCTATGTTAGAACATAGGCGATGCAAAGGCCATGTGATTATTGAATCCAGAAAATCCCATGGGTGAACTTGAACTTGAACTCTGATACGTCCACAATTTGTTAGTGTGCTCCACGTCCTTGTGTTAAAATGAAAAGTATAGACGATGGTGATAGGACCTATAGCTTGGTGTATTGTCTCCCCTGTGACCGGGGATGGAAGCGGCTTGTATAGATCTAAACTAAGGACAAAAGTCTAGACATTATACCCATCAAGTAGCACATGCCTTGACTAACCGATTAGTGATTTGGAAGTTTCATATTTATTTCACCATTTTCCATTGCTAATGTGTGGCCCTGAAAGCTCATAAAAGTAAAAGAGAAAATGGCTGACATGACCTTGGTGCAAATTTTGTCGTGATTCTTTCATGAGCGAGGACGACTAGTCTGGTCTGGTGTTCTTCCATGCTAACATTCTCTTCGGAGAAGTTCATCCATGCCACCTACAATAATGAATGGAATTTTACTGTAATACCGAAGATCAATATTATTAGTTTATAGAAATGGCAAGCAAGAAAATGTGACAGTACTATGGTTGATAAAACCAGAAACGGGGTATTCTGTTTGTTAACTTACTGTTTGTGGTCCGACAATAGAGTATGTTTGTATATCCTGTTATCTGTGCAATGTAAGTCGCTGGTACCCCAGCTTTGGTTTGTCTAGGACTCTTTAATTAGCTTCCAACAACAGATGGGTGATCTGTCTAAAAAAATGGTGAGAACCGTTGTCCAAAAACAAAAGGCTACTACTAATTAACAAACCTATTGTCACTATTACACTAGACTCTTGAGAATTAATAGGACGTAACATGTTCCCTACACGCTAGAAAAAAATAGTACATGAATGGACAAGACAACATGTGTAAAAAGGATGGGAAGACATTTGGGCGCTAGTGTTGAAAAGGCGTGCATATGTAGGATCTGATGTGTGTAATTACTAATCCATGTGACCCGGCTGAAAAGATTAGGAAAAGTAAGACCATAAATATCGAGGAACCACTTGTGTATTGAATTGTGAGTAGACCTCATTGCTATTAGAGAACCCAGCGAACTCTGGGATGTTCTAAAGGAACATTTTGAGGCTATACAAGGAGATCATCTTCGAACTTATGCATTCAATACATGGATGAGTCTAAGAATGCAAGGCAATCAATTATGTAAGGAGGTCTCCCTTCATGCATGAATAAACAATCTTTTATTTCAGCTACCACCATGTCGACCTTTGCCCAGTACCCATACGAAGTTGTGATCACCATTGCTGCTATGAGAGAATTTTATACATTGCATCAACAGGTCGACGAGGATATTTATTTTCAGCAGTCATTTTGTTTCAGATTTTTCATATGGCCCATGAACTGGCAGAAAAACAAAAAGGAACGAGTTTTAGACACAGGAAACAAATTCCAGCCCAAAATCTCCCTAAAGGAACACTGTATAAATTGATAAATATGACACTGAAATAAATATCGTACCCTATGGATGTTAAAACTGATTGATTGACTACTTCCTATTGTTTTTTTTTCTGAGCTCCAATTAGGACTAGTCTTCAAGTCAAGTCAATGCGAGAGTGAAGTTTGAAATGTGACACGGGGAGTTTGAAATGGTCGGGGTCGACATTTATTCCAGTGTCATATTCATCAATTTATACAGTGTCGCTTTAGGGAGATTTTGGGATGGAATTTGTTTCCTGTGTCTAAAGACTCGTTCTTTTTAGTTTTTCTGCCGGTTCATGGGTCATATGAAAAATCTGAAACAGAATGGCTGTTGAAAATAAATATCCTCGCTGACTTGTTGATGCAATGTATAAAATTCTCTCGTATCTGCAGCAATGGTGATCACAACTTTGTACTGGGGACTGGGCGAAGGTCGACAGGTGGTAGCTGAAATAAAGGATTGATTAGTTGTGTTCAAGAATGAGCCTCTGCATCTAGAAACTGACATCCTCTGAATATTCTTGGTGTTAACTGTTCTGACAAAGTCGATGTTTGTCTAGCTGAAGTTTATTGTAAACATCTTTTGTTTATCCATCTTATGTAAGTGGAGGTAATTTCTGTTTGTTAACTTACTGTTTGTGGTCCGACAATAGAGTTTGTTTGTACATCCTATTCTCTGTGCTATGTAAGTCGCTGGTACCCCAGCTTTGGTTTGTTTAGGACTCTTTAATTAGCTTCCAACAAAAGCTGGGTGATGTCTAAAAAAAAGGTGAGAACCGTTGTCCAAAAACAAAAGGCTACTACTAATCAACAAACTTGTTGTCGCTATTACACTAGACTCTTCAGCATTAATAGGACGTAACATGTTCCCTACATGCTAGAAAAACAATAGTACAGGAATAGACGGGACAACATGTGTAAAAAGGATGGGAAGACATTTGGGCGCTAGATGTTGAAAAGGCGCGCATATGTAGGATCTCCTGTGTGTAATTACTAATCCATGTGCCCTGGCTGGAAAGATTAGGAAAAGTAAGACCATAAATATCGAGGAACCACTTGTGTATTGAATTGTGAGTAAAGCTCATTGCTATTAGAGAACTCATCGAACTCTGGGATACTCTAAAGGAACACTTTGAGGCTGTACAAGGAGATCATCTCCGAACTTATGCATTCAATACATGGATGAGTCTAAGAATGCAAGGCAATCAATTATGTAAGGAGGTCCCCATTCATGCATGAATAAGCAATATGGAACTAAATTAGCTAATGGGCCCCTCTTTATATAGGCGGAGAAAGCATGGGATAGGAAACATATTGGACCCCTGAGGGCAAATGAGTAATTTCCCAATTTGATGAAAGAAAAAAAAAGAAAGGAGAGGGGGTCCCACCTGACAGTGGGATAGTAGAGGGATAAGGCCGAAGCCTTCTCGCCTATGCCATTTGGGGGAGCTTAGTCTTGATCGCATCGCCCAAATAGTCGGGTCTAGCGGCGGCGGCGACAACGGAGGCGCCACCGGTTCGGGCACTTCGGCACCAGCCGTGGCAGCAGCCTGCCAGCCTCCTCCCCGCTCCCCTATAAGAGGCGGCCTCCCTCTCCTCTCTTGTACACTGAATGAAGTGAGTCCTCTTCCTCCCCTCCGATCTCCTAGATCTCTCAGCTTTGTCTCGATTTGGGCTTTGGTGCAGCTGATTCGTCATGATCTTCTCTAGCGCCTGCGGGTGTGTAAGGCTGAATCGCCTCCTCTGGGCTTTTCCCGTGTAGTTTCTCATGCCATTTCTTTGAGATTTATCACAGAGGAACTTTGGGGATTTTCCATTGAGGGCTGGCTTCAGTTTTGTCGAGTTGAAAATAGAGAATCTGAGGCTTGAACGTTGTGTTCTCGGGTGCTCTTGGCAGGAGTACTCGTCGGTCTTGTGCGGCGTCCACCTCGACCCTCGACTTCCGACTTTGGCTACCCAACGTTTGAAGGGTGGCATTGCATCTCCGTCTACCTTCATCTCCTTGCGCCGCATAGCGAGACGCTTGGTTTTCTGGGATAGTGCCACGTGCATGCCTTGCCTTGATTCGATTTTGTCTCGGTGATTTCGATTATCACCGGCTTTGTGAGTATATGGGCTATCAGCTCTTTGCAATTTGTGATCTATTTCATATATCTGTGATTTGTCACTGATTGAATGTTGCAAAGAGGCTCTATGGATTAAATTGCTCGGTGATGAAATGACATGTTAATGAAATTATATATGAATGTGAGGGTAGATAGATCTTGAGCATTCGGCTAGCTTTACTATTTTGTATGCCCTGATTATTGAATTTGCTATACTTTACTTGATACTATCTTAGTTCAGTGATTAAGTTTCTGTTGGTCTAGTTGTAACCGAACTCTGTTGCCCTGTTGTAATTAATGTTGTTCATGTTATTTGAATGTTAGATTGATTATAGCAGTCATTTATACTGTCTAGCAAATATTAGTTCATGATATGATAGTCTCTTTTAATAGCAAAACTTGATTTAGAGCTCAAAAATCTAATCTATAACTGTCATATATAACTAAGATTAATTTTTGTCATGACGGAGATGGTCAAGAATAAATCTTGTGCAACTAGCCTTCTGAATTTGGTCATACATGTTATGTTTATGTTGATATTATCATTCAGCTAGAATGACTTAGATTGTTTATATATGTACATGTTGGTCAAGTCATTAGAATGCTACTGTAGTCATGCTTATGTGTATATTAAATATGCTAGAATTAATTATGAATTTATGCTAAAACCACAATATTTACAACAAAACATACATGTAGAGAAATGTTCTTTCTCATAAAGATACGATTAGGGATCCTAACATAATTGATTGCCTAGCATACGAAGGAAATATCTGTAAAGATGAAATCCTAATAAATCGGTTTAAAGCTTTCCAAACTAACTTGATCCCTTCCCGAATCTTCAGGATCCTTGGCGAGCACCCCTCCTAGCGTCTGTTACTACGCTGTACGGTTCGTGGCCTTAGTGCGGTGCTGGTACTGATGATTGAGGGTGAAAATGGATCAGATAGTTTGATCGATTCATATAATTTTTAAATATGGATTCTATCTGTTTGGATATTTATCAGATGGTATTGGATCGGAAACGAAAACGGATTTTTTTGTCGGACACGAATACAGATTCGATAGCTCATTATCCGTCGAATACAAATATGGATCCGGATTATTCAGATATTTAGGGGCTGCATATCTGCACAATATATCCTCTATTTCAGCCTAGCCCCATTTACATAATAATTTAGTAGCCCATTATACATTAATATATACAACGATATATGGAGTTAGGAAAGGGATCTTAGCTTATATGAAGAATTCATTTTCTGTTCATTTTGTGTGTATAGTTTAAAGAATTTTCATGTTCCAAGAAATATTTGTAACCATATTCAATTCATATTAGCTCTGTATTTGTATTCGATATTATTTGTATTCGTATTCATATATAGGATATCCATATTCTTATTCGCATCCGGAGAAAATATGAAAACAAATATGGTAGATATATTATCCGTCCATATTCGATCCGTTTTCACTCCTACTGATGGCCCACAAAGGCGTCCACAACATTATGCGTATAACATAGCTAATTCCTTGCTTTCAGGATGTTTCCAATAGTTATATACACAATCAACAACAAAGTTGATCCGACTTGATTTCTCACTCGGCCATGTCATCAAAATAGACCCTAACTATTGGACCATATAAGAAAAAATCATGGCCACAAGGGTCTACACAGGGCCAAGTTCCCCTTTTCTTAGGACAGTTTGCACTAGCAGCCTTGCACCAGTCAAGACCAGTGTTAAACCTTTCAGCCGAAATTTCGGTATTTCGGCAAAATTTCGGCCGTTTCGTTGGGTGCCGAAAGGCAAATAATTCGGCCGAATTTTTCCCCATTTGAAATTTATGTGAAATTTATCTAAATTTTGGTTAAATTTTATCAAAAATTTAAATACTATTTGAATGGTTTGTCCGAAATTTCGGCCGAAATAAACGAAATTTCGCCATTTCGTTCCATTCGCCCGGTCCTGAAATTTTTCCCAAACTGAATAAATTTTCCCTGGTCAAGACAACAACTATCTGGTCCTCCTCAGTGTCCGGGCACTATAAATCAGCAAAGACCGTCACCACTGCATCAAGGAAACCTATCCTTTCGACAGCACATGTGCTCTACTTCGTTAATTCCAAATACTCCCAGAGTTGAAGCTTCAGAGTTTCCCAACTTTCAGAAGCTAAACACTTGTAGATTGGTGTAAAGATGAGCCTCTTTGATGCAGTACTGCCTCTGCTCCTGCTTGTGTTTGCTAGGACTCCAACGCTGCAAGCATCCGGCGTCCTAACAAGCAAAGATGGCAATAGGGCTCATCCCTCCGATGCCACGCTCGCCAATTGTCAGAAAAGCTGTGGCAATCTCACCTTCGACTATCCCTTCGGCGTCAGCTTGGGATGCTTCCGGGGCCCCGACTTCAACCTCATCTGCAACGACACCACGCAGCCCCCCAAGCTCTTCCTCAGTGATGGCACCACAGAGGTCATCGACAGCATTGACGTCATTGACCACGAATCTTTCTACAGCTCCAGCACAATTATGCCTGTTGTCATCTCCCATTCCATAGCCATGAGACCTGGAATCGATGTTTACAACATGTCCTGGAGATCTCCTGGGATTTCTTTCGCCCTTGTTTACGTTCAACTAAACATTACTGGCTGTGACTGGGACATATACTTGCTCGATCAAGTCGTGAATACGACCAGGCCGGCCTGCGCCGTGACCTGTCCTAATGACGATGGAGAGATCACGGACGCTGTGGCCAGACAGAACTGCAACGGGACTGGGTGTTGCTCCATCGGATTTGAGAGCTCTGTCCATGAATTTCAGCTCAAATTTGTCCGCCAGAGCAAGGGCAACCTCACTGTGCGCTCCACTGGAAGTTCGCTGTGGGATAGAATCAACATAACTACCGACTATGCTGACCTCTCATGGAGCATCATGGATCAGCCGAGCTGCACTAGCGCCATGGAGAACAAGACAAGCTATGCTTGTATCAGCAGCAACAGCAGGTGTTCCAACGCCGACATGTCAATGGATCTAGGGTACTTCTGCCGGTGCAACCCTGGCTATGGAGGCAACCCATATATTCTTGGTGGCTGCTCACGGGACAAAGGTACCAAATTACTACTTGCTTCCAGTCCAGAATAGATATTGCTGTTAATTACATAATTATAATTAACCTTTTTTTTCCAAATATGATTACTAGTACGTTTCAATAACTTAGGATTGGACAAATGAAAATAATATTGTGTGTTTCTATGTTTACTATAACACCCCGATTCTCCACATGGCCCAGTATACTATCACTACATTTTTACCATCTCAAATTAATGCTGCTAAAAAGACTTAGCAGTAATTATGTCAATTCTTTGATAACGCAATACATACGTTCACGAGTAAACATATCGTTCTTATGCATAAACCCGACATAGCCGATCTCTGTCTCACCGAACACATTCTTGTTGACTCAGTGCTCAATCGACATAATTACTTATGTAAGATTTGATAAATAAGTAGGAAGAGGGTTTCCGAGGCGTTACCCTAACCTCGAATAATTGAATCAGGGCACTGCCTGTCATTCCTTGGCCAGATCTAATGGATCTAGCAGCGGATCGGGCTTCTCTCCTCTTTTCTTTCTTTTCCTCTTCTTTCTTTTTTTTCCACGGCCAGCCTCCTCCCCTTTCTTCTCTTTTTCTTTTCTCCTCTCTCTTCCTTTTCCTTCCCTCTTCCTCTTCTTCTTTCCTTACGCCGTCGGCTCCCTCTCTTCTTTTCCCTCGGTTGGCTGGCTAGCCCTCCACCACTCTCGGTCGGTGCAGCAGCAGGGGCAGGGAAGGGGAGGCGCGGGTGAGGGGGCTGCGGCGCTGGAGGCTGGCAAGTGACGACGCCGACGGCTAGGCGAGCGGCGACAGCAGGTGCGTGGAGGCAGCGGCGAGTGTTGGGGATAGGCGGCAAGCAGTCGGGAGAGCATGAGGGAAGCAAATGCCGATTTTGCTTCCTCCCCTCCTGGCTCCCTATCTTATAGGGCATTGGCATGGGCCGGGCTAGGCCTCATCCGGCCCAGGTATTACATTTACTCACTAGTGATTTGTATAATTTTTAAAGCATATGAATGGTGAATAGATGTTACTTACCATTTTATGTGCTTTGAGATTAGTGCTAATTTTGTTACATTCGTTATGATCAAAAATTCTTTCATAATATTGCTCATATGAGATCATTCGGCACCTCTTCGTGCAGCAAAACATCAAAAAATACCAATTAGATGTATGGATATGACAATTCACTGTTGAAAACAAACTCTTTATTTAAGTAAATTAACTTAGCTTGTTGTTTGGAACTTGAAAATTATTGGGTTGTAAAGTTCATGAATACTCATAAATGCTTCTGTGTTGTTTGAAAATAGGATACAACCCAATACAGAGGGCGGGTTGTGCTCGTTCGTGTGGAAATATCAACATTCCATTTCCATTTGGCTTGGAAGAAGGATGTTTTGGGAGGAAAGAATTTTACCTCAATTGCACAAATGCGACAAATGCAACATCTTCTGTCCTTTTCGAGAACTATTATGAAGTAACCGCCATAAATATCGAGGATGCACTCATCAAATACAAGTCACCTTTTGAACGGGAAGGATCAATTGCCTTCTTACGTGAAGAAACTGAAACTAGTCTCTTTGCTTATTCTGGGGAATCAATTTCCTTGAAGTGGGCTATTGCCAATTTAACTTGTCTGGAAGCTCGACAGAATAGTTCTGGATATGCGTGTGTGAGTGACAACAGCGTGTGTGCGCCAGTCAACTCATCCCATGGTTACATTGGCTACCGCTGCAAGTGCTCCCTTGGCTTTCATGGAAATCCGTACGTCCAAAACGGTTGCAAAGGTTCTCTCTCTCAAACTGGAATACAATGTATGTTGTATGCTTGAAAAGATTAGACGTTGCATCAGTTTAGAACTTCAGATCACCACACTAAGTTTTCTGCAGATGGTCTTTTCATGTAGATCACATCTTCCATTTGATCCATTTTTTTCTATCATTTTTCTTGTGAGGAATAAGCCCACAACCTACGCATACATATGCATGAAACTTGATGGTTTTTAGGTCTAGCTTCCATCATTTCTCCCAAAAGTGCCACACTGCTGCAACAATAAGATTGACACTCATATGCAGGAAGCAGACATCATTAAAAACTTAACTAACGTGTACCATAATGTATGTTACGACTTAAGATCATCAACCATTGAACAGAGTCAAATTTACATTTTAGACATATTTAAGCATCTTTTAAAAAAGCATAATAACTTCTTGCGCTTGCACTAATGGATAATAATGCAATTTTAGATCTATTTCAGCTTTCTTCTATAGATATTTTTGCAGCCTTACCAAGATGTGGTTAGCTTGCAGATATTGACGAGTGCCTTCAACCAAACATTTGTAATGGAACCTGCCGAAATATCATAGGAAGCTTCCAATGTACTGAATGTCCTCACAAGGCAGCGTATGACCCAGCAAAAAAGCAGTGCACTCCAATTAAACAACAAAATTTTCTCTTAGGTAATCCTATATTCTTGTTATTACGCAGAACAAACTGCATACCTTTTTTTAAGGAGAATGTCTGAATGTGGACTTGAACCCATGACTTGAAACACCATAACATTGTACTCTACCACTAGCCCCCATTTCTTATTATTTATTTGTGAGGTGTTTCTTATTATTTCTAGTATGAACAAGACAAAAGAATGATTAAAACGGCAACATAATTGTAGGTATTATCATTGGGCTGGGTGGTGGCTTTGGCATTCTACTTAGTAGCTTAAGTGGAATATTGCTCATTAAAAGATGGAAAAGTGGCATCCAGAAGCAAATTCGAAAAAAGTACTTTCAAAAAAATCAAGGCCTTCTTCTTGAACAATTGATATCATCTGACGAAAATGCGAGTGATAAAACAAAGATTTTCTCCTTAGAAGATCTAGAAAAGGCCACAAATAACTTTGATCCTACACGTATTCTTGGTCGTGGAGGGCACGGCATGGTGTATAAAGGCATCTTATCAGACCAACGTGTGGTGGCCATAAAAAGGTCCAAGGACATCGAGGAAGGTGAGATCAATCAATTCATTAATGAGGTTGCGATTCTCTCTCAAATAAATCATCGAAATATAGTAAACCTTTTTGGATGTTGTCTCGAAACTGAGGTCCCACTATTGGTGTATGACTTTGTTCCCAATGGATCATTATTTGGAATTCTACATTCTAGTTCACACAATGGTTTCTGTTTGTCCTGGGATGATTGCCTAAGAATTGCTGTGGAAGCAGCAGGAGCTCTCTACTATCTCCACTCTGCAGCTTCAGTATCAGTCTTTCATCGTGATGTGAAGTCCTCTAATATACTCTTGGATGCAAACTACACTGCTAAAGTTTCAGATTTTGGTGCTTCAAGGTTGGTTCCTATTGATCAAACTCATGTGGTCACAAATGTACAAGGCACATTTGGGTATTTAGATCCAGAGTATTACCATACTGGGCAGCTAAATGAGAAGAGTGATGTATATAGTTTTGGTGTGGTACTTGTGGAGCTACTTCTTAGAAGGGAGCCTATTTTTACAAGGGTGTCAGGCTCAAAGCAGAACTTGTCCAATTACTTTCTATGGGAGCTAAAAGTGAGGCCAATCAAAGATATAGTTGCTGCTCAAGTTTGTGAGGAAGCAACCGAGGAAGAGATTAATAGTGTTGCCTCTCTTGCAGAGATGTGCTTGAGGCTCCGAGGTGAAGAGAGACCTACTATGAAGCAAGTTGAGATGACTTTGCAGTTTTTGAGAACAAAAAGGTCAAACTCATGCCATGTTGCTCCAGAAAATGCTGAAGAGATGCAACCATTGCTATGTACAAGAGCTGAAGCTGGATGCGAGTCATTGGCTATTAACTTGGGAGAAAGTGCTAACTTGGAATCTCAAAACATCCAACAATGCTATAGCTTGGAGCAGGAGTTTGTATCATCTGTTGGGTTACGACGCTAAGAGGCCATTTATAGTGTTACAATTCACATGAATTTTGGAGGAAAACAGCTCTTATGAGACCGAAAAATTCTTTTTCCAACTAAATTCCTATCGAAATATGGTGTTCTAAATAGGCATGTGTGTATCAACTTCTCAATGTGGTCTCCCATCTCATTATCCCCAAGTAAGGTGATTTGCCTCTGATGTCCCTTTTTTTACAGAGTACCATGTACACTACAGAGCACTTGTTTCCTTTGAAAATGGACTTCTGATATCTCATTGTACTAATATTCATGCAATCCATAGCATGTATCTATTTCTATGATACATATTACGAAAAGTTTTGGTGCAATGGCCAAATTGAGCTATGTATGTACTTATCTACAGGGAGTACTTAATTCCTGTAGTAGATGAAATGCTTTCAGAGAGGAAAAGCATATACTGTTGTCATCAAAGCTGCACAACTAATTGCAATGGGAGCTTCACATATTATTAACAGGTGTGATGTGATGTGATGTTAACGAGGGGGTGATCAGAATAGCGATGGCTTTTGGCTTTTGGCTGAAAAAACACTGTAACTGGTTGAAAAAACACTGTAGCTGAGTTAGTGGATAGTGTAGTGAATAGTGAAAAAAAAGTTGAAGCTAGAAGCTGAAGCCGAAAAAAAGCCAAACCGATCACCCCCTCAATAGGCTGAGTAAAATAGTAGGCAAACAATCAGAGAGGGTTGTACCTTCTATCCTAACCACGAAGAGAAGGGAAATTGCACGCCTCCCACATCACACCACTCATAAGCAAGCAGGCAACCCGTGGTGGGCACAATCATCACACAGCACACTTGACAGACCAACCACCAAGAAAAGGGGAACAAAATAAGGGATATGCCCACCAAAATAACTCTGGGCAGTGCTCGTAGCACAAACGATCGAGGGGGAGATGCCCAGCACAGAGCGAGGCAGCAGTCCACACGTCAATACGCGGCATTAGAAAAAATAGTATCTTTGGAATGACAATTGCAAAAATAGCACCTTTGTCGCATGGTGACCATACGACACTCCGTCTCCGACTGACACGTGGCGAGTGCTGCACAGTGACCGAGCAACATTAATCTCAGGCCGACACATGGTGGAGTGTCGTATGGTCACCATGCGGCATTAGCCACAGCCTGACACATGGTAGCTAATGCCGCACGGTGATTGCGGCACTCCACCACGTGTCGGCCCAACGCGGAGCACTGCACGGTGACCGTGCGGCATTTGCCATATGTCGGTCTGAGACAGAGTGCCACATGATCGCCGTGTGGCATTCGCCATGTGTTGGCCTGAGGAGGAGTGCAGAGGTGCCATTTTTGCAATTGCCACTCTGAGGGTGCTATTTTTGCTAATGCTACGTGGAAAACGGCCATTTCAGCCAATACCTCGTTGGCAGATGGTGCAATCCATCAATCCATGGGCACATAGGAAGGGACTGATGAATCCATAATTCTGTAGTTAAACAAAATATTTAATATTTGCCACTTGATAATTAATTATTGCAATCACGCCCCTTAAGATAGCTAATTACATCCCTAAGTCACAAATATATTTTTATTTTAGACATCGACACAGTCTCCAAAACATAACGTTGATGACTACTTTATAGTGTAATATATTTATAAAACTCAATAAAATCATAATATTATGAAAATACTTTTCAAGACAATCGGCCGTCGCCTCTGTGGCTTCGCTCCCTCGCCTTCCTGGTTCATCGTCGCTGCCCTATCTCTGACAAGGCCCTCGTCAGTGGGAGAAAGACAAAAGAGGCGACATAGCGCGATGACGCGAGCATAGATGAGCAGCAACTGGGATCTGGAATGGGTGAGACACAACAGCATGGTCGCGGAGTGGATCCGGTGCACGACCTTGACAAGGCGACTTGGGTGGAGTGGACGAGGACAAGGCAATGGAAGAAAGGAGAAGTGGGGGGAGAAGAATGTTAGTGTACTTTGAGATTGGTGATACTAGGTGGCAAAATCTTGGATAAGGACCTTCAGCGAGCTTTAGGCCCTGTCCCAAAGATTTTTTTTCCATCACTCCATGGGCACCCGGGCAGGGATTGATGAATCCGTAATTCTATAGTTAAACAAGATTTTTAATATTTTCCACTTCGTAATTAATTATTACTATCATGCCCCTTAAGATATCTAAATACTCTCCCAGTCATAAACATATGTCATTTTGGACATCGATACAATCCCTAAAATCCAATAAAATAATAATATTATGAAGTAGTGGTCAAAATTATGATTTAGGGACTGTGTCGATGTCCAAAATGACATAAAATTTATGACTGGGGGAGTATTTAGCTATCTTCGGTGTGTGATAGCAAGAATTAATTATGAAGTGGCAAATATTAAAAACTTGTTTAACTATGGTATTACGGATTCATCAGTCTCTGCCCAGGCGCCCATGGAGTGATGGAAAAAATTCTCTATCACAGGGCCTAAAGCTCCACTATTAAAGGCCCCCTGTCCTGGATTTGGCCACCTAAGTATCACCAATGTCAAAGCACACTAACATTCTTCTTTCCTACTTCTCCTTTCCTCCATTGCCTCGTCCTCGTCCGCTCCACTCAAGTCTCCTCATCAAGGCCATGCACCGGATCCGCCCTGGCCCACCGGTGTCACCTTGTTCACTCCAAGGCTACCGCTCGCCTGTGCGCACGTTATTGGGACGCGTTGCAGCTGCAGCTCTCCGTGACCATGTTGCGTGCCCCGACCGTGCCTCCGCGTCTGCCAGTTCTAGATTTGATCGTTGCTTGTCTACGCCCATGTCACCGTGTCATGTTGCCTCCTGTATCTCTCTCCCACTGACATGGATCTTGCCAGAGATAGGGCAGTGATAGTAGACCGGGAAGGCGAGGGCGTGAAGCCACGGAGGCAGCGCCCAACTATAGGACGTCCAAATTTGGAACCTCGCCATGCCACATCTGTCACCATTGGCACAACCTCTGCCTACTCCTGTGACCTCACCCCTAGCCGTGGAGTCAGCGGAAGCAAAGGAGCTCGAGGTGGCCGATCGCATTGAATGAGAGAAGAGAGGCAGCGTGGAGGACGTTGAGGTCAAGGAAGGATGCGGTGAGTTGGAGGCCCTTAGCAGCGCCCACACGTGGTTGGTGGAGGCGATGGGGGGCTTGAGTCAAAACTATGGCGACGCTACACCAGTAGTGTAGGGAGGAATATGGATTATGGTAGGAGAAAAGTTGCTTTATGATTTATGCTAGTGCCATATGGTGAAATCTTAGATAGAATCCTAAGGGGAGAGCAGCTAAGGCCCTCACCCTAAGGGGGGCTTCCTCCTCCTTTTAGATCCAGCCCCTCCCTACTTTTCTTCTACCAACTTGCTCTGGCGAGGAGAGAGGGAGGGGGTCTTACCCTATTTCTTTAGTTTAGGTAGTTTTTTCTTCTTTCCTTGTACAGTTGAGGGATATGATCTGGTTTGTGATGCCCCAGATCTGCTCTGTATTGGCCTAGACTAACAACTCTACAGTGTTGCTCTCTTCTTCTAGTGTTCATGAGTTCTCGGCCTATGTTCTTGGCCACATTTTCAAGGTCCCCATGAAGGAGCTACAAATTGGCATCCATCTTGTGTCGGGGTGCACGACTAGGTGGTGAAGAGCTTGCCGGTGGGGATTCCACGTATGTGGGCTACACAGAGCATGAGATTCAAGGCCTTCTTTGTGAACTTGATCCTCTTAGGTAAGGCGTCACTCTCGGAGCAGCTGGCCACATTGCTGTTCGTTGCCATGACAGTTCCTTACGGCTTGTGGGTACCAAGTTCTCTTCCCCCACCACTATACCAACTCCTCGGTGAAGCTATGGCGTTGTCTGCTGCCATCCCCCTGGTGATGGCGATGGTCTTGTTTATGTTTGGTGCAGCTTTCTCTGGTGAGTCCTCTCCAACAATCTTCCCCACGTGGATCTGGTGTTTGTCGCCGTAGATGCACATGAACAACACCACCATGCATGTACATCACACGTGAGTGTGCCCCCTTAGCACATACCTATATAAATATAGAGACCGAGGATAAATCCATAATCCCATGAAAATTTCTACTTAGGTGCACACGAGTCTGTGTAACGGTGGGTACTAAGATGTGAACCCTAGTGGGTAGAGTCATACACCAACAATTCTACCAATACACCAAGAGATTCTTAACAACCAAACCCTGTTGACTTGATTGGAAACTAGCCAAGATGGCAGAAATGAAATACAAACTAATGGAACAATAAAAAACAAGAGGTTTGTCAGGACCGGATCTAGAAATCCGAATTCCTCTCAGGATCTCTCGCATGCTCCTGGATCGAGAGCTGCTCACGCTTACATTACAAGATATCAAAACATATTAAGCGGAAGCATAATTTATACAATAATAACTTACATGGGCCGTTTAGGCGCGAAGAATGCAAAGCAATGGAAAATCTTCACACAAGTGGGACCTCGTGACTTGCCCACAGCACCAATCGGGGTTTCGCGACCTAGTCCTTGACCTTCTTGGATATCGCCTACACGACCCTTTCCGAAGCATTGCGGGGTCTCATCTTCTTATTCCTGTTTGACTGGAGGATAGTAATTAAGCAAGAGTGAGCACAAAAGTACTCAGCAAGCCACCACATAGAATGCAACACTAATAGCTATTACATGCTAGGCTGTGAAAGGAGGCTTGAGGTCATTTTATTTGCTAAAGCAGCATTTCCAGATACGATAAATAAAATTCCTGAGACTTAGCCATTTTAACCAAAATGCAAGTTATCAAGAGATAGTGCAATATTAATAGTAGTGCAGGTTACATCCACCTTTTACAGTGCATGGTTACCCCCACCAATGCTAATTTTTGATTACTGGGTTACATCCCCCTAATTATCGCTAGAGTACATCCCTCCAGGGAAAATTCAGCAAAGTAGAGTACTTCCCTCTACTTAATTTTCATCCCACCCGGAAAGATTTTTGAAATAGAACTAACTCAAGGATATTCCCATGTCCGCTCTTGACCGTGAGCACGGCTATACGAATAGTTTAGACTCTGCAGAGTTGGTACATCTTTACCCACAAGAGATAACCCAATTGTTATTTTCCGCACATTTCCTTAGACATGCAGATTAACCGGATTATCACACGACCTTTACAATGCATCTAGTAAAGAATAACACTCGCTAAGGTTTCGTCTACAGGAAAACCCCTTTGGGCCCCAACTAGACCCCCTCTTGCGCCCGCCTCTATCCGGCGACATGATCCATCCAAGACGGTTTTGCGTCCAGCGATGAAAATCATGGGTTCCCCCGAAGTGCTCCTCTTTACTGGCGAGTGCAAATTATTTAGTCGTACCTACACTTTGCCGGCTTGTGGTTTGTACTATTTTACATGGAGGGGTCATACAAGATTAAGTCCTTAATTCGTCCAGGCGGTGCATACCACAATCCAACCCCAACCACTCTTACCAACCGCCTAGACAGGTAAAGCAGTTTTGAGGTTTTAAGAAGGTAAGCTGTACACAAATATCAGTCATCTACATCCAATGACTGCCCAAAACAATTTCACATATTTGAAGAATAATGATGAGCCGGACAATTGAATGCCCTAGCTTCAGACTCACTTGGCAGTAAATATGACTTAGCTAATGTTAATAGCATTATTATCTAGGGCGACAAGGATTGGTTGAATCAACTGGTAAAGGGGTGTCATATTAGTAATACTGGTAGCATAAAGGGTAATATCTACCTGACATTTGATATAATTTGCATAACAAGTAAGCATGCATTTTGATAATTTGAAAGAACATAACTTTCATAGATGTGGGATCAATATGATCAAAGTAATAACTTGCCTCGATTGTTTACCACAACCTTGTTTTAAAAGAAAACTTGCTTAACCAGTCAGTTGTATTAAAATCTTGAATCTCCACTGTAGCCCGAATCCGCGTGGTCTTGTCGTCTTCAGACTGCAACCTTCTAATACGCGGCAACAAAAAGGAAAAACCAAATAAATCCAAACAGCGGCAAAAGTTTAGTATAAATTAATTGAACTCATTTAATGTTGCTTTTGGATTGAGAGCAGATTGGGAGGGATGGTTTTGAGTGAAGAAAGGAACTGATTCGATAGCTTTACCGTGAGGGAAAAATTTTATAACACAGGAAGAGGTTGAGTAAAAGATTACCTCTGGATCTTTCTCAGGATCCAAGATAAAGAACTCAGACTTTTTCTTTATAACTTCTTTTATAATATTTTATATTTATCAAGGAAGTTCCATGAGTTAAACAGGGCTTATGTGTCTTTAGAAAGATTATCGGGGAAGGTGCTTTGACAGGTATTTGTATTTACGTATCCTTCCAAAATTTAATTATAGTTTGGAGGCTTGGTTATTTATCCAATTGAGATTTAGAAACAAGTTCGGGAATCACAACTCATTAGAGAGGATTGATAGCGATGATTTATTTGAGACATGAGTTATCATCTAATAAGAGTGCACAGATTTAAATACTCTTAAACATAGGGGAATGATTAGATTGTTTTGGATGTATAGATATGTTTTAGCAATATTTTCAGTTAATAGTGTTATTTGCTCAAGAATTATCGTTTTATGCTTTTCTTTACAAGGTTTGGGCTTAGGATAAAGAATTCATTTCAAATATTTTAAAAGAAATTCTTCCTTAATTGTTATGATGAACAATTTGTATATTGATATTTTTATATAACAGAAAGCAAGTTAATGAGTTTTATTTGCAAAACTAAACATGGCTTAATGAAGATTGAGTTCATAGCTATCCTAATCCATAATTTTAAAAGAGGATCTTAACGCTTTTAAAGATAAGCATATCATTATTGTTTTATGTGTTAACAAGGGTGGTTGGCTTAACAAGATTGATTAGGCTCCTAATGGTTATAGTTCCAAAGGTAGAAATATGAAAAGGTTTTATGTAAACCACTCGAGTTTCGGGTAAGTGTGGATAACAGCATTAAGGATTTGGAGCAGCATGCGAGACATCGAAAAAAAATTTAGGTTTAACTTGGAGGATACATTATCCCAAGGTAATTTATCTTGTCAATTTCTCTTCCAACAAGTATTTTAGGGCCGATTCCTTAATTGGCTCAGTTCACAACATCCTGTGTTTGTTGTCATCCAAAGGACAGCAGCAATTGCTAGATTTAGGCTCATCACTTGCTATTTCAAAAATATGCAAGTTCTTATGTTGGTAAATTCTTATATGAAGATTGACTCCGTAATCTGATTTGGGTCATGAGAGTAATCAAGATATGCGGTGCACACAATCAAAGAGTTAAACAAACATAAAGGATACCAGGTATATACAAACATCAGGTATACCTCTACTTAGCTGGGCCCCACTGGTCAAAGACTGAGAGAAGGAAGGGCTCTACAATTGGCATGACTCAGAGGTGTCGAGTAATCAGGCCCGGTTGGTCGACAGCAGAGGGCTTGGCGCCTGGCCGCCGGTGGTGCTCGTCGGAGAAGGGTGGCCGGAGTCGATGAACTGAGGAGCTTCCGAAGAGAGGATGTCACAAGGGGGCGGCGCAGCGGCGGACATGGCCAAAGGACCCAGCGGCGGCGTTGAACGGTGGTCTCGGTGGAGCTGTGAGGCGGCGCACTCTGAGAAGGGAAGGGAGAAAGTGAAAAACGGCAGCGAGCTTGAGCAGTAGAGGGCCAAGGGAAACTCACCTATGGTGGCGGTGGCTTGGCCAGGAAGGTGCTGAGGCAGCTGTCGACGGAGCAATGGGGAGAAGAGGTGAGGGGCGGAGCTTAAATAGCTAGGGAGGACGGTCGGCTGCTGGAGCTCTCAACTCATGCCATCAATGGTGGCACTGTGGGAAGGCGGGTGGCCCGAGGATTTGGACAGTGGCGGGTGGCGTGTACTCGGGGGAGAATCTAGGCCGAGGGGCGGAGGTGACCGAGGGAAGTGACGGCAGCTAGGCAAGGCCAGTGCGACGCGACTGGGCATTGAAGTCGCTCGTACCAGGCGCAGGTCGCGGCGCGCACAACCGGGGCGGAGTAACAGGCGGCGCGGCAGAGAACCGGGCGACGCGCAACCTGGGCGGGCTGGGACTTGCTGGCGCAGGGCTCGGGACTGGGCTGCCGGGGAAGGTGAGACAAGGCCGGGCCAGGCGGGGTTGCTAGCGCAGGGCGAGGGGAAGAGGCCGGAGCCGGAGCAGCTGCTGGAACCCGAGTGAGGGAAGGAGGAGAGGCACCGATCCAATCCCGAGGGAGAAGGGGTGCTGGGCCAGAGGAATGAGGGGGGAGGAGGAGGCGCGAGGCTGTCGCTGGGTTGGCCTGGAGCCGCAGATAGGGAGGAAGAACACAGTGGGAGGCGGCTGAGAAGAGAAGAAAGGGGGGAAGGGCCTGTCGGCGGCGGCGCTGGAAAGGAGCCGAGTGGGGAGAGGTCAGGGAAAAGCAGCCCGGGCGGGCCGAGTGGGCCAGAAAAGGAGAAGGCGGGCCAAGGCTGAAAGAAGTTTAGCTGTTTAAGAATTTTCACAATTACATTTTCTGGCTGATTTGATTAAGTGCCAATTAATTTGAATGATAACATTAATTATTACCTTGAACCTTGATGTTTAGATTTTGGTTTTAGGGTTCTCCAAATAAATTTTTGAGAGTTCAGATGTCCATGTTGAAATCGGCTTCTTACTTTTAAAGTTTTGCTTTTCTTTATTATATTTTTGCCGCCAGAAAATTCAAATCCAATAACTTCAACAAACAAAATTTTGAAATACACAGAAAGTCGACAAAGATTTTTATTATTATGCCACATACACTAGTCCCGTAAATTTGGGATGTTACAAGGTTGCAAAAAAATAATGGCAAAAAACAATAATAGAGTCTCAATTAATTAGTGGCAAAAATAAAAATTTTCATTATTATATGGATTAACCATAGGAAAATAATATCATTAGATTTGTATTCATAAATACTTTAATAATACATAATTGTATTACTTTTACTTATATATAATGATAAAAAATATCAATGTGAAAGTCTTATATTTAGAGATGAATGGAGTAAATGGCTCACCCTCCATAACTACATACACTAGAAAGTGGAAGAAACCAATACCAGCAGATCGCCATGTATAAATGATCTAGAGACAATACATGAACGATTCAAGTTTTTGAGCAGTGGTTCTTCACTTCCATCAAAATTAAGTTCAATCTAAAGTTGATTAATAAAAACAAGTCCAAACCATTTTGCCTAGCATATTTTCAAATATAATGTATCATGTAGTCTACTAAATTCAAGATATGACACATACTACTCCTGCATCAATCCCTCGATTAACGCAAATATACCTCGACCCCTCCTGCTACAGCCCGGGTTACTCGCCTGGCCTAGCCTGCTGCCAGCCACTCCGACCTCGGCGTCCACCCAAGCCCTCGGCTCAGGCCCTCCATTGGATCCCGCCCCTCCCTATCCCCTATTCAAACCTCCTGGCTGGCCATCCTCCCACTCCAACCCTCCTCTCCATCCCTGGGCCCGTCGTTGGCTGCCTATCAGATTTGCGACCCTACCTCCAAATCCACCCCTGCCCTCCAAGTCCCTCCTTTTTTTAAGCCTTCGCTCCCCTTCTTGGCCCTGCGTAGATGGATCCGGTGGTTTGCTCTGAGTAGAGTAGCCGACCCCGCGCACCGAGCTATCGAAGGAGAAGTCAACCTCCGACCACCTCTGATACGGGCATCCCTGATCTTCTCGACATAGGATCACGATAACTAGTGCTTCTCAATCAATCTCTCTAGCTGTACACCCGTGCCAATGCATGAACTCATAGCTCTTTGAAAATTTGCCAAGATACACCGAACTTTCTCCACGAGACCACGAGTGGAGAAACGCTGTGCCCTCAATCCCCAATGGAAAAGCAAACACGACCTTGATTCAAGAACGATCGCTCAATTCCTCACAAGTAATCATCGCATGGACGCTTTGGTGAAAAGAAACAAGCAATATGCTGTTCTAGTTTCAATATGAAAAAGTGGTCTTGGCTCTAAGGCTATCAATACATGGCTTATATAGCCCCTTGGGACGTCCATAGGGTCTCCAAACCTAGTACAACTCAATCCTATATGGTTTTAGATACGAACTCTTAAAAAAGGAAACTAGATTTACAACTGTCATATTATTTCAGTCATAACTTTTGATCCGTGAAGAATTTATGCTGGGACCAGATCCATTGCGTAGCCCTTCAAATTATCTTTCCAACGAGTATACGAACACCCGAATCGGACTTCGTTTGTGAAAGTTATGACATTTTTAGTAACTACTTATCAGGTTGTCCCGAACCGAATCCGAATTGAATTCTCAGTTGAATCTGAGTTTGAATTCAATTGGCCTTGTGGGAGGTACGAATTTAGTTTAAAAATCTTATCCAAAACTTGTAATTTAAGTCATTAGGCTTCTCCCTTTTGCTCTCCCACTGCATGTGCTTTCTTCCTTCATGTCTTTGGCACCTAATGTGGTTATCTTCTTCCTTTTGCCTCTCCATTGCTTTGCCATTGACAAACCTAATAATGGACCATTTGATAACATAAGGTAGTATTCTATTTTTATGAATAACAATATTATATTTAGTTTAGAATAAGTTCACATGGTAATGTTTCATACGGCTCAATAATTCCTTCCAGTTGAATAATATATTTAACTGAAAAGTACAAGATACGTGCGTATCCGCATCAACCTCTGTGATGGCTCCCCCCTAAGCATTGAAGACAATGATCGAATCTTGAAGAATCCGCGACGGATCAAGAATTCGGCGCATAGGCAGACCTTTTTAGACGACATTCAAGGTGACATTCAAGCTTTGCATCGCCTGAAATTAGCAGTGGTCACCCCCTTCGCCCCATTGTAGCCAGAGGATATTGATGGCGTTGCTCCACTCCTCCCACCCCTGCTTTAGGAGACACAACAGGTGACTTCTCCCCTAGACAACATGGCACATTCATCATTCCACAACCTTCCTCGAGCCTGCCCCAAGTGGACACTCATCAAGCCGAAATACTGGTGGCGCAAAGCGGACAGGTGTAGCAAAAGTTCCTCCCCTACCTCCATCAATGTGGCTTCATAGCGCAACCACCAAGCCTTCCTCGAGCGCACAAAAGGTCGCTGTTTCATCTGCCTCACCTGAGACCACTGAGCCACTTCTTGCAGAGATCCTCCTAGGTGCCTCTGCTACTTGCGTTCATGCCACAGAGCAAGGGACTGCCGTTGAGCTCTCTCCCCGCCAACTCTAGCACCTCCGTCAGCTCCAGCTTCAACAACCCCTCCACCTCGTACCCCTGCACCTCCAAGCCGGCGGCAACCCCTGGCTATGGTCCACTCGTCCACCTGGCTAATCACCCCTGGAGGTGCCCCCCAGCCCCAGATCCTCCCCGTGAAGCCGGTTTGTGCTAGCAGCCTTCTGCAGGAATGGCCAGCCCCAACCTAGGTAACCTGACCACCTGCCCAACGGAGGACACATGCATTATCCCCTCTAGCGCTGAACTCCAAAGGGAAGTCCAGAGGTGTGAGGACTACACGATTGTCCTCTCGTTGGGCAAAATAAGGCTGGACACGGAGCTTCGCACTGTCACTGAAGCCTTGAGGAGGAGGTTTAACCTGAGATCTTTCGACTTCTCTATCCATCACCACTACCCGAAAAATTTTCTTGTCAACTTTAAGCATAAGCATCATAGGGAGGAGGTCACCAGCAACTTCAAGTTTCATTTTCATGATCTGGAGTTCCACGTGAGGCCGGGGAAGCCGCTTCACCATGTTTTGGGGGCAGCCCTCAGGTTCCATATGCGTATCTGCCTAGAGGGCCTTCCTCTCCATGCATGGAACAATGAAGTCATCAACAGAGTCATTGGGAACAAATGTTCGCTTGATAGAGTTGAGGGAAGCTCCTTGCAGCAAGAAGACGCTTGCATGCTGGATGTGTGGGCCTGGACGGTGAACTCCAGCTCCATCCTAAAGATCTCCTGGCTCACCCTGACTGATGGCCCCTAGCTTCTTCTTCAGGGTCACACACTGCCTCAGCACAACTGGTTTGCTACAAGGGAGGGTTAGCCTTCTGGGTGCTCCTCTACCTAGACTTCATTGATGATTTCTCCATAGCACCACCTGAAGCCGACCTTGGTGCTCCTGACTATGTGTTGTTCAAGCCGGTGAAACATGGTCTCTCCTAGCGCCTTGGTGTCATGGATGGGACCCTAGAGACGGAGGGTGACCAACACAGCCAACATAATAGCAATCAGACAGCTCGGGAGGACAAGGGTGCCATCACCACCTCCCATCACAATAGGTTCAGCAGGCCAACCCATGAGAACTACCAAGAGGAAGACATGTACCGCCCCAAGTGACACAATGATGAAGACGATGATCATCACCGCCATCACAGGCATGATCATCAACGGTGTTGGGGATCCTTGTCACATGTGACTGACTGGCAAGGTCATGCCTATGATTGTCAGAGGGACAGATCCTCGTGGCCTCATTGCCACACCGACGGGGACCGCCGTCGACACCATGATGCCTCAGTAGGACCTGCCATCTTCGGCACGCTCCATCAAAGTCAGACCAACTAGCACCCTCCCGCAGACACCACCCGCAAGGGCTACACCGAATCAACCTTGCAAGTACTCTTCGTCCCCCACGTGGCGCTTCTTCAATAAGAGTTGGCTCAGCTCTTTGATGCGTGGTTCCAACACTCTGAGGAGGAAGCATGCGCCACCGAGCTGCTTGGCTCCGCAAGGCGAAGGAGTACCTGCAAGCAGCACAAGGGGCATCTGACCAACTGCTTCTCCCTATCCACCAGATGGCGCTTGCTGATAGGCTCCCTCCTGGCCACAAAGACCATCCGGTCGCTGCTCTGTCCGATGGTTTCCTCAACCTGGCATTGCCAGATCCCTCCTACTCCAATGATTTGCCAAGTTACCTGCGCCCTCGAGGACTCGCACAAAAGGGAGTTGTGGTGCCCGCACCCCCGAGGTCTCAGCTCGCCACCTCCTCAGACCGGGTGCACGTTAAGCCTTGTGTGGAGGGGGCAGCTAGGCTGCTTCTCGCGCAGTCTGCTATGACATGACTAGCTTTAATGCCAACGGGCAATACACCATTCGTGGGCGCTACACCATCCCTGCTCGGTTTGCCCCCTCCACAAGGTGTGGCTCCTTTGGCTCCGGCTTTTAGGTTGCCTGTTCTGCCTTTGGCTCCAGTTCTTAGGCTGCCTGCTCCACTACTAGAGTCCATTCCAACGGGGCCTGCCTCGCAATCAAAAGTCTCACCAATGGTGCTAACCGCTGTTGCACCTCTGGCATCTTCTGTTCTGCTGTTGGAGGCAGCACCAAATGGGTTGCCTGCTTCTCCAACCTCACAACCAGAGGCGGCCGTGCTCGCCATGTCCCCTGGCTGTCCATTGGAGATCGTGACGAACCCGCGTCGGATTGGATGGCCTCAATGCCCCCTACCTTGGGGGTCTGCGGCGTCTGCCAGCCCCACGTCTTCAGAGCCCCCAAGTTTGGGGGTGTAGCTCGCCAGCTGGGGACAGGTAGCCCAGCCCCCCCACTGGGGTGAGCCTGCAGTCCCATCCCTCTACTGGGCTGCCTCGGATGCACCACAAGAATGTCTTCTCCATCCAAGGTCGACACTCCGGACTCTCTGCAGCCCTCACCGCCACTCCTGCCGCCACCACAACCCCTGTGCAACCCAAGCCAAGCAATGTCTTCACGCCCCACTGAAGTGAATGTCTTGAGCCAAAGTATTGAGTTGCATGCACCAACCAATTCACCCAAAAGTTTAAGCTGATGAGAAAAAGTGGACAATTCACTTATACTTCAATACTCCCCTCACGTGTAGGCTCGCTCAGGCCTAAGACGTGGAAATAGAAGTGGACTGCAATTATTATTTTTGATAATGCCCTGGCAGAGGAGGCTTAGGCAGTGCTGCTAGAGACAGAGGACGCGGTTGCACCGTAGCTGCGGTCCTAAACCCTCAATGACTGGAAAAGTTTAGTGTTTCCGAGTTTCAACAACTAGATGTTTAAGCTCAACTTATTTTGCTCTTTTGGCTGTGACATGCGCCACTTTGTCCTATGTACTCAGCTAATTGTGGATGTCGCTGCACCAACCTGTCACCGTGTACTCCTTTCTGCACTGCAAACCTTTTATGCATTATCTTCTTCTGCTGTTGTTCTGGTCCGTGGTGTCGTCCCCTATCACCCTTGCTGTGCTTGCTATGTTCTACTACTCTACCTACTGGGATCGAGTGCCACACCCAAGCTGACCATCAATCTACCATTGCTTCCTAACCCGTGCATGTTTGTGTTGCCCTGCACCGCGTGTGGACGTCCTTCTGGGTGCGGACAATCCTGTTTACCAATTGCCACATTGAGCAGTAGCACCTCGGCTACCACATCGACCAGCGGCGCTTGCCTGCTACTGCCTAAACACGCAACCGAGTGCAGTGCCTGCTATGACGGGACCAACGCTTAGCATCCTCTCCTGGAACGTGAGGGGACTCAACTCCCCAGCATGCTGCGCAGTAGTCCATGGCATAATCACGGCTAATAAGCCTCACATTGTTTGCCTCCAAGAGACCAAACTCAGCTCAGTAGACTAAGCCTCCGTTCGTAGTCTGGGGGGGAAGTGCTCTGCGAGACTTCCTCTTCTTGCTGATGGACGGTACTCGTGGAAGCATTCTTGTCCTCTTGAATAGCGAAGTAGTCCACATCTCCAACTGTTGCTGCCGTGACTACTCTTTGACTGCGGATGTAACAATCAAACTTTGCTCCACAGATTTTGTGATGACGATAGTTTACGGCCCCTCCATAGACAGAGATAAGCCTGTGTTCCTCCAAGAGCTACGGCAAGCACAGCAGCCCAATGACCCCAAATGGCTGCTTCTGGGAGACTTCAACCTCAACTATAAAGCAAGCGATAAGAACAACCACAACCTCAATAGAAGGCTTATGGCGCAATTTTGACACACCTTGGAGAGTTGCGAGCTGAAAGAGGTCCACTTACAAAATCGCAGATTTACCTAGAGTCCTAGACTAACGAGAGAGACAACCCAACTCTTGTGACACTCGACAGATTCTTTAGCAACATTGCATGGAACACCACTTTTGACAACCATGCCTTGCACGCACTGTCAACATCCCTCTCAGATCATTGCCCCCTCCTTCTTTTTAATGCAAGTGGATCACGACCACCAAAAAGCTTCTGCTTTGAAAACTTTTGGTTCTGACTCTCGAGTTTCCCTCAAGTGGTCTAGCAAGCATAGGGGAACCAAACCTGGGCCTAGATCCAATTTTGAGGCTCAACAACAAATTGGAAACTACGGCAAAATGGCTTACAAGGTGGAGTAATAAGCTGTTTCTGAACTTGAAGCTCTAGCTTCACATGGCCCAAGAGCTCATCCTCCGCCTGGACATAGCACAAGACAGTTAACTCCTCTCAGTTGAAGAGTGCAACCTCTAGAAGCACTGAAAGAAAAGAGTAATGGGGCTAGCAGTCATCGAAAAATCTCAAAAGAAGTAGGTGTCTCGTATCACCTGGCTTAGGCTCAGGGACGCAAATACAAAATTCTTTCACATCAGGGTAAACAGTCATACAAGGAAGAATTTCATCCGTCGCTTTTCGATGGACCTCGAATGGGCTACATCCCATGAGGACAAAGCAAATGAGTTGTCCACCCACTTAAACAAAATCATGGGACAGGCACCACCTCTAACCACCTCCTCCAATTGGGATACCTTATAGCTGCCACGTTTAGACTTACACACCTTAGGCCTTCCTTTCTCCAAACAGGAAGTGCATGAGGACATTATGGAGCTACCACGCGACAAAGCCCTAGGGCCTAATGGGTTCAACGGGAATTTCTACCGTGCCTGCTAGGATACCATAAAGAGCAACTTCATCGCTGCCATAAATGCCTTCTATAACCTAAGAACAAACAATTTTAGCCGAGCAAACACTGCAAGATTGATTTTGGTGCCAAAAAAGGATGGGGTCCAATCTGCAGGGGATTTCAGACCCATTAGTCTCATTCACAGTGTGTCCAAAATTATTGCCAAAATCATGGCATTGTGTTTGGTGCCTTTCGTGAGCCAGCTTGTTTCCCTAAGTCAGAGCACCTTCATCAAAGGTAGATGTATTTAGGACAATTTCCTTTATATGCGACACCTCATGTGTCAATACCACCGGAGAAAAACCTTGACACTTCTCCTAACACTAGACATTGCAAAAGCCTTCGATTCGGTCCAGTGGGAATATCTCCTGGACCTTATGGACAAAAGAGGGTTCCCCCCGATGGAGGATTGGGTCTCATGCCTACTCTCCACTGCTACTTCTATATTCCTCCTTAATGGCGTCTTAGGGGACACAATAAAACATCGCAAGGACTATGACAGGGTGATCCTTTATCTCCTTTTCTCTTCATCTTAGCAATAGACCTACTGCAAAGGGTCTTTAACATTGCAACCGATCTAAGCCTCTTGCACCCTCTGGGAGGCCATGTAGCTGCCCTTAGAATCACTCTCTACGTGGACGACACTGTCATCTTCTTACATCCAAACCAAGATGATGTCCATACTCTCGTTTGAATACTACACAGCTTTGGTGAAACCATGGGGCTGCACACCAACCTACAAAAAAGTCAAGTGGCTCCAATCAGCTGTGATAATATTGACCTGAATGACCTACTGCACGACATGCCGGCTTGGCTTGCTTCCTTCCCCCTGAACTATCTTGGCCTATCGCTTGCAATTAAAAGGCTGCGTCAGACAGATTTGCAAAAAAATTGATGATAAGTATGTCAACCATTTGGTAGGATGGAGAGGCAGACCACTCACATTCGTAGGAAGAAAGACTCTGGTGAAGTCCGTGTTGATGGCCCAGTCAACCTACCCCCTTACGGCCATCAAGCCCCCAAAAAGTGTCCTCAAAGTATTAAATAGGCGGACAAGACACTTCCTTTGGGCTAGCTCTGAGCAGCTAACAGGGGGCAAGTGTAAGGTCAACTAGGACATAGTTTGCAGGCCAACACATTTAGGAGGACTTGGCATCCTGGACCTCGAGCGATTCGCCAGGGCCCTAAGGCTTAGATGGCTTTGGCTCGAATGGGAGCACCAACTAAGACCCTGGCAAGGAATGGAAACACCATGCGATTGGGGACGGCCACCATCATAACAATTGGGGACGGCGCAAAGGCGGTGTTCTGGACAATCGCTTGGGTGATAGGAAACAGGCTGTGTGATATTGCGTCTACGGTCATCAGAACCTCTACAAGGAAAAACCGCACCCTACAGGTTGTTCTCATATCAGATACCTGGATGCACGACTTAAATTGGGAAACCAGGCCAACAACTTAGTACATTCAATAGTTGATTGTGATCGGGGGCCACATCACCGCGTTGAAACTATAGCAAGGAGTGGAGGAAATGGTCATGTGGAAGCTTGCCCCCAATGGAGTATATAGTGCGGCCTTGGCCTACCAGGCACAATTCCTAGGGGCAATAGTAACCTCCATGAGCTCCCTAGTTTGGAAAGTTTGGGCACCTAATAAATGCAAGTTTCTTGCTTGGCTTGCCATCCAGAATAGACTTTGGACAGCTTATCATCTTTGCATCAGAGGTTGGCCAAACCAGCTCACTTGTCCCCTATGTTCGCGGCCCCGAAGTCTGCCCTCCACCTTCTTGCCGAATGCCGCTACACGAAAAGGATCTGGAGCACTGTGGCGAGGTGGTTTGCCTGTGATTCCCATAATCCAACTTCCTGGTGCTCCTACTCTTTAGTCCGAGACTAGTGGGAATCAGTCCTATTCACACCTGGCGTACCTTGTAAAGCAATAGTAACACTTGTGATGCTTGTCACATGGCAAGTATAGAAGAAGCAAAATGCCAGAATCTTTTGGTCCACCCACTTGACCTTGGTGTTTCTTTTCTCCACCATAAAAGAGGAGGCCAGTGCCTAGATCCTAGCGGGGGTAAAAAGTTGGCGAAGCTCTCTATTGCCCTGTAACTTAGCGAATATTGAGTGTCACTGGCCTTGACCCCCCTCTCTATACCTCTTTGTAAAGGAATATGCGTAGGCTACGGAAGCAGAAAACAAAACTTTTCTACCGCGCACCCAAGAACATCATGCTAAGGAAGGATCATGGATCGTTACCACTTAGACGCGCAGCGCAATGAAGAAGAATTGGAAACCGATCCAATCACGCGTGCCGAGGTAGTAGTGGAAGTAGCCGATCGTCCCGAACAGATCGTCTCCTCCACGCACGCCGATCAAGATCGCAACGAGCGCGCCTCCACCGGTATCCACACGCCCAGTGGTCGAACGCCGATCGCGAGTGTACTAGCACTCGTGAGCGCCTAGGGTTTGGCTCGGGAGGTGGCGACTAGGTTTTGCTAGATGTTAATCGGGACGAAACCCTCACCCCTCGCCTCCATATATAGACCTCCTCACGTGGGCCTTGCGGACCAAGGCCCATTAGGAGTCTATTCGGATCTTTATCCGAATTGAGCCCATATCCGAATCATATTCGAATCGTTGTTCCAACCCGTTAAGCGTGCGACCAGAGGTTCACGTATACTTGGTCGTGACCCGAAACGCCTTTCGGTCACCACATTAATAGCGCCTCTAGTAAGACATATTAACCCCAAAGTATATGTAAAGATCATATCGGCTGAACTCGTAATGTTCTCTCATGTACGAATCCTTTGCCTCACGATATAGATTGAGCTCAAGGCGAGACTGTGTCATCCTCTTAATAGCTCAATCACTCTCTCGATTCCGTGATGGATTATAAACTCGTGATTGACTCCTCAATCACCTTGGCATGGCCATGCACTTTCATAATCCATTACATCGAGGGCCCAGAGATATCTCTCCCATAAGGAGGGGCAAATTCTATCTTGATCATTCACATCCCACTACATGTTTCATGGCAAACCCAAGACTACTTTTATGACTACCCGATTCACGGAGTAGTGTTTAGTAGTCTCAAAATAAGCTACTACTCATGTTGGGAACCATGATGATCTCAAGTCTAAGGACTCTACATAAACACTACTTGAGACCAACGATGACACATGGAATCTCTGCAGTTGTCTCATGGCAGTCTATCCAACATATGTTCACTAACACATGTCCATATTATTGATTTGGTATCACCATACCATGATCCATGAGACATAATCATCAATCAATACATATGCTGATCTTTGTCTTTGAATCATATTTGTTCCTCATATGATATACGATCAGGGATCATTTAGAAATAGCAACATCTTAGTATTTAAGAGTCTCATGAATAAGTCACATACTCATTGATCAATAATGATGATGTCTATTCCAAGGAACAAAGTAATGTATCATAAACATAGTATGTGATATATACAACATCTTCATGTTGCCTCTAGGGCATATCACTAACACTTTGCCCCTCATTTGCTCGTAACTCTAACCTTGTTGAACTCCTTTGAATTAAATTCGGCAGCTCTTCTGCCGGCTTTCAAAAGAAATCAAATTCAAGATTTACAATTTTTCCGACGGTTGTTTGTGAATGGCTAATGGTCATTGTACGCCTTTGGTACTAACATAGTTGACAGTATTTCCAGCGTATTCTGAATCATTCCCAATAGTAAGGATAAATCACAAAGGACAAAACTGCCGAAGACAATATCACTAAAAAAATTATTAGAGAAGGATTATCATCGTTGGCAATATGCTAATAACCGTAGGGAAAAGATCACTTCCGTCAAAATTAAGTTCAATCTAAAGTTGTTAGTAAAAAAACGAGTCCGAACCATTTTGCCTAGCATATTTCCAAATATAATGTATGATGTAGTCTACTAAATTCAAGATTTTCAATTTTTTTCGACAGTTGTTTGTGAATGGCTGATGGTCATTGTACTCTTTTGGTACTAATATACTCGACAGTATTTCTAGTGTATTCTGAATCATTCTCAATAGTAAGGATAAATCACCACGGACAAAACTGCCGAAGACAATATCACTAAAAAACTGTTAGAGAAGGATTATTACCGTCAGCAATATGCTAATAACTGTAGGGAAAATATAGAAATATTTTTAGTGATTATAGGATAAAATCTACAAAACCAAGCACTGTGACCGAGGTTACTACTCTCTCAATGGAGAGAACAGTTTGGTTTTCCGTGTCCTACCTAGTGATTAGCTAAGATATATGGTGTTTCCTACAGATTTTGGTAGGCAAAATAGTTAACTATACTAATATAGAATTAGGTCTAGTTGGAACAATCTAGACAAGGTCAAAAGTTAGAAAGTCAAAATCAGCCATGCTAGAAACAATTGGAGAAAGGCGATTAAGGAGTCTAAAGATCTAGAGATTTGGAGAAGAAAAAGAACTCTATCGAAAGAAAAGTCGAGTTGACACAAAGAGAAGGACTTGAAGTTTAATCCTTATGCTATAAATATCCTGCATCAGTTGATTGGAAACTTGTACATGCTAAGGATCTGTTTTTTTCAGCTTCTCAAAACGATTTTTAGTTTTTGCTATAGTATCTAACTTTCAAACGGAGTATTTTTTAAAGATGAAGTCTAAAAGTTAATTATAGTACACGTTAAAAACCCAATATTTGTACCATCCAAAATCGCAAGCGAGTATCTCTCTCTCCGCAATCTCTATCGCAAACAGCTAAAATTCAGAAATTTCAGCCAAAATCTATAAACCACGGCAAAAAAGAACAGACCCCAATTTTACTACTTTTTCACATCTACTTTTCTTGTCATTAATTAAGAGTAGGTCATAACTAATAGAATCTTTTATCTATAATATAACTTTAATCAATATTAATTCGTATCGATATGTTGATCAATATATGAGTTATATCTATCTAGCTCAAAAATCTGTTATACGTTGCATACAGACAGAAAGTATGCTCTATAGGGACGCAGAGTCTGTAAATTCTCCGACGGCAACCCATGGCAATTTAATTCACAAATTAATTCCAAAGATCGGACGAATATGATCCAAATCGCCAGGCTTGCTTGACACTGCACTCCGTAAAAAAAAATGCTGATGAAGGCGCATCGCCTTCTGTCTAATCCAGCATGGGCACACTGACATGCAACTCCATATACCAACTAGAATGTTTAATGGCAAAATCGCTAAGTTGTGTAGCAACTATCATCACGTATCGGCCGTACTAAGTACCTATCATAATTGTCTTCTCTAACGATTTTCGTATGTTCCACACTTTCATGTTGAACCGTTGCTAGTGGGTGTTTCATAAATAGGACGACTAGATTTGATGTGGATACAGATATACGTACCATTTTTTACTATAAAAGAGAGATTGTATCAACGCTATGCGTTTGTGGTTGGAGCTCACTAAAAGGGAAGCCGACCAACATGTTAAGATCAAGTCAACACATTCCCCCACTCTTCCTCAAGGTTACCACGTTGCTTTTGGACCAATTCAACAAAGAGTTCAAATGGGACACGTTTTGGTATCCAATTCGGCCTCCAGATCAATTCGAATTCAGCCTGATAGGTCCGACTTCAAACAGCCATAACTTTTTATCCATGAGGATCTCAAGACCCATGAGTATTTGTTGAAAAGCTTTTGAAGTCTACTTTCAGATGGATCAGATCCACCTCTGAATTCCTTCTGTACACGTCGGAATTATCAAAATAATCCGACGCTGACTCAATCTAATAGGACCGACTTTAAATACTCATGGATTTCGTATCAAGAGTCCATTTGAAATGTGTGAGAACAGTATGGAAAGCTTATCTTACTGTCTTCCCAACGGATCTAGTCCCATCCCAAAATTCTTTTTGTGCGCTCCAAAATCATCAAAACAACATTTCGGTTTTGGAAATAGAGATAGAATCAGATCTGATTTGATTACTTTCCATGTGTTGAAAACTTTCTATAAGTAAGAGTCTGCGTGCCCCTATAAACAGAGGCTTTATTGGCCAGTAACACAGACCACCTTTGAGAATAAATCTACTATTATTCGTGCTTGAGTTTCATGAGGAATTAGAGAGTTTTTTCAATCAAGATCGTTCAACCTTTCTACTGAAAATTGGGTACACGATAGATCTTCGCTTAGTGGTCGACACAATCGATGCGAGTGTGATTTGGCGGATTAAAGAATGTTCGTCCCTTGCACTAGCATTGGAGGGTCACTACGATTCATCAAGACTCCCGCGAGTATCTAATCCTACGTCGAGAAGATCGGACGACCCCGTATCATCTTGGTATCAGAGCGCGGTTTACTCGGTAGGATCTTATCCCTCTACTTTTCAGTTTATTACTTCCTATCCTATCGTCTATATAGCCAAAAATTGCCTCATAAAAAAAAATCCAAACTCTAGTTTTGCATCTGTTATTTTTGTGAGTTTTATTAAGTCTTGGTTCATTAGAAAATTTTGTTTACGTGCTGATCGTTGTGTTTCTTTTGCGTAGCTTAATCGTTGCATACCAATTTTCTTAAAAATCTGCTAGTTGATCCTTTTGAATTCTAATTCTTGCTGTCCACGTAAGATCTTTGCGCATCTTGAAAGAATATCATATCCGAATATATCTGGATTTTCTTTTTCATGTTTGATTCAGTTGCATAAAACCCTAGCTGTCACCTGTTTGCGCCGAAAAGAATCCTAGTTGGACACATTTGGACAGTCCGAGGTTTGTTGTTTTTTGAATTCCGAGCGTCTGTTGAAGTTTTCACTTAAATCTATTGACCCTCGAGACTAGTCTTTGATAATTGCTTTAGGGTTGTTCTGGAATTCTCTACACATTGTTGAACAATTTTGGACTTGCGTAGAATCAAGAAACAATTAAAACCTAGTTCGGCCTTTGAGTAAAAAAAGGCAGCTGATTAAAAAAAAGAAGCCACAGCTTGAGCATAAAAAAAAGAAAGAAAAAAGAAATAAAAGCATTGGCCGAATTTGGGTGAGTTAACATTAATTCATAAATTCAGATTGTGTATTTAATTTCTTTGAGCAATCTTGTGCCCTGAAATTCATATTATTGTAATTGGCTAGCGTCACTTCTTGTACTTGGTGCAAAATGAGCTAATATTTTTTTGATTGTTTCTTTTAGCTCATTCTTTTGTTTATATTAAGTCACATTGATCATTGTGTGCGCGTTCACATACTTCACATATATCTTTTGGATCTGCACATAAACAAGAGTTTTCTAATTTAGATTATTACTTAATTCAACAACATCGTGAAATTCAGATTGTGTAGAATAAACAATTCCTAACCAAGCTCCACTAAATATCCTCTGCCTTGCAATTATAGGTCACTTTTAAATCCGCTTGATCATCACTTGCAATTATAGCCACCATCAAGAGTGTTGAGGACATCGCTTCTACTGATATGAACACTCCTCTTACTACTTCCATGAATGATGGGCAAGGTCCAATTACTCAGGCACGTGCTCGTCAACTTAACTATCAGGTAAACTCGTTTTTAGGAGTCAATAATATTCCCGCTGAGAATTCGATACTTTCTAAGACTTGTGATATTCTTGTTATTAGAAATCATGGAGAGGAGCCAACTCACGGCGACACCTAATTCATCCAATTCCACCAATTTGGCTGCATTTATCAACTCTACTTCATCGGATTGACAAATTTAGGTTTATTATCCATGGTGCTACGACACCTTTTGGGCCAAGGGCTTTGTATTAACATTTAGACTATTTGGGCTAGCACTCATGGGTCGGTACTGTTCATGTGAACAGTACTGTGGCCGTACTGTTCACATGAACAGTATCCATGAATAGTACCACACCCCCCTTCATTAGATAAGTGCGGCCTCCCCCACCCCTATTTAAGGAGGTCGCACCCCTTTAGTTTTTCTTGGGTTTTTCTCAAGAGATTATTCTGCTTAGCAGTCTCATCGCACGTCCGGTTGAGAAACCCCAACTTGTGAACTTAATCTTTATTCGTAATATAGTTTCAGATTGCATCTTCTACTCTCTTGCTTGTATTTTTGATTCTCTTGCAGGAGATAGCCTTCTTGGCGAGGTCAACCGCGTTCGGCACGGTTGATAACCATCGGAGCAGTGGTGTAGTGATTGCGAGGGGATCGATCTATTTTGGTCGGAGCCTTTGGATCATCAACGTCGTGTTCTCTACAATCGACTTATCAATACCTCCAAGACTCCCAAAATCGGCCATTTTTAGCCCTGAAATTGCGTCTCAAGATTTTGGTTTTTTGTTTTTGGTGTTTTTTCAGCCTTCTCTTCAGAATTTGGGGTTCGTCTAGTTGAAAAAGTTGTAGATCTCATCGAAATCTTTCAAACGAGTATATATAAGCCACATAAAACTCTGCCTTTTCATCGGTTGAGACTAGCTGTTGTGTCTGCTCAATCTAGAGGGCTGTTCGCGTTTTACCGATATCGCTGTTTTGTGCTCTACATCGCGCGAATAATCTTGTGCCCTTAGAAAGAAGTTTGAGTAGTGGGCTAGCATCTCTCCTAGTACTTGTTGTGAGGTTCTCCTTTGCTTACATCAAGTCACATTGATCGTTGTGTGTGCGTACATATACTTTCTTGCATATGGCTTGATTAGCTAGCTTTGATTAGGCTAGGATCGGCAACTTTGACGAGTATTTTGAACAATATTTCAACTTGCATTTACTGAACTGATTATTGCTAATCTTTTTGCTACCATATTGTGCCTGCCAAGCTCCACCTACTCTTGATCAGAACAGGTCCCCTCTTGCAATCGTATCCACGCTCGGAAAGGTATCACGAACCAGCCATCGGTTATACTACCTACTGTTTTCGATGTTAAGAACACTCGTAAGAGTGTGGTAAGATACTTGAAAATGTGTGATTCCACCTTCCATCACCTAGTAGTTGATAGGGATAATTCCTTGTGTTGTCTTCTGTTTTCTACTAACTATGGCAGGTGAGTCGTCTGATGCGCAAGAGTATGTTGCAAAGGGAGAGCTCATGACTCTCTTGGATAAACAACGCACTACCATTAATGAGGACATCGATAGTAAGCTTCAAGTTACGACGGATATATTGCAGCGCTCCATCAATGAGAGTATTGCAGCACTCACTATACACCTTGACAGAATGGTGAATCGGCCACCAAACAATGGACGCGAGTATGAACATGATGCACCGCAAGGTCTTGAGGTGGGAGATGATAATAAGAGGCGAAATCGTGATGCTCAAGATGTACGTCTACGACACCACCTACAACGCAACCGTCATGATATAGGAGGTAATGATTTTCAGCACCACAATGCTCGTGCTAATGATGACCTATTTGCTAAAGTTAAATTTACCATACCATCTTTTGCGGGTGTTTATGATGCTGAAATTTACCTAGATTGGGAGATGACAGTTGAACAAAAATTTAATGCACATCTAATTGTTGAAGTGCATAGAGTCAGATAAGATACTAGTGAATTTAAAGATTTTGCTATCCTTTGGTGGAGTCAGGTAGTTAATTCCGGTTTAGCACCTGATACATGGGACAGATTGAAGGTAGCTATGCGTGCTAGATTTATTTCTCCTGCTTTTAAACGTGATATGCGTAAGAAATTGCAGCGCTTAGACTAAGATAATAAATCTGTTGAAGAATATTATCAAGAACTACAAATAGGCATGCTGCGTTGTAATGTTGTAGAGGATGAGGAGGATAAGATGGCTCGTGTTTATGGGGGCTTAAGGTGTGAAATTCAAGACATAATTGATTGCAAGGAGTATAATGATATCAATATATTATTTCAACTTGCTTGTTTAGCAGAAAAAGAATTGCAGGGAAGACAACAATGGAATAGGAGCAACTACAGAAGTACTTCTGCATCGAGGTCGACACCGGGGCAAACCAAGTCAGCCCCACGTCCTGCTTTTCGGTCTGCTTCCCCCTCCGTGAGTAGGGCGCGTTCAGTAGCACCGCCACCACCGTCACGCGCACCTATCGGGACCCGGAACAACACTCCAAGTCTCTCTGTGTAAATTGCACTATCCCAGGAAAAGCTAGTGCACATAGGGTAAACAGTGATGTATATCATGCAAAATCACCACAAATATATTAAGCAGATTTGCGGCCATATAGCCAAGTCTTACAATAAAAGGGCACAATGCCAACTAAAAAAAATAAAGTATTGGAAAACAATAAAGGTAGCAGCTCAGCCCATCCAGCCTCCCGCAGGCGAATGACTGTAAGACACGTCCTACTCACTGAAGTAGTCCTCACCGTAGTCATCGGAGTCATACTCTGGCAACAGATTTAAACAAGGTGAGTACTTTAAGGTACTCCACAAGTTACACCGGGAATATAACAGATTGAATGCATGTATAATGGATTTCAAAGGAAGGCTTAATAGGGTAATTATGCGGGAAAAGCATTAGTGAATTTTAAATAAAATAATGTAAGTATAAAAGCTGACATTTAATACATTATAAGAAACAATGATATAACAAAGTAATATCGCTAGTGTTGGCTCCGATCCACACTAGTCTAACCACGGGTATCCCACATGGACCATTTTCCAAAACACTGTTGTTTGCCAAAACCAAGTTTTATAAAATCAAGTCTAATCTGTGAAAACTCTACTCAGCATGTCCATGATCGTGGACGCGGCTATCCAGGATAGATTATCACTCTGCAGAGGTGTACACCTTTACCCACAAGACGTGTCCTCCCACAAGACCTTTACCCACACGGCTATCCAGGATAGATTATCACAGCCACGCGATTAACGCACAGCCTTAGGTGTGCGGCGGGGAATCCACGATAAAGCTGTTCCAATGTTCCACAGCCCAAACAGTCACGCCGCCACTAAGGTTTCACCACAACTCGAATCCATGAGTTGGAGCTGCTTCTTGTGCCATGTGAGACTTCTCGCGGCCTATGCCACACTCACATTCAGCCTATAGCGAAGCGATATTTGGAATTTCACAAATTAGTTAACCAGGTCTGTCCTATACTGGATTTATGGTAGTACGAAGTGACTTCGTAAAAAAATTCACAGAAACAGTCCTTAAATTGACTTAGGCTCAACCATATACCCACATGCACGACAATCAATCATGTGTCACTAAACACGAGGCATGCCGGCACCCCACCACCTAACCAATAGCCTAAGTCCAAACCAGCTTTCTATTTAAAATTTGTAAAATTATTTCATAAACATTCTTGACTCTCCGAAATCTAGAATTCATTTTAAAAAGTCCGTCACTCCATGTGAAAAAGTTGGCTAACCAATTCTATAAAATTTCTAGTTAATACTAATGTACCAACTAGTTTTCATCTCAGGTGACAAGGCAGGTGAAATTTGAGGATAAAGTTGGCTATAATCAAAGGATCATAGGTATAACTAACATTTAAACGGAATTTAAATTATGTTGGCATAGAAGTACGCATGCATATACAGTAAAATAACATAAATAAATTTAAAATATTAGGGTCAACATGGTCAAAGGTGTAACTTGCCTTGCTCGAAGTCTTGTTGCGAAGCGCCAAAGTTGTAATCTCCCGAATCGTCAAAATCTAACGTGAAGAACCAATTGAAAATAAATTCAAAAATAAAATTCAAAAAAATTCAAAGGGGTGCAAAAATGGAAAGTTCATGATTTTATAAAAATTTAGAAATTTGAACGGGTCAATTTGGAGGAAAAATGTAGAAGTTATGGCCTTCTTAAGTTTAAATAGAAATAAAAAGAAAATACCTATTTTCTAGAATTATTTTTAAACCGAAAAGCATTTATGACGTTGGCATGAATTATTTTTCTGAAGTAAAATAATGTTTATGACGTCAGCAGCATAATTTAATTTCGGCCAAATTAATTTTAAACGAAAAATCGGGTTTTATTGCGTCAGTATGACGTCAGCCCTGAGATTATTAAATTCTAAGAGAGACTGACAGGTGGGGCCGGTCTACGGTGGAATGGGTCCATGGACCCGAAGAATTGCTGAGGTGGCATGCGAGTGCACGGGAAGGTGAGGTGGTGCTGGCGTGGCTTCCACATGGTGCCACGTGGTTGCCTCTTTGCTGCCACGTCACGACATTATGCCGACGTGGCCAGGCGCGCATGAGGTGGCAACGGGGCGCCCGCGTGGCCGAGGTGTGACGTCCGACTGACGCCCACCTGGCCACCACACGGCTGCCACTGCGGCCTGTCGGGCTGACATGGCTCGCCGGCCGGAGAGGGGCACGGGACCCAATGGTCGTCGGCACTCCAGAGGGCGGCGGCGCCGGCTGAGTGGTGCAATAGCAAGAGGAGAGCGAGGGGAACCCTTTGGTACCTAGCGCGGATCCCAAGGACGACCGGTGCGGCTTGACGGCGGAGAGGGGCGACGGTCGGATTGGTGGCAGGTGGCAGGGGAGAGGATCGGGACCCCTAGATCTGAAGTGAACCGTTAAGTGAATGGGGACGATCGAGATTCAATCTGGCAACAAGAATTAAATCTGTGCCGATCGAGTGAGGGCCGAAGGGGTAAGTGACGGTGAGCGGACGAGATTTGGTACGGCAACAGGGAAGGGTTCGGATCGAGCCACGCATCCATCGGAGGGAAGAGGGGAGCGGGCGAAGCGGTATGTGACGATGGGCGGCTGGGATCAGATCGGACGGAGGGCTGGCCGGTCCGATGGGCGACAGGTGTCGGCCAGAGAGGAGAGGAAGGCGGAGCGAAAGGGTAAGTAAGATCGGGCGGCTGAGATTGGATCTGGCGGTGGGGATGAACCCGATGACTGACAAGTGTCAGCATCAGGGAGGTTTTGGGAATTTATTTTCCATTTTGATTTTCAGAAATACTTAGGAGGCTTTAAAATACTCAGAAAAATAGTAAATAAATTTTGAAAATTTCAGAAAGATCCAGAGAATCATTTGGAACCATTTTAGACTTAATAAAATATTTTCAACTTATAATAGCATTTAATTTCTTGTAAAAGCCTAAATTATTTCAATTAGGTCAGTTTTTAATTCTTATAAATTCCTGAAAATTTTATGAATACATATTTGACCTAGGAAAATGAATTACACTTATTTTGAGTTTGCCAAAATGAAATAAATTTATTTTGGCTTTTATAAAATGAAAGTTTTAACTTTTCTCACTTCAAAGCTTGGAATAAAATCCAGGAAAAATCCAATAAATTCCAGAAATACTTTTAAAAAGGAAATAAAATTTTTGGGATGTTACAGCACCCGTGACGAGCAAATCCACTAGTGTGCAAGCGCTAGCGCAGATCTCTTCATCGGTTGCTTCCACGGGTCGTATGACGGGGATTATATGCTACCGTTGTAATGGGATGGGGCACGTCATGAAAAATTGCCAAGTCAGCGAGCGTACATTGCGACAGAAGACGGTGTTTATGTAAGTGCTAGTGATGTTGAGGATGAATATGCTCTTGCAGCTAACCTTGCAGGTAATGATGACGATCCATAGGAACATAGCGAAGAGGAGGAAATTTTAGGTATTGCTACGATGGAGAATTATAGGATCATAATTGTGCAACGAGTGTTGAGCACTCAAAGGGAGCAAGCAGAGAAGTTACAACGCTATAATTTATTTCAGATGTTCCTCATCGTAAAGGAATGCCGTGTTCGTGTCATAATTGATGGCGGGAATTGTAATAACTTGGTGAGTTTAGATTTGGTCAAAAAGTTTGGATTGACCACACGTGCACAACCTCATCCATACCACATTCAGTGGTTCAACAATAGCGGTAAGGTGAAGGTAACACAATCTGCGAGAGTGCATTTTTCCATTGGTTCCTATCATGATGTAGCTGATTTCGACGTAGTGTCTATGCAAGCTTGCTCACTTTTATTAGATCGTCCATAGGAATTTGATACCGACGTAATTCATCTTGGTAGAAGTAATAAGTACTCTCTTATACACAAAGGAAAGAAAATAATTTTGCTACCTTTGACACCTTTTGAAATTGTGTAATGTAAAAAAGAGATAGCTGCAAAGGAGAGGAAAGAACATAAACATGAATCTGAAAATCAGCAAATAGCGGCAAGTTGTTCCCTAGTTCTAGGACTGAGAGAATTAAATTAAAGGGTTGTATACCATGCTATGATTTGATAGGCAAAGACGCTTTATTTTCAGTTGATGATGTATCTAGTGATTTGCCGTCTGCTGTCATTATCCTTTTGCAGGAATATGAGGATGTGTTTCTAGCTGAACTACCCCAGGACTGCCACCTATTAGAGGGATTGAACACCAAATTGACTTAATTCTGGGAGCGACTTTGCTAAACCGTGCGGCGTAAAGAACCAATCCGGAGGAGACTAAGAAAATTCAACGACAAATCTAAGATCTTTTGGACCGAGGTTATGTACGAGAAAGCCTGAGTACTTGTGCTGTTCCTATTCTTTTGGTTCCTAAGAAAGATGGTAGTTAGCGTTTATGTGTAGATTGTAGAGCCATTAATAATATCACAATACGGTATTGTCATCCTATTCCTAGGTTGGACGACATGCTAGATGAGTTGAGTGGTTCTATTATTTTCATAAAGATTGACTTGCGTAGCGGGTACCACCAGATTAGAATGAAATTATGAGATGAATGAAAAACGGCGTTTAAAACTAAATTCGGGCTACATGAGTGGTTGGTGATGCCTTTTGGTTTAACTAATGCACCTAGCACTTTCATGCGTTTGATGAACGAAGTTTTACGTGCTTTCATTGAAAAATTTGTGATGGTTTATTTTGATGATATTCTGATATATAGCAACTCATATGAAGAACACCTGAATCATTTATGTGCTGTTTTTAATGCTTTGCGAGTTGCACATTTGTTTGGTAACCTTGAGAAGTGCACCTTTTGTACCGATCAAGTATCGTTTCTTGGCTATGTTGTTACTCCACAGGGCATTGAAGTTGATTAGGCTAAGATCGTCGCTATCTAGAGTTGGCCGCCTCCTAAAACGATCACATAAGTGCGAAGTTTCCTCGGGCTCGCTGGCTTCTACCGGCGTTTTGTTTGGGATTTCAGCACCATCGCTACACCGCTGAATGAGCTTACAAAGAAGAGTGTTCCTTTTACTTGAGGCACCATGCAACAACATGCTTTCGACGTTCTCAAAGATAAGTTGACACACGCCTCTTTGCTTCAACTCCTTGATTTGTGCCAGAATTTTGAATTAGAATGTGATGCTAGTGGCATAGGTCTTGGTGGCGTGTTAATTCAAAAAGAAAAACATGTTGCTTACTTTAGTGAAAAATTGAGTGGGTATAGTTTGAACTATTCTACCTGTGATAAAGAATTATATGCTCTAGTTTGAACTTTAGAAACATGGCAACATTATTTATGGTTCAAAGAGTTCGTAATACATTCTGATCATGAATCTTTGAAGCATATTCGAAGTCAAACCAATCTGAACCGTAGACATGCTAAGTGGGTTGAGTTTATTGAGTCCTTCCCTTATGTCGTTAAACATAAAAAAGGCAAAGAAACTATAATAGCTGATGCATTGTCTAGGAGATATACCATACTTTCACAACTTGACTTCAAAATCTTTGGATTAGAGACAATAAAGGAGCAATATGTGCATGATGCTGATTTTAATGATGTGTTGCTCAATTGTAAGGAGCAAAAGGGTTGGAATAAATTTATGGTGCATGATGGTTTCTTGTACCGTGCTAACAAGCTATGCATTCTAGCTAGCTCCATCCGTCTTATGTTGTTACAGGAGGAGCATGGAGGAGGATTAATGGGTCATTTCGGCGTGAAGAAGACCGAAGACATTCTGACCCATCACTTTTACTGGTCAAAGATGAGGTGCGACGTCGAACGCTTCATTGCCCGCTGCACAACATGCCAAAAAGCTAAGTCACGACTTAATCCTCATGGTTTATACATGCCTCTTCCTTTGCCAAGCACACCTTGGGAAGATATTTCTATGGACTTTGTTTTAGGTCCGCCTAGAACAAAGAAGGGGAAGGATAGTATTTTTGTTGTCGTGGATCGATTTTCTAAGATGGCTCATTTTATACTATGTCATAAAAGTGATGATGCTACAAATGTTGCTGATTTGTTTTTTAAGAAAATTGTTCGCTTGCATGGCATTCCGAATACGATAGTTTCAGATTGTGATGCTAAATTTCTTAGTCATTTTTGAAGAACCTTGTGGGCTAAATTGGGGACTAAGCTATTATTTTCCACTACTTGTCATCCCCAAACCGATGGACAAACTGAGGTAGTCAATAGAACATTATCTATTATGCTTAGGGCTGTGCTTAAAAAGAACTTAAAAATGTGGGAGGAATGTTTGCCTCATGTGGAATTTGCTTATAATCGTTCGCTTTATTCTACCACAAAGAAATGTCCTTTTGAGATTGTTTATGGTTTCATACCTCGTGCACCTATCGACCTGTTGCCTCTTACTGCTTCGGAGAAGGCAAATCTTGATGCTCAACAACATGCTGATTTGATACTTAAGACGCATGAGACAACTAAAGAGAACATTGAGCTTATAAATGCTAAATATAAAGTTACCAGTAGTCAGGGGCGCAAGCATGTTACTTTTGAGCCTAGTGATCTTGTGTGGTTACACTTGCGTAAAGAGCGATTCCCTGAATTGAGAAAGTCTAAACTCATGTCTCGTGTAGATGGTCCTTTTAAAGTGCTCGCATGTATTAATGATAATGCATGTAAGTTAGACTTGCCTGCAGATTTTAGGGTTAGCCCCACCTTTAAAATTGTAGATCTACGACCATTCTTCGACGCGGAAGATGAGCTTGAGTCGAGAACGACTCCAATTCAAGAAGGGGAGGATGATGAGGACATCGCTTCTACTGATATGAACACTCCTCTTACTGCTTCCATGAATGATGGGCAAGGGCCAATTACTCGGGGATGTGCTAGTCAACTAACTATCAGGTAAACTCGTTTCTAGGAGTCAATAATATTTCCGCTGAGAATTCAATACTTCCTAAGACTTGTGATTTTCTTGTTATTGCGACACCTAATTCACCCAATTCCATCAATTTGGCTGCATTTATCAAGTCTACTTCATCGGATTGACAAATTTAGGCTTATTATCCATGGTGCTGCGACACCTTTTGGGCTAAGGACCTTGTATCAACACTTAGACTATTTAGGCCGGTACTATTCATGGGCCGGTACTGTTCACATGAACTTGAACAATACCGCGGCCGTACTATTCACGAGAACAGTATCCGTAAATAGTACCACACCCCCATTCATTAGATAAGTGCGGCCTCCCCCACCCCTATTTAAGGAGGTCGCACCCCTTTAGTTTTCCTCCGGTTTTTCTTAAGAGATTATTCTGCTTAGCAGTCTCACCGCACGTCCGGTAAAGGACACTAACTTGTGAACTTAATCTTTATTCGCAATATAATTTCAGATTTTATCTTCTACTCTCTTGCTTGTGTTCTCAATTCGTTTGCAGGAGATAGCCTTCTTGGCGAGGTCAACCGCGTTCGGCATGGTTGATAACCATCGGAGTAGTGGTGTAGTGATTGCGAGGAGATCGATCAGTTTTAGTCAGAGCCTTTGGATCATCAACGTCGTGTTCTCCGCAATTGACTTATCAGTAACTTCCGGAAGATCAGGCCATTGTCACATTAGAGTGTTAGTTTCTTTTGGACTCAATTCACTTTGAAAAGTTAAAAACTTTACTTGGGAGAGGAAAAAGTGAGAATTGAGAGAACTCTACATATCATACATATATTGTGGTATTTTGCTTCTTTATGCCACTAATCATGACAGGTGGAGAAGATAGCTGTGGTGAATCTTGTAACATCAGGTAATGAGAAGTGCAATGAAATAAGAATTTGCAATTGGCATAGCCACCATGGAGGGACAACTGAAGGCACTTCGTCTACAACAAGAAGAAGATAGCTATATTCATTTTTGTGAAAGTGAAGATCCAGAAGACTATCTTGAGTGGGAATGGCAAATTGAGAAAGTGTTCAGATTTCAAAAGATTTTCAAAGCGCAAGAGATGAAGCGTGCCACTAGAGAATTTAAAAATTATGCTTATAGTTGGTGGCAACAACGATTTGGAAAAGAATTCATTAAATCTTGGTCAGATTTGAAGGCACTCACGAGGAAAGAATTTGTACCATCATATTATGCGCAGAGATTGTTTCGCTATTTGGAGAGTATCGCACAAGAGAGTAATACTGTTTAAGAATATTATTTTGAGCTACAAGATGCAATACGTCGTGCCGGTGTCACCAGTGCATTAAAAGAGAAGGTATATTTTAAAGAAGGATTGAATTATAAGATCGCCGCTACACTTCAACATAGATATTTTGGTATTATGCAAGATCTTATGAATTATGTTGTTGAAGTGGAGAAGAGACTTATGGAGAGATGTACACCACAGTTCATTCTATGTCCATACCTCAATTCTTCTACCCCTACTAGCGTGACATATAAGAAGATGACTAAGCATGGGACTTTTCCTTCAGTTAAGAGGACATACAGTGATATTCCAAAACTACATATAGCTCCTGAGATATACCACAACCCATATGAGGATGAGAACCACATCGCTAAACTGAGTGAGAGTGATAAAAAGAGTGAGTTGTGTGATTCCACCATATGTGAGGTTGAGAGTATCCAAATTGAGAGTGTGAGAGAAACACAAAAAGAAAAGAGAGAAGTAGAAGATAGACAGAGTGAGGATGAATTTGAAACTAACACATTAATATCTATTTCTAGTGTTGTCTCTCATATTATGTAGGTTGACATTAAATATGAAGAATTGAACATTCAACCCCCAACACCTACATCATCTGACGAGGACGACAAAGGTAATAATATTGGTAATAAATTTAATTGTGAAAAGGTGAGTAATTGTGAGAATTTATATGATCCACTAAAAACTCCATGTTTTGAAATTTCTTTGTTCAATTCGCATAATGTGGAATTGATTACTCATAAGAAAGTTCTTATTAGGATATCTCCTAATAATTTTTTGTGTTATATCATGTTTGATGATCCTAAAGAGTTATCTAGTGTGATTGATAATGTTGCTGAAATTTTATGTTCAAAATCACTAGTTAGTACCTATGCTTACACATATAAGTTCAAGATGATTAGAGATTATAGTGTGGATGATAAATTTTATGTTCACAGAATTTGCATTACATGTGATAAATTTGCTGAATTAAAATTAAATATTATGGATAAACAATTATTTGTGCCATGTCATGATCACAATGAGAAGAATTTTAACAATAGTACGCACTCTTTATAAAGATTTCATAAGTCTACTTGTTGGATCTTTGATGTACAATCATGTAAAAATACTCAGCGTAGCGCAGCTGAAGCATGGAAAGCACTCAAAATTTTCTTTATTGTCAATTAATGATCTGTCCATGTATTTAGAAAAGTCGAGATCGACTTTTCTTTATGGGAGGGAGAATGATATTAAAGACAATATTACAATGGATACATCTTTCAGTCACTGCTATAATCATTGGTTTGTGCAAAATAATGAGAATGACACAATAATTGATTCTTACATATACCATGCATATGTGTTGTTCTTTTCGCTTACTACATCTTCAGATGTTAATGATATGATAAGCCGAAGAAGTGTTGATGAAAAGTATATACACCATGCATACATATTGTGTTCTGTGTTTTGTATAATTTCAGGCTTTTAAAAGCTGAGGACGGCTTTTCGAAGAAGGGGAGGACGATGCGGATACAGACATGCGTACCACTTTTCACTATACAAGAGAGATTGCATCAACGCTACGCACTTTTGATTGGGCCCACCAAAAGGGAAGCCAACCAACATGTCAAGACCAAGTCAACACCTTCCCCCACTCTTCCTCAAGGTTACCATGTTGCTTTCGGACCAATTCAACAAAGAGTTCATATGGGACACGTTTTGGTATGTAGTTCGGCCTCCAGGTCAATTCGGATTCAGCCTGACAGGTCTGACTTCAAACGGCCATAACTTTTTATCCAGAAGGAATCTCAGGGCCCATGAGTACTTGTTGGAAAGATTTTGAAGTCTACATTCAAATGGATATGACCCCCACCTCCGAATTCCATCTTAGCACATCGGAATCATCAAAACAATTCGATGTTGACTCAGTCTAATAGGACCGACTTTAAATACTCATATATTTCGCATCAAGAGTCTATTTAAAATGTGTTGTATAGTATGAAAAGCTTATTTCGCCCTCTTTCTAGTGGATCTGATCCCATCCCAAAATTCCTTCTGTGTGGTCCGAAATCATGAAAACAATCTTTCTATTTTAGAAACAGAGATAGAATCAGATCTGATTTGATTACTTTTCATGTGTTGAAAACTTTTCATACGCAAGTACTTGCGTACCTCTATAAATAGGGGCTTTATTGGTCAGGTAACACAGACCTCCTTTGAGAGTAAATCTACTATTGTTTGTGCTTTAGTTTCGTAAGGAATTAGAGAGTTTCTTCAATTAAAATCGTTCAGCCTTTCCACTAGGAATTGGGTATACGATAGATATTCGCTTGGTGGTCAGTGAAATCGACGCGAGTGTGATTTGGCGAATTAAGGAGTGTTCGTCTCTTGCACTAGCATTGGAGGATCACTACAATTCATCAAGACTCCCGCGAGTATCCAATCCTACGTCGAGAAGATCGGGCGACCCCGTATCAAGTTTGTTGTTCTAATGGCTGTGAAAACCTCATACGAGGTCGGTCTCCACTCGTGGATGCAATCCATAGCCTCTCCACTCTTTGATGCAATCCATAGCCATTCAATCGTATCATGATATTTGATTAAACGATTGTGGATTGTGTCCTCATGTGAGCGTTGATCGCCTATATGTGTATAACAGTTCGCCATCCCCGTATCTTTGATTCATTTTGCCATGGCATTTCTTGAACTTATTCTTTGACCGTTTTGCCCTTTGCGTCGATAGCAAACCCTCTGGACGGGAGCCTACCGCGATCACCAGGCTTGCTCAAGCTCTCCACATGACAGAAAACAACTGGTGCCATCATCCTTGACCTCATATCATCCTTGTCTCCCTTGTGCATCTAGCTAGACCTTACTGTGATCCTCGTCTCGTAGGGCCACCCTTATTCTCTCTCGTCATCAGCCCTTCGCAACCAAGCAAATTAGTTAACGGATACAGTAGCACTTGTAGGATAAATGTTTATGTATTTGGCACTATAGTTATTTTTTAAAATTTAGTCCTTGAACATCCATTTTTTTAAAAATAGCCTTGTCTCTGAACACAAAAGATGTGGTAGGCGATATCTATCACTTGTCGCGCCTGGGGAGCTCGACGGGAGTCAACGGTGTAGGCGTGGTAGCAGGTGGGCCCGAGTGCTGCCGAGCTGTAGCTGCTTGGCAGTTGCTTGTCGAACCAAGAGGGAGGCTTGGGGGCAAGGGTATTCGGTTGTAGCAACGGCTCGGCAGCGCCACACGGTTAATTTAATTATTTGTAATTAGGTGAATTTCCATACAAACTAGTTAAAAACCCATGCTTTCATATGCATTAAGAAATCTTGTTATGGAAACACTGTTTTTTTCGTGTGTGTGTGTGTGTGTAAAAAGGGGGTTCAAAGGGACAGATGAATCACCATCACTAATTCCCTGTGTTACATAGTAAAGATACATTATTGCAAACAATTATCATAATGTACCATGTGTAGGCCAAAGCACTTCACAATGAAGGTGTGAACTACATGACACATAGGGTTTGGTTAGATACATATGTTTGCCTCACTACTTGTACAATACAAATAGTAACACGCACGAGCAATCAACTCCAACTACAGCTAAGATACATATGCGCCTTTTGGAAGTCATGGTTGTAGTCATTCGTCATGCACATTTGGATCCATCGGTGCTTTTTTTCTCTCCTTTGCTGGCTTTAGCCCTCGCAACCCATGCCCAGTACTTAGCTTCCACAACTTTTGTTGGTTTATCCTAGCCAGAAATAACCTGGCATTTAGTGGGGGCATTGAGGATCACCGACACCTTACCATTGTCCTCCGCCATCCTAACATTTCCTTTGTTGTCTAGGGGCTAAGGTTTCAACATGTAAATCTCTTCGGCGTCACCAAGTAGTTGAGTATGTATTTCTGCTCGATGAATGGCCTGCCGTACATCTTTAGGATTTCGATCTATTGGAAAAGGTTGCAACGCTCTGTGGTCTGTCTACATGCACGGAGTAGGTTATATGTGCGAAATGAAATATGCAATGTAAATTGTCAATATGTACTTATAAGAAGTGCACTGCACATGTACTACACACGGCTATGGTGGCTGGATGTGTGGACTGAATAATATGTGCTGGATTATCGTAGTCACACTGTGGCTGCAGAAACTCCAGTAGCACAGGTGCATCCTTGCAAGAATTATCAGGGTATGATCCCTTCTTCTTGGCCACTCACTTTCTCTTGTAAAGAATCTCTCTATAGTTTGACATCCCTAACAGCGGCGTAGTAACATCATGTACCTGTGCTCTCTTCTCTCTCTCCTCTTCTATTATTTTTGAGATCAGCTCGAGTGGATTCTTGGATCTGGTCTTGCGGACTGGCCCGATTTTATAAGCGGTTAGTGTGCACTATTCAAGAGTAAAGCTTGTACATGTTGGTATTTCACTACAAAAACAGAAGGTTGATGTCTGATCAATGAGAAAAGCTATCGCGTGTTATTAACTCACTGTGAAAGCTGATACATATTGTCAAATCATTAGAGAAAGCAGGTGTGTGCTGTGAACTCACTGAGAAAAGCCGACACGTGTTGTCAAATCACTAGAAAATGCTGGTGCATGCTATAAACTCACTGAGAAAAGCTAGAACATGTTGTTAAATTGCAAGGGAAAGCTGGTGCATGCTGTGAACTCGTGGACAAAAGTTGGTATGTGCTATCAACTCGTTGCAAAAAGCTGCTACGTGCTATGAATTCATTGAGAAAAACTGATACATATTGTCAAATTCGAAGGAAACGCTGATGCATGTTGTCAAATTATTGAGAGAATCTTGGCATTGTAGAATCGCACTACACTCATTGACAAATTCTATTTTAGAATGCTACAATGGGGGCAAAGCATTAACAAGTACATACTTAAGTTCCACACTTGGGGCACAAACGTAGGGTCTGTGGAACATATTTTCTACTTGCTCGGACTGAAAAGCTAGCACCGAACGTAGTACCGGGTCAAGGGTTGCCTGTTGCTCACTTCCTCTGGTGGTGAAGCTAGTCTTGAGGGAAGATCAACTTATCCTAGGAGCATCGTACGTCGCACATGTCGTTTTGCATTGGCGACTGGGTGGGAGCTGGTGCACCCAGACCTCTGCATAATTGCTAGTGCCCATGGAGGAAATCACATTTCGTTATGCCAACGGAAGGTATAACTACTGCAATGAAACATAATTGCAAGCAATGAAACCCTATGTGGACTAGGATTGGTCAAGGCTACGGAGGTATGACGACAAGCTAGGACGTGCAGACGAAACTACCAACAGATGATGCTACAACTCATCATCCCCTAGGATAAACACATCGCAAGCACAGCCGCAATTGATGGGCCCTAGTGTGGATTTGGCGTTCTCATACATGTTGCAGACAAACCCTAGGAGCCATTAATTTGATCATGGTTGACCATCCACGGTGCAGTGCGGCTCCTCCCTCATACACGATGCGGTGTAGCCTATCGACCTGCAATGACGGACAAAATATGTTAGGCGTGTATGCTCGAATAGTAAGATATAAATGCAAACTCTAAATCTTTTATCGTTTCATCATGCTATGCCGCACGGTGTCAGTCTGGGTCGAGTGTCAGGACGTCGGTGTGAGTGGCCTATCTAGGGGCTACATAGGGAGATGCGTCAGTCTACAATAAGTTCACACCACGTACCACTCCATGTACGTAGGGTACATGTCTGGGTCGTATGGCCATCACTCATGCTCGACCTCTGTCCCCGCCAACTGCTCCCAGGCCTAGGTCTACAACGCCTATGTCACCCTCTAGTCGTTGCTCTTCCGTCCCTTCTCTATTTGCTTGCGGAAAAAGCAAGGTTACGCAACAGTTACTGTAGTAGGGAAATAAGGCAAACACAAATAGTACAAAACAAACTGTACACAAAGAGGTAACAAACGAATGTACTTACATGCGAACATAGTCCGGTAGAGATCAACACAGGGCTGGTGGCACCTGCTGGTGAAGTCCGAACTACCTCATGACTCGTTGGCAGCAGTCCGTCTTGAAGCCAGCGGCAGTTCAGCCATGCAGCAGAGAGGCGCGGTGTGGTAAGAGCCCGTGTGGGGGTGGTGCGGCTCCGGGTCGACAAAGGCGCAGTGCGGTGAAGACGCATACCGGTCAGAGTGGCCATGCGGGGCCTGTGGTGTGCGACGCACGACGGCCATGCGGGGCCAGTGGTGTGGCGGTTCGACGTGGCGTGGCGTACGACGCATGACGTGGCCGTGCGGGGCCTACAACACGCTGACTCGATGGTGTGGCCGCGTGCTGGCGGCATGCGCGGCGGACGGGTCGGCCAGGCGGTAGCACGGCTCGAAGACGGCGGCGGTCCATTTTTCCTGTTTTTTTCAATCTATCTACAGTATAATCAACATCTGCTCTTTTATCATGTAATCTTTCGAACAGCGTTATGCGGGTGATTTCCAGTCTGCTCGCGGTATATTAGAGCAGATTTGCACTTTAGAAAATCATTTTTGATCCACTAGAGCAATTTATGCTGATAACGTATTGAGAAACTGTTGTTGGCGAGTTCAGTCCGAGCAATTCCTCTCCTATGCAAAATAGATGAATCAATTATAGAATATTGTAAACAATAAATTTGACATAAAGATATGAGAGAGGAATTTATTTCTTTATTGTTTTCTTTGTTTTTTTTATGTATGCCGCCACGATCGAAGGCTGCCAAAAGAGATGCGGCCATCTAAACTTCGAGTATCCCTTCGGCGTCTAGCCCGGCAAATGCTTCAGGGACTGAATTCGAGCTCATCTGCAACGACACCGCGCAGCCTGCAAGGCTCGTCCTCAAAGACGGCACCACGGAGGTCGTAGAGAACATTGATGCAGACCACATTGGTACGTTACGTAGGGCCTAGTTTGTTAAGCTGCAATGCTTCCAAGTCTACTTTGGCCCATATTAGTAACGCGCTGTGTGTCCGTGTATACAAAGTATGCAAATATGTCAATCTTTTTTAGCATTCTTGGTGGTGAGAACTTGTGAGTCCAACTGTTTGGCTTGAGCTTATCTTTTTTGAATTCTGGCTATTCACAAGATACAATAAGTAAAGGAAAATAGCCACATACTATTTTGACTGGTATAACTGAATTTGATACAGTGCTTACTACAATCTACCTGTAGACCTATCTTGAAAAGACATACAATTTAAAAATTAATTACTGTAAAAGAAAATAATAATTAAACCAAAGTCTGAGCCTGGCCGAATCCACCCTTTCTAGAGTGACCAAGCAAGGGTGAAAAACAACTATTTGAATAAAAACAAGCACATAAGTGATAAAGATCAATCGTTACAACCATCTAAAAAAAGTCCCAAATTTTCTTCTGCTTGCATTCTTTTCCACTTCCTTCCCCCATGTGTATGATGAGCAGGGATATGTACAAAAGAGTATGTAGAATGCTCTCTCTGCTTCACAATATAAGACCAGCTTCTTGAGATACATTGTTTCACAATATAAATTCATTGGGGAAATCAAAAGCATGGATATTACAATAATTCCCTTTACAATAACTTTAATGTTGTAAAAGAGGTCTAATAGTTGTAATATGTTATTCAACAGGGTATGTTTGGTGTAATATTCAGTGCTCATTTTGGCTTTTAAACTAACGTCTGCTTCTGCCTTCTGTTTTTTACTATTTAGTAATTTATCTTTTTCTATTTTTTAGATTTTTTGGACTTTTTTTTACCTTTTTTCTCATATTCCTTTACATTGTCTGTGATGAGCTAACATGTTTTTTCTATTTTTAAATTTTTTTAAATTTAATTATGCCAAATAAGCTAACTCGATTACAGTAAAAAAATAAACCAGCTACAGTAAAAAAAACTATAAACCATTGCTATTCCAAACACCCCCTCAAATTCAACAGGCGTATGTTTGGTGTAATATTCAATGTCATTAACTATTTCTTAGATCTGATGCTTCCTTCTTGTACGTATTTTGGACTTGGACTTATACCGTGAAAGAGGGAGTACATAAAAACAAACCGTATGCACCATAGTCCATAGATACTCCTAAATGTTGTTAGGATAGGCACAAGGATCCCATAGAGCTAACAATACAGATCGATACGTGGATCAAAATTTCATTGGATTGCAAGTCGGATTGGATAGGTAAAGATAACAACGTGCTCAAAAGCACATTTACTCGGACAACATCCTAATTAGACTTAGTAGGAGTTTTACTAGATTAAAACACTTTATTTCTCTATCTATACGTTGCTCCAAATTAATGAAATTCTATCATTCACATATTGATTTTTTTGAAACTATTAATTTATATAAAATTTGAATTAAATAAGATCATAAGATAAATCTAATTAAACATAATGTGAATGTGCATCCAAATATACAAAATTTAATTGAATACTCAAAATTTGTATTCTAGACTTACATATCTGAACCCACATTTCAATTTTGATATAAAACATGCACTTTACAAAATTTGATATAATCAATCCTACGAACTTATTCAGTCAAACAAAAAGTGATCCTATGTAGTATTATGATCCTGCAACTTTCTTTTTTTGAGATTACAGCAGGGGGTGCACACTCATATACACCCTAACTCACACCACACATACGCCTATACACGTTCATGTGTCCTACCACACACACGCTAGGACTCAAGTAGATATCATTGAATAAATTATAGATTTATCCAGTATCTTACAGAGCACGAGCACATGCCTGCAACTTTTTTTTTTGAGATTATAGCAGGGGGTGCACACTCATATACACCCCAACTCACACCACACATACGCCTATACACACGCTCATGTGTCCTACCACACACACACACACTAGGACTCGAGTAGATATCTTTACTATTATAAAAGAAGAAGTTGGTGGTTGACCTGTTGTCACTCCTCTCTTCTCAACCATTCGATCTGATTACGAAATTAAATCCGAACTGTTCATCCCACCTCACGCGCCGCTCCTCCCCTCTCCCCACCCCGCACGCCTCCCACCCCACGCGCCGCCTCCTCCCCTCTCCCTACCCCGCGCGTCGCCTCCTCCCCACCCCGCGCGCCGCACCTCCCCTCTCCCCACCTCGCGCGCCTCCCACCCCACGCGCCGCCTCCTCCCCTCTCCCCACCCCGCGCGTCGCCTCCTCCCCACCCTGCGCGCCGCCTCCCCTCTCCCCACCCCGCGCTCCGCCTCCCCACCCCGCGCCGCCGCACCGCCTCCTCCCCACCCCGCGCGCCACCTCCTCCTCCCCCCACCCCGCGCGTCGCCTCCTCCCCTCTCCCGACCCCATCTCCGCCTCCCAAAACCCTAGCCCCTCGCCTCACCCCCGATGCCACCTCCGCCGCCACCTTCGCAGCGGCATCCATGGGACCCCGTCCCGGCGTGGCTCACGCGCCTCCCGCGCGCCCTGGAGTACCGCCCCACTGAATCGGAGTTTGCCGATCCCATCGCCTTCCTCCCCCGAGTGGAGCGGGAGGCCGCCGCCTACGGCATCTGCAGGTCATCCCACCCTACCCCGCCTCCCACCGCCCCATCGCTTCGTGTTCGCCCACCTCAACCGCTCCCTTGTTTCCTCCTCCGACGCACCCAATCCCACCACCTCCGTCTCCTCCAATCATCCTCCTCCCCGAACCGCCTCCTCCCTAGCCCGCGCCGCCGCCTCCTCCTCCCCCCGGGCGCCTCCTCCCCTACTCCCCCAACCCCCCGCGCCGCCGCCTCCGCAGCTCCCCCTACCGCTCGTATCAGCAGCTCTCCCTCCTTCCCCAGATCCGGCAGGTAAGTGGTTTTATTGCCTCTTTATTTATCATAGCCCTGGATATGATTTAGATTTGCGTATGTCAACTATAGTTTGCACCACCAACTCGGTGCAAGAAATTAATTAGTCCTGGATAAGATGATTTGCATATGCCAACGACATGTATACTAATGTTTTGGAATCATTAGTATGTTCCAACTCGGTGCACTGATTTTGTATGTTCCAAGTTGAAACTGAAGTATATTAGGTTAAATTGAAACTATAGCAACAGCGGGAATTGTGACATGGTGGACAACATTGTAGGTCATAGTTACTGATTTTTTTACCGCTGTATAGCTACGGTACCCATTTGATTTGGCCATTTGTACACTACTTTCTTCGATTCTCAGTTAGTTAATGTATTGTAGTGAGCTACTTTGTCATGCCTGTTAATCTCCTCTTTTCGAATGTGCTCGTTCGTGAGCCACCTACCACATGTTTTATTTATTTATCATGCTTTTTTTTACCTATGGTGATCATTTGATTCGGCGTAGCTACTGACTTATTAAGATTTGTGGTGACCATTTGATCTTGTGCAATTATTTACTTACTAAGGTTTACTAAATGCGGATTTACTGTTATTTGCGTTGTTGGCAGTGTGGTCGGCTGCTGCTTGAGGATTTGTGTTCCTACATTTTTGTGCCTCGCCTTCATTCACACATTATCCAGACTGATCTTCATTACGTTAGTTCTTTCTGCTTCCAGATTTAGAGTGAGCTTCTTTTACAAACCTTCCTTAATTATCTTTTTGCTTTCCCCTGTTTGATTGCCCCCTTCGATGATTGCAGGGGAAGGAAGGGTTTTCTTGATTTGCTCCAGAAATTAGAAGAAAAAAATAAGTTCTTCAGGTTGATTACTACACCTTTTGCAGGCCTTTTTTTTGTCTTTGTTTGTTGTCTCAGGTCGATTTTAGTCTTTATTGTCTCTGTTTGTTCCAACAATTATAGTTCCTTTTGTGGTCTTTCACTCAAGAAAAATGTAGGGCGAGTGAGAAAGAGGTCAGTTGCTTCCTCAAGTTTCAGCTTCCAATAATATGTATGATTTCAGATGCTCAAAGAACAATGCATGTGTTGATGGCTTGACGTGTATATGCACAAAAAAGAGTTTGAGGCAAAATTTAGAAACAAGATTCAATATAGAAACAAGATTCAGACTAGTATATCCATATGAATGTATCTGAATTCCTTTATTCATGTCATGCAGTCTATTCTACTTTTATTTATTTTCCTAATTTTGAGGCAAAATATGACGTACACAGGATTGATTTAATAGAATCTATATGCTCAATTTTGCACATATGAGAGTTGCCTTCATTATGAACCCTGTAAATAACTGGTTTGATATTTCTTTCGCAGTTATCACTGATTATGATTATGTCTTCTTTGAAAATGGCCTGGTTGCACATAGGATCGGCAAGCTCATTGGAACTCAATTAAGTCTCTAGGCAGTAGGCACCCTATGAATACTGTTTTAACATGTGTGCATTGGATGTACATACTAGAACCTGATGTTTTGCACTCTGTAGAGTTTGAAATCGTTTCTTGGAGATGATAAGCTTAAGGTGAGCCTATCTGTGGTTACATTCTTGTATTGATTTTACTGATAAAATTTGAGGCCTTTCTAATGATGATATTCTTCTTTTCAGGAAATTACATTGCTGACCTAGATATCCCTATTAAAAGGTTAGTAAAAAAACCTATCCAAGAATTCCCATTGGCACTAGCTCTTTACTGACCAAGTAATTGTTTACTTAGGGGTACATTCATATAATTCCGAAGTGGAATGCTTAATCTGTCACCTATAATGTGTGAAACTGTAGTCAAGAACAATGTGATGAATTTGAAAAGTATTATAAGGTACAAATTATCTTCTACAAGGCAGTAACGATTTATAATCAGAGGGAGAAGGTTATCATTTTAATGCCATAAAACTGAAATGACTGGTTTTCTTTATATGTACATAACATTTGCCCTAAAATGGTATCACATGCGTTACAAAAATTTTATTAGTCCTGGATAAGCTCATATGGAGAACTGAAGGAGGTCATTGCCGAGGGAAAATGGGCAAGAGGTCTATGGTCAGCTAGGTAGGTTAATTTTGAATTAACGTTGTTTATCCTACATGGTCAACATTGTTTATACTTTCAGCAATTTGATTGATTTGTGGTAAACTTTAGCGATGCTGATGAGCTGAAGGTGAAAGAAGAGACCAGTGCCACCATCAGGTGCTTCCCGTTCGAGCAGCCAGAGGGTGTGAAGAAATGCTTCATGACTGGCAATCCAGCTGATGAAGTTACAATTTTTGCAAAGCAGGTGCTTCCCGTTCGAGCAGCCAGAGGGTGCGAAGAAATGCTTCATGACTGGCAATCCAGCTGATGAAGTTACAATTTTTGCAAAGTCGTATTAGGTCATCTTTTTATTGTCTGCTACCAGAGATCAAAGCAATCCTTTTTACAGATGATTGAGATATGACATTCATGCATGATGTATGGCTTGCAGGTACTGAGAAAGTTCATTATTCTGCTGATGAAGCTCTCATACTAAAAAGGTTAGGAAATAATGTAATGTAATGACAGTTCCCTTGATAGTATGCATCACTTTTATTTGATTTTTCGTTGCAACGCACGGGCACCTTACTAGTCATTGAATAAATTATAGATTTATCCAGTATCTTACGGAGCACGAGCACATGTTTTACCACACATGCTAGGACTCAAATAGATATCATTGAATAAATTATAGATTTATCCAGTATCTTACTGGAGCACGAGCACATATTTTTCCATTGGACGCATGCGTGTGTGTGGGATGAGATGCAATAGGTTCGACCTGAGGGATCGAACTCGGGTGAGCTGCCTACACAACGTTAGAGCTAGCCACCCAAGCACAGCTCGGTCATTATGATCCTGGCAACTTGGTTGCTCCATAAAATATGTGATAAGAAAAAAAAATATAAATCTACATAATAACAAGAACTATTTATAGAAATGATATTTTTAATATAGTACGGCTATATGCCTAGAGTTACTTTATTTCTTAGAGATTAACTTGAATTGTTGATGGAATATTAAAAGAGGGCATGTAAAAAATATTGCTAATGCACATTTACAAGTAGTGAGAAACAAAATAAAAATGCTAGAATCTATGTACATATCTGGGAGCGATAAGAAAATTAACTTAATGTTCTTTTGCAAAAAAAAAACTTAATGTTGACACCTGGCGAAAACCACGTGGAAATTGACACTACGAAGCCCGTAAAGTAATTGTTCAAAATCGACACTACAAAACCTGTAAATTGTTGGCAGTTAACACTAATAATTGCGTGTGTATTATGTCTTTTGGTTGGATATCTTCATTTTAGCCCATTCTTTGTAAAATCACACCTGCATATGACCAATATGTACCACTGCTCATTTGCCTCGCCAACTACGTTTGTTAGGGGCTTAGGGCTACACTATCTGTTTTCAACAGTGCCAATCCCATCAGCCTCCAGCTTGCCTATGCAGCTTACCATGCAGCATTGCCACCACATGACAAGGACAATTTAGATTTTTAATATTTGTTAATCTTGTAGTGTCAATTTGTAATAATATCTCAAGCTTTGTAGTGTCATACAGTTTTTTTAAAAAATATATATAGTGTAATGTTCTCTTGTTTATCTGGACTCTTTAAAAGTCCAAATAAACCGTTGTCATTGGTGAGCATACGGGTACTGTTACACTCCCTTTTTTGAAAATGAAAAAAGTCAAGGAAGTCGTTTGAGTATTAGAACCAAGTCCACAAATATGGTCTAACAATAATTTGGACTCTTTTACCTTTTGAAAATTAAGCATAAGTCCCTCTGCTACCATATATTCAAGTGTCTAGTTTAAGTGCTTAGGGTTTATTAAGATAATTCACCTCTCCAAATTATTGAAATTATATGTATGTCCCCTATAAAAAAGAAATTATATATAAGTCCCCTATAAAAAAGAAATTATATAAAAGAAATTTACATATCCACTGTATTTACATTTTCTGCACCCGGAAAATATGTAATTTCTGAATCCGTCATTGGCCGCTGTTGTCTCGGTAATTATATGCTTCATTTAGAAATAAAACACTCTTTGTGTCATGAATAACAGGGTTGCCTCGATCTACTTCATGATAAAGAATAACTTTTGTGACTCGTTCTTAATTATCACAACATACCTCTACTTTTATGCATGTACGTGTGTTGATTGGAAAATGGCACTAAAATGCTATCTGTAATAAACCAGAAGGTCACGCTAACATTCTTCTGCCTGTCGCAACTCACAAGTGTCATGTATGGGTTACCTCAAGTCACTACAGTCTCTTATGGAAAATGGTGCTTGCTCAAGCCCAACAGATCGCTGTGTTATTTTTACTTTTTGCACAAATTTCCTTTTTTTGGTGGTTATTTCCTTACATGAAATGTATGAGCCATGGTTGTGATCATGGAGTCGCCTAATCAGAAACGTGCTCCTAGGTAGACTCCACAGAGGTTCACTATGACTTGGCTAGTTAGGTGAGTGCCCATTGGGTGTCCTTGGCATCGCCAAGTCGTCCATAGCGAATTTCTAGGCGGTCGCCTTGCCAGGTGAGAGAGATTAGAGAGATATAAGTGCGCTATGGGTGAAGGATAGGCATATTACTGCAACGTAAACTAAGCGAGTGAGGCTATGTGAGAGAGAGGCAACTCGAGATGGAACTCTAGCCGCCACCGCTCATTGTGTTGGCTGCTAGCGCCGCAATCAACCAAGATCCCTCCGGCGAGTTTCCCTCCCTCCTCCACTCCCTCCGCCACCATCCAAGGTCTCCATCCGACATATGCAACCAAGGTACTCTTCTTCTCTCGTCTCTATTTCTTATTTCTTTGTTCCTCAATTCCTTTGCTTCTTTTTTCTTTGTTTCTTTGTTCTTCTTCCTCTGCTCCCATATCACCTCTTGCTCTCCTGCTCGTGCTCTCCTCCCAGATGAGCTCATGCACTTCTCTCCTAGTCTCCTCCCATGTTGCTCATGCTCTGCCCCCTGATTTGCTCGTGCTCTGCTCTACCGTGTTGCTCCTCTGCTCTACTGCTCTGCTGTCCTTTGCTAAAACTTGAGCACCGAGATAATTGAGTTCCCAAATCTAACTGAGACTGTTGTCTGCAACCTAGCATCATGACCAATCATCCAGGTATGCACTGTCATTGACCTAATTTACTGTCTTAGTCATCCCCTTTAGATTGCTGCATCTCGCCTAGAGGACAACATAGTGGCCACCTGGACACCTTGGCGTCCTGGCACCTCTTAGGTATCATGGTCGCCAAGTCCACCATTGTCGAGACCTGGAACAACAACTCCAAATCTCTCTGTGTAAGTCGCACTATCTCAGGAAAAACTAGTGCACACAGGGTCAACAGTAATGTATATCATGCAAAATCACCATAGAATATTATTAAACGAAGGTACGGCCTTATGGCCAAGTCTTACAATAAAATAAAATGGCACAAGGCCAACTGAAAATAAAAGCAGCAAAAAACAAAAAAAGGGGTAGCAGATCAGCCCATCCAGCCTCCCACAGGTGAATGACTGTAAGACGCATCCTACTTGCTGAAGTAGTCCTCACCGTCATAGTCGCTGTCGAAGTCTGGCAACAGATTTTAGCAAGATGAGCACATAAAGTACTCCCAAGGTAAGCACATTAAGTGCTTACGTAAATTACACCAGGAATTTTAATAGAGTGGATGCATGCATAAGGATAACAAAGGAAGGCTTAACAAGTTATTTGTGTGAAAAGCAGTACTTGAATTGTGAATACATTAATGGAAGTACAAAAGCTGAATTTTAATACAATATATGAAATAATGTTTGAAACAAGTAACTCTGTTAGTGTAGGCTCCGACCTACACTAACCAAACCACGGGAATCCACCCGGATATTATCAAAACCACTGTTGTTTTGTTAAAATCAAGTTTTATAAAAAAAATCAAGTCTAATCTGTGAAGACTCTACTCAGCATGTTCATGACCGTGAACACGGCTATCTAGGATAGGTTTTAACTCTGCAGAGGTGTAGAGCTTTATCCACAAGACATTCCCTCTCACTTGAGCCACGCGATAAACACACTGCCTTAGGTGTGCGGTGGAGAGTTTATGACAAGGCTGTTCCAATGATCCATAGCCAAAATAATCACGCCACCACTAAGATTTCATCACAACTCGAATCCACGAGTTGGAGCCCCCCTGGTGCCATGTGAGACTTCTCGCGGCCTACGCCACGCTCACATTCAGCCTATAGCGAAACTATATTTGGAACTTAACAAATTATTTAGCCAGGTCGGTCCCATGCCAGACTTATGGTAATACGATGCGACTTCGTAAAATGAATAACAGAAACGGTCCTTAATTCGACTTAGGCTCAAACCATATACCTACATGCACGACAATCAACCAGGTGTCACCAAATACGAGGCATGCCGGCACCCTACCACCTATCCAATAGGCTAAGTCCAAATCATAAGTTTTCATTTTCATTTTTAAACCATTTTCATAAACCATCCTTGACTCAACGAAGTCAAGATTTCAATAAAAGGAACTGTCATTTCATGTGAAATAGTTAATCCCACCTAAAATCATACTAAGCTAGGCTAAGCATTTCTATAAAATTTTTAGTCAATACAATGGTACTAACTAGCTTTCAGCTAGGGTGACAAGGTACATGAATTCGAGATTCAAATTGGCCATATTCAAAGGATTGTGGGTATATCTAGATTTAAATCAAATTTGAATTACATTTGAATAAAGATACGCATGCATATACAGTAAAGCAATATAAATAGCTTAAAATATTAGGTTCAACATTGTCAAAGGTGCAACTTGTCTTGCTCGAAGTCCTGCTGAAAATCGTCGAAGACGAACTCTCCGGAATCGTTAAAATCTAACGTAAAGAGCCAATTCAAAAGAAATTCAAAAACAAAAATCAACAAAATTCAAAAGGATGCCAGAAATGGATAGTTCATAATTTAAAAAAATCTAGAAATTTGAAAGGGTCAATTTGGAGTTAAAATGAAGAAGTTATAGCCTTCCAAAGTTTTAATACAATTAAAAAGAAAATATCCAATTTCTGAAATTATTTTTAAACCAAAAAACATTTTATGACGTCAGCCTGAATTATTTTTCTAAAGGAAATAACAGATTATGACGTCAGCACAGGGATTTAATTTCGGTCGAATTATTTTTAAATGGAAAATCGGTTTTATTGCGCTAGCATGATGTCAGCCCTGATAATTAAATAATCGGAGTGAGGCTGACATGTGGGCCCGGTCTACGGTGGACTGAGTCCACGGACCCGAGGTGGGGGTGAGGTGGCATGCGGCTGTCGGAGTGTGACGTGGCGCTTGCGTGGCGGGTTTTGGGGTGACGTGGCTGCCACGTCACAGCCTTGAGCTGACGTGGCCACGTGGGCGGTCGGAGCGCTGAGGGGGCGCTGGTGTGGCGCAGTTTGGCAGATGTGGCGGCCATGTGGCGTATACGTGGGCTGCCACGTTGGCCCGGCCTGCTGATGTGGCACCGCCGGCCGGAGGAGGCGCACGGAACCCCAGGGTCACCGGCGTTCCAGCGAGCGGCGGCGCTGGTCGAGGTGCAGAAATGAAGGGGGAGGGCGAGGGGAGTAGATTGGTACCGTTGGTGTGACACGGGGTCGACCGGAGCGGATGAACGGCGGAGTGGGGCGGCGGTCGGAGAAGGGGTCGACGGCGGCGAAGGCGTTCCGGTGACGGAGAAGCTCGGGGAAGCGGTGGCCGGGATGCGCCTTGCCTTACTGGAGCTTGGAGTGGTGGCGGCACGGCACAGGAAGGCTCGGAGTGGCGGCGATTACTCGCCGGAGTCGATGGAGGCCGACGGAGGGGAAAAGGGCACAGGGAGGGCGTGGGGGTTCGGGTACTCGAATTGGAGAGCGAGGGAGGGGCGGTGAGTCGAGAGGAGGCTCGGGGAGGGCTTAAATAGGCCGAGGGGAGGGGGTAACAGGCGAGCGCATTCACGCCGGAAGTGAAACGGTCGGAGAGGAAATGCGACGGTGTAAAGGGCGTAATTTGGGGGGTAATTATGCCTTAAACGGATGTGGGGAGGTAGCAATTTGGATTTGCCGACAACCTTGAACCCCCTAAGCTCACCACACCATGCTTGTGTCACCCTCTCCTGGAAGAAGTACTTAAACATGAAGTTCGAAGGATCCATGCCTACAGTCCCGCATGCGATGAGGACAAGAGAGTATGGCTTGTGCAATAGCTTCGGCTTATTGGACGAACACCTAGATTCATTTATATAATCTCCAAGGCATACCTTGTGGGTGATAAGAAAACTAACCGTCTCAAATCCGGTTCTATCCCAGAGGAGTATGTCAAAACAATGCTCCCTATTGCCCATCACGTGCACCGAATGAATAGGCCCTTCTCTGTCTTCACCTCCATGTATGTCGTAATCTTTGAGTAGTACAATGTTTATGGGTTGGCTGCATGAAATGCATCATTTGTATGCCTCTCCCTGAAATAGCTGATTATGTCACGTCTTCAGAATAGCATGACTTGGTAGTTAGAGAGGAAGACTGAATTCCCCGCATCCAAGAAGACCTTTGCTAATCAAGGAGGGAAAAATGGAGACAGGAAGGCCACCTGAAAGATGAGGAAGTTACATGCCTTGACAAGGATGCCGAGGGATCTGAGCTTGGCGTTGTAGCCGTCCATGATGAGTTGGTTGTCAATGCGGTACTCACTGCCATCGGCGTCGATCATGGTGTAGGTGAAGTGGAGCTTGGCCCCAGTGATGAGGAGGTGGTAGATGAGGCGCACGAAGGCCTTGTGGCCCTTGGCCTCCTTGTTGTGGTCATCAAGGGTGTAGATGAGGTCCTTGAGCGACGCGCTGTGGAGGTGCGCAAAGCGAATGCCAAGCACGAAGCTGATGGCATCCATGAGGTTGGACTTGTTAGTGCCATTGGGACTGATGATGGCCGTAAAGTCAAAGAAGGGCCCAATCATCTGTGTTCCCTTGTACAACTTGAAGTTGTCCACCTCTAGTCAATGGACCACCCAACGCCACCATAGCCCCTGCTACTGTAACCAACAATGGCCACCGTTGTGGCAGTCGCCATCTCCTCCCCTCTTCCTAGTTCCCCTTTAGGGGAGGCGGCTCCTTGGGAGGAGGCAGCGCGTCGGGCGAAGGCATGAATCATTTTTTGCTCCAACGGTGGGCGTGGGGATAGGGGCGACAGGCGAGTAGATAGGTAAGGGAGCTATGGAGGGGTGGTGGCTATGCATCGACGTTGGCTAGCCTATCGGCGAGGAGGGGAGGGGAGGAAGTCAGGGAGGGGAGGTGATGGGTGCGGGGTGGAGGTGGGCGCTGACGCAAGAGGTGGCGATGTGGGAAAGGGGATGGAGAGCAGCGTGGTAAGGGGTTTGGGGAGTCGGAGAGAACACGGGTGTGAAATGCATGAGGAGGGTAGGGATAAAGAGAAGTCGGAGCGGATAGCCTACAGTCAAATCGTTTTCTAGAGGGGGAGATGGAGGGGAAATAACATACCAACCACCAAATGGTTCTTTTAAGTAGTAGAGATAATTAATTTAGAAAATCTTTTTCTCCAAGAACACCCTAAATTAGTTTGGCGATTAAAGTATTTATGGGACATTTACATCTGTAAATTCATAACAAACACATGCGGTTAGATTCATGTCATTGGAGCATTCATCAAGCACCAGTTATGCATCATAGGGAAATGAGTTTCCCTTTTGTCGTCCAATGAAAAAATTGGCATGGATATCTGCCACTTAGAAATATGGCACTTCTGAGATATGACGTAGAATCTTGAAATTATATATATGACACCCTAAAAAATGTTTGATATATATATATATATATATATATATATATATATATATATCATTCTATAACATTTTTACCCCTAAATTCTTCTTCTTTCTCCTTTCCCACAACCTGCCTCATTCTTACCTCGCCGCCAACCTGCTCCTCTATCAACGGCGTGCGTCTAAGCCCCTCCTAGGAGCTCTTTTTCTTCCTCCTTCCCCACCATCGGCCAAATCAGCCGCCGCGGAGGCTGAGCACCACAAGATTGCCCTCCACTGTTTTAATCCAATGGAATATTTCAAAGAATATTCTCCTCTTTTCTCTCTCAATTTCCATTATTTTCCTTTTCGGCAATTGTTCTGGAGCACGTTCTCCGTCGTCGGAACTACAAATTGAATGATTCAAGTTGCTAAATTCATTACCATGTAGCTTGAACAGAAGCGGCCAGAGCCCGCATGCCAGTTACTGAATCAAGTTTCGAGAGCCCGCATGCCAGTTACTGATGTTTGGACAGAAGCGGCGAGGTGGGCACGTTTAGTGGACGGCACACCAGAGTGAGGTGAACACGGCGACACCGCAAGAAAGCAATGAACAGTCCAATCATGGCGGTCAATAGCTTGCATTTTTGTTACGCCTTGCCATCGCTATAACATGCATGATGACATCTTCCATAGCTACATAATAATCGAGCAACTCACGGTTACTCCATAAAACATTGAACTATTATTATAAGTAACATCATGCTTCTTCTTCTTCTTCTCTACGTAGGCTAGATAGGAAGTAATTAAGAAGCACGCCAGCTTAGATATCCCGTGCGTCCAAATTGTTAAGCCGCCGGTTTGATCCTCTTGATGAACTCGTCCCTGAGCTGCCTCCGCAGGATCTTGCCGGAAACCGACTTGGGGATGGCGTCGACGAGGTGCAGCATCCGGAGCCTCTTGTACGACACCACGCGCGACGCCACGTACTCCATGATGCCCGCCTCGCTCTCCGCCGCGCCGCGCCGCCGCACTACGCACGACACCGGGATCTCGCCGGCCTCCTCGTCCGGCAGCCTGCCACAAACACCAAAACAAAAGATGATACTTAAGCTAATATAGCATGGTAGATTGGTTCCTCAATCGATTGGTTACCACTACTTACCCGAAGACGGCTGCGTCTTCGACAGAAGGATGGGACAGCAGTATGGCCTCCAGCTCTGCAGGAGCAACCTGCATCGAACCAACCGGACGTCAGATCCGTACCATGTCTGTGTAACAATTGACGAAACAGAGCAGAGCAGAGCAGTTGTCGCATGCATGTACGTATTTGTTGTACTACCTGGAAACCCTTGTACTTGATCAGCTCCTTGATCCTGTCGACGATGAAGACGTCGCCGTCGTCGTCGATGTACCCGACGTCTCCGGTGTGGAGCCACCCCTTTGCGTCGATGGTGCGCTCCGTCTCCTCCTCCTTCTTGTAGTAGCCCTGCATGACGCACTGGCTCCGGACGCAGAGCTCTCCCGGTGTGTTCTTGGGCAGCGACCGGCCGGTGTCGGGGTCGACGAACTTCACCTCCAGGTTGGGCAGGATGAACCCCACCGAGTTCTTCTTCGCGACGTGGCCTTTCTCCGGGTCGGCGCCGGCGTGCGTGAGCGTGATGCAGCTGTGCTCGGTGAGCCCGTACGCCTCCTCGACCTGGACGCCCGGAAACTTGTTCTGGAAGGCCGCGAGGAGGTCCGGCGCGAGCGGCGCGGCGGCGGTCATGACGGATTTGAGGGCCAGCCCGGAGAGGTCGAACTCGTCGGCGACGGGGCTCTTGACCATGGCCAGCATCACCGGCGGCACCACGGGCGCGAACATCACCCGGTGCTCGACGAGCGCGCCCAGGAACGTGCGCAGGTCGAACCGGTCCATCACCACCACCGTGCCCTTGTGCCGCAGCGTCGCGCAGCAGATGCCGGTGATGCCGTAGATGTGGAAGAAGGGCATGAGGCCCAGCGTCACCACCTGCCCGACCATCTCCGGCCCGACGGCGAACATCGACGAGCAGAGGTTGGAGACCAGGTTCCGGTGGCTCAGCATCACGCCCTTGGAAACTCCGGTCGTGCCGGACGAGTACGGCAGCGCGCACAGGTCGGACTGCTGCACCGGGTCCACCGGCACCACCGGAGAGCCGGTGCGGTCGGCGGCGACGAGGAGCTCGTCCCAGCTGATCGCGCCGGGCATCCGCTCCTGGTCGCCTATGCCGATGACTGGCACGCCCACGTCCTTCACCTTGTCGTAGGCGACCTCGTTAGCGACGACGAGCTTGGCCTCGGAGTCCTCCACCTGCTTCTTGATCTCGGCGGCGAGGGAGCGGGGGTTCACGCCGGAGAACACCGCCCCGGCGGCCATCACGCCGAGGGACACCACGGGGTACACGGCGAGGTTCGGGAGCGCGACCACGACGACGTGGCCCTTCCGGATGCCCACGGACCGCAGCGCCCTGGCGAACCGAGCCGTGTCCCGGGCCACCTCGCCGTAGGTGTAGGACCGCCCACCGGGCGCGGCCTCCACGAGCGCCACCTTGTCAGCGTAGGCCTCGGCGCCCTCCAGCACGAACTCCGGCACGGTGACGCCGTCCGGCACGGCTACCGGCGGGAACCTGCTCCGGAAGATGTGCTCCTTCTCCTCCTCCATGACGGCGATGGCCGCGTCGCCCATGCCGCGCTGCTGGTTGGTGGCTTCTTGGGTGGTTGTCGTGATCGTGAGTGGGGAGGCTGCGGCTACTGCATTTGTAGAGAGGAGAGGTTTTGGTGACGAGTGGCAAGAAGAAGGCCAATGCATGCTCGCGGTAGTGACACAGTTCTTGTGTGTTCTCAAGACAAGTGGTGTGTAGGTGAGGTTTCGTTGGGTCATGGCCTTTTGGCTCACACAGAGAGTGTACTTATCCATCAATGCTGATCGCTAATGTATATGCCAATGCTGGGAAGAAGGGAAAAAAGTGAGGTTCCAAAATGGCTAGATTCAGCTGTTGGCAGTCTTTGAGGGAAGAAAATCCAATAGAGAGGGTATCGGTTAGGATCCCCTCATCTATTGTTAATCTCACGTGAGCTCTATCGAATGAATGGTGGATGATGAGGGACCTTAGCTGAGGCCCTCCCCTATAGAAAAACTCTTCCTCTTTGAGGGGGGTTAATTTTCTTAGTACATTTCAGTTTTTTTTTTTTTTGGGGAAAGGGCATCAGCTGACGCCCTTTTCATCAAAGTTGATCTCTTCTGAGCACTACCAGATCAATTGGGCTCTACCAGATTAACAGTAGATAAAGAGGGATCTCAGCTAAGGCTCTCACCTATAGAAAAGCTATTCCTCTTTAGGGGGGTTAATTTTCTTAGTACATTTCAGTTTTTTTTTGGAGACCAAGTACAATTCAGTTGGTCACCCTCGTCATGCCTATCTGAATATGAGTCGTTAAAAGAACCTTCAAAAGTTAAAACCATGTTTAACAACCCAACAATTGGTGTTTTTGTCAAGGGACAAGACCTTGTATATGCCTTTGTATTTTCTACCCTGTGAAACACAACTATCTTCTTAAGGCCTTGTATGTGCCTCCAGCTTTTCTGCATGCTTCATTTAGGGGGCGTTCGGAATAACGATAGCTTTTGATTTTTACTAAAATTTCACTGTAACTAACTTTTTTTACTGTAGCTGAGTTGGCTTATTGGGCATAATTAAATCTAAAAAAATGTAAAAATAAAAAGGGTACGCTAATATAGAGCGGACAATACAAAGAAATACGAGAGAAAAACAAAACACAAAAATTCAAAAAAAACAAAAAACAAAAAAAGGAAAACGCCAAAAGTGCTACAGTACCCAAATCGCCAACTACAGGGCAGAAATCGCTGAACGCGACGTTTGGTCGCTACATTGAGCGCGGCCTTAATGTCTCGTCTTCATCCACTATTACAGGTTGATGAACTGTTATTGGCATGCTGTGCAAGACAAATCATGTACATCATGGGACCTTCAAGGAAAATGAATGGGCTAAAGTTAGGTTCATACTTTTATAAGGAGTCTAGATGTCTGAATATATATATTTTGAGTTATAATTATGCAAATTAGACACATACTGTGCCCTTCTAAACTAATTTAGCACGTAAACTTTTTCTTCGGTTTTGAAACTCAATGAGCCTTAAACCCACCTTGACATGACAGATCACCGTTACGTGAACGTCTGGAATGCAAGAGTTTCATATGAATTTTACAAAAATTTCATAAATAATAGTTTAATTTCGGTAGAAATCACGAAAATAAATATCTCTCATTCCAAACGGGCCAAACTAGTTAGCCTCACCGCGACTTGAGCCAAAACAGGGTTGTATTTTGTGAGCAAACCAAAATATATGTAGACTTTTGTAGAGCTTGTGCTTTTTGCTGTGTTTGTGCATCCATCCCCACCATTTTAAATTTCTTGTTAACTTTTATATATCTTACTACTTAAATTGAGGAGGTAGTGCCAAAATAGGGTTGTATTGTGCGAGCAAAGCAAAATATATGTAGACTTTTGTAGAGCTTTGTGCTGTGTTTGTACATCCATCCCCACCATTTTAAAATTCTTACTTTTTACATATCTCACTACTTACAATTCTTGTCGTGCTGGGCCGGGTGCCTTGGCATGGTACTATGCGTGCCTGGTGGGCCGGCCCGACGGGCAGGGTTGGCATGTCTTGTTTACTATCCGTACTATGTCATGCTTAGACCGAGCCAACAATACCATATTTCGGGCTGGCACAGTTGGCCCATCAGGTCTAGAGCAGAACAATCTAGATGACATCAACTCAACATACTAGAAAATATGTTTTTATCCACAACAAAAGCACAAGCATTCATCTAGCTCACGCGCGCGCGCGCACACACACACACACACACACACACACACACACACACACACACACACACACACACACACATATATATATATATATATATATATATATATATATATGAAGCCTCTTTTCTACACCCGGGTGTAATTACACTCTATATCGTATCTCACAACGTAGAGAGTATCTCGCGTAACGAAGAGTATGTACATGTGATATATGAGTATTTAAGATCATCTAGGTGGTATGAACAAGTTTTCAGATATGGTATGTATATTTTTTAGACATATTCATTTTTATGTGCATATATGAAGGTATTTATAAAATACGTTAAAAATTATGGACTCTCTTGTAATTTTTTCATGTGGTTCACATTGGAGCATCTTATATTTAGTATATGAGTATATATAAAGTGATAAAGGAGTATTTCAAATTTGTTTAGCTGGTATATATATATATATATGTGTATATATATATATAAGAAAAATACTTTTTACACCTGGGTGTAATTACACCCACTCTAATATACCACCTCCCCTCTCACCTCCTAAAAAATCTCTAACAAAACCTAGAAAAAATTGCCCACCAACAAACAAATTAACTATTAATAAAATTTATTTTTATCCTAACAATCTCCTCATCCTCCCTCTCACAAATTGATTTCCTGTCTCCCCGTTACCCTCTATGCTATTGGTCCATCATTTTCGTTGCACTAAGTGACCATGTATGAACAGTGGATGGAAATTCATGCCATCTCACCTAGCTAGGTTAGTGGATTATACCATCCAATCCTGTTTAATTTTGTCATTATTTTCTTCTTGGCGCTACGCATCAAGAACTCCAAACAAGAGACTAATGGTCTTGCTGGTAAAGACAGGCTCATTTTGCTTAGCGCACACATTACCACAAATTTATGCCAAAAATGTGACAAAGGTGGCAAAATTTGGTTAGAAAAGGGGTCTATGACAAGTGAAACGTAGGACAAAACAATGTGGCAGGCTACAATTATGGAATGAACCAACTGTTTGCTACGGATAATCAAATTTGCCTAACTTTAGTATATACTAGAAGGATACCCTGCGCATTGCAACAGAAATTTGTAGAAATCAATTTGTTGGTCATAATGTTTGAACAAATCAATATGAATATATTAAAGCTAAAAGAATCAGAAGACAATGTAAATGAGGGAACATATGTGATACTTAATTTTCATCTAAATATTGCGAATAATAAAAGTGATGTGGTTAGTGGGATTACTTGTAGTTAGTGGGATTACTTTTTTAATATATATTACTTAAAAGGAGTTAGTAGTGGTGGTTCATCACCACTCTTGGTGGTGATTCATCTACCTCTTGCCCTCTCAAAATAAAAGTACTAACAAGGGGGCTATCTCTCCGCCTCCTCTCCCTCTCGCTTGTGCCCTCCCTCCCGATTTCATCACGAGCTCTCCCCTCCCATCAACCTAGGCCCCGCCTCCCCAAACTTCTTTGGATCCGGTGGGGTGCACCGCCTCTGATCGACCCCCTTCAACTCGTGCCACCTCCCCGACTCCATCTTCTCCCTAACCCTCTCCTCTCTCTGGATCTGACCAGGGTGCCCTCCCAATTTCATCGCAAACCCTCCCAATTTCATCGCAAGCCCTCCCCCTCCTATCAACCTAACTGCCTTCTCCTCAGACTTCTCTGGATCTGGCAGGGTGCGCCACCTCCCTGACTCCATCTTCTCCATAACCCTCCCCTCTCTTTGGATTCGGCCAAGGTGCACTACCTCCCAACCCCAACGATGTGTCGCCTCCTTCCATCGCCGCTTCACCCCTTCCTCCAGGCACTGCAGTGCCCACTCCTCACTGAGGCTAGAGACTTCGACCTACATCACCACCACCAACAAATCCTATGTCGATCGCAACTTACCGTAGCAACAGCCACGGGCGTCATCTCCTTATTTTTCGCATGGGGGTTCATCAAGATTTACCTTAGCGACCGCGTTGCCACCTACTTAGTCCAGTGGCTGGGCCGTAGCACACTAGGTCTATCCTACGGGCTTGCCATCAGTGAGGCATGCATCGCGTCGGCTGTGCCCAGCATCACGATGAGGGCCGGAGGGGTGTTCCTTCCCATTGTCAAGTCTTTGTCACTATTGGCCGACAGTAAGCCAAATGATCCATCAACGAGGAAGCTGGGGCTCCTATATTATGCAGTCTCAGCTACAGGTAAACAACAAGTTGCTTGATTGATGCAATCATGCTGATACCAAATGGCAATGCTTTTTGATTGAGATATTACATATGAATTGTGGTGATATGAGTAATGCATTTTGCCCCAAATGCTTATGAATTTTGCTCCCAGTACAAGTTCACCTCCCGCATGCAACCGCTGCTGCAACACTACGCACCCACTCAGGTGACACGCAGAGGGTGTTCGATGAATTGCCGAGGTGGGAGGTGACTGACTATGGGCGTATCCCACCACAACGCATTCTAGGCCTGTGCACATCATGCCCACCTCTGGCTCTACCACATTGATGAGCCCATCCACCCTAACTCCGACAATACATGTGAGGATATAGGGTTTCTACTATGGTTTGATTTGAGCTGATAAGTGATTGACATGTGTGTTATTTGTGTGGCTTTTTGGCCGTAGATGTTGGGTAAGGGCTAAACTTGACATGATCATGGTGTCAGACTACTACACAGTGCAGTCAGAGATGAGGACGACAGTGGATGTGGCGGCTGTGGTGGGGAGTTATGGAGCTGGACGTGTGTAGGCTCAGGAGAACATGGTTGTGTCGCTAGAGGCATAGGAAGTTGAGGAGAGCCTCGCTGTTGAAGGATATAAAGTGAAATGATTTTTTTCTTTTGTTGTCATTTAACTTTTTTTTGGTGTGGACATATGCTTGCTGTCTTGCTAACTTCATCATGACATGTATCGATGATTGATGTGACTGCTATTATTATTACTGCTGCTTGTACTATTATATCTTTTTGGTCTAATTGTGCTACATGATCTATTGTGGAGAAAGCTTCATTTGGGATAAATATTATAAGGTAGCTCTGTTTGGGGCATAGATTATCTAAAGCTTATAGGGTTAGATACTTCACATGGTGTGTCATGTGGATCTTGTGAAATATTGCACAAATAGAAACATATTGAAATGCCAGCTAGTGCTTATGCATCCATGTTTTTTTTTGGGGGGGGGGGAAACCCTGCTTGAAAATGTTCATTTATTTGTATTATACTATGATCATTGTACCATTTTGGGTGTAGTGTCACAGGTAGTAAGAGTAGGATAAGAGTATATGAAGTCTGGCTACATTAATTGGCGGCAAAGGTTTTTTGCATCTTGTATATTGCTGCTATTAGGATGTGACTTCGCAATTGATCAATCGCCTGGGTTGTGTGATTGAATGTGAAATGGACGCCATCAAAGCTTTATGAGCATCCTTTTCTTCTTTGATTACATCAAAATGCAGTTCATCGAGAAGCAACATGAAGTTTCTTTGGCAAGAATGTGTTCATGTGATTTATGATATGTATTTATGTGATTTATGATAAACATGAAGCAACATGAAGCCTCTGTACTGAGTGACAGCAGTCTCAATGGACAACACACCTCAACACAATCTGTTATGCATTTTCTTGAATGACATCATCTTACCACAAACACATTCCATTATATTCATGATCTGACTTGTTTTTCATTTTTTTATTTAGTGATATATTGTTTCATTCTTCCTAACATAGCTGAGGTATGATTTCTAGGTTTGCAGATTAACATAGCTATGACTTTGTAGTATCTCAGACAATAATACAATGATATACATATAACTGACTTTGAACCAGCTAAATAATATTTTTTTTGGCTCCTATAGTTTTCGATAGTATATGATTGTAAGCTGTAACTAACAAGAGGCGTTACAATTTTGGCCAATCTTCTAAGACTACATGTAATAGTCTTTTCATCATAATCTTTCTTTTCATCAGAATCTTTCATCTTTTTGTGTGATCTATTCTTACTATGTTGCATTCGAATGACAATCTATTGCTTATTAGTAGTGTTGTCATATATTATAATATCCCTAGAGAGTTTTGCTTCCACACTCCATCTAACATATCTAATTTAAATACTAGAGGATGCATCATGTTAGTCTTGATCAATTCTAGTATTCTGGGCTCTACTATTTTAGAACCTAGCATGAAACCCTTGTTCTATAACAAATCATTTTCTATTTGTGAACAAGTGGCGAGTAGGGTAGATATGAATTGTGTTTGGAATTTTGGGACATCACTTATTATATAACAATGTTGTCGTCCCCCTGAAGCAATAACAATAATGAAAGTTGTGGAAAGCGGGACCAAGACATGATAAAGTCAGTGTTGTCTTTGGGAAATCCCAAAGCGGCCTTTTTACCTCTAAAGTTTGATTACGGCCAGCCTTTTGTAAGTTAATATCATCTTGAGTACTGCTGCTATCTTGAATCTTATGTTCGCACTCGCCTTTGCCATTTTGGAGGTGAGTTTATTATGCAGTTTCTTTTGATTGTTTGAAATAATAAGGAGATCAGTTAAACTGAGGGAGTTTGTTCGAGTTAGTTGTTGGAAGAGATTTTCCCCACTTTTGCTCGGCTTTTTTTATGAGTAAAATTGGATACACAACATAGTAAAATTGGATACACAACATAATAAAATTTATTCGTATAATATTTCGTAACAACGTACGAACACTCAGCTAGCATATATAGATAAGAGAGTGTGTGTTTGGTTGGAAGCCAAAGTTTCCCACAATTTCCTTAAGCAAGTTTGACCAAGTTGGGCATAGTGTTTAATTCCTAGAAACGGCTTAGATGTGCCACCTTTTATTTAGCTGTTGTCCCATGTTTCGTAGACACAGGGAGTTGTGGGATGATTCCCTTAAGATAGTTTGGTTGTATCACCGTTTATCTCCTTCACAAAGTTCTTTTTTTAATAGGATTTATTCCCATTTTCCATTGCAACAATGGAATCTATAATGTTTACAGGAATAAGGGGTAGAATATCCCAGGCTATACAGTTTTGTACAAAGTACATAATGTTAGACCTTTAATTCTGAATCAAATATCCTAGATTATACCCTTTTTTTGCGCAAATTGCAGAATGTTACACCTCCGATGATTCAAAAATGATCGACAAACTTAGATTCTATTAAATTGTAAGTCACATTTTGCCTCACAACTTTGCCTTCTGAGAGACCATGTGAAGGTAACCCTGTGTGTGTGATGAGTAATTGACACGTGCTCTGGAAATTTTGAGTTTGTCTCGGGCATTTTGTGCTATTTACTGATGCTAATGTTTGATTATAATATTTTGTGCGGTGCTATGTGATGTATTTTCTTGTCTATAATGGCTGCAGGACTTTGAGACGGAGTCGTGGAGAGACACGGGGTGACCGGACTAGGTAGAGGCGGTGCTGAGGTCGGAGCGATCGGATGTGTCGAAGACGGCAATGACTCAAAGTGGTTGTGAGGCTTGGACGACAAGAAATGAGGAAGCTTCCAGGAAGGTACAGAAGTGGCATTTTGGTAAATGCGCAAGGCTGTATAAATGAAGCGGATTTGGTTAAGAGAGAATGGTTAAAGTGATGAGTTGTTGAGAGCTAATGGGTAAAGTGCTAAAAGAGGGGGCTGTCTAGTGAAATGAGAGGAGAGAGTGTGGTGTGAGAATTAGGGTTTTATTTGTTGTCTCTCCATGTGCACTTGAGTTGTATGGGGGTTTAGGGTAGCACTTGTGCTCTTTCTTTTTGAGAGTTCTTGAGTTGTGTGTTGAGATGAGTTGATGTAAACATTCCTCTGTTATAATCATTCATCTCTCTTTATCTCAATCTAAGAAATCTTTTTGCTTGAGATGTTTGGCTCTTGTGTTATATTTTTTTCAGTTCTTGAGAGAGTAAATCTTGTTCGTGCTTGCGTTGGAAATCTGTCTCAAGACCATTTGGTTAGTTAATTTCCATGAGCAAATCGGTTTTCTCTGGTTTTGAGTTGATCTTTTGACTGCTCCTTCTTTGCTTTGAACTGAGAAATATCTCAAGACCTCTTGGCTAGTTCATCCCGAAAGCAAGCATTCCAATCTTTGTTGGCACTCTGAAATTTTTTTGTTAAATTGCAGATTTTCTTGGCTCAGAACTGGATATATTCACAAGGCCCGTTGGCTAGTATTTTCGATAGCAAAGTATTTGATTCTTGCGGTTAGGAAGTAACAGGAGATAAGTTTATGTGTTCCCTATTTGCTGTTCTGTTCTGAATTTTCTTCCAGTTCTTTCGGCTTGCTCTGTCTCCCTTTTTCTTGCTGTTTCGGCTAGGTTTCTAGGAGCATTTTCTGTGTTCAGTTGCTGCTGTTTTCTACTATCTATTTGTGGTTGTATGGCTGCTGCTAGTTGCTAATTTTTGCTTCAGTTTTCAGCAGCATTGTGCTTCTTTTACTTCGTATTTTTCAGCTTTTAATTTGTGTTTTTCAGCTTTTACTTTATGCTTTTCAGCTTTTACTTTATGCTTCTTTTACTTTGTGCTTTTCAGTTTTTACTTTGTGTTTTCAATTTTTACTTTGAGTTTCTTTTACTTTGTGCTTTTCAGCTTTTACTTTGTGTTTTTCAGGCTATTTTGGACAGCAATTTATATTACTTTCAGATGCTGTTTTCTCTGTTCTATTTTTAGCCAGTAGTGCTGTTTTAAAGTACAGTTTTCTGCAGTTCTTAGTGCTGTTTTAGGGTGCAGTTAGAAAAGCGAGTGAATATTTTGGGGTGGATTGAGGGCAACATTCACCCCCCCATCTGTTGCCATTTTCGTCCTTCACCTTCAAAATATTAGCATTTTAGTTTGATGTCAAATTTTTAGTACGTCACACTCTTTTAGCCATATGTTTGATCTGTTACCAATACATTATCTTACTAATTTTGTCATGTCAATTGATTTGCTTGCTAAGAAACTATATCAAACCATAATTTTGCCATAACATTTTTGGGTAAAAGTGTGGCCTCTCAACCAAATACCCTGTAGTTTTACTCGAGCTCTGTCAAGTGATAACTCTGGAATTTGTATATGGTTATCTTCGTCGAACGTGGTTTCTATGTTCTCTTTGTTAGACTGATCTCAACCGTTTGGCCCAACGGCCAAACGGGCCCCTTGTTCGCGCCCTGATCGGGGGCGCCCAGCCCAATAGGCTGGTGGGCCCCTGTCGCTAGCGCCACAATAAATAGAGGTGGGGGGTCGGGGTGGCACGAACGACGAGGTTCACCGTGCCGCCACAAACCCCACCGACAAACCCTAACCCGATCTGAGAAGGGGGCGCTCTAGCGACGGGAAGCACCATCACGCCGTCACCGGATCTCCGCCGCCTCACCGACGAACCAGCGATGGCCAACTCCTCCTCCTCTACGTCGGATGGTTAGTACCTCTCTCTCCCTCTCGGTATTACCCCAAGAATAGAGAACCAACAATGGTATCAGAGCGGGCAAAGGACCAAGAAAACTCAGATCGGAAAAAGAAACAAAAATTGTTCTTCCTCGGAGCGCGCTCGCCGACCGCTTTCTGCACGCCCGCTTCCTGCCGCCCGGCGCCGGCGCCGTGTTGGCCGCCGCCGCCGCGGCGCCTAGGCCGCCTAGCCTGCGCGGCCGCGCAGCGCCTCGATCTTGCCCGCCGCCCCGCGCGCCAGCGCTGAGGCGCCCGCATGCCGCGCCGAGCCAGGGACGCCGCGCCGCCTGTTCGGCCACGGCTGATGCGCGCTGCGCTGCCGGCAACCGCCCGCCTGCTGCGCCTGTTGTGAGCCTCTCCGCTGCTGCTGCGCTGCCTGCGCGCCTCCTCCATGAAGTCCGCCCAATGCCAGCCGCCTGTGCGCATGCTCGCGCTGGCCGTCGGTCTCCTGCACGCCTTGCTTGTCGATCGCCGCTGCTACCGCGCCGCCTCGAGCCCCTGTCGCGCCGACCCGCCCCGGCCCCACGTGCCTGCTCCCCTCTGGCCAGATCCGAAAAAACAGGGAGTAGGAGCTGTTTTTTTGGGAGAGAACTGTTGGAATGTGTGGTGGAGAGGCTTTTGGGGATAATCTTTTGACCAAGCATGAGTGGTGTATCTCCTGCGTGAAGAAAGTTTTGGTGGAAGTTTTTCCAATAAGGCCCCCATCTTTCTTAATATTCATGACCTTTTAAAGAAATAGTTTAATTTCTTTTTTATCAGCATATATGTCATGCATATACATATATTGTTTCATGGTATACGTACTTTTAGATATATTTGATATATCTAAAAGAAAAGATATAATTTTCATTATTAAATTCGAACCAACGGGAGAATTTAATTTTGGAAAAATAGATACAATTTTTAATTGATGTTTCCGCTGCAAAAGTTAAATTGTGATTACTCTTTAAATTAAATTCGAACCAACGGGAGAATTTAATTTTTGAGCATTGTTGTGAATTATGATATTGTTATTTTCTGACCAACGTTGATAATAACAATATTATAATTATAATTGATAATTTTATGCATTATTTCTATTTCTGCCCAACGGTGATGTAGATTTAATGTATAGATAAAATTGATTTAATTGTATGTCGTATTTTTGACCAACGTTGGAAATAAGGCATATAATTTTCCTGTTATGTTCTCACTTTATTTGAAATATTTTTCAGGCGGATACAACTTGATGAGTTGTATCAGAGAGATCCCCACTCTTAAAGGAGATAATTATGGAGAGTGGAAGAAAAAGATAGACTTAGCGTTTATCTTGGCTGAAGTGGACTGGGTCCTCACTACAGCATGTCCCACTAAGCCTATGGCACCAGTGAGGGATCAAAATGAGGATGATACTGCTTGGCAGAAAAGACAGAGGGATCATGCTCCCTTACAGATGTCTTATGACCTTGAGCATAAGAATGGACCACACCAACAAGAAATGTATGGTCGTGATAAAGAACACGATTGAGCCTGCTATTGTGGGCTCAATCGCAGAGTGTGACACTGTCACAGAGTACCTTGAGAGAATAAAGAGTCAGTTTACTGGCTCTTCAAAGACTTATGCTACACAGCTGATTAAACAGCTTGTGACAGAAAGGTACTCTGGTGGTGGCAGTGGCATAAGAGAGCACATACTGAGGATGAGTAACATGGCATCCAAGCTTAAACCAATGGATTTGGCTCTCAAGGATGAGTTCCTTATTCACTTAGTTTTTGCCTCCTTGCCGAAAGAGTTTGACACTTTTGTTGTCAACTACAATATGCAGCCCGAGAAATGGGACTTGGAAAAGTGCATAGCTATGTGTGTGCAAGAGGAGGAAAGAATTAAATCCTCACATGGTGGTGGTTCTATCAACTATGTGAAGGATAACAAGAAAAGGAACTTCAACAATCACTCCTTCTCAAAGAACAAGGGAAAAACCTCTGTCCATCAGCCTCAACAGAATAAGTTTGCTGTAGACAAAGATCGTTGTCTTCATCAAAGAAGACAGACACTACAAGAAGAACTGTCCGATTACTTAAAGATGATAATGGCAAAGAAAGGTGAGAACATTATTACCTATATAAATGAATCCTGATATGCAATATTCAAATCCACTTGGTGGATTGACTCAGAGCAACTGCTCATGTTGCTAATTCTTTCTGAGGATTCCGTTCGACGAGGACTACGCAAAGAAAAGAAAGATGCATTAAAGTCGCAAATGGAGTCCAAGCTGAAGTTGAAGCCGTTGGCGATCTTTCATTAGAGCTAGCTGATGGCTTCACTCTTTTACTTAGAGATGTTCTTTATGTTCCCTCTTTACAGAGAAATTTAATTAGTGTTTCATGTTTGGACAATGATGGTTATGATTGTCATTTTGGAAATGGCAAGTGTGAAATAATGTTTAATAAAGCATGTGTTGGCCTTGCCATCTTGCAAAATGAGCTTTATTTATTATCATTATGTGATGATGTGAATGTCGTATGCGATAATGGGAACGTCGCGTGCGAGAAAGTAAATGAATCCTCGTCTACGAATGCAAACAGAAAACGAAAGAGAACTCTAGATGCGTCGTCGAAATTATGGCACTGTCGGTTAGGCCAAATTTTCGAGGGGAGAATAGAAAGACTAGTTAAGAATGATATTCTTCCTCCATTAGAGTTCTCAGACTTAGAACAATGCAGAGAATGTATTAAAGGAAAATATGTAAAGAAAATTAAGAAAGACGCCAAAAGAAGCACAGGAGTTCTACAAATTATTCACACAGATATTTGTGGTCCTTTTCCTGTGAAAAGTGTAGATGGATATGACTCGTTCATAACATTCACGGATATTTACTCCCGTTATGGATATATTTATCCAATCAAAGAAAGAAATGAAGCCTTGGATAAATTCAAGATATTTAAGGCTGAAGTTGAAAACCAACATGATTTAAAGATTAAGATAGTCCGATCTGATCGTGAGGGGGAGTACTACGGTCGACATACCCCATATGGACAAGTCCCTGGACCTTTTGCAAGGTTTTTACAGGAAAATGGCATAGTGGCCCAAAGATTCTATACCGGCGAATCTCAAAGAAAATGGAGTCATTGAAAGACGCAACCGTACCCTGATGGATATGGTGCGAAGCATGATGAGCTACTCCACACTGCCATTGAGTTTATGGATGGAGCGTTGAAAACCGCCATTCATATTCTCAACAGAGTGCCTAGTAAGTCCGTGCCCAAAACACCGCATGCGAGTTGTGGGCGGAAGAGTTCCTCACTACACCACTTACGTGTGGGGGAGTCTCATTGAGGCTAAATTATTTAACCCAAATCTTGGGAAGCTTGATCCCAAAACAAGAAGTCGCCATTTCATTGGCTACCCCGAAAGTCAAAAGGTTTTCGTTTCTCTTGTCCGCATGATATACAAAGTTTGTAGAAACGAGACACGTTGTCTTCTTAGAGAATGAAATGATGAGGGGAAGCATGGTAACTCGAGGGTTTGACCTTGAAGAGAAGCGGCGTAGCGCGCCACTCCGATGATTCAAGAGCCATTCTTCGCAGCGTTCGCTGTCATTGCACCGACGGTGCAAGACAACGTGGTGCCAAGACTGTTATTGTTCCTCCCGTAGCAACAATGAATGAGAATGAGGAATCTGTTCTTGACCTCTACGAACCCATTGCCACGGATGAGGGGAGCAACAGCAATTTCAAACAGAAGATGCACCAAATGTGGAGGCCCCGAGGAGGTCTCAAAGAGTAAGAAGATCAGCTATTTCTGATGATTATCAGATTTATCATACAGAGGAATTTCAAATGAAGGATGATCCCACCTCATTTGAAGAAGCCATGAGAAGCGAAAACTCTTCAAAATGGCTTGAAGCCATGGAAGAGGAAATGAGGTCCATGAAGACTAATAAAGTCTGGGACTTGGAAATTATTCCTAAAGGAGCCAAAACAGTAGGCTGTAAATGGGTCTACAAGACAAAACTTGACTCCCAAGGGAATATAAAAAGATACAAAGCGCGACTTGTGGCAAAAGGCTTTACGCAAAAAGAAAGAATTGATTACAATGAAACTTTTTCTCCAGTCTCATGTAAAGATTCCTTCAGAATCATAATGGCATTAGTAGCACATTATGATTTAGAGTTACATCAGATGGATGTAAAGACGGCATTTCTTAATGGGGATTTGGAGGAAAATGTTTACATGGCACAACCGAAAGGTTTTGTCGTGGAAGGAAATGAAAGAATGGGATGCCGCCTAAAGAAATCGATTTATGGGTTAAAGCAAGCTTCAAGACAATGGTACTTGAAGTTTGACAGTACAATAAGAAAATTTGGGTTTAAAGAGAATGTAGAGGACAACTGTGTTTATGTAAAGTTTAAAGATGAGAAGTTTATCTTCTTAATCCTGTATGTGAATGATATCCTACTAGCTAGTAGTGATGTCAGTCTGCTACTGGAGACAAAGAAATTTTTGTTCTCAAACTTTGATATGAAAGATCTTGGTGAAGCTTCGTTCGTTCTAGGGATCGAAATTCACCGGGATAGAAACAAAGGGACATTGGGACTATCACAAAAGGCATACATAGAGAAAGTCTTAAAGAAATTTGGTATGCATAAATGTAGTCCTTCGCCTGCACCTATAGTCAAAGGCGACAGATATGGGGATTTTCAATGCCCCAGAACCAAGATGAGCTCGATCAAATGAAATCGGTTCCATATGCTTCAGCTGTCGGAAGCTTACAGTATGCTCAAGTGTGTACACGCCCTGACTTAGCGTTTGTTACCGGGTTACTTGGCAGATTCCAGAGCAATCCTAGAATAGAGTATTGGAAATTGGTAAAGAAAGTCTTGCATTATTTGCAAGGCACAAAAGGCCTCATGATGACATACAGAAGATCAGATTTACTCCATATAGTGGGGTATACAGATTCTGATTATGCGGGAGATGATAGAAAGTCAACATCCGGATATGTATTCACTCTCGCTGGAGGAGCTATATCGTGGAAAAGCTCAAAGCAAACCGTCACTACATCGTCCACAATGTATGCCGAGTTTGTAGCATGTTATGAGGCAACGGGGCAGGTGAACTGGCTAAAGAAGTTCATACCCGGTTTAAAAGTGGTTGACGACATCAATAGACCACTTAAGTTGTATCGCGACAATGAACCCGATAATGTATGCCCACAACAATAAGTCAAGTGATGCTGCCAAACACATTGACATAAAGTACTATGTTGTGAAAGATAAAGTTCGGGATCAAATTATAAGTCTTGAGCATATAAGTACCGCAAAAATGTTAGCGGATCCGCTTACTAAAGGCTTACCACCCAACGTGTTCAGAGAACATGTAGCTGGCATGGGTTTAAGGGAAAGCCTATGATTTCTGGACTAAAAGATGGCCCAAAAGATTAAAGTAACTATTTTAGAACAGAGAGGTGTATTGTAGCTGTTGAATCTATCGGCGATTGACCGTGACGATGAGACATGTTCTATGCACTAATCTGTAATGGAATGAGTAAAGTCGAAAGTAATTAAAGTTAAATCATAGATTGAGATCAAGGGGGAGAATGTTAGACTGATCTCAACCGTTTGGCCCAACGGCCAAATGGGCCCCTTGTTCGTGCCCTGATCGGGGGCGCCCAGCCCAATAGGCTGGTGGGCCCCTGTCGCTAGCGCCACAATAAATAGAGGTGGGGGGTCGGGATGGCACGCACGACGAGGTTCACTGTGCCGCCACAAACCCCACCGACAAACCCTAACCCGATCTGAGAAAAGGGCGCTCCAGCGACGGGAAGCACCATCACGCCGTCACCGGATCTCCGCCGCCTCACCGACGAACCAGCGATGGCCAACTCCTCCTCCTCTACGTCGGATGGTTGTACCTCTCTCTCCCTCTCGGTATTACCCCAAGAATAGAGAACCAACACTCTTCTCTCTATTTTTTTTATGTTTTCATTGATATTACAAAGATTCAGAATATTTTCCTTATCTTTTTATGTTTTCTTCGTGCTCTAGATTTTTATCACATTGATAATAGTACAAAGAAAACAAAGCCGAGAGAACGGCAAGCCGCGTTCATCTCCGTCTACCTCCGAAACAGATTTAGTAAGATAATAGTACTACGCTTGTGATGTAACCTGGCAGCCAAGTGCCAAGTGGCGCACGTCAAGTTCGATCCTCCACGCCACATGGCAACACCATCGATCCTTCGTGGCACTCATGAGTCATGTCACATTGGTAATCGGCTCCTGTCAGCCATAGCTCGTTTCGCACTTTTACCAAACTTTCCAGTTTTGACTTCCCTTTTCATTCAATGACAGGGATGGCCCACAGATCCAACACGGCAACCACTCGGGCGAAACCAGCGATGCGCTCGAGAGAGAGGTAACAAAAAGTTTCCGCTTTCATTGCTCCATATCCACACCGCCCTTACAGGCAATTGACGATCTCGCTGCATGTTTCTTCTCTGACAGGTGGCCCCACAGAAGAACAATGACAAGAACGGGCCCGCTGTCAGTGATTGTGTGCGAGTCTCGAAGGATTTCTGTTCGTGGACGCAGCTCGGCGCCGTATATATATAAAACCACCCGGCGAGGAAAGGCGAGGTCAAGGAGCAAAAAAGGGGACCAGATTTACAGATCGACCCCTCGAGTTCGCTCATGAACCGGCGCGTGGTGAAAACCGAAACGGCGGAGGAGCGCCTCCCGCGGCCGGCGGCGGCCCGGGATGGCGCCGGAGCGCGCGCCCCCTCGGCGTTGATAGAACTCAGCAGCAGCGACTCCGACTCCGATGGCGAGGGCGGCGGCAGCGGCAGCGGCAGCGCGAAGAGGTCGCGTTGGGCGGGAGGGGATGGCGCGGCGGGGAAGCGGGCTAGGGTTTCGGCGGCGGCCGTCGTGGAGGTGCCCCCGGGTTTTCTTGACCCGCTCCCGCTCCCGCCGCCGCCGCCGCCGGCGACGTGCGCGACGAAGCAGTTTTGGAAGGCCGGGGACTACGACGGGAAGCCGCTCGGGGATGGGGCGCCGCAGCCCTCAGGTATCCTCTGATACTACGAGCCTTCTATAGTCTCTTTCTGTTGTCATTGGTTAATTTGCTAGGTTGTTCGCTTTAGAGATGGCTAGTTAGATGGAATTGGAGAATTTCGGGTGCTTTTCTTGTCAATGTCTTGTTATTTTGTTTGTTTTAATCGTGCAAAACGTTTATGAATGTTTGAAAAATTTGAGCTGTATGGTTCATTAGTGACGAAAACCATGCAATCCCGATGTCTATGATATTTTTGCATCTGTTACTGTACATGTACACATTGAAGAGGAAAAAAGTAGGTCTTTGTTTCTATGAGCTTTGGAGTGAATTTTGATTATTTTTCAACAATGCACATTCAATATGGCCGATGTAATCACGTGTGCTGAAATTCCTGCTTGCGTCATGAGTTGGCAACATGCAACATGTAGAATGATGTGGGTGGCAGCTGCTATTTTTCAAATTTTAGATTTAGATGTCCATGCTGAACTGTATACAGCAAATCACTAGTATTAGTATTTAGTGACAGCAAAAATAAACCCTTCCCATTTGAACGGCAGAATATGAAGTTTGAAATGAAAATACAAAAAAAGGGAGATTGTGTTTTTGCAGCGTGAATGAGTCCATGTGGAATCAACTTGGACAATGTTTGATGCACCTGTCGGTTATTACATTGTAAACTATTTTCTACTTATGAAATGTAAATGCTGCCGACGGAACTTTTTGGACAGCTTATGCTCACTCCATTTGGCAAATGTCAACATCTTTGGGCAATGACTCTAATGAACTAATGTACCATAAGGTTTACTTCTGTGTGGTTTTGTGCTTATACTTCTCAAACTATGGGCAGGAATATATGAAGTAATAAAACACAGTATACTCCTAGATGCACGAACAGGAAGGGTTCTTTTGTAGTCTTGTAAGAGTGACAAATTCTGGACTATCTTTCATGCACTATCTAATGAAAGATAGTAGTTAACAACTTGGTATATTGTTGTTTTAGAATGGTACATGTTTGAATAAGGGACTGAGCTTTGTTGGTTGTTAGGAGAGGAAGCACATGGGAACTTGTTACCTTTTTCTCTTTACTGTTAACAATGTCAACAGACACGATCTTTATGGTAGTATTTTTATGTGTGTTTTTTGGTTTATGTTCTGTGTTCTCACCTGCTCCTCATTTCAGTATCTGGATTGGATCATGTTCGTGTACATCCTAAATTTTTGCACTCAAATGCGACAAGCCACAAGTGGGCTCTAGGTGGTATGGTCTTCACCTTCATTTCACCCTGTTCCTATATTGTTTCTTCACATGAATGCTGAAGCAGGCACCAATCGGCACTGTGTTATTTGCTCACATCACTCACTAATCTTTTATCATATTAACTGGCTAATACATACTTTGATCAATGTTACAGCTTTGGCTGAGCTGCTGGACAACTCTCTTGATGAGGTAAGCTTGAGCAAAATATAAATTGTTCTAGTTTGTAGCATCAAATCCTTGTATGCTTACTGAGCTGATGTTTCTTTGTAAGGTTATAAATGGAGCTACCTATGTGAACATTGACATGTTAGAGAACAATAAAGACAAAACAAGAATGCTCCTTGTTCAAGGTGCAAAGCTTTCTCTCCTTACCTTAAATTGGTAATCACACATTTTGCTAAACATGATTATTTTGAGTAACTTGAATACTTGATATGCCACCTTGATTCTTGTTATCTGACTAGAACAATCTTTTGATGATAAGAATTTATCCATATGTAGCAAGTTACCAAAATAAACATGTCTCTTTCCAGTCCTGCTAGACCTGAACATGAATGAACTAAACACCAATTTAAATGAAGAGCAGATTTCATCAGACTACCCTAAACTTTTATGGTTGTCTCACTTTAGTACATAAGCTCTTATTTCACTTTGGCTGATCTCTGAATTTGTTTTATTGTATTGCCATGACATGTTATATGGGCTACACACTATACAAGATTTTAGTATAGGATGTCATTGTCACATCACATGTTAGGTTCATGGAATTATGTCCTATTTTTCCCTTGCCAATTAACTGACAGATGAACTAAACTTAGCATAGAGAAAGTTTAGGGCTCTGCAGAACAAAATAAAAGTTAACAGACTAAGGTCAGAGAACCTCACAAGATTATAGGCCTCTTATTGAATCGGTTCTTGTATGAATAATATTCATTTAAATTTTATTTCTCATCCAGTATCCAATATGTAGCTTGATAGCAAAGCAAGATTACGATTGACATGGAATGGAGCCACAGTGGCATATTTGCTCACATACTTATGTTATCACTGATGTCTTTTATTCTTAAATTATTGCCTAGATGATGGCGGTGGAATGGACCCAGATAAATTGCGGCAGTGCATGTCCTTGGGTTATTCAGCCAAGAGCAAGGTTGCAAGTACTATTGGACAATGTAAGTTTGGAACAATAAATTCTTTAAACACTTCAAGTTAGTTGATGCATGACTTCTATGTTTCAGTATGTTGGTCGAACTACGAAACATTCAATTTCCATAATTTGCCATCTTGCAGACGGGAATGGTTTCAAGACAAGTACAATGAGACTAGGTGCTGATGTTTTAGTCTTCTCCCGTAGTAGTGGAAAAGAAGGCAAAAGGTTGTGTTCTACTTTATCTTGACTAACAAAGTAACAATAATTATTCTAGAAGATGCTTGTTATCATGGATATTGTGTAGCATTTCCAAACCACCAAAATGTCTTGGACAAAAGAGTCACCAAAAAGAAACTTTGTGTAGTTTATCTAGCACTGAATCAAATCTGTTCAATTTAGATGGCAGCTTAAACTTGATACCCCTGGTGTAATGTACTGTTATGGTCTTATGAATTTAAATATATCTGCAATGCATAAGAATTTAAATGTATCTGCAATGCAAGTCTCTTGTGTTCTGAAATTACTATTCCTTCACCACTTGTAGAGAAGGTATAATCATGTACTCTCTTCGTTCCCAGATGTAAATCATTTTGAACAACATGTAGTCAATTTTTTCCAACTTCTATGACTAATACATAAAAATAGAAGTACCTAGATTGGGTATATGGAAATGGCATTAGTAGGTTCATTATCAAAAGTATTATACTTTTATAATTTTTACTAACATATTATGATAAGAATCACTGGTCAAAGTTGTGCCTTGCAAATGTTGAGAAGTTAAAAGAAGACTTATTTGGAGGAATGATGTTGTAATTTGTAGTTGTAACAACAAATAGGGCCTGTTCTTTTCAGCTTTTCAAAACGGCTTTTAGCTTTTGCTACAGCACCTAACTTTCAAACGGAGTATTTTTTTAAGATGGAGTCTACAAGTTAATTATAGTACACGTTAAAAGCCCAACATCTGTACCATCCAAAATCGCAAGTGAGTATCTCTCTCTCCGTAATCTCTGTCGCAAATAGCTAAAATTCAAAAATTTCAGCCAAAAGCCGCAGCTAAAAAGAACAGGTAGTATACTGCAGTGAGATGGCATTACTTGTGTTTTAGTGATCAGGATTTTTGTAAAATACTTTGTAATAATTGCAAGTTAGGTTCTTTTCTAGTACACAACTACATGAATATATCTTTTTTTGTGTGGATTTGTAGTTTTGTACTTCTATACATTTTGAGTTATTTTCCTTATCAATAAACTGAGACCTTTTGCTTGCGGTTTGCATGAAGGCCTACTCAAAGCATTGGCATGCTATCTTATACCTTTCTGAGGAGCACTGGTAAAGAGGATATCGTTGTTCCAATGGTAGGTTTCTTTCGTTTGCAATTTTCGTAAGTCTTAAATTTCTAATATATCATGTGTTTTTTGACAGTGTCTTTGGATGGTTATTTTAGGTAAACCTGAGTTTATTGATTTTAGTTCTAGGAAGAATAATTTGCTGGAAATCCGCCATGTCATTTGTATAATGTCTATCCATTCTGCATTTTCCAATGTTTGTGCAAAATTTGCAGGTTGATTATGAAAACGAACATGGTTGGAAAAGAAAGTTGCGGACTACATTGGCTGATTGGAATACAAGCCTGCAGACTATCGTTACATGGGCTCCGTATTCTACTGAAGCAGAACTACTTGAACAGGTATAGCCTCTGCCACATCATATATATTTTTTTACTGTGATTGTGAATATGATTATGTGGTGCAATTGCCAAGGCTTCATCATGTCATGATGCATGATTCATGTTGTAAAACCTAAAATCGTCAAATAACAGGTGGACTAATATAGAAAACTGTTGATATGCTTGCTGACATGCCAAAATTTGACACATTTTATACATATGACGTGGAGTTGTATATATGTTTTATTTTCCTTCAAATGTAAAAATGAAAAGTTTTCCAGAATGGCATGTTTCATTGAAAGTATCATAAGATTTTTCCAATTCCTGTTCCAAATGGCTGTATATTATGCGTGCAGTTTAGTTCTATAAAGGAGCAAGGGACTCAAATTATTATTTATAATCTTTGGAAGGATGACCAAGGAGATTTGGAGCTAGTTGTATATATATTTTATTTTCCTTCAAATTTAGAAATGAAAAGTTTTCCATCATGGCATATTTCATTGGAAGCATCATAAGATTTTTCCAAATTGTGTTCCAAATGGCTGTATATTATGTTTGCAGTTTAGTTCTATAAAGGAACAAGGGACTCGAATTATTATTTACAATCTTTGGGAGGATGACCAAGGAGATTTGGAGCTTGATTTTGATGCTGATGTACATGTAAGTTCCTAGTACTAATACTTTGCCACTGTATTTTAGTTAAGCAGCTAACAATGATTTCTAGTGATGTTTGGGATGGCAGGATATTCAAATCAGAGGTGGTAACCGTGACGAGAAAAATATCCAGATGGCTAAGCAGTTTCCAAACTCCAAGCATTTCCTCACTTATAGGCATTCATTAAGAGTAAGTTCATAGTAATTTGTTGAATAAATACTTATGGTTGATATCTATTCACATGGTGTTAGTTGAACCCGGAGAACTTTGTTTGGTATTAGCACATCATAATGTCTCCATTTGTGATGTTCATTAGCCCATCCCTGTGTTTTAGCTGTGAGTTGTACACCGACTTTATTGCTAGATTTTAGGGCGTCTATGAAGGAATGAAGCATTATTTGACTCAACAGAACACTACTGATATTGATATGTAAATAGCTGGGCTATTATGTTTGTAAGAACTTGTGTGGTTGAAGTTTGCATTTGATGCAGAGTTGTTGAGATTCTGTACATTTTTTCCAGAATCATTTTCAGATTTATGAACTTGTGTGGATGAAGTTTGCATTTGATGCAGAGTTGTTGAGATTCTGTACATTTTTTCCAGAATCATTTTCAGATTTACCAAGATTCAGATAACACATAGTAATTGGTTTGGAACCTTTTGGAATTCCAGGGTCGAAGTCCTCATTAATGTAATAACAAAAAACCTTTTATAACTGCTGCTTGCTATGTTCAGGAAAAAACGAAAAAAGTGGATAGAAACTGTGCGTCTTGTTAGTAGCAGATCTATTAAATTTTATCTAGATTACTCTTAAAATTGAAGGAGCCCCCTGAGATTTAGTTTTTGATTTGCGTGACTTTTGGTAAGAGTACTTCATGTTGGTAAAAGTTCTTGTTTGCAATATAGAACTAGTTTCCTGTGTGGCATTCCCCCCTGTTTTGATAAATTAGAATCTGTATTTATGTTATATGTTATTATGTTTCTAAGTTGTCGGTCCAAATATTTGCTTCTGCTGCTAGATTTGCTTGCTGAAAATGACTTGTGTAACCTTTCTGTACAGAGTTATGCATCCATTTTGTATCTCCGAGTTCCAAATATTTTCCAAATGATTTTACGTGGAAAAGAGATTGAGCACCATAATATTGTGACTGACATGATGCTGAAGAAAGAGGTTACATACAGGCCGGTTGCACCTAATGGACTTCCAAAGGATTCGAATGTAAAATACAATAACCTCTTAACTCTGTCCTTAATCCTGATGATGTATCAGTAGCTCACTAGCGATCAATTTTGGTCTTCCGTATCCCAGATGGTAGCTGTTGTGACAATTGGCTTTGTAAAAGATGCAAAACATCACATTGACATTCAAGGATTTAATGTATATCACAAGAACCGTCTAATAAAGGTATTATTCTTTCTATGTGTTATATATTTTTTGTGATCTAAGAAGTCCATTTCTTTTCTAAGCCAGCTGTTATAATTATTGCTCTCAGACTTCTGATTTATTTATCACATAATAGTTGTTCGTTAGTGGTGCTCGTGCAACGTGTTTATGATTGGTTGTTAGTTGTTACCATTATTTATTTTTTTTGTAAAAGATCTAGTTAGTGGGTGCTGTTTCTTTGTGCTGTTATTCTGTACACTTCCAACAATACTAGTGATTGATTGCCCTCAATCAATGGTTACACATAGAGAGGTATTCTGTTTTTGACTAATGCTTCTTGGAACCACAGAGAAATATTCTTGGTCTAGGACTTCAAATTATATTCTTGGATTATTTTATTGTCATGTGAGAATTTTATTTGTTTCTTTTAGCCTTTCTGGAGAGTGTGGACTGCTGCTGGAAGTGGTGGGCGTGGTGTCATAGGTAGGTCTCTCTGGTGTTTTGGTTTCTTCAGGTTTTGACTGACTGTTCACTTCTGGCTCTAGGAATGATCAATTTACTCTGCAGGTGTACTTGAGGCTAACTTCATAGAGCCAGCTCACGATAAGCAGGACTTTGAGCGCACAACGCTTCTAGCAAGACTTGAGGCACGATTAGTTCAAATGCAGAAGGATTACTGGTTCGTTTTATTATCATTTGCTTTGGTTCATTTTCTGGTCACTTGGCACACCAATATGTTGGCAGAAGCAGTTTTATATTTTTGCCATTTTTGGCATATCAATTAGTTTGGGGTACTATTTTAATTTTCACCCTTCTCCCCTCCCCCTCTCATAGGTCAGGAAATGCTCATCGGATTGGATATGTTGGGGCACGCTTAGGCAGAAATTTCGAGACAGGAGGAGGTAAATGAAAGACTCGAGTTATAAGTCTCTGTTTGACTTTGCTATGGCTTGTTAGCAGTTCTAACCTATTGACTTTGGATATACTAGTGAACTAGGAAATTCTTTACATTTAGCATCATAACATAAATATATTACTAGGATAGCAAAGTTCTATATAACTTGCATGATTATGTAGCACATCATAACACTGCCAAACTAAGCCTAACTCTACATACTTCATATGTGATGTCGGGAATTCAGGTTTTCAAGTGCTGCATGCTTTTGTAGGCCTAGTATCTCAATTTTGGTCATATAAGTCTTGCCATGATTTCAGTTGGATATATCAAAATAGATAACGGTATATATAGGATGTTGGATCAACCAAATCTCACCTCATGTGTTCAACCCAATTATGCAATTTGGATGAGTTTTCTACTATGCTTCTATTATTTCATGGCACTAAATTTTTTGTGGTTTTTTTCCTAATAAAAATGAAACAAAATTTACAAAAGTAAGCACGGCGCATTGTGCATCAGTGTCCATCTATGAACACTCGAAACCACAATGTATATGTTCGTGTACCCCAGATAGCACTCCACTTACTAGCATACAAAAATCGTATTAGTCAAACTCTGATGTGTGTCATGATAACTTTGTATACCTTCCAGTGAGACACATTGACTGTCATGGGTGTGATTGGGGTTATGGCCCTTAGGCCTAATTGAGGTGTCCTTCGAGGCTTGGACCCAAGTGGCATGGTGGCGCGCTGACCGGCAGCCGTACTGCAAGGGAAGGGGGAGACTAAAGACTCTTGTTTATTCTTGTTTGCAAATAATGAAGATGATGGGCTCTTTAAATAGGCCACGTCCCTAAAGATTGATCTAACAAAAGATATGCCATGCAGATATTTGAACCTCCTAAATATTCTATGCAACTAATCTATCTCTAAGCAACAACTGTAAGCTTATCTGCCAACAGCAATCACGTGAACAACTAACTAAAACTTAAATCACCAAGCTGCTGCTAATCTATTGCCGCACTTGGTGGATGCGGCTGCTGATGCTTGCATGTGCCCAACTGCTGCTGCCTTGCCGAGCGGCCAGCCGTAACATGCACATGACAGACTGCGTCCTAGCTCAGCACACCTTTTTCATTCACTGATTCACCAATCATGACTGACAATATTTTTCAATGTTAAGAGCATAGTGTATTTTAGAAAACCGTGTGAACTGGATGAGCTCCTACAGTAAACTTGATAAAAACAAGTTGAACTTATGTTGTTATATCTGCTTATCATTGCGAGTTGATAAAAACAAGTTGAACTTATGTTGTTATATCTGCTTATCGTTGCGAGTCTATTGGTTCAAATGGTTTACTAAAAGAAGCTATAAAAATAGAAGTCAAATGCCCTGAAAAATATGATGAACATTAAGTACTCTCAAACAAGTTACCTGCCTAAAACTTGGTAAATACAAAGAATGAAAAAAATTTCGGATTTATGTCCCTAATCCATCAGTGATGTGTTGCTCTCGCCTGGTGTGCATCAAGGTGGATACCATTTCCCTGAGCATCCACCGCTCGATGCTGCACCACATCATTTCCTTATCATGTAAATTGCTTAATATTGCTTACATTTGTAAATATTCATTTTATTTTGCTTAAAGAAAAAGAAACTCTCTATCCAAAAATCCCATTTACATGCATTTGTGTGTGCATTAGGGTTTTCTTTTTTTTTCTCGAACACGCAGGAGAACTGCGTATCTTTATATTAAGAAGGAAAGAAAAACTTTACAAACTCACACCCCAAACACACACGCTTCCTCTAGGAGAGCTCGCCTATGGAACAAAAAACAACAAGAACGACCTCTACCAGAGACATAATCTAGACCAGAGCCTGTGGCTAAGTAGTTAGGTATGCAATACCCTTTGCTCCAGCCAGTCCCCAAATCCTCATTTCCTCACTAACAGATGACAGTAGGGCCCTAACACGCATTAGGGTTTTCTTTTACTATTGGAATAGAAAAAAATACTTGTAAATTGGGGATGCACGTCCCTACTACCCCATTTGTAACCAACTGCAGCTGCTTTTTTTGGAATAATTGTATAAATAGGGAGAACTGTTTGGTCCTCAAAACTTTTGGCTTCTCTCCACTTCCACTTTAGGACCCAACTTTTTTTGTTAGAGCTAATTTGGTCCCTCAACTTTCTTATCTTGTGCCATTTTTGTCCAATTAAGAAATCTAGTGAGCCTTTGTGTCACTGACATGTGGGCCTAGACTCACCTGTATGTGACAAAATACTGGGGGTCCGAGTCTCTGACCAAACCATCTGTAGAGATGTTGACAACATCAAGTTGTCGGCAGCTCCAAATTGGGCTCAGGGAGGTTGAGAATGCAGGTGTTGGGAGTGCTTAGAGTAGAAATGGGAGAAAACCGGTGCCCATATGTAGTTTTAACCAGATTGAGCTAATGAACTGGCAGAAGGGTATTATTATACCGTTACAAGCCTATTATAACAGGCCCTTTGGCACACGAAAGGATTTTGTTCTCAGATATGGATTTGACAAATGTAATATTCTAAACCCACCTGCCCCAAAAGGATCTTGTTATTTTTTAAAGATCTGTCATTTCAAAGTCTAAAATACTCCCTACTGGTTTGGGTCTCTGCCTGATTGTACATTTAAAAGCTGCAAGAGAGTTTGAAGAACCAATGTAATAAGAAATGGAGTGGTTCTCTCAACGAGTTGATCCTTGTCTCTTTTTGATATTTTTCATTAATAATTCCCCTCTATTTTTTCCATGATTAACACGACCAAATTGGATGATTCCAATGAAATCCTCCCTTGCAATTTGGTTGTGCATAACATCACGAAGCATTTGTGTTTCGAATGTGTATTGTGCATAGGCGTTAACTGGCAGACTAATCCCTCTTATCAAGAATTATATGACATTTTAGAAAGCATGCAATCAAACCTATCTAATTTCAACCACTATTATATATAATGTAATTTAGATTGGGCATGTAAATATAATATTATTAGATTCGTCGTGAAAAATGTTTTCATAATATGATAGTTTTATAATTTTTACTAATTGCTAATAAAAAAAGGGATGATCGAAGGTACATGTTGGAGACCATGCCAGTGTCCACAACATCATTCTTGAACACAGGGAATAAATCATAGAGTTGATTGTGTCTTTTTCAAAGTGGGAATGGAGATTTGTTGTGTCATAACTTCAATGTTAAATTGTTAATATTTTTGAGATAACCAGCTGTTGTTTCACCAAAATTGCCTTTTCTTTGGACAGAAAACTCTCCTGATGTCAACGCAAGTGCACAACCATCACCCTATCATTCTGGGAAAGATTCTCCAAAACAGCGCAGTGCTGATAAATCTGGTTTGAGTAAAAATGGTGGGAAGGCAAGCACATCATTTAGTAGCCTGCAGAAAGCTGAGAAGTCTGCAAGGACTCAACAATCTGCAAGATCAATACTGCATGGGCTATCAAACACAAGTGATGACAGTGATTCTGAGTTTGTGTGCACCCCATCTTTAAGTTCAAGATCTCATATCCTGAATACACATAGAAAATCTTTCCATATTGGGAGTACTAGTTTGGCAACACCTCTGTCCAATGGACTAACAGAAAGAGAGAGAAGCAGAACCAAATCCCAATTGGTGGTAATTTTATTCTCGTTCTGACCTTGGAATATTGTGTTAACTTTCGTTTTGTTGGGTTTATATTTAGTTACTTATATGCAGATGATAACTAGGCCATGTCATGCTAGAGTGACTATCCTACCCCATCTGTACCAGAAACCTATTTTCCCTGTTGATTCATGCCGCTTTGAAGATCGTGCATTTATTACAATAAGCTTCTTACCACAGCTTGTAGTGATAACCCTTTACTTCTAAGGTCTTTGCTTTGTGGTGATGGGAAGTCCTACCCTCTATGGTCCATAGTTAGCCTTAGCCCTTTACGCTCTATGGTATTTGTTTTTAGCATTACTTTAGCTGGATTTTTTTGGGGATGTGGGTTTTCTTTTAGAGTTGGTAATATAAATTGAAGTGTGTAATGTCATGATTTGATAATCTGGGACACTTCATAATTTTTTGCACTGGACAACTGTCAGGATTGACTTCCTAAGTGCATTGTACTAAGCTAGTGTTTCTGTCGTACAAACTGGAAGAAAAACCTGGAACAAACGCTAGCTTTCTCCAATAGGATTGCTAACATATTGAACTTCAACTAGAGTCATTACAGAATACATCTTAATGCCAAGTGAAATGATTGTCTGTGTAACCTGCTTGAAACAAAATCTTGGTAGTTCTGTATAATATTCACATATGCTTCCATATTTTGCATTTATCAAGACATTTTTTAATCTTTATGGTGTTTTCTCCGCAGGAACCAAATTTAACAAGTAATGGAGATGGACATACCACTAATGATCATGAGACTATTATCAAGCATTTGAGGGATGAAAACTCGTCATTAAAGGAAAGGTAAATATCAGCAGTTCAGCTTCTATATTTCATGTCACCATTAGAAAGCTAATAGTAGTTCCTGGATGTGGATGAAACATCAATGGGAATTGGTCAAAAGTCAAAACAAAGTTGAGAACTTGAGATTTCTGCTGGCTGTCATTTTCTTACGTTACTTCATTTTGCATGGCTGTTGAGGGAATGAGCCTGCCAACTAGTTAATTTTAATCAAGGGTCCACTGGCTCAAATGAGCAACAAGAACAAGAATACAAGACTTAGAACTGAGAATGGATCTGCATTATTTACTTTTTCTGTTCTCTCGTAAGAGTTCTGGGCTATTTATAGAAAAGGTCAGGGCGATGAGATAATTGCTTAATTTTGTGATAGATACTTATAAACATTTAAAAGGAAAAACTAATTCAAGGAAAGCAGTGGGTTTAAGTCCACATGATAGAATGGTGGGTTTAGTCCCACATTGGAACTTCAAAGTGTAGAATAATAGGATAAAATCCTTGAGGGTCCAAATGTAGTGACTCGGGGTTAACCTGTTTGTGCGAAGTGAGGAAGAAAGCCCGAGTGAGTTGCTATGCATGTGCATGGCCTGTTACCTGTAGGGGTGGGATTTAGCTACAGTTTTCCACCAAAAAGTCATTAAAATTCCCTGACGAGTTTATGTTCCCAATTGTGGCATTAACTCAGGTTAAAATCACCTAAAGACATGCTAGTAATAATCATCCATAACTTTGTATACACTAAGCTAAACTCTGCACCATTTGACCGTCCAGCCGTCCAAGCCCATTTGAACATGACTTGCTGCTTCCCATGGGTTTCTGGAACTATCAGCATTTTTGCAATTTTTATTATGATATTACATTTAATCTTGGGATGGCAATAAGATACCTTATTTCTTGGTGCTGCTCTTTTGTCAGGTTATTGAGGGTGGAAGAATCGATGTCACAGGAGCTGGTTATGGAACGGGACAAGAACAAGTCTTTGGCAGAGAGGGTATGCACTTATGTCTTTTCGCCTGTAGACTGACTGTAGTGCTTTGAACTCTTTATGTTTTGTTGCTTGAACAAGTTTTGTTACTTATGCGGCCCATGTTGGTGCCGTGTCAGTTCTTAAATTGTAAGTGACATCTGGATGCCATTATCATGCAGTGTCAAAAAGGAAAATTTTCTTCTCCAATATGAACACACACTATTTGAACCATCCGATGTTGTAATGCAAAACAACTATACATTCATTTTTTCTTCCAAGTGATAACAGGACAATACTACGCATACCATTTTTCCATCTAATGTTGTCATTATAGTGCTTAATAGTAGGCTCACTATTGCAGTTAAGCTTATTAGTAAATTCATTATAGTAATATTACTTGCCTTTTAGTTTATTGGAGCTAAGCTTTCATTGTTTTATGCTTCCTTTTTAAATAATGTGCTGGGAAAACCTAGATTCCCAATCCATCTTCCTGTTCATTATTTGTTTCTGTTTGATTTGTGCCTAGAGTTGTATCATGCAAACTACAACCATCACAACTTAACTGATTGTCAAGCTTTGTGTGTTATCTCAATCGGTGGCATAACAGTTGATTATGCTTGATGCAGCTATGAACAATCATATTTGCCATATTCCCTTCTTTTATCCATAAGAATGCATCACGTCTGTGTGTACTATATATTGCCAGTCCCTTAACCGCCCTGTTCATTTTCCAGCTGGAGGATTTGCAGAGACAACTTGAAACTGCAACCAAGGAACAAGAAGCATTGATCGACATATTTTCAGAAGAAAGAAGTCGTCGAGACCAAGAAGAGGAAAATCTGAGGAAAAAGCTAAAGGTAAGTGACGCAGAGCACTTCCCTGGGTAACCAAATTGCGGTATCGCGTGATCCTTTCCCCTCTTCATTATGCATTTCAACTCTCCCTCCCTCTCCTTGGTAGGACGCATCTTCCACCATACAGGACTTGCTGGAGCAATTGAACGCTGCCAGGAAAGGTCGCAAGGTTTGAGAAAAATAGAAATTTTGCTACCACTCCTCTTTAACTAGAGGACTTAAGTTGATGTTAACACTCCCTGGGGCATTGCAGTTGCCTTTGCAACTCCGACCAGAGGTTTTAAGTGAGATCAGAGCTTGCTGTAGGCTGTTCCATATTTAGCCCATATCACCTCTGTTTCGAGTTGAGGAATAGTTGCATCATCACGCCCCAGATCGTTTAAGAGCATTTCATGTACAGCCAAGAGATGACCAATATGGACTGCTGTTTCTGGTAGTGATCCGTATGTAATTTTGTAGAGCAGGACTACTCCCTTAGTGCTTTCGACGAGTTAAAAATGTCTGTCTGGACTTTGGGCATTTCCTTGTTACACTAACAATGGAATGTTCATGTTAAAAAAAAAGGAATTGGAGACTCATCTCGTTGACCATACAAAGATCTGCACACGCTAGTGTGGGCTGGGCATTAGAGCAAAGATATCAAGCTACGGCTGCAATCGCGTGTCATGTTAAAACAAGCTAGACAAAGTATAGCTCTAACCGACTGCGGCTTTTTACTTACTGACTGAAATTACGATTATTAGTTTTTTAGTCATTCAATTAAAGAAAAATAAAAAAATAAGAAAACAAATAAAAATATTGTTATACTTTTACGGACAATGCAAAGGAGAAATGAAAAAAAAGTAAAAGCAAAAAAAAGCTTTAAAAAGGTAAAAAAAGTTAAAATTAGAAGCTAATGTGGTAAGTGGTTTATATTTTTGAAAAGCTGAAAATAAGAAAAATAAAAAATTGAAGCCGTTTGGAGTGAGCGATTGGAATGAGGTCTTGAAAACCGAGTGAGCTCAATTTGGTTGAGCTGGAGGGTTAGCTCGTACTCGGCTTGTATTTTAACACGAGATGGTCTCGACCAGCCAAATATAATTAATTTGGTGTTCAATACTTCGGTCACGTAAGGTAGTTATGAATCAGGGCACTGTTATGACTAATAGACTAACAGTATAACTTTCTAATATCATATATCGGTAGATAACAGCTAGAAAATCTTTGGTGCTAGAGCACACGTTAACTATAAATCCTAATTTCGTTTTAGTTTATCAACTAAAATATACGATATATTATAATACGAGCTATACTGTGCTAAATCTGATATGACTAATAGACTAACAGTATAACTTTCTAATATCATATATCGGTAGATAACAGCTAGAAAATCTTTGGTGCTAGAGCACACGTTAACTATAAATCCTAATTTCGTTTTAGTTTATCAACTAAAATATACGATATATTATAATACGAGCTATACTGTGCTAAATCAAGCGAGCTAGCCTAGGTCTGTTCTTTTTGGCTGCGGCTTTTGGCTGAAATTTTTGAATTTTAGCTGTTTGTGATAGAGATTACGGAGAGAGAGATACTCGCTTGCGATTTTGGATGGTACAGATGTTGAGCTTTTAACGTGTATTATAATTAATTTGTAGACTCCATCTTTAAAAATATTCCATTTGAAAGTTAGGTACTGTAACAAAAGTCAAAAGCTATTTTGAGAGGCTGAAAAGAACAGGCTCAAACTCCACTATCTTCTCGAGGTGATCTGAGTCGAGTCCAACGTCGAGTCGAACTCGGGCCAACTGCCCCGCTCGTTTCGACTTTTTTTCGGTTTCTACTTCTAGCTTCTGCTTTTTTTCACTATTCAGTATTTCGTCTTTTTCTGAATTTTTTAGATATTTTAAGCTTTTTGTATTTTTCTTTTTTTCCCGTATTCCTTTGTATTATCCTTAATGGGTTAATATGTTTTTTCTATTTTTATATTTTTTTAAAAAATTAATTATGCCTAAAAAGCCAAATCAGCTACAATAAAAAAGTCAGCTACAATAAAATTTCAACCAGAAGTCATCGCTAAAACGAGTGTCCCCTTAGGACGAGCTTTGGGCTTTTTCTTGCAACCCTATATGAAACTTCCTGCTTGCTTTGGGCTATCTTAACGAATGCTGACAGGATTCTCTAAATTAAAGAGGACGTATGAAAGATGTTAAAACGGCTACATGTACTCCGCAGAAGTATTCTAGTTGGCAAAGTGTTTTTCGTTGGTTCAGACAGCGATTTCACTAGGAGGCTTCCATTTAGTTTTAGATAGTCTTGTGCAATTTTGTGTTGACATCCGTTCGTGCAATTCCAACTGTCGAAAACGTACTAGCCTTGTCGAGAGTATTGTTTCTTCTCTAGAAGAACTTGCATAACATCTTGATGATTTAGGGTACGAATCTGACTGATGGGGCGTATTCACATGAAGTCCCTTTCACTCCTGTGCTTGTTTCTGTAGGGTCATCGATCCAGATGCAGATATACCAGTGGTCTATGATATTGTTCTGTCTCGAAGAAAAAGATAACAGATATATAGTACTAGTAGTGTATAGTATTTCTCTGGATTTTTTTTCTGAAATATATGCGCTGCACCTCCGAAATCCGCTGCTGGCTAGGCCCTAGGCGCGTGATGCTGGCCCACTTTGCAGTGACGTGGCAAGTAGACAGACAGTTGTGTCGTGTGTGCTTGCAAAGAGGCGACTTGGGGTTCGGGATTTTTTCTGCCTTCCACGCCTGTTATCACGTGTGGTTCGCTTATGCATGTTTGCTTAGGTCGACATTACCTAAGGGCGAACTTTTTTCCCCATCGAACTCTTTTTTTTTTCAAATCCAACATCTCTAAGGGCGACATTACCTACCAATCTCTCTTAGTTAGGAAGGCCACATGCCGAGCCCCTACGCAGCAGCAAGCCGACCGGCCACTACATACTTATTTAGTGCTAATCGTAATTAATTTAATCATGAGCTTAATTAAACACTAATCATGTGTATGATTGCTGTAATTAATTACATAGTATTATCCACAAGATTCAGTCATACGAGTTATGTTACTTTGGCCATAATAAAACCCCTAATTATTATATTTTATTTTATCGTATCGAGGCTTCTAAGTATTAAACCTACAATTGCTTTGCAACAATAGCATCTGCAGAATGTCGATACTGATAATAATAATACACTTTAAAATGTTTGAATTATTGGCAAGTTAATATATGCATATGCTTGTCTATGAATATTTAGCTAGCAGCTTTGCAACAAGTATTAACAAGCATAATGGTTAAACAAATATTTGTACTAGGATAAGATAGCCTGCTTCATTGACTAGTTGCATGTATTTTGATCCATTGAATTCTTGGTTGGCGTTACAAAAAACCTTCTCTACTTGCTAATTTCTTCCAACAAGTTACAACCTAAACCAGTTTAACTATAGTTCTTGCCCTATCATGGGTGTTTGTATTGTCTTTGGCCGATCACTTTGGCTGTGGCTTATGGCTGAAAATGATAGTAATAATTGAAATAAGTAGCTTTTAGAAGGAGGGGAAAAAGTGAAGAAGAGATGAGTGCGCATGACGAGAGCGAGAGGAGTGAGGTGCATGATGCATTCGCAAACCCTTTGTCTATCCTTGGAGTGAGACGGTAGCGAGAGAGGTGGAGAAGTCTCTTCGAGAAATCGGATGTTTTTATTAGTTTTTGGCTTTTCTAAGTAGAAACTAATATGAATAGGGCCTATATCTAGCTAGTTCATAGGGGAGAATATACGTTGTACAATGACAACTTGATCCAACATTCAACATTTTTTACTCGATGTCTCGCTGATATGTATGTTATGACTCTAATAACTACAATCTCATGACGATTAGTTTGCTCCCACAATATTCATGTCATCGACAACTTATCGAAAGACACCTGGAGCTGAATGTGTCCAATCTGTCTCATGATTAATTTTCTACAGTGCCACCTGTAGACGCGTAGGGGACTTCGTAGGTGACCTGCCAAGCTAGGAGAGCTCAGCAGGTGCTTGCTGAACTACCCTAACTCTCCTAACTCGGTAGGTACTTACTAAGCTCGTAGGTCTACAAAGAGGGCTAGATTTATAAAAAGGGCATTTTGGAGGCTAAATTTTTTTTTAAAAATATAGCTACAATATCATTTGTGTGAATGGTCCAATATGTGAAATGCGTAGCTCTTCGCTTATGCTATCCTTCCAGCACCCACCACTTTCTTATCACTACCTCTAGGATCCAATGCAATCTCTTTCGTTGCTGCCAGCCTTCAAGTTTGCTACCATTGTCATGGACATCACCCTAGTCCCTAGTAGTTTCTTACCATCACCTCCTATTTTGTGGTCCTACGATTGCTGCTTGTGTCATGAGATTCTATAGTTAACATTGATGAACCTTAAAATGACAATGATTTTTGTTAAGAAAAAACAAACCCCAGATAATTAGCAAAGTCATTAAAATAATTAGCTAAGACAAGCAGATGCTATCAATCTCAAATTGGAGACACGACTCACAATGAAAAAAAGGAAACAACCTCTACTTTTCCTAATGTGAAATACTACGGAACGGTATACCGTTCGTACCTATTCGGACAGGATCCACCGGCGCCACCCTCTTTCAACTCCAACTCCGCCCTTCCACCTCCTACTTCAACTCTGACGCCACCCTCACCAACTCCTTCATCGCTGACTCCAGATCTGCCGATGACGGGTTCACCACGACCCTCTAGACATAGAAGGAGGCCGGAGAGGCTTCGATGGTGGGCGGCAGTGGAGGGTGTTGGGCAGCGGCGGCGGAGGGTGTTGGGCGGCGGCGGCGGAGGGCAGTCGGTGGCAACGAAGGGAGGCACGACGACGTAGCACATTGAATATTAGATTAGACGAGATGGTAGTGGCAAGAAGGGGGAGATGGTGGTACGGCTAGGCGGTGAGGTCGCCGCTGGCCACTGGTGAAGGAGGAGGGGGCAAGGATGGTGGGGGAGAGGTGCAGAGCTACTTTGGCGCCAAAGAAGAGAGGGGGAAGGGAGAAGAGTGGCGACACCAGTTCAAGAGAAGAGAGAGCGAGGTATCATATGCTGTAGTTGCTCTCTTTCCTAATATTGATAGGTAGCGTCATATAGGCATCACAATAGTTCATCGTCTGTATAGAGAACGTCACAACTGATCGAGATCGCTGGTGTATAATTGGTGTAGCAGAAAATATCACCACACCTCCCCAGCTGACTGGATCCACCTTGCTACCTGTCCCTCTACAATACCATTAACGTCCTAATCAAAGCATTCATACTTTATCACCATTCCCCCAAGCAATTGCAACCTACACGGCAACCACGCAAGCAATTCCACTAACTACGGGCTCAATAGTATAAATAACTAGAGCAGGCAACCATAGCGAAGCCACACAAGAAACAGCAAAGCCACACAAGAAACCGCAGAAAATAATATCAGGCCCAACCAATCATGGCTCGCCGCCTCCTCGCCGGCGTCCTCCTCCTCTCCGCTGCCGTGCTCTCCTTGGCGGCGGAATCTGGCGCGTCCGCCGCCGAGGACCCCCTCATCGAGCAGGTGGTCGGGGGCGGCGACGAGAACGAGCTGGAGCTGACCGCGGAGGCGCACTTCGCGAGCTTCGTCCGGCGGTTCGGCAAGTCGTACAGGGACGCCGACGAGCACGCGTACCGGCTGTCCGTGTTCAAGGCCAACCTCCGCCGCGCGCGGCGCCACCAGCGGCTCGACCCCTCCGCGGTCCACGGCGTCACCAAGTTCTCCGATCTCACCCCCGCCGAGTTCCGCGAGCGCTTCCTCGGCCTCCGCCGCTCCCGCCAGAGCTTCCTGAAGGAAGTCGCTGACTCGGCGCAGGAGGCACCCATCCTCCCCACCGACGGCCTCCCCACCGACTTCGACTGGCGCGAGCACGGCGCCGTCGGCCCCGTCAAGGACCAGGTACGTCCGGCTTCGATTTGAGGATTGAAGAACTACTTTTGTTTGATTTTGATGGATATATCGGTGGATTTGATTCGATTCGATCGGTTTTGTTCGATGCCTTCGCTGCAGGGCTCGTGCGGGTCGTGCTGGTCGTTCAGCACGTCGGGGGCGCTGGAGGGGGCGCACTACCTCGCCACCGGGAAGCTGGAGGTGCTCAGCGAGCAGCAGATGGTCGACTGCGACCACGAGGTATCTACTTCTTCGCACATCAAAATCTTGATTAAGTAAAAATTCTACTATTTATTATTCATTCTTGTGCGGTTGGGCTTAAAGGATGATGCAAGGATGTTCTTGCGAGTTGTCTTGTTGCCTTGTTTCTGTCTTTTCTGCTGTTGCTGTGTCCTTTTCTTGATACCCTGTGTTCTTGTTGGTGAGCATCAGAAAATAGGAAGAATAATTGAGAAAAAAAAGAAAGGGAGGACTAGAAGAAAGTTGCCAAGTTGGGGGGGTTTCAGTTCATTCTCACTTCCTAGACTTTGTATTTGCACCAAATTGAAATTGGTCTACTGAATTAGGTTGAATCTTATCCACTTTGTAGTATAATATCTGAAGTCAATGAACGTGTGGTTTTGGACCCCAGGAAGTTCTCCTTGGCTGTAAGTCCAAAGCACCAACTGTATCAAACATCGTCTAATTTTTCTTGTTTCAATGGTTATAGCAATTCACTTCTGAAACTTTGAAGCACACTGGCAATTAGCCATCATGGGCCAACTGGGGAACTAGGCTTTCTCTAGCAATCCTTAAACAAGGCAGATGGTGCGCTTTTTTTTTTTTGAGGGATAGAAAAACAGATGATACTTTGGGTAGGAATTGAAAAGAAACGATTTACACTTTAAATCCTCAAGCAGCAGTCAGATGGAAGAATCACGATTATCAGAGATGCACCAGAATTAGTAAAAAATGTGGGACATCCCTTTGGGTAATGTAAAAGCTGCAGTGATCTCAACTGGAAAAATCACAATTTATTATTTTGAAATGTTTAATTTTACTGACAAACAAGTTACCATTTTGTGGTGTCTAACCTTGGCTCTTGCCAACTACACTAGGACCAAAATCAAACTCACACCTTCAGCGAGGCTCCAAAACCACTTCGTGTTGTGTACATTAAGCAGTGACATAGTTGTGTGTTTGCCTAAACTCTTCTCAATCCCTGTAGCTGTATACTTATTTCTTTTCTAATCTTTAAAGCGACTGTGAATAGTCATTTGTCTGGTTGATGATACTAAGGCTTAAATTTCCTACATTTTGCCATTTCACTTGTTTTGCTAGTATTAATTTTGTCACTGCTGACTTCCCATTTCTGATTTCTTTGAAGGGTGCACCTAATATATGCCATACTCTTGCTATGCATTTGCAGTGTGATCCATCAGAACCACGCTCATGCGACGCAGGATGCAATGGTGGCTTGATGACTACAGCTTTCAGCTATCTCAAGAAAGCTGGTGGTCTGGAGAGCGAGAAGGATTACCCTTACACTGGAAGGGACAGCACCTGCAAGTTTGACAAGTCCAAAATTGTTGCTCATGTCAAGAATTTCAGCGTTGTCTCTGTCAATGAAGATCAAATTGCTGCTAACCTTGTGAAACATGGCCCACTCGCAAGTAAGGATGCAAAGCATGTGCATATTTTATCATTGCATCCTCAGCTGCTAGCAATTTGCCTATGGATATCATGGAAAATGACTGTTCCTGATGCATGCTTTCTTTCATGCAGTTGGTATCAATGCAGTCTTCATGCAGACATACATCGGCGGTGTCTCGTGCCCATACATTTGTGGGAGGCACCTTGATCATGGTGTTCTCCTGGTTGGCTATGGATCGGCTGGTTACGCGCCGATCCGCTTCAAGGAAAAGCCCTACTGGATCATAAAGAACTCGTGGGGAGAGAACTGGGGTGAGAACGGGTACTACAAGATCTGCAGGGGTCCGCATGTCCAAAACAAGTGCGGTGTTGATTCTATGGTCTCTACGGTGACTGCCATCCATACCTCTAAAAAGGAATAGGATCTGACTAGTTCTCTGGTCTGCGCATACCACATACATGTGATTTGATCTTGTGGTAGAGCTGTTAGTAGTTAGGGCTATTATGTGGTATTGCTCAATTGCTATTTATGATCAGCAAAGATGTGAAACTTCCCTTGGTTGCTGTAACATATGTTTGGATTACTATGTATAGTACAAGTACGTAGTGCTTGGAACATGGCAGTAGCTACTTGTTACCAGTGGTAATGTATATAATCTGGTCAACCATTGAACATTTTGTGCAAAAATATTCTATAGATCAATCTTGTCTTCTACTTCCTGCAGGTTAAAACAGGTATGCTACTTGTTCTGACTAGCTATATAAATCCTGCTTACTTCTATTGCCACTGAAAGCGAAAATAGGATTGAGATTTTCAGTGACAGAAAACACAAATTTGTCGATGAAAAATCACGTGAGAGCCAAACCCAAACAACGATAAAGTTTACATACCAGAATCTGAAAATGTCCAGTTAACTTGAACAGAGAGGAAACACATAGGTGAAGCTGTCTTGGTAAATGAACTTCTAGCATTTCTTTCCCCAGCCTTACAATGGCGGCACCAAGTCTAGCTGATAGTACTCATTCAGGTGTCTGAGCTCAATGTATTGCTCCTCTGTGTCCTGTAGCTTGTCAAGTGTCTGAGCTCAGTAAATTTTTTTGGCTTCCTCAGCTGGAGTTTTCCCGTAGTCAGCATTTAGCTGGAGTTTTCCCTGCCGCGCGCCGCATTGAAGAACGAATTTGCCGTGTTTAGCATTGGAATCCTTAAGTTTTTAGGCTCAATTTGGCATAGCCGTGGATTATGTTATCTCGTTTGGTTGTTTAGATATTTGGGCGTTTGGCTGGCTACTTTTTTCTTAATCAAATAAAAAAATGAATATAATGCTGTATTCCAAAACAGATGAGATGAAATGCGAGAGGACAACCGCCAGATAACATAATTTATCTAGCTTTAATCTGATTTAAAAATAGGATAATAGACTTTTCACAACTACTTTTTTCGTAGCAAGCTTTAAAAATAAGCATAGACAACACAACAACCGCAAACGAAGCCTTACAGCCTTTTCATATTGACTTATGCTACTATCTTTTGTTTAAAGAATCCAGAAGTTAACATGAATACTCGGCTTTCCAAAATAGCTTATTACAGCCTTTTCATATTGACTTATGCTACTATCTTTTGTTTAAAGAACCCAGAAGTTAATATGAATACTCGGCTTTCCAAAATAGCTTACTCACTCCTCTTGCTTCCGTTTTGCTTCGGAGATAAGGCAGGGGTTACGAACGCATCACGCACCCCACTCCTCTCGCTCCCATCTCGTGCACGCATCTCACCTTAACTTTTTTCCACCAGGTGCTTCCTACTTTTAAAAGCCACTTTTTTCAAAAACTACTATTTATTTTTAGTTAAAAGCCATCAATTACAGCCAATATCAACAAGCTCTTTAATTGGGCTTTGAACTAAAAATATTGAACTAAAGAAAAGACAAGCAGTGCATCTGAATAGTGTTAGAAGATGAATTGGCTTTGCCTTCCTCCTGTGATCAACATCGACTGCACACCGCTTTGGATATTTGTTAAGACTCGCAGTCGGACTTCATCTCCATGCCCATCTCCATTCCCGGCGCCTGTTCTGGCTCCTCAACCGGCGCCCCACAAAATCTCTTCGCCTGGCAATTCCACATCAAAAACATTTTGGTCGAAAGCCTTTCTATGATGATCTTCAAATATTTGGTGGCTTATGTTATCAAAATATTTTCTCTACTACACCACATAAACTTTCTCCTCGTTCTTTGTCATGTATTTTTCTTAGATATTCTTCATTATCATAAAGGCTATCGTTGTTTTGATCCTTCCTTTAAGCGTGTTATTGAAATAACCCTCACTTGTTAATTAACTTCAAAGAGTGATTAGTAGTAATCGCGTGGATTAACTAGTCATTGATTTAGCGAAACCTAGCTGTTAGTGTAAATCGGCAATAGGATTAATTATTTCATAAGCCTAACAACATAAGCACACACAAGCACAATAGAATTAAATTCTGAATCATCTCATGTTTTATTGAAATTTTGCATTTACATTAACTTGAAACGTATTACATACAAAGACCATTTCATACATTCATGCATACACTAGGAAGTTCACACACACGCACGCTATTACAATTACTCTGAGATTACATTTTGGTTCACACTTTCCGCCTTGCATCCGTAGTTGCCGTCGAGCCACACCGTTGTTCAATTGATAGCAGTCAGTAGATTAAATACCAAAAAGGACCGAACAAAAGAATAGAAATCTCAAAAGCCCATAAAGAAAGGAAAGAAGTACCGTCAGAGCCCTCGAGGTTATCTCGGGCGGGGCATTCCGTTCACGGAGATACCTGACCGTCCGGGGGCCAGTCGGCACCTCTCACAACCATAGGGTTCATCATCCGGATTTAAACAAACCTATTTTTGCAGCACATGTACTGTAGCACAAACAGCCCCAACAGGTGTCGGAAGCCAAGTAAGGAAACCAACCAGCCAAGCCAAGCAACTGCCCAACACCATCGGCCAGCAGGACCCCCCTCCCAGGTGAAATATCTAGCACAGGAGGGAGCAACAGAGACCACAGCCAGCACACGTCCGCAGGCCAGTGAACCAGCCCGGACCCCCCCACCGCAAAGCCAGCACAGCCAGCGGCAAAGACGGCGGCCGATCCGGCTTTCCCAGATTTGCTCACGTAAGCACAGTGGCTGGAGCAGCAAACTATGGGCAGCAAACCCTGAGCGGGCAAATACCAGAGCAACTGTAACCTCATAGATATAGCAAGCCCCAGAGCATAGTCACAACCACAGAAGGTAAGCACACACACACACAGCCACCTGAGAGAGGCAAAAGAGAAGCTCACTTTCTTCCCCCATTCACAAACACATTCAGCCCCACCAATCCCCAGCAAAGCCCCAGGCAGCAGCCAATCACGGTCAAGCAAGGAGCTGGACTTGGGGACCGCAAGCCACAAGCAAGGAGGCCACCACTGGAGTTGTCGGCACTCAAGCAAACCGGGGAGCAACCTCAGCAACCACATCACCACCACCTCAGCCGACAGCATCCAAGCACCCAACCAGAAGAAGGTAGCCCATAAATCCTAACATACTAGCATTTCCATAGCTTATGCTTTCCACTTTTATCAAGCATGCAAGCCTCTGGTAGCACCAGCACACCACAGACCCATCCCCAACAGAGCACCACCATCACCAGTTCACAAGCACATAGAAAGTAGTAGTAGAGAGGAGGACTTACCACCGTCAAAGGTAGGCATCAGCGCGAGGCCGACGGCTAGACTACGCCCCCGAGCACCACCTCACACCCCCCCCGGAATGCGGATGGTGCCGGTCACCGAAGCCTAGCCACATCAGCACTCAACCATACCACCTCTTGCATTTGGGCTAAAAGCAGTTACAAATAACAATGCATCAGTATAATATCATTAGCAAGAATCCTCAAGAGCGTTAGGGGAAGGGTAGATCGGGCCTAGTAGGGCCGGATCCGGGCCGAAGGCCACGGATCCCGCGACGATGTAGTCGGCATGTGTGGGAGAGGCCGGACCGGGTGGTGCGACGCAGAGAGAGAGGGGAATAGGAGAGGGAGGTGGTGCGGCGTAGTGGGGAAGAGGTGGCGCAGCACAGAGGGGAGTACCGGGTGGCGCGACGCAGAGGGAGGAGCAGAGGGGGGGCGGTGAGCTAGAGAGATAGAGGGGAGGTAGAGAGAGGAGGCGGCGGCGTGGTGATAGAGGAGCAGAGGGGGGGGCGGTGCGGCACAGGGAGGAGAGGGAGAGCAGGCGGCGGCACGCAGGGAAAAGAGGGAGACCTACGGCGGCGCGCACAGAGAAGAGAGCAGGCGGCGGGTGAGGAAATGAGAAGGGATGAGGAGGGGGATCGGTAGAAGAAGAAAAGGGCAAGGGAGCAAATGGGCCGACGCAAGAAGAGGAGGAGTTGGGCCGGCCAGATGGAGTATATGCATATATATGTGTGTGTGTGTGTATATATATATGTATATATATGTATGTATATATATATATATATATATGTATATAGATATATATAGTTTAATGAAAATAAAGTTTTATAAATAAATAGTTGGAATAAGAATAAAGTTTGTAGAAGAGAGAAAGTTGAGGTAATTAGTTATTTGTAGCACCCACATTTAGACCTTCTTGCCGCATAATAGAAAAAGGTGTAGATTTTGCTATCGCGTCCTTTGTCGTAGCGTAGTGGTTATTACTGGAGTAAACTTAGTTATTAGAAGTCGTGAGTCTTAAATTAGTATTAGTTAATCTGGTCGATAGCAGGATAATTCCGAGTAGTATTGGGTTTTCTCAATTAGAATTAGGTTTACCCACCAAGCCCAGGGCATAGAAGCCTCGTGTCGATATTCGCTTATTTTCTTAACTTAGTGTTCCATCGAAACCATAGTTCTGAGAGCCGCACTTTTATTGCAGAAGGTATTCCGATCTCGCAGGAGAAAAAGTACCTGGGTAGAACAGAGGCTCAGGACTTGTTGGGCAACTCAGGCAAGCATTTCCCTTGATTAATCCCGAGTATTTTGATATCTCATTATGTTGATATTATTCTATTATCACCCCTGCATTTAAATGAAAAGTCTTAAATCGAGACTGTTGAAAATGATAGAACGGCGACTGACGGAGCAGTCGACCGTATAGAATATTATAAAGGTGGGCAGAGGTTACCGTGGCAGACCAGAGGGACAGATTGGGGACCTCTGCATAAGTTATAATATAAGTAACCACCAGCTTCATCTGTATGAGTGGACCGTATTTTATCGTATCAGCCGACATTTCGTCTACGGGCGGACAAGACTAGTAGTGCTATTAAAGTTATTGTATCCTCCACACGGGTAAGTATTTTATGTAGGGGAGAACCCAGAGCCGGTAGGAACCGGGAGTGGGGATCCACACCGCATGGTCCCGCATCGCGAGTAGGCCGAGAGTGGGGATGCGGATCGCAAGAACCCGAGCGTGGGGTACGCGAAGGCGATATATTACGCAGTGGGGTGATGGGCGCTGGTCAGGAACCGCCCCAGCCAACGACTATGTCTCTTTTGGTTGAGTTGGTCGAGGGTGATTCCCGTCGGACCGCCAACTGAGAATAGTCGGGTGGAGATATAATATACTGAGATAGTTACAAAAGTTTCGTTTACTGATCTGGGCACCGCATCTTAGGAAATGCGGAAATCCCTGTGCAGTAAGATCAGATTGATGTTGGGTAAAGTGATACAGGCTTGCGCAATGCTTTTCAAATCATGGATTCATGCCCATCTCCGGGAAAGGAGATTACGGGAACCCAGGGAGGTTCTTTGCTATTCATACAAATGTTCAGTAGATTTTAAAAGTCATAAAAATCGAATCTTCGCAACTAAAAACATTATTTTCTCATATAAGCATAAACTGACTCATGAGCATGAGATTAAAGAAAAAGAGAAAGAATGAAATTATAAAGAAAAGATAAAGGCTTTTGATGCATTTTGTTATATGAGCTTGCTGAGTACTCTGTACTCATCCTTGTATTATTTCTTTTGTTAGAGGGTAGCCCATTCACTGCTGAGGGAGATGAGACCAGCAGAGGAGCCCTACTCCTGGAGAGGGCATTGGCCTTGAGGCGGAGCCATATGGGGCTATACCTCATTGGACGACCGGGAGGACTAGGGTTGTAGGAGCAGTCCAGGCTCCACGCCTTCGGTACTGGCACCACTAGCATATCGTACTTTTGGGACATTCTCATCCTGTATAATTAGTTTACTACCAGACTGCTGTATTAGAATTGTAGTAATTGGACTTATCTGGCTGTATGACATTTAGCCCTGCGTGGCAATATGATTGTATGGATTGTATTAGCTCTAATTGTTGTTCTGCACGCAATAACTCTGATGGGTTTATTATTCGTTAGAGCGGTGTTTTATCGGCTAAAACGAATAATTAACCGTTGACTAGCGTAATTACCCCGTGGTAATTATGCGGGTCGTTTCAGGTGGTATCAGAGCAACGGTTTGAGAACCACGCATCCAGTCAATTCTAATCTTTCCTCAAAATAGAGTATACAATACTTTATTATAGGATTCTTTCTTATTCTCACCCCTTCATCCACTTATTTTAGTTGTAGTTATAAAATATAGTAATTCTACTTCTTCTCATCAGGTTTAAGTAGACTACTAATACTAATTATATTACTCTATTCTTGTAGGATGGCTCGGATAGTGGTACCACCAGCCAGGATCAGGGGACAGCACGCCTTACTACTTTGGCAGATGCTTCAGGAGCTAGAGGCACCGGGGCCGGAGTACTTCTATGTTATACCAGACGATGGTTCACTCCCTAGCTTAGGAGTGACAGTCACGGGGATTCCTGCTAACAGGGTATACGTATGGGAGCACGCAGTTCCTTGGCGGACTGCCGATGATTATCTACCTATGCAGCAGTTGGCCAAAGAGGCCATTTTAGCACTTAGATCCCATTTTGCAGAACAGCTGAGCCGCACAGGATTCCGAGACGTACCTGCCTTTGCACCGGGTAGTCATGGTCAGCAGTATGGAGTAGGTGCAGGTAGTACTAGCCTTAACTTAGGGGCAGAGTTGCCAGCCCCTGCGGTTCGTAGTGTCACATCGAGTCTGATGATGATATCAGACACGATGCTATACTATGGCACTCAGGAGGCGTTAGAGAGAGCCCAGGATATATCAGATCGGTGGAGATACCAGTGTTACCTAGGTGAGTATAAGCAACAGCACTCCAGAGCAATTAGCCCACTATGTAGCACAGACCCCAAGACTTCCATCCACCTCCACAGACCCCAGATTTCACCCACCTCCACAGACCCCCACCCTCAGTGCACCTCTACAAAGACCCACCCCCACCGCCCCACCACCCACTCCAAAGAGTCTACCCCGAGGTAGGAGAGCCTTCCGCACCCGCCCCACGCCTTCCCATATCCTGCGGCGAGGACCTCCCTTCCACTAGTCGCGAGGCGCCCGTAACGCCCGTATGAGTGTTCACCGTGACCAGCTAGAGAGCGAGTTCCTCCCGAGCGATGTTCTCGTTCTTTAGGAGGATGAGGAGGAGAGGCACTCCGTCGTCGGGCAAAGCAGCGGCCGAGCCAAAGCGGGAGGAGGCAGAGGAATCGATGACTACGACCCTTCTAGCCCCGACAGCGGTGTCCGAGGTACTAATGTATTATTATAAGTTTATATGGGTGGCAAGGTAGTAATTTAACACTAATGGTGGTTTAATGATGTCTTAATGTCGAATGTTTTTCTTCTCTACTAATAACTGCATGCATCTCATTCTCTATAACTGCTTAAAAACTTTAATTCTGAGAAATTAGAATATTGCCATATGCATATAGTCATAATTGCATAACTTAATCTTATAATGGTGTGATTTCGGTTGTTCTTCAGCAACATAGAATAGCAAATCAGTAATAGATTTGAATTGGTGTAGATAGGAACCGCTTCACGACCACTTACCTTTTCACCGACAACTACAAGTGTTCTCATCTAATTCTGCACAAAAGATTTCCCGGACGAGTGGTCCGTGGCGCTCCCGAACGCGTAAGTTTCGGGCGTACCCAGGAACGAAGTCCTGGGCGTACTCAAGAATGAGCCCTGAGCGTGGTCCCAACTGCGAAATCGTTGGCGACCCGAGAGCGAAGTTCTCGGGCGTGCTCGGGCACGAGTTCCGTGGTAGTGTAGGTTCGCACTCAGGGGCAAGCCCTGAGCGTGGTCCCAACTGCGTAATTGTTGGGCGGTCTCGAGAGCGGGTTCTCGAGCGTTGCTGGGCACGTAGTTCCAGAGTAGAATAGGAAATTGGATCTTTTTGCATCTCTATGTTTCTTGGGATTTATTTGACTCTGTGATGTGATATAACTGACAACAATGAGCAGTGAGAAGAGAAAAGGGTCGAGCAGGTGCTAAGAACAATGTTCAAAATAAGAAATTGACCTCTTACCTCGAAAAAAAAAAAAATGGCTGGACCTATTCGCAGGCTACCAACCGTGTGATGGCAATCAAAATTCTAGAAGACCTCGTTTTGAACGAGGGGAGTTCAACGTGAGTAAAGTTAACTAACTCACCTTGGTTTTATTACAGATGGAGCCACACAAACGTAACTCACCGCGTAACCCGGGACTAGACCCATCACGCCACCATTCAGAGGGCGATCACCCAATTGGCAGTCATAGGGTGTTGGCGGGCCAAGGCCAGCCACCGGAATCATCAGGAGAGAAAAATGGACAGCCAGAGGTGAGGAGTGAGCCACCGCCAGTGCAGGATAGTCCCCCAGAAGTGGGAGACGCTAGTAATGTGGGAGCTCCAACTCTCATTAATAACTTGGGAGATATTCTCAAGTTTATGGAGAACTCCCGCAAGGAGGCCCAAGAAAGTCAGAATAAGTTTATGGAAGCTTTACTGACGAAAGTAGCGCCCCTTGGTCAGCGCCCAGCTAACATCGGAGTAAGTCTTGGAGACTTTCTCCAAACCCGTCCACCTACCTTTTCTAAGGCAGTGGACCCGATGGAAGCAGATGACTGGCTGCAGGAGATAGAAAAGAAACTAAATGTGGTAGGGTGCTCGGATGCAGAAAAAGTCCGATATGCCTCCCATCAACTGACTGGACCAGCCGCCACTTGGTGGTTGAACTTCCAGCGAAGCCGAGGCACCGAACGCCCCATCACTTGGGCGGACTTCATGAAAAGTTTCAGTGCATATCATGTGCCACAAGGTCAGAAGGAAGTCAAGAAGCAGGAGTTCCGAGCCCTGACCCAAGGGAGTAAAAGCATCACCGAATATTTGCATCTCTTTAATGAGCTATCCAGATATGCACCCGATGATGTGTCCACGGATGAACGCAAGATAGATAAATTCAAGACCAATATGGACCCCTATATCGATGCGCTTGTCATCTCATAAGATCACTGAATTTGAGGACCTGATAGACCGGGCCATCATTTTGGAGAAGGAACATGCTAACCTTATGGGCGAGAGGCGTAAGAAGGCAAGGTATGACCAGCATGTTAGTGGCTCCCACCGCAACCGTCTAAACCCACCTCCACAACAGACCCATTATCAAGCTCAGCGAAGCACTTTCAGGCCTCACAACCAACCTCAAGCCTTCCACCAGATCCAGTGTGGTAGATGCAAAGGAAGGCACCTCACTAAGGATTGTCGCTATGGTACTACAGGGTGTTACAACTGCGGGAAGGAAGGACATATTAAGGCCAATTGCCCGTACCCTGTTAGAACCACAGGACCATCAGGACAGCCAAACCCAGCATACAGAGCACCGAATACCCCTCAAAATTCCGCAGGCGGACGTGGTCAAGGAGTACAAGGAAGTGCAGCGAGAAGGACCACCAAGTCCGGAAGCCAAACCGGGGGCCAAGCTAGATTGAACCATGTCACCATAGAGCAGCTCGGCGAGGCCACGGATGTGGTCGTAGGTAAACTCACTATCCCACCCGCAGTAGCCACTGTTCTTTTTGATCCAGGGGCCACTCATTCTTTTATCTCTCAAGAATTTTCCAAGATAAATGGGTTAGTGGGAACAGCATTAGAGAAGCAGCTAGGAGTTCATACTCCTGCTGGAATCATAATCGTATCTTCCATTCTGAAGAACCAACCCATAATTATCCAAGATACGAAATTCTTAGCTAATCTTCATATCATCAAGTTGACCAATTTGGATGCCATATTAGGCATGGATTGGTTAGCTAAGAATGGAGTAAGAATAGACTGTGAACTCAAAAATGCCTCCATAAGAAAGCCTGATGGCTCTAGGCTAATATATTCTGGAGAGAGGTTGGGACCATTAAAACCAAAAGGGAGATTGAACCATCTCCCAGAAACTGAGGCATCAAGTATATTAGTAGTTCAAGATTTCCCGGATGTCTTCCCTAGTGAACTACCAGGCATGCCACCTGACCGAGAGCTGGAATTTACAGTTGACCTTATTCCGGGCACTACCCCCATTTCAAAAAGACCTTATAGAATGACATCACAAGAGTTGGTGGAATTAAAAGCCCAATTGGAGGATCTAGAAGCAAAGGGATTCATTAGGGAAAGCGTGTCTCCCTGGGGGGCACCGGTACTGTTCGTGGAGAAGAAGGACGGAAGTCTCCGACTATGTACCGATTATCGGGAATTGAACCAAGTCACCATAAAGAACAAATACCCCTTACCTCGAATAGATGACCTCTTTGATCAACTTCGGGGAGCATGTGTATTCTCAAAAATCGATCTGAGGTCGGGATATCATCAAATTAAGGTAAAACCAGAGGACATTCCCAAAACCGCGTTCGTATCCCGCTACGGACATCACGAGTACACCGTGGTTCCGTTCGGATTAACCAACGCCCAAAGAGCTTCATGAACTTGATGAACAAGCTTTTCATGAAATACCTGGACAAGTTTGTGGTGGTTTTCATTGATGACATCCTGATATACTCAAGGAGCAAGGAAGATCATGTCCAACACTTGAGTATGGTACTACAAATCCTTCGAGAAAACCAACTATATGCCAAATTCAGTAAATGTGAATTCTGGTTAAACCAAATTTCCTTCTTAGGGCATGTAGTGTCTGGTAGGGGCATCGAAGTGGACCCTCAAAAGATTGAAGCGGTTATGTCATGGAACCGCCCTACCAACACTACCGAAATCCGAAGCTTCTTGGGTCTAGCTGGATACTACCGTAGATTCATTCAGGGATTTTCTCAAATAGCATCACCTCTCACCAAGCTATTGAGAAAAGAAGAAAAGTATCAGTGGACCGATGCCTGTGAACAGAGCTTCCAAAAACTCAAACGACTTCTCACCATCGCACTAGACTAACCTTACCTGAAGATGGAGTAGAATATATCGTATATTGTGATGCTTCAAGGTTAGGATTGGGGTGCGTATTAATGCAAAAGGATAAAGTTATATCCTATGCCTCTCGGCAACTAAGACCCCATGAAGTGAATTACCCCACACACGACTTGGAGTTGGGAGCCGTAGTTTTTGCACTCAAGATTTGGAGACACTACCTATTAGGCTCCAAATGCATCTTGTACAGTGATCACAAGAGCCTGAAGTATCTCTTTACCCAAAAGGAGTTGAACATGAGGCAAAGAAGATGGTTGGAACTCATCAAGGACTATGATATAACCCTAAATTATCACCCGGGGAAGGCAAATGTTGTTGCAGACGCTCTTAGCAGGAAGTCTCACTGCCATCACCTGTTGATCACTAAGTTCAACCCAGACTTGTTGCAAGAGATAGCTAAGATGGAAATTAAATTTCAATTGTCCACTGCCGAAGCCACTCTTTTTACCATGACGGTACAACCCAACCTCAAGGATCAAATTAAACAGCAGCAGTTGAAGGACCCATTTATCATGGAAGAAATCAGCAGAATCAAAGTAGGCCAACCCTCCGAATTTGAGATAAATCCAGAAGGGATACTGTACAACCATGGTAGAATATGTGTGCCCAATGACCCAGAGATTAAGAAGCTAATCATGCAAGAAGCACACGACACCTTATATACTATACATCCTGGAAGCACCAAAATGTATCGGGATGTAAAAGGACACTTCTGGTGGAATGGAATGAAGCGAGAAATTGCTAGTTATGTCAGTAGGTGTGATACCTGTCAGAGGGTAAAGGCTGAACACCAGCGCCCTGCAGGATTAAGCCAACCACTAGAAATTCCAGAATGGAAATGGGAAAGTATAGGCATGGATTTTATTTCGGGTCTACCCATGACCTTAAGCAAGAAGGACACCATTTGGGTAGTAATAGACCGACTCACCAAATCAGCCCATTTCATTGCCACTAAGCAGAACTATTCTTTTGATAAACTGGCAGAATTGTATGTTGAAAGAATAGTAACCCTTCATGGCGTTCCTAAGGCCATTGTGTCCGACAGAGGATCTGTGTTTACCTCTAGCTTTTGGAAGAGCCTCCAAACCGCCTTAGGAACCACCTTGAAGTTCAGTACGGCCTACCATCCACAAACTGACGGTCAAACAGAAAGGACCAATCAAATCTTGGAAGACATGCTCAGAGCTTGTGCTTTAAATTTTGGAGCATCATGGGACAAGTGCTTACCATTAGCAGAATTCGCGTATAACAACAGTTATCAAGCGAGCATCCAAATGGCACCATTTGAAGCATTATACGGCAGGAAATGTCGATCACCCATCTGTTGGTATGAGGTTGGAGAGAAACCATTGCTAGGACCTGACCTCATACGAGAGAATGACGAGAAAATCCAAATCATTAGGGACCGACTTCAAATAGCTAGCAGTCGACAGAAGAGTTATGCCGATCAACGAAGACGAGACCTTACCTTTGCAAGTGGTGATTACGTATATCTAAAGGTATCACCCATGCGAGGAGTCCGTCGATTTGGATTAAAAGGGAAGCTGAGCCCGAGATATGTTGGACCATTTAAAATATTGGCCCAAAAAGGCAACTCCGCATATCAACTAGAACTTCCCAAAGACTTGTCCGTAATCCATAATGTGTTCCATGTATCCCAACTCGTAAAGTGCATTAGCCAACCGATCGAAAGGATAATTAAAGAGGATATCCAATTGCAAGAAGACCTGACCTACGAAGAACGTCCATTGCGAATTTTGCAATTTGAAGATCGGAAGTTGCGGAACCGGACGATTCGTTTTTGCAAGGTCCAATGGAGAAATCATACCGCACGGGAAGCGACATGGGAAAAAGAGGAGGATCTACGCGAAGCCTACCCAAATCTATTCAAGTAAGACTCTGATTTCGAGGACGAAATCTCTTTTAAGGAGGGGAGGCTGAAATAACCCTCACTTGTTAATTAACTTCAAAGAGTGATTAGTAGTAATCGCGTGGATTAACTAGTCATTGATTTAGCGAAACCTAGCTGTTAGTGTAAATCGGCAATAGGATTAATTATTTCATAAGCCTAACAACATAAGCACACACAAGCACAATAGAATTAAATTCTGAATCATCTCATGTTTTATTGAAATTTTGCATTTACATTAACTTGAAACGTATTACATACAAAGACCATTTCATACATTCATGCATACACTAGGAAGTTCACACACACGCACGCTATTACAATTACTCTGAGATTACATTTTGGTTCACACTTTCCGCCTTGCATCCGTAGTTGCCGTCGAGCCACACCGTTGTTCAATTGATAGCAGTCAGTAGATTAAATACCAAAAAGGACCGAACAAAAGAATAGAAATCTCAAAAGCCCATAAAGAAAGGAAAGAAGTACCGTCAGAGCCCTCGAGGTTATCTCGGGCGGGGCATTCCGTTCACGGAGATACCTGACCGTCCGGGGGCCAGTCGGCACCTCTCACAACCATAGGGTTCATCATCCGGATTTAAACAAACCTATTTTTGCAGCACATGTACTGTAGCACAAACAGCCCCAACAGGGTCGGAAGCCAAGTAAGGAAACCAACCAGCCAAGCCAAGCAACTGCCCAACACCATCGGCCAACAGGACCCCCCTCCCAGGTGAAATATCTAGCATAGGAGGGAGCAACAGAGACCACAGCCAGCACACGTCTGCAGGCCAGTGAACCAGCCCGGACCCCCCCACCGCAAAGCCAGCACAGCCAGCGGCAAAGACGGCGGCCGATCCGGCTTTCCCAGATTTGCTCACGTAAGCACAGTGGCTGGAGCAGCAAACTATGGGCAGCAAACCCTGAGCGGGCAAATACCAGAGCAACTGTAACCTCATAGATATAGCAAGCCCCAGAGCATAGTCACAACCACAGAAGGTAAGCACACACACACACAGCCACCTGAGAGAGGCAAAAGAGAAGCTCACTTTCTTCCCCATTCACAAACACATTCAGCCCCACCAATCCTCAAAGAAAGCCCGAGCAAAGCAGACCAATCACGGTCAAGCAAGGAGCTGGACTTGGGGACCGCAAGCCACAAGCAAGGAGGCCACCACTGGAGTTGTCGGCACTCAAGCAAACCGGGGAGCAACCTCAGCAACCACATCACCACCACCTCAGCCGACAGCATCCAAGCACCCAACCAGAAGAAGGTAGCCCATAAATCCTAACATACTAGCATTTCCATAGCTTATGCTTTCCACTTTTATCAAGCATGCAAGCCTCTGGTAGCACCAGCACACCACAGACCCATCCCCAACAGAGCACCACCATCACCAGTTCACAAGCACATAGAAAGTAGTAGTAGAGAGGAGGACTTACCACCGTCAGAGGTAGGCATCAGCGCGAGGCCGACGGCTAGACTACGCCCCCGAGCACCACCTCACACCCCCCCGGAATGCGGATGGTGCCGGTCACCGAAGCCTAGCCACATCAGCACTCAACCATACCACCTCTTGCATTTGGGCTAAAAGCAGTTACAAATAACAATGCATCAGTATAATATCATTAGCAAGAATCCTCAAGAGCGTTAGGGGAAGGGTAGATCGGGCCTAGTAGGGCCGGATCCGGGCCGAAGGCCACGGATCCTGCGACCAGTGTAGTCGGCATGTGTGGGAGAGGCCGGACCGGGTGGTGCGACGCAGAGAGAGAGGGGAATAGGAGAGGGAGGTGGTGCGGCGTAGTGGGGAAGAGGTGGCGCAGCACAGAGGGGAGTACCGGGTGGCGCGACGCAGAGGGAGGAGCAGAGGGGGGGGGGCGGTGCGGTGAGCTAGAGAGATAGAGGGGAGGTAGAGAGAGGAGGCGGCGGCGTGGTGATAGAGGAGCAGAGGGGGCGGTGCGGCACAGGGAGGAGAGGGAGAGCAGGCGGCGGCACGCAGGGAAAAGAGGGAGACCTACGGCGGCGCGCACAGAGAAGAGAGCAGGCGGCGGGTGAGGAAATGAGAAGGGATGAGGAGGGGGATCGGTAGAAGAAGAAAAGGGCAAGGGAGCAAATGGGCCGACGCAAGAAGAGGAGGAGTTGGGCCGGCCAGATGGAGTATATGCATATATATGTGTGTGTGTGTGTATATATATATGTATATATATGTATGTATATATATATATATATATATATGTATGTATATAGATATATATAGTTTAATGAAAATAAAGTTTTATAAATAAATAGTTGGAATAAGAATAAAGTTTGTAGAAGAGAGAAAGTTGAGGTAATTAGTTATTTGTAGCACCCACATTTAGACCTTCTTGCCGCATAATAGAAAAAGGTGTAGATTTTGCTATCGCGTCCTTTGTCGTAGCGTAGTGGTTATTACTGGAGTAAACTTAGTTATTAGAAGTCGTGAGTCTTAAATTAGTATTAGTTAATCTGGTCGATAGCAGGATAATTCCGAGTAGTATTGGGTTTTCTCAATTAGAATTAGGTTTACCCACCAAGCCCAGGGCATAGAAGCCTCGTGTCGATATTCGCTTATTTTCTTAACTTAGTGTTCCATCGAAACCATAGTTCTGAGAGCCGCACTTTTATTGCAGAAGGTATTCCGATCTCGCAGGAGAAAAAGTACCTGGGTAGAACAGAGGCTCAGGACTTGTTGGGCAACTCAGGCAAGCATTTCCCTTGATTAATCCCGAGTATTTTGATATCTCATTATGTTGATATTATTCTATTATCACCCCTGCATTTAAATGAAAAGTCTTAAATCGAGACTGTTGAAAATGATAGAACGGCGACTGACGGAGCAGTCGACCGTATAGAATATTATAAAGGTGGGCAGAGGTTACCGTGGCAGGACCAGAGGGACAGATTGGGGACCTCTGCATAAGTTATAATATAAGTAACCACCAGCTTCATCTGTATGAGTGGACCGTATTTTATCGTACCAGCCGACATTTCGTCTACGGGCGGACAAGACTAGTAGTGCTATTAAAGTTATTGTATCCTCCACACGGGTAAGTATTTTATGTAGGGAGAACCCGAGCCTGTAGGAACCGGAGTGGGGATCCACACCGCATGGTCCCAGGCATCGCGAGTAGGCCGAAGTGGGGATGCGGATCGCAAGAACCCGAGCGTGGGTACGCGAAGGCGATATATTACGCAGTTGGGGTGATGGGCGCCGTCGAACCGCCCGACCAACGACTATGTCTCTTTGGTTGAGTTGGTCGAGGTGATTCCGTCGGACCGCCAACTGAGAATAGTCGGGTGGAGATATAATATACTGAGATAGTTACAAAAGTTTCGTTTACTGATCTGGGCACCGCATCTTAGGAAATGCGGAAATCCCTGTGCAGTAAGATCAGATTGATGTTGGGTAAAGTGATACAGGCTTGCACAATGCTTTTCAAATCATGGATTCATGCCCATCTCCGGGAAAGGAGATTACGGGAACCCAGGGAGGTTCTTTGCTATTCATACAAATGTTCAGTAGATTTTAAAAGTCATAAAAATCGAATCTTCGCAACTAAAAACATTATTTTCTCATATAAGCATAAACTGACTCATGAGCATGAGATTAAAGAAAAAGAGAAAGAATGAAATTAGAAAGAAAAGATAAAGGCTTTTGATGCATTTTGTTATATGAGCTTGCTGAGTACTCTGTACTCATCCTTGTATTATTTCTTTTGTTAGAGGGTAGCCCATTCACTGCTGAGGGAGATGAGACCAGGCAGGAGGAGCCCTACTCCCCTGGAGAGGGCATTGGCCTTGAGGCGGAGCCATATGGGGGCTATACCTCGCTGGACGACTGGGAGGACTAGGGTTGTAGGAGCAGTCCAGGCTCCACGCCTTCGGTACTGGCACCACTAGCATATCGTACTTTTGGGACATTCTCATCCTGTATAATTAGTTTACTACCAGACTGCTGTATTAGAATTGTAGTAATTGGACTTATCTGGCTGTATGACATTTAGCCCTGCGTGGCAATATGATTGTATGGATTGTATTAGCTCTAATTGTTGTTCTGCTGCAATAACTCTGATGGGTTTATTATTCGTTAGAGCGGTGTTTTATCGGCTAAAACGAATAATTAACCGTTGACTAGCGTAATTACCCCGTGGTAATTATGCGGGTCGTTTCAGTTATCATATCACAGCATGTTCTATTTGATGAGCATATTTTTCCCTTTCACTGCTGAGATGTTCTACTCAAACCGCACATGATTCTCTTGGCCGGCAACAATTTGAGTTGTTCTTAGTCTTGCTATCGGACAGTCTTGGCCTGTCCACCAACTCAACGTGAAGGATGCTTTCTCTTCATGGACATCTTGCCGAAACAGTGTACAATCAATAGCCACCTGGATTTCTTGATGAAGCACATCCCCATCATCTGTGTCGGCTTTCCAAATCTTTTTACGGTTTAAAGCAGGCATCCTGCGCATGGTTTCAACGATTTCCAGATGTGTTCGCACTATTGGTTTTTGGTGCTCCAAAATGGACTCCTCTTTATTTGTTTTTCAACAAGACACGGCTTTGGCATACATTCTCTTGTATGTTGACGACATAAGTTTAACTGCAGCTACACTGTGTGACATCGTCACGGAGTTCGCCATGAAGGAGTTTGGACCTCTTCATCATTATGTCAGGATTTTAGTATCTTGGACTGCTACAGGACTTCATCTTTCTTATTGACAATATGCTTTGGATTTGTTATCAAGATCAAGTATGGAATCTTGTCATCCTATCACCACTCCAATTGATACCAAGTCTAAGCATTCAGCAGATCAAGATGTTAGTGATATGCTCTAGAGACAAGCATTAAAGGTAGCTTTAGTTGACAAACACTACTCAGTAACTGAGTGGTCATAAATGTAGCTTTTAGATTTGCTATGAAACATGAGAAACAATATGAACGATCAAGATGGAATTTGCCTCTCCTATATAACAGGAGAGAGATCTCTAGACCCCTTAATGTGGTTGAATTAAGAAAGTGCATAGTCATACCGAATGTGGTTGAAGAGTTAATATAACTGAATAATCTACTACAAATTCGAGTGAAGGATCAATCTATCATAGGATAGCACGTTTCTCGTCTTAATTTCGATCTGGTATCATAAGGCAAAGGGATCGGTACATAAGCACTATATAGGTTCGTCCGATATGATCTTTATATATGTTTGAAAGTCATTATGTCCTACTCAGGACTACCACCGACTTATGGACCGGAAAGGAGTTTTCGGCCTATGATCAAATATACATGAATTTACAAGATCACACATTTAACGGGTTAAAACGATAAGTGTTCGGATAATAGTCTTCGAGTGCGATATGATCTCTACTCATATTAGATAAAGATCCAATCTGAGACTTTCTGAGTTAGATACGATATCTGATCGTATCTGATAAGAATCAGATTGGAGACTATATAAAGAGATATGCAGAGGCTGAGGGAGGGACCCCAAAACACACCCATCGTAACCCTAGCTGCCACCTCTCATAACCCCTGCTATGTACGTTGGTGCTAGCACGCCAATACATGATGTTCCATTCCTGAACATGTGAACCTCGGTAGAGGCGCTGCAGTGACTGCAGCACTGATCGGGACAATCATGAAGAGGAGATGGTTGGCCAAAGGACGATCGACTACTTCCGCTACACCAACGTGCTCTTCGTTGAACCGGCCACTTCAACATTACTTCTGCTGTACTACGCGTCTAGTGGTAATGATCTATGATCTCTTACTGGCATGGTTTCCTGGTTTATGCGGTAGAAAATTTTAATATGCGCTAGTGTAGCCTACTCGTATCCTAACAGTGGTATCAAAGCCATCCTGTGTAGTATTTGATCTGGATTGGTCGCGTATAGTTGATATGTGGTTTTCGTAGATTGGATTTATTACTAGTCTGATATGACAATTTAGATTGGTTCATATTAATGGATTGATCTAGGTACCAGTTGATAAGATCAATCGGTTTCAGCAGTAGTAGATGGGTTCGAATGAAGGCATGAATTGATATTACTGGGTTGCTATTCTTTCTAGAAACCTACTGCGCCGATCAATGTGATTGATTAATGAAAAATTGGGCCAATCAGATTGATTCAGAATTGGGTTAATATAATTATTCGATGAAATTTTTAAGGGCAATTTTGTAAATAGGATTCATGTTTTGAATATTATAGGTAATCGTACCACATATTATAGATGTTATGTGTTCATACCGCGTGATAGAATTAGATTCTACACATAACTCATTTTTGTAGAGTTATGTGAATAGTATGGCCCATTGTGTATGTGATGCATATATGAGTTTTTGATGGCCTGCACATCATGCTAATTTATAGCCATGAGCTACATATTATTGTATAACGGCTTGTATGTTGACTTGTGATGCTTAATATTTTCTTATGTAAGTCATTGTTAGCTGTTAAGAGTAATAGCTAAGTAGATGAATGTGATGACCTTAAGCATTGATTGCTCGATGGACAAGAAGCATGGCGATGGAATAGTTTCCCTCTAGAAAAATTAAGTAAAACTTGACGCCCTTCCAATAGTTGCACCTATCAAGATTTTGATCATTAACTAGTAGGCCTACCAAACTAGAGTGCTATTAATTATCTCAATAAAATAGGGTAAATATTGAACACTCATATATAATATTAGTTTAACTTAACTAGGCTATTAGAATAATTTTGGGCCTAAGGGCTTAGTGTTGAGGCCAGGACATATAGATGTCACTCAATAAATAAAAGTTACATCTAATATAATTAATAAGGGGTTGCTTATGTCACTAGGTTTCTAGCAGTGATGCTAAAACTCACTAGGACTAATGTGGCACCAAATAGCACTACTACTTTGGTTAGTGCTATTTTGAGCCAACAAGATGAGGGAGGAAAGTGAGGACGACGAAAGAAGAAAGAACGTAATCACTACGACACGTGCAGAAGACAAGGAGAAGAACCATGCCAACCACAAGGAGAAAACCCTAGTTTGGAACCTTGGGTTAGATGGAGTTATGCGTATATTGTGTGGGCCTAATCATATTGAAGAGATAAAGACAAAGCTCATTTGGCTCAAGAGGAAGACACAATATTAATCAAGTTTTAGTGCTTGTAGTTCAGTGCACAATGTTCAAGAAGCTTTCAATGTCAATTCTGAGGTTTCTAGTGTGCACAAAAGATATATTTGGAAAGATAATGGAGTTTAATTTCCAACGAAGTAAACAGTGTTTGATTTGGAGGCTCCTACACAAAGTTATGGTAAGATCATTGGATGCTGCATAGGCTATTTGGGGGACGCGCAAGAGTTACCAAATATAAAGAATACGAGTATTGTAATGCATGTGTGCATAATATCCGACCACACTATGGCTTTCCAAAGGTTGAGAAGGATTCTTTTTTAGGTTCCAAATGGATTTGAAAGCCCCTTAAATAAGGAAGCCAAATATATGAAGATTTGAAGTCGATTTGACACTGTTCAGGACAACCAACAAGAGCAACCTTAAAACACCCATAATTTTCATGAACGGAGTCTAATTTGGATGTTTTTGGACTCATTAGAAAGATAATTTAAAGCCCCATACAATTCATGAGGTGCCAGCCTCAGAAACCTCCTGGTTGCAATACAAATTGATGCACAAACTGACTGTTCTATTTTAGGTATTTCCTTTTTAGTTCGTGTTGGCGTAGGCTTTTTGTATTCGTGTTATATTCAAGTTAGCCACATCTTTGGTGCCAATATAAGGCCAAAGCCTTAGCCCCATTGTACCTCAGGCTATCTATAATGTGATTTGAGGAATATAGACACCAGAAAATTGCCATTGTTTGGCGGCCATTGTTGGTATATTTTTGAGATTTCCATCGAATAATTACTCTTGGTGTGTTGAATCCAATTGTAGTGTTAGATTCAGCTCAATGAAATTTTGATTTCTCTACCTTTGTTCACGTACTATGGTGTGCATGGAAGAAGCTTTATCTCAGATGTGTATGCTGTTCTTGGGTGCACAAGAACCCTAGAACAAGGAGGGCGACCAGCAAGGTGTATCGTGAAAGATCAGAGCCAAACAACGTGGTTCAGCTGGTTTGCTAGTTGGATCCATATCAGTTGGTATTAGAGCATGGTTGATTACGGTACAAGATTGCTGAATTTTTTTCTTGATGGCAGGTTCTATGAAGATTGAAGATGGTGAGGTGCTTCATACTCATGGCGAGCCAATTGGGGAGGTGTCCCAATATACATCGTCTTTGCTACCCGAGGTGTGAATTGAGCTTAAAGCGACACGTGACTACTTCTTGAGTTGTCATCGGAAGCTTGAAGGCAAGGTTGATGATTTGGGGGCTCGAATTGATGCGTTGACAGAGACTATATGCAATCGGCCACCATAATTTCAACATGCTGAACAGGGTCCTCAATATCCCGAACAACGTGCACCATATGAAGATGATGAACAAGACGAGAGATTTAATGGTGCAGCGGGCATTACTCTACAACCACGCCATGCTCAAGACTACTGTGGTGCTGACTGTGGTAGAAGTGTGAGTGACAGAGGTGCTGCCTGTGGTGGATGCATGTGTGATGGTGTTGGCTTTGCTCAGCGTGTTGCCGTGGATGATGGCATCGGGCGGGTAAAAATTTCTATTCCGTCATTCAATGGTAAAGCTGAACCGGAAGAGTACTTGGAGTGGGAGATGCATGTCGAATAAATTTTTGATAGCCATCACTACATCGAGGACAAGAAGATTCGCTTGGCGAGAATTGAGTTAACTGGATATGCTCTAGTTTGGTGGAACCAATTGTGTCATATGGGAGCTCGTCCGGATAATTAGGTACAATTGAAGAATATCTTGAGACAACGTTTTGTTCCAGCACACTATACTAAGACCTTGTACAATCGGTTACAGTAATTACGCCAAGATAATTCTAGCGTTGATGAATATTATAAAGAGATGGAGATGTTGATGATCCATATAGGGACAGAGGAGCATGATGAGGCTACTATGGCACGTTTCTTTAATAGATTTGAATGAGGATGTGCAAGATAGGGTGAAGATGGTTCATTACTACAACATTCAAGACTTGGTGCATCAAGCCAAACGTGCCGAATAACAATTGAAGCGTAAACAAGCCAAGGGTGGGTGTGCCAACACTCAAACAAGCTCATAGAGACGTTCATCACAGCAAAGTGATAATGTTGGCCTACATTCCAAAATGACAACATCAAATCGTTTAAGCGTGGCACTTTCAAATGTGACAAGCAATAGAGGTAAAAAACAACTAAAACTGATTCTAGTTTGCCATCTAATACTCGTGCTAAAGAAATTGAGTGCTTCAAGTGCAAGGGTCAGGGGCACATGATGAGGGACTGTCCAAATATAAGGAAGGTACTTCTCACTAATGAAGGATAGAACATGTTAGAGAGCAAAGAAAGTGCAAAATCAAAAACAAATTATGAAAAACAATTCAATGATTCCCTACGAAAAGATGTCTATTGTGATCCTATGAATGGTCCAAGTTTAATGGCTCAGAAGATGAATTGTGACCACACCCCAATAGTAGAGAAAGGACAGCGGTGAAGTGTTTTCCAAATGAAATGTAAGATCAAAGATAAAGTATGCAAGTTGATCATGGATGGAGGGGGTTACACCAATATGATTAGCAAAGATTTTGTGTACATTTTGGGGTTGTCCAAGTGGAGGCATCCTCAACCACACCACGTGGAGTGGCTACACAATTCTAGGAGACTAAAGATAACTCACAAGGTGTGTGTTCCGTTTGTTGTTAGTGACTATATTGACAATGTGGATTACAACGTCGTTCCAATGGATGCATGTGGGTCACTGTTGGGGAGGCCATGACAATATGATCGTGATGTCACACATGCTGGGAGAGTCAACATATATACATTTAAGCATGGAGGCAAACGATATGTACTAAAGCTGATGGCAGACGATGCAATTAAATCTGAAATTCAGCTCGTCATAGGAAAGAAGAAAGCTTTGAAGAGTACCCCCAAAACCGAGGACGGCTTCGCTTCAAGGGGGAGGGGATGATGTGGCACTAAGTAGCACTAATACTTTGGTTAGTGCTGTTTTGAGCCAACAAGGTGAAGCCAAGGGGGGAAGGAAGTGAGGATGGCGAAAGAAGAAATAATGTAATCACTACGGCGTGTGAAGAAGATAAGGAGATGAACCATGCAAACCGCAAGGAGAAAACCCTAGTTTGGAATCTTGGGTTGGATGGAGTTATACATATTTTGTGTGGGCCTAATCATGTTAAAGAGTGACAGAGAAAGCTCATTTGGCTCAAGAGAAAGACACAACATTAATCAAATTTTAATGCTTGCAGTTATGTGCACAATGTTTAAGAAGCTTTCAATATCAATTCTGATGTTTCTAGTGTGCACAAAATATAGATTTGGAAAGATAATAAAGTCTTATTTCCAACGGATCAAACGTGCTTGATTTGGATCTTCCTACACAAAGTTATGGTAAGATCATTGGATGTTGCATGGGCTATTTGGGGAGATGCGCAAGAGTTACCAAATATAAAGAGTCTGAGTATTGCAATGCATGTGTGCGTAATATCCGACCACACCATGGCTTTCCAAAAGTTGAGAAGGATTCCTTTTTAGATTCTAAATAGATTTGGAAGCCTCTTAAACAAGGAAAGCAAAGATATGAAGATTTGAAGTTGGTTCGGACTCTGTTTGAGACAGCCAGCAAGACCAACCTTAAAACTCCCATAACTTTTACTGCCAACCAAACGGACTCCAATTTGGGTGTTTTTAGACTTGTTGGAAAGATAATTTAAAACCCCATACAATTCATGAGATGCCAGCCTCAGAAACCTCCTAGTCGCAATACAAATGGACACACAAACCGATGGTTCTGTTTTAGGTTTCCTTTTTAGTTCGTATTGGCATAGGTTTTTTGTACTTGTATTATATTCAAGTTGGCCGCACCTTTGGTGCCAATATAAGGTCAGAGCCTTAGCCCCATTATAACTCAGGCTATCTATGATGTGATTTGAGGAATATAGGCACCAAAAATTCACCATTGTTTGGCGGCCATTGTTGGCGTGTTCTTGAGATTTCTATCGAGCAATTGCTCTTAGTGTGTTGAATCCAATTGTTGTGTTGGATTCAGCTCACTGAAACTTTGATTTCTCTACCTTTGTTCACATACTATGGTGTGCTTAGAAGAAGCTTTATCTCGAAGGTGTATGGCTATTCTTGGGTGCACAAGAACCCTAGAACAAGGAGGGCGATCAACAAGGTGTATCGTGAAAGATCAGGGCCAAACAATGTGGTTCAGCTAGTTTGCTAGTTGGATCCATATCAAGGACTTAGTGAGATATGGATCTTGGCTCACTGTATATTATTAGAGGGTACATATTTTTAAACATATAGTGGGAATATCTTTTGTTAAATTATTTAATAAAAGATTTCACAAAAATATAGTACTGAATTTTTTCATATACTTTTTATGTTGTAGACAATACCACCATCTACTTCATCCACACTAAGTTTTAACCTGCGATCAATTCTTGAGAAAGAAAAACTAAATAGAACAAATTTCATTTACTGATATCACAACTTGAGAGCTGTTCTCAAACAAGAAAAGAAGGAACATATTTTAGAGGTTCCATATCTAAATGAAATAGCTGAAGATGCTTCTCATACTCAAAAGAATGAGTATGAGAAATATTGCAGTGACTCTATTAGAATGACTCTATTGCAATGACTCACTTGAAGTTAGTTGTCTCACGCTTGCCAGCATGAACTCTGAGCTTCAGAAATAGTATGAGAACATGGATACCTACAATATGATTGTATGCCTTAAAAGCATGTTTGAGAACCAACCAAGCGCTGAAATGTACAACACCTCTAAGTCATTGTTTGTATACAAGTTAACTGAAGGAAGTCCGATCAGTCCTCATGTAATCAAAATGATTGATTACATTAAGAGTTTCAAAAATCTTGATTTTCCCCTAGCCAAGAGTTAGCTACTTATATGATTTTTCAGTCGCTCCCTCTGAGTTTTGAGCTAGTTATTTTGAACTTTCATATAAATAGCATAAAGAAGTCAATGATCGAGTTGCATAAGATGCTCAAGTCAGCAGAGGAGATTATTAAGAAAAGTTCTAATCATGTGATGATGGTGTAGAAGACTACTAACTTCAAAAAAGAATTCTAATGCTTTGGGCGAAAGCAAGAGCGAAAGGTTATTAGTTTCATATTCCTGCCTTCAGGATTAGTTTTGGAATTGAATAATTATTATATTCTTGTCTTAAGTAAAAACATTATTTCTGCTTCATATTTGGGAGCAAAAGGTTATGAGTAATAAAAAACAATTGCTGATCAATTTATTTGAATGAAATACTTTATAGTCATGCTCTATTGATAAATGGATTATATGTTTTAAATCTTGAGGATGTCCATGTCTATATTATTAATGTAAGAGACTTCGGCCTAATGATTTGAATCTCACTTACATTTGGCATTGTTGTTTTGGTCACATGAATGAAAAGCATATGGTGAAAGTCCATAAAGATGATCTTCTAAACTCATTTGAAACAAGTGAGTCATGTTTACCTGGCAAAATGACTAAGGCACCTTTTACTAGTCTAGATGAGAGGGCAAATGATTTGTTGGGCTCAGTACATTCAGATGTGTATGTGGATCAATGAGCTCAATGGTTAAAGGTGATTTTCAGTACCTCATAACTTTTACTGATGACTTTAATAAATATGGTTACATCTACCAAATAAGGCATAAGTCTAAAATGTGCTATGCCTAAGCCCAACTATCCTACACGACTTCCTTGACCACTCTGGACCTCAATCCACTCTGACCTAGTCTTGGTCGCCTGCCATTGACCGTAGTTACCTCTAAGCTTCTCTGTACATCGAAAAACTAAAAAATTATTTTCAAATATAAGTTCTTCATAACTTGACCCGTGTTAGCATAAACATGCAATATACAATGCCATGCAACCATGACTGGAGTTCCAAGATCACCCCGTGATGAAATCTCCTACAATTTCAATTTTTAGAACCAACTCGCCTCAACTGGTCTAACCACTCTTCCTATTGTGAAATTGCTCCTAGACCGACACGTGTGTATCTTTGTACAATGCAAGCACTGTCGATCAATATAATTTGATCACTTTGAGTAGGTCTATTTCATTGGAGCAAATTGAATTGATGGAAATTTTGGTCATCCATTCTATGTAGACGGATTCAAGCTTTTCTTCCAACTGACTTGCTAGATCATGATAGCAATTCTGTCCAACAAAGATGCCACAAATATGCATGGCTACTCCGTCACTTGTGAGATATGTCTCGACTTTATGTTATCGGTAGACGACTAAGTGAAGGGTAGGAATTGTAGTATGATAACAGAAATTATACGATCACAGAAACATAACTTACAAAATGGTATATGTAGCTTGGATCAGTAGGGCAATTTATTTTATCATTACAGTTTGCTCCAAAGAAATAGATCTGCTCAGAGTCACCAAATAGCGACAGGTAGCACTAGCACCGTACATAATATGCATTATTGTCAGTCAAGAAGAAAACAACAGCGGTTACTTCTTTCAGTATAATCTACCATACACCTTCACCACCACTGGGAAAAAGATAAGGTCATTTAGCAATTGATATTGTTTAATTTGAATGTTAGCAAATCAAATAATGAAAATTCCATGGAAACATTATATTTTGTGATGGGGTCATATATTGACTATATATTTCTTGTTTTCCTCGAATAGAAAGGTAGATATTGAGCTTGGAAAAGCAACATTTTGAGTTGGCGACATGTCAGGTGCAAACCAGCTTTTTGTGTGCAATCGTGCAACCTGGGACGTCGAGTCTTGCTTTGCTTTGGACCTTATGTGAAGTTTAGACCTACAACAAACCGAAGTCTGAGGGCTAATACAGGACTTATTCTTTTCGTAGGTCCTGTTTGTACCATTATGTAGATGTGGGTGTAATTACACCCGGGTGTAGAATGTATTTTTTCTACATCCAGGTGTAATTACACCTTATATGGTATCTTATATCGTAGGAAGTTGGTGAAATTCCAACTTGTGCGTCCAATTCTTCAGCCACTGAATAACAATGCCTAGTGTAGCTGGTATCGAAGAGCGTTATTTAATGCTAGCTGCCTAATCATGTGCAAATGGAATGCCATCAACCGCCTCCGTGCTTGAACGTGCTCGGCAGCAAGGCGGAGGTCAAGAGTCAGGACCGGCAACGCCAGTGCCAATGGCAATGCCAAGCAGAGATTGTTCATAGCTACTTTCAGTCTCTCACTGTAGTCTCTTCTTTCATTTGTTCTTTTAGTTACTTTTTATTTATCTGAATTTCTGTGTGCAGAGAAAGCACTGTGTTATTGTGTTTGTGTGTGCAGCTCCATTTTTTTCTGTAAAAAGCTGGCTCAACACTTAATGTACTTCTGTCCACTTGTTTTTCTTTAATTGTGGCAAGATCTTTATGGTGAGTCATGGCTCCTTGAGGAAGTTGCGGTGAGGTTCATGTTGCCTACAGATTTGCTGCGTATATAGGAGCAAGTTTCTGTTCATCAAGGTCACCTGGAGCAATTTAACCACATGTCAGGTGACGAACCTCACAGCGAACTACCAGACACGAATGTCAAAACCAAGGTTATTAAATCGACAAGTCGACACTACTCTTCTAGTGACCGACTAGTCGACTAGTCGCTGACTAATCGATAGGTACTGTTTATACTATTTACATGAATATGTATATACAGAGAAAGACTTTATTGCAATTTTAGAATATAAGAGGGCTAAATTGTAAAATTCAGAATCCTAATAAACCTCCACCCCTATCGCCCAACTCACCCCCACTGCTGACCGCAGCCCGACTCGCCCCCCACGCCTCAACTTCTCTCTGACCGCCGCCTCCCTCCCCTGCGCGCCTCGCCTTCTCTCGACCCCCGCGCCTCGCCTTCTCTCCCGCCGCGCGCCTCCCGCGCCTCGCCTTCTCCGACCGCCCCGCACTCGCCTTCTCTCCGACCGCCGCCGCCCCCCGCCTTCTCTCCAACCGTCCCCCCCCCCTCCCCCCGCACCACGCCTTCTCTCCCTCTTCCTACAGCGGCGACGACGGAGACGGCAGATCCGGTGGCGTCGGCAGATTCGACAGCGACGACAGCGGAGACGGTAGATCCGACGGCGACGACAGCAGATCGGGTGGCGGCGGTGGCGCAAGTCGAGTCGACTTCTCCAGTCGTTCATGCGCCACCGAATTATCGCCTAGTCGACGACTTGATAGCCATGGTCAAAACTCAAGAAGAATTCCCACGAGATTCACGACGTAGGTAACGACTGAACAACATGATTCATCTAAACAACGTGGGAAAACTTCTCTCTGTTTCTTTCTTGATTAGTACTACAAAATCAAGAACTAATCTTCTTGTCTGACAAAGGAGAACACACATACCGCAGGCATACTGACCATGCTTACATGCTACCCGTTTAAAGCAGATAGATGATTACAAACAACAAAATTGATGTCCTTTTTATGCGCATGTACAACAACAAAAAACATATTTATTTAAAAGAACAAACAAACCTTAATGATGCAACTAAATCAACAGAATACAAACAAAAACAAGTATTTACAACATCAACCGTGTTTCCGTGATGTAATATGCCTGTCCTGCAAAAATATGGCAAAGTCAAATACCGCATCCTGCATAGAAAAAATTGGAATTTCATGTGCTGAACTTTCAGGACCAAAAAAAACAAAGGAAAACGAAGCTGTTAACTCCACACAATATGGGATACCAATTAGTCACATTCGTTCCATGCATTTTTTTATGACTAAACAAAGTCATGCCTGTGATCTGTTACCAAAACTGTTAGCGAACATGCTTCATCACAGCCTATCTAATTCAAAAGCTAAATTAACTTTTTTCCCCATATATATTGTAATTTTTTAATAGGTTCTATTTAATCCTACTTACTTTTGAGAGTGCTTGTATGCTTGCCCACGAACAAACTGAAAAAAATCGTAAGTAATTCAATAGCCAATTTGCATCCAACCATTGCCAACTCTAGTTGCTATAGGTTCAATGAAATGGATACATACTGATGGGATCAGGTCTTCTAATACTAAGAAAGTATTAACAGATTGTGTCATGCTACGTAATAACAATTTATGAAATCAGGGACACAAGGATGCTTAACAATTAGTGACACGACAGAAACAGTGTGCTAAGCAATATGTGAGACAAAAGTCTGGTAGTTACAGTTAGAGAGATGAAATTGTTTCAAGAATTATGAGCTAGTCAAATGGATTACCTCTCCCTAAACTACACTTATCTCCCACTATTGTTAATTGAAAATGTACTCTCTCATGTAACAAGCGACTTTTATCCACATATATAATTCCTCTATATTGCATGGAATAAGAAATACAAGTACGAGAATATCCTATTAAGTTGTGATCCATTGCGTAATTTGTGGCCAGTGGGCCCAAGGAGTTGAAAATAAGGACAAGAAAGAAATTCGACACTTCTAGGAACACAAAGTAGTTCACGTAGAAAAGACTTGCTAAGAATTGCATGATATTAAGAACTAGCAAGATATTCTATATATTATAGTTGGGGGAAGTCCCAGCAAGTCCATTAGGCCACGTCGCCCTGTCAAGGGTCAACTGTTGAGCCACTCGTCTCGAACGACTGTCATCAAAGCTCTTTCAACACTTTGTGCTGAGGAGCTTCGCTATGGCTTAGCAGTACGGTCTGTTCCGGTTGTGCTTACTGCCTCTTCTTCGACTACACCGACAATTCCTGCTTCGACTATAGTTCCTCATGTGTTTGTTTCCACTCCTGTTTTCATACCAACTACGGTTCAGTGCAATTATTGCAAGAACATCGGACACAACTGCCAGAGTTGTGCAGTGCGAAAAAAACAGAACAAGGTGCGTTGGGGTGGATAATCCAACAGGGGCAAAGAAGCCCTTCCTCGACAGGAGGGCAAACCAGCACATCAGAACCTTCTCAGCAAGGTAACTCAGTTCAGCAGCTCTCACAGCTCAGCAGGTTCTACTAGTCTAACTCAGACGTCTCTTCTAGATACCTCTTGGGTTTTAGATTCTGGTGCCTCTTTCCACATGACACCGACTCCATATTTCTCACTTTAGTAGGATCTCTTATTTTTTCTATCTCTGTTCAGATAGCTGAGGGTACACCTCTGTCTGTCAGTTGTCAGGGCACTCTTTTGTCCACTGACTTTGTTGTTTCAGTTGTTTTACATGTTCCCCAGCTTACCATACAGCTTCTCTCGGTGGGTTAGCTCATCGATCTTGGCTGTAGGGTTGGTTTTGACCCACACCTCTTTCGTCCAGGATCGACAGACAGGAATGGTTCTTAGGACTGGTCGGCGCCGTAAGGATTGTCAGGGTCTCTACATCCTTGACCGCCTCCACCTTCAGTCCACTTCAGTTGCTCCTATCACATCTACATCTAACTCCACCGCCACTTCTGCCACCACATTTGGAGCTTTTGTGCAATGGCATGACAGTTTAGGTCGCTTGTGTGGTCCCGCTTTTTTTCATTAGTTCGCCAAGGTGTTCTTGGACGTGTTATTGTTGACACGACCATATTTCGTCAGGGTTGTAAGCTGGGCAAGCAGCTACAACTTCCTTACATTCTAGTGAGTCCTTGCCTTCTCATCCTTTTGGTTTAGTTCATTAAGATGTATGGGGACCTGTACCTATGTAACATTCTTGTTTTCAGTCTTTTAAAGCTTTTAAAATAAAATTAACCATTTAGTCGTCCCCTCATTTTCGCCATCCCCGAGCTGCTCGCCATCCTCATCGAAGTCTTGTGTCACACCGTTGCCTTGCCTTGCGACACCGTCGACTTCTCGTCGAAGTCAAGCCGTCATCGTCTTTTGTGCCCGTTCGCCTTTGTCACCGACCAAGCTACGCCACCTTTGTCCTCGCCGCTGGTGAGCTGTCCACCGAGCCCGTTTCTCCCTCCGCCGTCTACTGTTCGCCTTTGCCGCCGAGTCGCGTGTGCCACCTCAATTCGCGTGCATCACTTCGTCCGCAATGACGTGCCTCAACAATGACATCAACCAAGCCGCGTGAACACCCAAATTAGTCCATAGACCCAGTCCGCCATGAGCCATGTAGGTCCCACGCGTTAGTCCCTATTCTATGAACTCGGTGCACCGTAGACCAATGAACTACGTCCGTGGACTTGGTCCATAGACCAATGGCCCACCTGTCAATCACCAAAGCCAATTTTTCTTTAGAAAAATAATTTGATTGAAATCAAAAGCTTCGCTGAAGTCATGAATCGATTTTCCTTTAGAAAAATAATTCCAAAAAAGACAAATAGTGTCTTTAGGAACTGAAAATCAAAAATTAGTAACTGAGCAAGGCAAGGCAGGTCGTGATTTTTGATCATGTTGAACTTATTGTTTCAAATCTACTTATTATTGTTTTGTTTTAAACTATTCTGCATTGTTAATTTAATACCAACTGTTATACCTGATAGTTATCAACCAATGTGATTAATTCCCTCCTTAATAATTCGAATGCCATGATTTCATTGTCACCATAGGATGTTTAATTATCTAGTAATGTAATATTAGTATCCACTTGAATTGTATGTCTAGTATGCTTAGCCATACTTATTGGTACGTCAGGTTCATCATCATATGTTGTTTAGTTAATTAATTTTGACTTAATGAGATTAAATCGTGGTGATCTTAATGAGATATTAAATCGTGGTGGTCAGTTACAGTTATAAAATTTATGTGCCATAACATGGGTGATATCATTGGTGCTGGCTATACAAAATGGTTTTCACTTAAGCGAGTGATCATGCAATAAAAGGGGGAAGTGTGGTCAGCACTTTTGGGATATGAATGCCTCGTCTGGGTAATGTCTAAGGACTTATCTTTGTGCACCATTGATCTGGGCCTTACCGTACAACCACATGTTTAGTATGTGATGGACCTGACTAATTAATTTGTAATGTTTCAACCTTGATTTCACCATTTAGATATTATGTTGACGTAAGGGGTTTTTTCGACTAGGTGGTTAGCCTACTCGGTAGCGGAACCTTAGCGGGCGATGTCAGTTTGAGGTTGAGCAATGTAAAAGCCTTATTGTGATCTTCTTGGTTAGCATGCCTAACAAAACGTGTTATACCGATGACACCACAATATGGTCATATCATGTGGATAAAGTTGTGCACGCTCTGCAGAGTGTAAAACTATTTAAATAGTCGTGTCTCCGGTTATAGACAATGCTTGGTGATTCACACGAGGGATAGAATTTCATAAAATCTTAGTTTGGTTTAGATGTGAAGTGAATGGTCAGTTCATTTGTGATTTACCCCATTTCCTTTGACTTAATAACTTAGTACTCGTTTTCAAAGTGCGCTTTTAATCTAGTTATTGTATTTACTGAAAATTGTTACTTCCTGCGAAATAACCACTCCACCATTATTTGATAAACCTTACATCATTATATACTGCATCTTGTTATAAACGACTTGTTGAGTACTCTATGTACTCACGGCTATATCCATTGTTACTTAGTTACTGAAGAACCATATCAGTCAGAGGTACTTGAAGAATGATTCTTGAATGACTTTTTGAAATAAGACTTTGCTTCTTAGTCGATTGCCTGTGGACATGTCGAATAGCTACTATGTTTATCTTTACTTTCCGCTGCAAGATTTTGCTAAACCCTTTAGACTATTATTTGTAAGCTTAGCCATATGGTCGCTACTCTGATAAGTAATAGTATTTGAGCCTTTCATAGTTAATCATGATCGTGGTTGATATATTATCAGTTTTCATTGTGTGCACTAGCGCGATCCTGGACTGGTGTAGAATACACCGAGAGGTCCGAATTTGTATATTCGGGCCTCGACATGTTATTATCTCTAAATGCAGGCATAAATTCTATATGATTTCATTGATGATTATTCCCCCTTTATATGGTTTTTCCCTATATCTAGTCGCAATCAGTTTCTTATGATTTATCGTAGCTTTGCAATGATGGTTCGTACTTAGTTTAAGTCCTCTTACTTTTTGCTATGATTCTGCTGACGAATATTGTTCTAGCGCTTTTAGATGGTTTCTTTCTGAGCAGAGCACTCTATACCAGTCTTCTTGTCCTGGTGCCTATGTTTAAAATGGGGTTGCTGAACGCAAACATCTAATTGAGACTGCCTGCACTCTTCTCCTTGCCTCTCACATTCTACCATAGTTTTGAGCTGAGACTGTTTCTACGGATGCATATCTCATCAATATACAGCATTCCACTTCTCTTAAGAATGTCAATCCTATAAAGCGTCTCTACTCAAGCCCTCCAGTACACTCACCTTCATGTTTTTTGTTACACTTATTTTGTCCTACTGCAGCCTCACGAGCACGCTAAACTGTCGGGTCAATCAGCTAAGTGTATTTCTTGGTTATAGTTCTAAGCATAAGAGTTATCCCTGCTATGATACTTTTGCTCGACATATCAGGATTTCACAATACGTTGTCTTTGACGAATCTCGACCTTTCTTCTATCGAGATTCGGCTCCTTGTCATGTTTCCACTGATGATATAATCTCATGGTTGTCTCTTTCTAACTCTTTGCCCATTTCTCCACTATTACAGCCTTCCCCTAGTCTGTTTTCAGTGGTTCCTTCCGTACCCCCACCTTATGTGTTGCCTCTTGTAGCACCGCCTCTTGTTCCTACAAGACCACCATCTCGTTTCTAGGTTCACTACTCCAGGCATCCTCGTCCTTTACCAGCCTTCTCTCCTTATATCTGGCCCATACCGATGTCTGATCCTTCTAATGATGTCCTTGTTACACCCTTCGTGACAGGACATTCTTTCGGCCTCCTGCATGGTTATTAAGGCGAAGCTTAAGCATCGCCTAAGTGGTAAGGCGCTTGCGGGGTGGCAAGGCATCGCCCCCGCCTTGCCGTGTGTGACTAATACATCACACAGCACCAGATCCACCGTCATTAGCTCCAGATCTAACCGGAGCGGAGGTAACCGAGCTGATGTAGCCGCCAAATCCATGTTCGCTGGCACTAGATCCAACCAGGGTGGCGCACCGGCGCCATCAGCAGAAGGAGTTGGGGCGACGAACGGAGGTAGCCGGTAGATCCACCGTCGCTGGCGCCAGATCCAATCGGGGGGCACGTTGGCGCCATTGGCGGAAGGAGTTGGGGAGACAAATGAAGGTGCCGACAGATCTACCGTCGTTGGCACCAGATCCAACCAAGGCGGCACGTCGGCACCATCGGCAAGAGTTGAGGAGACAAACGAACACCAGGTGAGAACTGAGAGCCTTGGGTGGGTGAGAGCAGTAGGGGAGAGGTGGAGTGGTGGAGTGGCTGTCGGCGAGGTATGGCCTGGCCCTCGCCAACACTTGTGGGGGAGAAGAAAGGGAGAGAGGAGAAGGCGGGCTCGAAGCAGGGGCGGCAGCTCAGGTTAAAAGAGACTGGTGGCTAGGTTAAAAGGGTTGGTTATTAGCATTTTTGCAATTTAGCCTTCAGAGTTATATGAAATTGCAATTAGGTCCTTGTTCCTCTTTAGATTTTTTTATTTAGACCTCCAGAGCTCTGTTTTCTTCGCCTTACGATGTTTGTAAGGCGTTGTCGCGCCTCGCCCCTTACTGCTTAAAAGGTGTGAGGGGGGTGGGTCGCCTCGTTTTACCGCCTTAATAACCTTGGCCTCCTGAACGTCTTGGTTTTGCTTCAATAGCTTATGCACTTTCTGTTACTGAGTCTAGTTCTTATCGTGAGGTTGCTTCTCATTCTAAGTGGCAACTTGCTATGACAAAAGAGCTTGATGCTCTTTGACGTGCAGGGACTTGGGATATTGTTCTGACATCTATGCATGTTCGTCCTATCATGTGCAAGTGAGTGTACAAGACCCAGTCTAATGGTACTATCGAGCGCTACAAGACTCATCTTGTGGCTCACGGCTTTCAGCAGGAGTATGGTCGTGACTACGATGAGACTTTTGCCTCTGTTGCCCATATGACCACTGTTCGCACTCTTGTTATGGTTGCTTCTGTTCACCAGTGATCTATCTCTCAGGTGGATGTTAATAATGCATTTCTTAATGGTGTTTTGCATGAGGACATCTACATGCGGCCACCACCTGGGTATTCTATTCCAGATGGACACGTCTGTCATCTTCGTCATGCTCTTTATGGCCTCAAACAAACTTTTTGTGCCTAGTTTACATGTTTTACCTCAATAATTACCATATCGGTTTCACTGTTAGTTCTCACGATCCTGTTCTCTTTGTCCATGTCTCATCTCGAAGTAGGACATTGCTTCTTCTGTGTATGTGAATGATATGCTCAACACACTATAATTCCTCATTCATCACATATGTGAAGTATCTCAATAAGTAGTTTTTGATAATTGATCTTAGTTCTCTTATGTACTTCTTTAGGATTGAGCTCTCTTCCACGCCTGAGAGGTACTATCTCTCACAGTATAAGTATGGTTAGGATTTTCTTAATCGCTATGATCCAACTAGCATTCGCACTGCTGAGACTCACATAGAGCTATCCCTTCAGCTTCGTGCCACTAATGGTGAACTTGTTGAGGATCCTACTCGATATCATCATCTTGTTAGGAGTTTGGTGTATCTTGCGAACACTTATTCTGATATTGCTCATGATGTTCATATCTTAAATCAGTTCATGACTCGTTCTACCCATCTTCACTACAGTCACATTCGTGTTCTTTGCTACTTGTGTGAGACTATATGTCGTCATTTGTTTTTCCCTAACTCCAACTCACTACAGTTTCAGACGTACTTCGATACGACCTGAGCTAGTAATCCTTCTAATCATTGTTCTCTTTTTACTTACTATGTTTTTTTTTGCTCCTCCCTGATTGCCTGGAAGATAAAGAAACAGACTACAATTTCCCATTCGAGTGCAGAGGCTGAATTGAAAGCTATAGCAGCAGTAACAGCAGAGGTTACTTAGTTGAGGTGACTAGATTTTGGAGTGACTATGATGGGACGTCTGACTCTTTTGTCTAACAGTAAAGGTGCTATCAGTATTACCCATAACCTAGTAAAGCATGATCTCATCAAATACATTGGTGTGGATGCTTCATACACTCGCTCACAGGTGCAGGAGGAAGTACTTGCTTTACAGTTTGTGCTATGAGAGTAACAGACTGCTGATTTCTTCACGAAGCCACAGACTAGTGTACAACATTTGTATTTTCTCTCTAAACTCAGTATGTGTGATCCACCATGAGTTGAGGTTAGAATAGGAATTTCTTTGTATTTTCTTATATGTGTATGACATATCCCCTTGTAATATCCTTTTGTACTCTCTATACATACTGTCCATTAAATCTCATAAATATACACATAATATTCATAACAAATCAATGATGATGTCAAGCTGCACAGTAGAGCTTCCCTTCAGCTCAGAATGCTAAATCGCATAGCGACAGTGAAGGTGGTGGAACTGTGATCGTTGATGTACCAAGTACTCTCGATGCAACACTTGTTGAGATTTTTCATGTGTTATTTATTTTTATCCCCCATCTTATTCGAGTTTTTCTCAAATTTATGGCGTAAGTGCTAATAAAATTGACATACACATGAAAGGGACTGCAAGTTGTATGTCATCATAGATAGTGCTATCTCCGCTGCTTAGGTTACATGTTTTATTTCGAAAGTACCTTTTTGCCATGTCATGTACTTTTGTCCCTTGGATGCCCCCTTCCATTGGGTTTGGTTCATACGGAATGTATGTGTGGGATTTTATCATTTGTTATTCTCTGTCACTGTGCATTTCCACATATTATTGTTGATTTTAATTTGTGTATGTCAGCCAAGTTCCATGGGAATTGTGTTCAAACCCATTGCCTTATCAGGTTTATATTAAGATCAATTTGGTCAGCTTTGGCTATGTGCTGTTCATTAAATTTATAGGAGCAGATTTGGAATTTTGTGGGATATATGTACTCAGGTAGTCAGGTCGTGCAGCCTAGATAAAACTACTGTAAAATTGTGTTTAAGCTGATTTGTTTAGTCAATTTACTCTATTCCGATTATGGGCCGTTCATTTAGTTTGTATGAGTGAATTTAAACTTCTTCAAGCATTAGGCCTTCTGGGATTTATTTATCAAACAGTAACACATGAAATTAAGTTTGCAAGATTTCCAAATTCCAATAATTTTCCATTCCAATTTTCCAAATATCGATATGTGTTTATATGCCATGTACCACTCGCTTTTGGAAATTTGGACACATGTGACATGTTTGATCTTCAAAATTCCGAAAATAGCCTCAAGGATCCAAAAATTCCAAATATAGCCCTCTGCCCGACCGCGCAACTACCTAGTGTTGACACGTGTGCGGTGGTGCGGCCGGGGAGCGCACCACCTACTGTTTACAGAGTGGTGGTGCGGCCGGGGAGCGCACCACCTACTGTTCACAGAGTGGTGGTGCGGTCCAGGACCGCACCATCCACTATTTATCCCCCACATTATTTTTTACATTAAATTGTAGTTTTTATTTGAAATCTTTTATAATTAGATAATTTAAAAAATTTTGTCCGTAATTTATTTATACAGTGTGGACGAATATAATTTTCGTCCTAAATTATTTATTTGTATAGTGTGCATGAATTTAATTTTCGTTTATAAATTATTTATTTGTATAGTGTGCACGAATTTAATTTTCGTCCGTAAATTATTTATTTGTATAGTATGCACAAATAAATATTTTGACGAAAATTTAATTCAAGCACAATGTACAAATAAATAATGTAGGACAAAAATTATATTCATCCACACTGTATAAATAAATTATGGATAAAAAATTTTAAATTATCTAATTACAAAAGATTTCAAATAAAAACTACAATCTAATGTAAAAATAATAATGCTGGGGATGAACAGTGGGTGGTGCGGTCCCGGACCGCACCACCACTCTGTGAATAGTAGGTGATGTGCTCCCCGGCCGCACCACCGCACACGTGTCAACGCCAGATAGTTGCGCGGTCGGGCAGGAGGTTATATTTGGAATTTTCAGGTTCTAGGGGCTATTTTCAGAATTTTGAATATCAAACATGTCACATGTGTCCAAAATTCTCTCTTTTGCTCATCACAGCTGTTCTGCAGTCACAAATTTCCAATAATACACTGCTATCTGTAACGATTCAACATAATATTTAATTGCTTTCTCAGTTCCTTTTTTTAAGAAAAAAAGAAAGGGTAATACGTCGCGATGACACACAACGTCGCACTATCGCGTGGGAAGTATTTCTAGTATCATATTATAGCTCTGCCATTTTTTCTATACCTATCTTACAACTTATACCAGCAATTGTGGAAATGCTTATGAACATTATGGCTAGGTTCTTTTCCACTTTCAGCTGGCTATACTTGTACGAACTACAGTAACTAGCTTTTAAATGGTGCATTTTTTCAAGACGGTGTCAACAGGAAGATTATAGTAAAAATGTACTGAGTTCAGCTGTACCGATCAAAATCACATGCGACTATTTTTCTGTGCATACTACCTCTCGTGAACAATCAGAATTCAAATATTTAAACCATAAGCCCAAAAGAAAGTAGCTTCTTAGTAGCTACAATCTAATCTATTAAGACGATGCAACCTTTCCAAACAAAAAGACAGGATATGTTGGTTATTAGTGTCTCCTGAAATGAAAACATCTTAATCCTAAAAGGTTTTGTCTGAGCAAATCTCATGGATCAATGAACTGAGAAGGCTGATGAAATACCCGCAGCTCAGTTTGGCCTAACGAGGATTGGTAGTGCATGGAATTAGTTGCATATGGGAAAGATAGGATGAGAAAGTGTTGTATATATTGCCTAGGGAGACAACCGTACAAACGGCTTCTGATATCATAAACTACCCAAGTCGTCAATGTGTTTTGGATCCTGGAGCATTACAACTTAAGGTGGCTGTACCTCTTGTTGGGCTTAACTCACAACCTTAAAGCCACTTTAGACTAAAAAGGCCAAGGCTTAACTTATCAGTTTGCAAACAGCTTACCAGCTAATCTAGATTTATTCAAAGAGCTTCTGGGGCCTATGATATCTAAGCTTACTTATTGCATTAAAAGGCTATAAGCTTGATAAGCTGCCTTATTGGATAGGCCCCAAGGACATGTGGCCTTCATAGATATCCCTTCTACCAGACATCATTTCAGATATCACATTGATGCGTCATTAAAGATAATAAGCTGCATACGGCACTAAAAAAATTCAAGAAAGCAAACAACTAAACATTACATTTAGTACTGACCTAGCTTTTCTTGGAATTTTTAGGAGAAGCACAGTGCAAGTGTCGTCCTGCTTCTGCAGCATCCTTGATTTCTTGAAGTTGGTTAGCTATGTCCTCTAATAGTTGCAACTGTAACGATTGCCTCCTTTCATTTGTAGCAAGCCTTATCTTGTCTTGTGCACCTTTAATGGCATTCAGACTTTTCCCCAGGAGAACATCTGCAGCAGCTCGATTCTGCAACTTCTCTGCTTGTATTGTTGCATCTGAGAAGCTTCGGCCAATCAGACCCTTAACTGCATATGAACAACTGATTTTCAGCACCAATTTCAGTTGAGATTTGTGATGTATTTAAAATGCGCTAAAACCAAACATGGATGTTTCCAAATTTTCTCAAATAAATTACCAGGTATAGGGGAGGGCATGTTCTATATCTTTGCAAAATTTCAAGATCAACCTCAAACACATTTGCAAGATATGAAAAGGAAGGACAAATGAGGCACAAACAGTGAATGTGTCAGCCATGGTAGGAATTAAACATATCATATTGGCGAAGCACTAAACACAGCCAAGGGATAGGCATGAGCCAAATGCTCTATTGTATGTCCTATAGACAGATGCAGAACAGTTCAAAGGTGTCACTAAACAAAATTCAGAATGATGTAGGCACACAGTACATCTCAATTTTAGAAGCTAAATAAGAAATTGTAACAAAAAATCAATAGTAGCACCCAATACTTCAGGTGTGAACTCATAAAAAAATGATGGGAACAAAATGGGACCATAGGAGTTAGTACAGACATGCTAAGCAAAACACAGACAATATCCTCTAACGACGTTCTAGACAAGGAACAGAGCCAAAATTTAGCCAAACAAGCAACAAAAATGCACACATGGAATGTCTTACATGAACTGATTATAGGTCAAAATTTAAATTCCTGTGACGTGTATGGATATCAAGAATTTGTAGGCTTATGTTCACTACGATATGATTAATGCTTCCACATGCCCTACACTAGATAGAAATTAACAATTGAACTTCATTTCTCCACAACTAATACCTTCCGTTGAGAAGTATATATCATCAACTACATGAACATCGTAGATATTTGCATCGTTCTCACTTCCCGCAAGATCATGACCAATCTTATCTATACCTCCACACTCAACCTCCTGAAACTCATCAGGCAGCTCCTCCACAGCTTCCATACCAACCGCGGCATCACCATCACCAATTTGATGCAAACTCTGGGCAGATAGGGGGAGGTCCAAGCTCCGGGCAGATAAGGGAAGAATTTCCACTGTCTCTGTGCCATCATCCTCGCAGCTATCCAGCTCCATTTTCGGTCCAACCACAGGAATTTTGCCTGGTGTCGCAGCAGCCAACCTATCCTCATTTACCCCTTTCACATGATCCACATGAATCGGCGACACCAATTCTTCGCGCAAGAATGCCCTCTTGAAGCTGAACACAGAATCATTCCCCACTACCTTATCAGCCGAACTGGACGAGCTTGGCTCGCCCTCCAGCACGATATTGTGTGGCGTCACCATCTCCTCATCCTCGTCGTTGTCGTCCTCCCCAGCAAGGCCAAGCAGCCGGCGGTAGGCCTCCACCTCCTTCTGCACCGCACGGGCCTCTCGCTCCCGCATGAGCACGATCTCCCTGAGATCCTCCACTTCGTCCTCGTAGAAGGCGCACCGCTCGTCGGCGGTGCGCCGCCGCTGCCGAGCCTCGATCTCTAGCGCGGACTTCTCCTTCTGCAGGCGCAGGATCATGGCCATGGCCTCCTCGGCCGCCGACGCCGCGGCGCTGCGCTCCTTCTCCAGTTCCCACTGCAGTGCCGCGCGCGCGTCCCTCTCCTCCTCCACCTCCCGCCTCAGATCCCCCTCTTCCACCTCTTCCCCATCGACGAACCCACCCTCTTCCCCTTCTCCCTCTTCTCCCTGATGGTCGTCGGAGGAGGAGGAGGAGGATACGGCGAAGGGGAAGCGGGAGCGGAGGGAGATGAGGAGGGAGTCGAGGGCGCGGGAGGGGTAGCGGGAGAGGAAGGCGAGGAGGCAGGGGAGGTGGGGGCGGGAGCAGGTGCAGGGGAGCGGGAGGCCGAAGAGCGCGAGGAGGCGGGAGGCCGCGGACGCTGCGGCGGCGGCGCAGAGGAATGCGTAGACGAGAGCGAGGTCGAGGAACGCGCCGGCCAGCGACCGCGCCGTCCAGCGCGCGTGCACGCCCGGGCAGCGCGCCATCACCACATAACAATCGGCAGCAAATTCGACTGGAGTCGCTTCGATTCGGGCTGTTGAGACGGGCGGCCGCGCGGGTGGGAAATCGGCGGGTGAAGGAGGCGGGGATTTGGGTCAGATTGGGCGGTTCGATTGGTCGAAAGCTGCGTGCGGCAGGGTGGCTGCGCGGCGCGGGCGGTTCGGCGGCGGCGAAATGGTGGGGGAGATCCGCGGAATAGGCCGCGCCGAGGTGGGGATTCGCATTGCGCGACGCTGCGTCGCGCGGTGAGGTGAGGCGAGGCTGTCGGTTGCGTTCCCGGGTGGGTTGGCGGCGGCTAGCCAGCGCTAGCTGGCCGTGGTTGGGAGGCCGGTTTTTGTAGGCTGTATCCATGTACCGTTTGGGGCCATCACCTGGCAAGGCGGGGCTTCGCCGCACGTACGTGGCCTGGCTCGTCCTAGCACACAACACAAACGCCCACGTGTACGTTGGGAATTCCTTCCCGTGTGCACCGCGCACCCTGCTCTTCACTTTAGGGGGTATTGTATTAGCGATGACTTCTAATTTTTAGTTAAAAATTTACTATAACTAATTTAGTTTTTTAGATATAATTAAATTTAAAAAATAGAAAAAATATGTAAACCCATCACGAATAATACAAAGGAACACGAAAAAAGAAAAATACAAAAAAAACCTAAAAAATCTAAAAAATTCAGAACAAGATGAATTACTGAATAGTGAAAAAAAAGCTGAAACTAGAAGCTAAAACTGAAAAAAAACTGAAACGAGCGAGACCTTAATCATTGAAAGCCGACAGTGCAAGCACCAGCTTAAGGCCTGTTTACAGGTGCTCAACTTAGTTTTTATCGTACGTGTTTTAATAATTTTTTATTGTAACTAGTCTGCTAGTAGTTTTTTAATAAATTTTTAAAAAATTAAAAATAAAAAAACAGATTAGTCCATCATAAGCAATGTAAATAAATACAGAAAAAAGACAAAAAAAAGTCTAGACAAAGCTAAAAACCAGAAAAAGGATGGAATTAAGGAATAGTGAACTAGAAACTAGAAACTAAAACCAAATGAGATTACAGATGATAGTTTTTAGCCATAGCGGATAGTTTTTGGTTAGAAATAAATAGTAGTGACTGAAAGAAGTAACTTTTAGAAAGAGTAGAGGAGAGATATGTGCGTGAGAGGAGTATAAAAGCCGTTTCGGAAACCTAAATGTTTATATTAGCTTCTGGGTTTTTCAAGTAGGAGTAGAAACTCGTACGAACAAGTCTTAATCTTATTGAGTAAAGAATTTTACAGTGGCTAGTTACATTTGAGTTACGTGGGTTAGCTAGAAGAATTCGACGGAGATGAGCAAGCCGTAACGGAGGTCGTCGTCATTGCCGGCTCAAGACGTTGCGACACTGTTGATGGCAGCGTTGACGTCGCGTGCTACAATAGGAAATATAAAGGTCCTTGCCTGTGTAGATTAAATTTGGCTTGTTTTCGTGTCTGTTTCTTCAACATATAGGTTAGCCGGATAATACCAGTTGGGCACGAGCACAAAGACGTGCCGTTCTCGGCTCTAGGACGGCGTGGTGGTTCGGTTCCGGCATCGTCGATGGCTTGTAGTGTCGACAGTGGCACAAGCGAAGGCGCTGGCAGTCGCTACCGGCAAGCGGAGGAAGATGCAGCGGTACTGGCAGCGAACATCTTTAATTATCTTTGCTAATTGAAGGTTCCTCCGAGAGGTCCCACGTTAATTCTAGTTTGTAAAAAGTTTTAAAAAAATCCCACAGAAAAAAAAGACTAAAAATTTCCACGTTAATTAAAGAAAAATAAAACCTTGACCGTCCGATTTCCTTTAATGATTTCATCAATGCCTTAGATTGGAGACGTGCAACCGAAAAGGTGTTAGAATAGGGAACTAGGAAATAAAACACGGCATGCATGCAAACAGGCCGGATCATGCATACGCGCGATGCGGAAACAAAACACAATACGTTATTTAAGAAAACGTAACAGGGAAGTATGATTAGACAAGTAATCAATATAGAGCCCAACTTGCATGTCTCCGAACAGGGAGTAGTATCAGAAAATAAAGGGTCCGTGCTTTTTTCGGTTCGACTTATAACTTTTAGTTGCAGTTTATAGTTTTTGGATTATTTATATGTGATAGTATAAAGTAACAGAAATTTGTATGTGGTTTTGATTGATATAAATGAAGTCACTACAATATATACTATCATTAATTTGTAAACATCATTTTGAAAAGACATTGTTTAAAAGTTAGTTACTGTAGAAAAAAACAAAAAGCTAAAAAAACAAAAAACAGTTTTTAAAAGCTAAAAAGAACAAACCCAAATATATAGCGTTGCAACTGCCAGAACTTTAATCTCTGTCGCCCTTACTAATTTCTTGATCATTTGATGTCTAAACTCAAAGTTAACACTACTACTAAAAATAAAAACGACATGTTAACCTATCACGAACAATACAAAGGAATCTGGAAAAAAACAAAACACAAAAATACTAAAAAACAAAAAAAGAAAGAAGATAAATTTGCTACAGTAAATAAGAAGCTGCCGCTTCTAAGCTGAGCAGGGCGTAAGGGCTGTGTTTACTCGTAGGGAGATATGTGGAGTCCAAAACTGTTGTTACATAAGGGACATAAATAGGATGGGTGATTGGATCTGTAATATAATTCACATGAAGTAGTGGTATCGTAGTATGTTTTTTTTGGATGACAGAGTGCTGTTCGTTGCTAAGGGCGTAAGAATAATAGGTGGGCATTTGTAAATTCAATGAAGTTGTAGATCTGGAGCTCTAATGGTATAGTAATGAAGGCAGAAGAACGGTTTGGTATGCTTGTTTGAATATAGTTTTGTAGTAGTAGCTTTTTTTGCGACTATAGTAAAGTAATTATGCTCTAGTGGGTTCATGATAATAAACATATTTGTACACAAATTGGATAACATAGTTTTTACAACGATGAAACTGGAAAGTTTCATCGGCATGTAGATAGTAAGTACTTCAGTGTTACATAGCGTGGAAACAACCATGTAGGTGGACTGTAAACGCCTGAGTTTTGTGCTATTTGTATTACTATTGCTGGTGGTTTGTCCAGCAAAAGAGTAACAGTTTCAAATAGCAAAGTTTGGTGCCACTAACAATACAATGTTTGTTTAGATCTTACAAAAGGAAAGCTGCAGCGAATACTTAGAACAGTATGACGATATGGAGATACGGTCGAATTCGTGAAGTGGCCGCTGAACTTAACTGTAAGCAAAACGGTGAAGAAATGGTGTAAGATTGTGTATTGGAAAGCTATTTTCAATATATTAAGCATTAGTGTGATGTGGTAGGATAACGATAAGTACGTATTATGGTAGGTTAGATTTGCTATCAGGGAATAGCTCTTTTCCAGTTTTCTTTTTGTGCCCAGCATGTGCTAACCTGTAAAACGATAGCATTGTGAATGGATGTGGTAAGAATCTGCAACAGTTTTGAGATTATGAGCAATAAGGAGTGACATAACAGGCTGTGGTAAGTTACCTTTTTTATTTCTTGAGTTGAATCATGTAAGTCGGTTTCACCAGATGCAGCAGCTTCGTGTGTTCTCTTTTAGCTCAGTCAGTACTGTGATTTCCCATTTGATTGAGATTTGGCGAAGTGCATCTCGAAGTTAGCATATATTTTGCTCTACATTTTCTGTGCATCTTCTGAATGGACATTAGACGCTAAACATGAGGATTTGTAGGTTTGTAGTTGTTTGATTTGTCATTTGGTTGAGATTTGGCGAAATGCTTCTCCGAATTAGGATATTTGCTGTGCATTTTCTGTACATCTTCAGACTTGTGATTGAACATTCAAATGTGAAACCCGAAAAATGAGCATTTGCAGGTTGGTAGTGTTTTTTTTGCTTGGAGGTGATTGGACATCTCACATGTCATGCCAAACATGTTTAATTATTGTTTTTCTAACGCATTATGCTTTCGATGTGTGCTGATTGCTGATACAATTTTGTGAAGAACATTTTGATGATTGGTTGGGAGTTGCAAGTTTTTAGCGTTCACTAACCAACGTTTCAAATGGTGCATTAGGATTCAGTAGAAGACTTGTTTGTTTCCTTGCTTGTTTGGCTGCTCTTTTTCTTTCTCTTAGCTTTGCTGTGCGTCTTGTCTCTGTTCTTATGTCTTCAGGCATAAATTTCATCCGAAAAAAGTTTCAAGCATAAACCCCTGTTTCTTTAGAAGCAAACTGAACATGTTGTATTGCACTTGAGGGTACAGTACTGAGTTAGCTCTTGAAACACAAACAACTGTGCAGTTGGTAGTGAGACCATAGAAATCTTCATAAAGATTTTTTGGAATTGTGAGATCATGATTCCGTATGATTTAATCTCTACCCAGTAAGTTTGGTTGTCAAAATCTGATGTAGACATGAAGTATAATAAGGTTCGTGCAATGCAGAGCAGATGCATTAGTTCTTTTTGCTTGCCCTTTTGAAACTGCAGGTTTTTATGTGCAAATCCAAAATGAGGATATTTAGTTATACATATTTAGCTAGGTACTGATTCATCTTTACTACTTTAAAAGAAGGAGTTGGTGGTTGATGAGTCCTCCATCATTTTTTTAGCCATTCAATCTGATTATAAGATAGAATCTGAACCGTTCTCCCCCTCCTCCCCCAACGCACCCACCGCCCCGATCCGCTCCCCTCGCTCTCCCCCTGCTGCCCCGATCCGCTCCCCCTCGCCCTCCCCCCGCCTCCCCCTCGCTCTCCCCCCGCCGCCGCCCGCCTCCTCCTTCCCCCACCCCGCGCCGCCGCCTCCTCCCCTCCCTCCCACCCCGCGCCGCCGCCGCCCCCCGCCTCCTCCCCCCACCCCCCGCCGCCCCGATCCGCTCTCCCCCGCTGCCCCGATCTGCTCCCCCTCGCTCTCCTCCCGCTGCCCCGATCCGCTCCCCCTCGCTCTCCCCCCGCCTCCCCCTCGCTCTCCCCCCGCCGCCGCCCGCCTCCTCCTCCCCCCCCACGCCGCCTCCTCCTCCCTCCCTCTCACCCTCCGCCGTCGCCTCCTCCCCTCCCTCTCACCCTCCGCCGTCGCCGCCCCGCCTCCTCCCCCCCGCGCCGCCCGCCTCCCCACGCTCTCTCCTCCCCCATGCCGCACGCCGCCTCCTCAGTACTCACATCTTGATTCTAGCCCTAATTTCCCGATCCGCCGCCGCGCCCTCTTCTCCAAAGCTGCTGGCAGCCGCTCCTTCTCCCCACCGCCGTCCCCTTCTTCCCACCACCGCGTCCTTCTCCCCACCTCCGTCGTTCATTCTCCGATCCGCTGTAGCGCCCCCTTCTCGGCCGGTGACCGCCGCTCCTTCTCCCCCACCGTTGTCCCCACCTTCCCACCGCCGTCGTTCCTCATGGTTTTTCGTTGCCTGATGAACATTCCTCTATTTATGTTTTTTTCTTTATCTAAATAAGCAAATATTGAACCATGTTAAAGTCTCTATGCTTTACTTCTAAGGTTATGATTACTCTTTTGACATATGGAGCCTTGGCTATATGTTTGCTGGAATGGTGTGTATGCAATGGCCTTGCTTCTCTAAATTATTAAATTATTATAGAACTAATGAACTATAGCATCGGTTGGGATTTATATCTTTGTTTTGGACGTAGATATTCCACAAGGAACCATTCTTCTATGGTCACAACAACCATGACCAGCTTGTCAAAAATAGCCAAGGTTTGCTATTGTCTCACAATTGTCTTTATTTTTGCTCACATAGGTGTGCTCCGAATGTGCTTAGATGTGTGTTTATACTAGGCACTTGCATATGCATGTATATATTTTCTATTTTTTGGTTGAAGATATTGCGGTCATTCACAATTGATGAACTGGTTATACTTCTGAGCAGGTGCTAGGTATTGGTCAGTTTAGTGCTTATTTGAATAAATACAGAATTATGCTTGATCCTCAGCTTGAGGCCCTGATTGGGAGGTATCTCACAGCACTATGAAGTCTTATGGTTTCACTTTAGATCACATTTTGCATCAGGAAATAACATTGTTTTGCTTCACACGTATGCTATTGATTAAACACAGGCATAGCAGGAAACCTTGGTCCAAGTTTGCGAATGCAGAAAAGAGGCATCTCATCTCCGCAGATGTTATATTTTCAATATTCTTCCTACAATTTCCCTTTTCTAATGTTTTTCTCTGCTAGGACTAATTGCTACTATAACTTCATGCAGGCAATTGATTTTCTTGATAGACTTCTTTGCTATGATCATGAAGATAGGCTTACAGCCCGTGAAGCTGTGGTAGGTTCCCGCCCTATTTTTAATTATAGAAGTAATCAGTGTAGTGAAATAACAAGCAAGAGAGCTGTCCTGTTTTTTGTTGTAGTAGGCTGTCATATGAGTTGTAAAAAATGGTTAGTAAACAAGTTGTAATGCAATTGTTAAATGGACATGTTTGTAATGTCCTATTGAGTACACTAGATTTGCATTTTCAAGCATATGAGCAAGCAGAATTTGTTTGAAAAAATTGGTAGTTCTGTGCAACATGAATCAATGTTGTTTTATGCATTCTTTATTCTTTCGGGTTTTTGAAATCTGAACTGGTCTACTCGTCGGCTTAAGAAGGGAAGAAGCACCAAAGCAGAGGTAATTGTCGTCTTTGTGTTTACTGCAAATGTGGTTTTGCGTCGAACTATGGATTATCCTCTCATAGTTTGCATTGTATTTATTTTCCGTTGCAACGTACGGGCACATGACTAGTTGCTTCTGACATCTGAATTTCAAAACTTAACTACATGCCTTGGTTGACTGAAATGTTCCATTGGTTGAGAAGCTATCTGACTTTTCTCTGCAGCTCCATGAAAACCAAAACACAATAGTTTTAGTCCGATGATTAATTAAAAGAAATTTTAAATCAAGTATTATTACAATGAAGCATATCCTTACAATGTAATCCTATCCGAGCGAATCAGCGAAGTGAGTGATAGGCCGAGCGCGTCGGGTCGAGCGCGTGATGGGCTGACGGCCTGGCGGGATGTGGGCTACCGTAGGTTGAATGCTAATAATATTACTCCGGGCTGAACTAAAAATATCTAGACTATACATTGCATATTTTTTCACGCCCCGAGCTAGAGCCCACCTTGCCAGGGGCCCAAATCCGCCCCTGCCGCTTACCTACTTCTTTCGATAGTAAGTAAATATTAGAGAACTATTTCGGTTTGGTCCTGGGGTTTTAAGAATATGTAGTATTGTTATTTCAAATCCGTTGTAACGCACGAATACCCTGCTGGTTTTTACTTAATGTGGTAATTTCTAACCTTTTACATCCTAGAATTAAAGCGTGAGGGCTTTGGATGAAGCCTCCAATTAGTATAGATATAATTACATATATAGAAACAAATTGATAATGAATGACCTTTCGCCGTTGATTAGATATGTCTTCTTTGGATGGATGGATCAGATGTGCTTCTTTTTTCTTCTATTAACATCGGAATTTCTATCTATATTTTGTTTTCTAAGTAATGTGATAATTTCTAACCTTTTACTTCATAGAATTAAACGTGGAGGCTGAGAGGAGCCTCCAACTAGTGTCTCTCTCTCTCTCTCTCTCTCTCTCTATATATATATATATATATATATATATATATATATATATATATATATATATATATATATATATATATATATATATATATATATATATATATATATACACACACACACACACACACACACAGATAGATAGATAGATAGATCAAATATTTTCTTTTTTCTTTGATTACTGTGAGAATTTTAGCTATTTTTTTATTTTTTGATAAATATGGTAATTTCTTGCCTTTTACATCCTACAATTAAATATGAGGGTTTCGCAAGGAGCCTCCAATTAGTATACATATAGATCGATAATAGATAAATTGATCGATCTATATATACTAACTTACACATAAAACTTTGAATTCTATAAAAACAATCCAACTCCCATGAATACCGGTTTTTTAGGGGGAATCAATTACAAGATTTTATTTTTAGGAATCAAATACTAGATGTTTTGTTCTATCCATATTTAGCGAATCCAAACATAACAGAATCCTATTAGCCCCAAACTCCTAATCCAAACACCTTTTTGTCCCGGCAAAACCCAATTCCCATAGGGTTATAATTTAGAAGGTAAATTTCAAGGTTGTCAGTATCGCGATGCGTATCGTAGCATCGTACGATCCTACCAGAGATAAATAATATATATCGTAATATGAATCGGAATCAGGTAGCATCATAGTGAGATCGTGATCTTACTTATAGTATCATTGGGATCGGGTAGGATTGCAGTGGGATCGTGATCTTGACAACAAATTATATTAGCATATAAAATTTGATAATACCTATTGCTAGTTTAAGTTGCATTAGTTTAATTTGTTTTGTTTTATTGTTTACATGTTTCAAGGTAAAAAAATATTATCTTTGACATATTGTATTTTTAGACTATTAGTTTATTAAAAGTAATTAAATAAGTTTCAAAAATCAACTTTAATTTAATATAACATGAATAAGTGTACTTAAATTACAAAAGTAAAATTAAAAATCTAATATAGATTTATATATTTAAAAATATAATTTAACTTTTATATAATATATATTTAAAATTTTAATAAATTTATAATTCTACGATTCGATTCTGTGATTTGATGCCGTCAAACGAAAAACAATTCTAGTGCCATGGTATCGGGATCCTCACCTTGGTGAACTTACATAAAAGAAAAGATCCCCCAATCCGAGGGTTTACACAAGTGACACAACTCCCGCGATAAACCCCCAAACCCCAGCCGCCGCCGCCCGGACTCCCACCTCCCCGCCGCGATGATGGTTCCACTCGATCTGTCAAACAAGCCGACCTTGCAGCGCCGCATCGCTGAGGGCGACACCGTCGTGGTGTACGAGCGCCACGACGCGATGCGCGCCGTCACCGTCCGCGCCGGCGGCGTGCTCCAGAACCGGTTCGGCGTCTTCCGCCACGCCGACTGGCTCGGCAGCCCCTTCGGCTCTAAGGTATACAGCACCGGCGGAGGCGGCGGCGGAGGGAAGCGCGGCGGCGGCAAGGCCGGCGGAGGGTTCGTCCACCTCCTCGCGCCGACTCCGGAGCTCTGGACGCTCGTGCTCAGCCACCGGACGCAGATCCTCTACATCGCCGACATCAGTCTCGTGGTAGCCTACCTCGAGCTCGTCCCCGGGTGCGTCGTGCTCGAGTCTGGCACGGGGAGCGGGTCGCTCACCACGTCGCTGGCTCGCGCCGTCGCGCCGCACGGGCGCGTTTGCACATTCGATTTCCACGAGCAGAGGGCGGCTTCTGCAAGGTAAGAAAGCAACTCGGGACTAATTTACATGTGACAAGTGATTGCCTGATTGTTTCACAAATCACTACTCATGCCGTTGATGATCTGAGATTTGATTTAGCTTGTTCCATGAAAAGTAAAATGGATACATCTTGTATTGATTTTGGTGTGCACAGAATGGTGATAAGCCGACAATGCGCAAGAAAGAGGATCCTGGGTTGTTCTTGACTTCTTGTTTCCCTGCATGTTGTAATCACTATGAGCAACAATCAGTTTGTAATTGTTCAAGCTTGGACGCAAGATCGTTTTTTGTTGTAGTGATAACGCACAACAAAAATAATATAAGTGCTATGTTATGGTATTCCGTAAAACAGCTTAGCCTAAAATAGGATATGAAAGATTTATCAACCTCTTGATAGTACTATCTGGGAAATAATGGTAAGTAGAAGGTGCAAAGCATATGATTTAAGAATCACCCTTTTCTAGCAGCACTTGTAGGATAATAATGCCAATGTGAAGTGCAAAGCATACAACAAAGCAAAATTTACATTAGCAAGAGTACAAAAGCATTTTTTTTTGGGATATTACCTGTCTTGGAAAAACAGATATTTATGGTCATTCAATATAATAGAATATCTTCAGGGAATGTGACTGTTGAATACTCTTTTTCAGTCATGTGGTTGGAAGGATATATGCTTTTGTGCTATTATGATTTGGCTTCCTTCGGTAAATAGGGAAGATTTTGAGAGAAATGGCCTAAGCAGCCTGATTACAGTCACTGTTCGGGACATACAAGGAGAAGGGTTCCCTGAGGAGTATCGTGGTGCTGCTGATGCTGTGTTTCTAGACTTGCCCCAGCCTTGGCTGGCAATACCTTCTGCAGGGGCAATGCTAAAGCAAGATGGTGTTCTATGCTCCTTTTCACCTTGCATGGAGCAAGTACAGCGTGCTTGCGAAGCTATGGGATCATGTTTCACAGGTTTGGTACATGCTCAGAATTTGTTATGCCTTTAGAAATTGATTCTGTTGTGATGAGTTTCACATTATTAATGGAGTCAAATAATTTCCTTCTGATTCACATATTAATTACAATAGCAACTTTCCAAGCTGGGGAGTTGCTTGAATGGAGTGAGGGCTATACTTTCCAAGCTGATTATTTTCCCCATAATACATCTCAAAGACTGGCAAATGAAACTGTCATTTTCACAATTGCTAGTTACGCAAAATATTCTCTTATGCTTGGTAGAGTATAGATCTTCCGATTCACCTTCTACTTAAATCTGACTTTGTTTGAGTGCATGTGCTAAGTGCTAAGAATAATAAAAACACATCTTCTTTTTGGCTTTTCATGGCTGCATAATGCATTTTCCTAAAGAAAAGTAAGGCCCTATTTGTCTAAGCACTGGTCCCACATTTTAGGTTCTAGAAGCTAGCTCCATGAGGATTTTCCCACTTGAAGGCTTCCATAGCTGGTGAAGCTACACCTGGCTAGCTCTATCCTCCCAGTACAGGACTGCATATATTAAATATGTTGTTTATCGCAAACTGGGTTACTAATTTCTTATTTGAGTAAGGGGGTTATAAGAAGGTTTTGCTTAACTCACGTCATTGATTTATAGGATAGCTCAATTTTGGTATAATTCATTGAGATAAGATGATGAACAGAACTGTTCTTTTTTGTGCATTTGCGCTCCAAATCTGATATAATGAAGAGGTCTTCCATGGAATGCATAAACATGCTTGGATCTTTACTGTTTGAAAAGCACATTGCAACCATCTAAAATTTTGTCTGCTTTCTTATCTAGTTATATATCTAGTTAAAAAAACCCAGGAAAAAAAATGAGTTATATATCTAGTTATACCTGTCTTGAATAAAACCCAGGCAAAAAAAAAAAAATTCCTAAACCCAATTTGTGCCAAACAAAGTATTTAACATGTAACTCTTAACAGAAAAAACCAATATCAACTTTGCTAGGATTTCTGTTAAAAACTCGAAATATGCAAAAAAATCTGGCTAAATTAATCACCAAAACACCTTCTGAGAAAAAGTTAAGGCCCCATTTAGAATGCAGGAATACCACATGAATTTCGCAGGAGCTTCACATGAGTTCAATTCCTACAGGATTTTTTAAAAATTCCTGCATTCCAAACTTGGCTTAGCCTTTTTTTAAATCCCAAACGGCACTTAGGCTGTATCCACTTTGACTTTATAGCATTGTTTTATTTTCATGTCTTTTTATCTTAATGTGAAATCTAACCTAGGGACACATTGGCAACTCCCTATCTTCTTCCACGTCACTGTAACCTCATTCAGACTTCTAGTTTGTTTATGTGACTTTGCATAATGTCCCATATGGAGTCACAGAGTACAGTTGTTAACATGATGTATTAAAGGTCAACTTTTTATCATTAGGACATTATATCCTGAAATTCTAATCCATAAATATGCTGGAGTTGGCCTTTTAGGGCCAAAATAAGGCAATTACAAAACTTTCTAAAAATTACAATTATACCATAAATTTGAACGGTGATCTCTAAATGAGCTCTCTCTAAATAGGTAACACCAGTAAGCATATTCCGGAGTTACTCTGCTAACAGAAGAGTTAACCAAAAGTTTGTTTTCATACTATTATGTTCATGTGCAGACATTAGAACTTTTGAAATTCTTCTCCGCACTTATGAAGTACGTGAAGGTGCTTTGAAGAGTGCCACTGCCAATGAAGAGGCCAATGTGGGGCCCCTTCCTCAGAAAAGAAGAAAAATTCTGCCACCTGGAGAAATCGTAGACAGTACACAGAGTTCTTCTGTTATGGTTAGGCCTTGCAGCACTGCTAGAGGACACACTGGTTACTTGACATTTGCAAGGCTTCGTGTGAGGCAAACTGAACCTCCAGAGAGGTGAGTAGAAAACATGACAAATGGAATGGAAATTCTGCTCCGTTTCTAATATCAGTAAAATGCACACTAGTGCAAAGTTATGGTCCATCTATGTTGAACTTTATAATCTTCTTTTCTCAATCTTATACCGAGTTGTAAACCATGTGCGCTTGCAGTATGAGATGATGTGGTTCAATACCAAAGGGCATCGTGATATGGTTCAATATCAAAGGAAGTGTATTATGCAATCCAGGTTCAGATGTGATAGCCAAGATGATTTCTTGAATGGGGGAGATGCTCATTCTTCTTTTAAGAAACTGTCATGAATGATATGCTGCGATTGCTGGTAGTGGTTGGGCTCTCCTCCACTGAACTGCATTTACCCTCTACATCAGACCATGTTTGCCTTGCTATTGTTGTGATGGTGTATGATAACTATTATACTAATCTTTTACCTTTTTTGGGGGGTAGGGTCCTGAATCCTAACCCATCTGTTTCTCATCTGCAAGAAAGTTCTGATGAACATAGGAAGTGTTGTTTTATATACCTTAGGCTGTCTGTAATTTGTATTTTTGATGTATGCTTGGTCGAATGGGCTTTCTCTTTCTTTGCTTGTGGCCGCATGGTCCTTTCTTCCTTAAGTTTGCAAGCTGAAAGCCCTTGTTCTTCCTTACGCTCCTCAATACTTTGGCCCCGGTCTCCCTCTTCTCCTTCTTGGTACTTTAGTCTTTCATTTGTCAAACCTAAGAATGCATAAAGTAGTGATATGTGGTAGTATTCCATTCTTATAAATAACATTAGTAGGAATAGATATAAATGAATTCACCTCAATATTAATCTTCTGGGTAAAAGTTTTAACTCTTTTAGTAAGCTTATATCATTCAGAAGTAGATGGATTGTAAATAATATATAGAACAACATAAATAATATATAGAACAACATAGTTAAGAATGTCCTCATCATTGAGGGTGTGGCGGCAAGTGGTGGTGGTACTACTGCTGTTGTTGCAAATGGTGGTAAGGACAACAACTCTAGCACAAGTGGGAAAAGAAAGAGGACCCTTGTGTCCGAGCTGAAGCACTGCCCCTAACCTCAATGTCTGATGCGGTCTGCGAGATGGCTGGCGCCATCAAGTAAACTATGCATGTTGAGGCGCATCTTGAGTTATACAGGGTAGTCATGAACCTACATGGGTTTAGTGATATGTCCCTAATGGCTGTCCTAACCTACCTTGTTGAGCACAAGGCCATGAGCTTGGCATTTGTGCAGATGTCTGAAGGTCTGTTCTTTTTGGTTGCAGCTTATGGGTTTATGGGTTTTAGCTGAAATTTTTGAATTTTAGCTGTTTGCGACAGAGATTACGGAAAGAGATACTTGCTTGCGATTTTAGATGGTACAAATATTAGGCTTTTAACGTGTACTATAATTAACTTATAGACTTCATCTTAAAAAAAAATACTCCATTTGAAAGTTAGGTACTGTAGCAAAAGTCAAACTATTTTGAGAAGCTGAAAAGAACAGACTCTAAGGCCAATGTGTGCTTTGGGTTACTTCTTTCTTGCAGTCTAACCCCTCTCACTAATTGCTAACAATGTGAGCTTATTTTTGTATCAAGGTGTTAGATACTTACCTATAAAACTCCCTAAACATTGAACTATTAATGCACCGAGGTGGTATATGCAAACCCCTCGTGAGGTGGTGGTGGACAAGTGGCTGGTGGTGGTAGGGGACACCACACATGAATGACATTAGGAAATGTTAGATGTTTGACTTAATTATATATGATGAAAATATTAATGCTTGGCTTAATTATATATGATGGAAAAGTTGGGTGCTTGGGTTATTTATATATGTTGCTGATTGGTTGCCTCTTTGTGAAGTGGTGCAAGCGATGAAAACATAATTCTGATGCACACCATGTGGTACTAGCCAATAATGATTTCTGTCAATGATGCATTGTTAATTCTGATATTGCATATGAGACCCATTGATCTTCTTGAGTAGCCTTGTATTATTGTAAAACAAAATGTTATTATAATATTATGAAATAATACCTGATTATTGTTCTATTGCAACACACTGGTGTGAGAATTTATTCTGTTTTATCAGGAAATAACTATAAACAAATAGCGCTATTACCTAAGGTAGTGATGACAATCTTGCACCTTAATGCACCCGTATATAGGTCATATAGTCATACATACCATTGAGCCTTGTAATTGTACATGGTGTAGCAGATAAGTCTTGATAGCGAGCGTACTATGAGCTCCAAACTGATCTAATGTTTTGAGCTCCAAACTAGGGAAAAATATTCCGGTTTGCAAAAAACTTTTGGAGGGCAGTGAAAGACACGAAATGAACGAAATTTTGTCATTTTGTCTAAAAATTTGGATGAAATATTCAAACATTATATGAATTTGGATAAAATTTAACCAAAATTTTGACAAATTTAACCAAATTGCTTGTTTAGCCATGAATGCTCCTTCTCCTGCCCCACTAGCAACGCAAGCACCCCACCGGCACGCCCCACGATGCCCTGTCTGTCCTATCGACGGCATTGGCCCGCAGCGATGGAGAGCAGCCTGAGCCGCCGCCAGAGGCTATCCTCCTCCGATGACCTAGCGACTGGCTTGTGCTTCTGTGGCGGCGTGAGCACCTTTTGCGCCGTGAGCGCCCTTGTGTGGCAGTGCATGTGCGTCGCGGCATCGCCCGGGGACTGCCGCAGGACGCCAAGACGCGCCTCACCTTCCCGCCCAGCTTCCGCGGTGACAGAGAGCAACCTAAGCCGCCGCCTAGCGCTGCAGCTCTCCCACGCAAGCCTTGGCCGCCGCCTGTCGCTGCCACTCTTCGTTGGGGTTGCGATTTGCGAATGGGGAGGAAACGAGGCATGGGAAATTGGGGATTATGGTTATTCCGTTCGGTGGAATGGCTATTGGGGGTGCTACTGGGCCTGGGCTGTGTGGGCCGACTACGCCGTGGAGTCCTTGGGCTGACCGTTGTGTGCGTCGATGGTACATTCAAACGGGAGATAATTTTTTGACCGAGATGTAGTTCTTTCGCTGGGTAACAAGGTGAGCGAAAATACCAAAATTTCGCCGAAATTTCGGTGAAATTATTAACTCTGCTCCAAACTCATCTAATATTTGGTGAATACTATGAGCTCCAAACTCATCGAATGGATATATAACTCACATGAGTCACCTCACCTCCTCAATTATAAATAATTGGCATCTACATATCAACATATGCCCATGCTGAAGAACAGGGCATCAACCAAGCTCATTTTTTTAGGTGAATCAACCAAGCTCATTTGTTTTAAAGAATTCTAGGAGCAAGAATAGAGGGGCCAGGGTGAGATTGGAAAGTACGTGCCATATGAACGCCCCTTAAGAGTAAAACTGTCATGTATATGAGGAGCTATTACTACAGTAAGATCTTGTTGATTGGAATGAGAAGCATTAGGAATTCAAGTTCAACTTGGGCAGGCACAGCGATAGCCGGATCCCTCGCTGTTGCAGCTCCATTAGAACTCGTGGGAGGTACTTGTGGATGAAGTACCTGCCACAACCACACAGGCGCTCTGATCGCCTTGCCTGGTACCCGGTAAGCCTCAATAGCAGTCAGCAGTGTCAGACCTCGCCGGCATTGGTGACTTGCTGAGCTCTGACCACAGCCCCCTCCCGCTTCATCATCATGGGTAGCAACCTCAGAAGCGCTCATATCTGACGCCAGTATCTGATGAGAAGCAACTGATGTAGTTAAAGGAGCTTTGCTGTTAGGATTTGTGTTAATCACTTGATTAAGTGGATACTTGGCAATCCGTGGTTGACCCTGCAATATTATGTGCTGGGGCCTGGAAAACAATTTTGGACGAAATTTTGCAAAATTCGCCAAATTTTGGTTATCTCGGCCCCTCCAAGGAAAGCCGACATCGACCAAAACATTCAGCCAATTTTAGATTTTTCAAGATTTTGCCGAATTTGCACCGATATTTTTGATAGCTAGTGTACTATTTGTGAAACTCATTCAGTGGTTGGTGAGATACATTATACACGTCATGAATAATGTGCACCTACACGGCTATAACTCGCTACATCAAATCCCAGAGGACTGCCAAGTCCATTGTTGAAGAAGAGGGCGGCAAGCTAGCTGATCTTTTTTTTTTCGATTAGAATTCTAGAAGCAAGAGCAGAGGAAGATCAAAATGGTGAGCGCCGTGAGTTATCCTGAGACAACCTTCACCATTTCAGTCCGTCTGTTGCTGCAACCATTGCCGCCTTCTTGACAGTTCCAAGCTGCGAAGAACAGGCGAAATACGCAGTGGAAGCTCAAATTTAGGAAGAGACTTGAGCAGACGGCAGTTTCCAAGGTTCCACCTAAATTCGAGTTTCCGCTAGATATTTTGCTGGGAATAATATGCCACGACATTGTAGGAAATTTATAGCAAGTAAAGCTAGTTATGAAGACAACAACAGAACAATGCGCATGAGGATGTTATTGATTTCCAATATAAACCAATGGAAATGCGCAATGACACGTACGTTGCAGGCAAACTAAGGGATTAATTGATAATGGTAGTACAATCTCTTTAAGCGATCCATGATTCATTCTCTGATATACAAAAGGACATTTCAGTCCTATGTCATGACAAAGAAAAAATGATACCAAATTGATGCCATTGTTTCAACAATGCTTATGAAGGAAGTTTTGTAAAACCTTGATATTTGAAATTTCAATATCGCGTTCACATCACAAAAGTTTTCTGAAATCAATTAAAATTTATTAGAGATGATTCTGCGTGTAGGAGAGCTACTCTATGCAAATTGGCAGGGTTAGACGCACACGTGGGTTCCACATGCTTTTATAGGAAGTTTTTGTAAAACTTTGGTATTTGAAATTTCAACCTCGTATTCACACTATAAAAGTTTTACGAAATAGATTGAAATTTATTGAAAATAATTCTGTGTATAGAGCTACTCTGTATAAATCGGTGGGCACAGGTATACAGGTGGCTCCCACACATTTTTTATAGGAAGGTATAACTGAGTATGAGTAGTCCAAATCTATAGATAGTCCATATGCACTTTCAACCTAGGTTTGAGTATGCATAGATAAAGATGGATAAATGAGTATCACCCTCTCCATACCTAAAATCTAAATAAGTATTTTATTTCTTACTTATATCCTATCCAATAGTGCGGATATGAGTTTAGACTAAGGTAATTGATACCCATTGGCAGCCATACCTGAGGTACCTTCCGAGCACCGGAAGAAGTCTCCGGTGGGAAACACTACCAAAAGGCTCCCTTCCTTTGGCAATGACGAACCTACCATTTTTATCTTCTTTACATCTATGATCTACGCATTTCTCCCTGAACACAAGAGACCTCTGTGTGACTGTGTCAAAGAAATATAGACAACTAGCAACCATTTGTGCATGAGTCCATGGCGCACAGAGGAAAGAGGAGGGGGCGCAACACAGAGGCAGATAAAAAAAATGGTACGCATCAATTGGCCATGCGAATCTTGAACTCTTTGTCTGTTGATTTGTTCAGTGAATCAGGCAACGAGTGTCTATATTAATTTTTGGATTTGATGGTTCGTTGTAGAGCTGTCCAGATGGGCCATGTCTGCGCGGGCTGGACGGTGGCTTGGTACTGTAGGCCCAGCCCGTTTGGACGACGGGCCGTGCCGGCACGGCCCGATGGACCAGGGCATGCCTGGGCTGAGAGATCGGCACAACCCATTTAGCTTGCGGTCCGTGCCGGCACGGCACGGTACGGCCCGTTAATTTTTTTTAATTTTTTGTAATTTGTTTTACAATTTTTCCTACTTTTTCTACAATTTTTTGTATTTTTTAATTTTTCCGGGCTAAACGGATTAACTGAGCCCGGTCCTAGATCTACGGGCCGACACGGCACGACCTGTTTATTAGCCATGCCTAAACGGGCCGTGCCTGCACCGGGCCCATGCCGTGCTGGCCCGGTATGGCCCGTTGGACAGCACTAGTTCATTGTGTGTTGACACCATGTACATTGATCTGAAATTTCTATATTCCAGTTGTTTTATATTCTATATCAATTTTGGGGCTTGGGAATAAGTGGTATGATAATTGCATTTTACTGTTCAAAAGTTTTATGATCGCGGCGCTCTACTGTGTATCAGACGTATTGCTAATTGGGTGTATTATTGGAGGCTTCGATGCACGGTGCTGCATATTCTTCATTGGTGAGGTCGTACCTTCAAGTCTTCCATGTGTTCTTTTCATACAATGCCTATGTCAATGTGTGATAGATAACTTGCTTGAGTTCTAGAATTCCCTTAAGACTTGTTGGTGCTAATTGACAAAAAAATATCTTAGCTGTCAATTATGCTATAGAATTCGGTGATTCACTTACTTGGTTGCTTCTTTGTGGTTGATGAAGCATATAGGATGGGATATAAGTGTAACATCCTCAATTTTCAAATTCATGTTGTTAATATTTAATTTGGCAATTCATAAGTTCCCATAATTTTCTCAGCTTTTCTAAAGTGTGAAAAGCATTTACTAATTTTTCAGCAGCCAAAAACGAAATTTGCAGAATACATTAAAGTGTTCCATGTTCTGAAAATAATTTACTGAGTTCCAAATATTTCGAAGTGACCTTGAAAATTTGTACGACTTCGGTAAACATGAAAGCTGCACCTGACCAAGCTTCATTATTGAGATGATCTTTTGATTGACATCAATAATTGACGCGCTCACTGTATGATCACAACATGGTCTAAAACAGTAGAAACTTTGTTTAATCGAAAAAATTCTTTTGAGAGAAAAAGTGTTTTGTCATTCTACGTTTGTCACTAGCTCATTTTGGTCTCTTACCTGTGAAAAGCTAATCTTGATCAGGACATTAACACCTTTGATCACTAACCAAGCTAAGTTAATTCTGTTATAAACTGAAGTCGTCACTGGTCAAGGCGTGGCCAAATTCAGTAGCAGAGCACAATTCAATTTCTTGATACAAGTAACAATTCTACATTGGACTCGATACAAAAAGGCCTTTGATCCTTTTCCAAACGTACGATGATCATTCAAAGATGATACTTAATTCGGCCTCTAAGATTAATCAATTAATTCATTTGGATTTATATTCATAGGCTTTGTGCATTGGCAAATGGCATGCGCACTAACAAATTAAACTTATATTTGAATTACAAGAAAAGTGGTACAAGGAATTCGTGGCCCACATTCACTCCTTGTATCCATTCACCTACTCTTATGGTATGCACGATTCAATCGAAAGTAGATGTGTAGAACTTAGTTGAGTATATGTGCCGAATAATGTTATTCTATTAATCAGCTTCGAACATATGGAATCGATCATTCACAAGCAATATATCTTCCAAGCAATGTTATGTGTGCGTGGTAGGAGTTATATATATATATATATATATATATATATATATATATATATATATATATATATATATATATATATATATATATATATATATATATATATATATATATATATATGAAGCCTCTTTTCTACACCCGGTGTAATTACACCCTATATCGTATCTCACAATGTAGAGAGTATCTCGCGTAACGGAGAGTATGTACGTATAATATATGAGTATTTAAGATCATCTAGGTGGTATGAACAATTTTTCAGAGGTGATATGTATATTTTTTTAGACATACTCCTTTTTATGTACGTATATGAAGGTATTTATAAAATATGCTAAAAACTATGGACTCTTTTGCAATTTTTTCATGTGGTTCACATTGGAGTATCTTATATTTAGTATATGAGTATACCTAAAGTGATAAAGGAGTATTTCACGTTTGTTTAGGTGGTATATTAGAGGTGGGTGTAATTACACCGGGTGTAGAAAGTATTTTTCCATATATATATATATATATATATATATATATATATATATATATATATATATATATATATTATAACTTCTTCTGATGGTTGGTGTGTCACTTATGTTCCAGAGACCTCGACACCTCTGTTATAAATAACAAGCAATCGATCACCTATTCATCACTGTCACCAATATCCTTTGTTATAGAATGCATGGGAATCATAAACCCGCAGGCCCTTTGGATAGTAAGACAGGTCTAATAGGAACGGGAGGTATCAGAAATGCAATTTCTAGGCCATTGATACGCTCAAGGAGATATAAAAGATACATCGCCGTCCATCCATTTGCTTTGATGCTGCATAGCTTCTGTCCATTGATGTAACCGGAAGTGTGATTATTGTGCTTCTTTACATTCTTTTGAAGCTGAGTGAGAGAATGCTGAGTGGTTGATCATTCCATTTAATAAGAGTAGTTTTGGTCCAGCCTGTAGACGTTATTTCATTTTGGATAGGAGAAGACCATATAATCCGAATTTTGCGCAAAGGTTCTGTCCAGCACCTTGAACTATGAAACTAGACGTTTGACTCCCAAACTTTGTAATTCAGTTCAAATATCACTCTGACTTAGTTTCGAATAGTGGTATTATCCTTGTGGTGCAATGAGTAGACGGTTTTATCACGTAGAATGACACACTGATCAAGTTTAGGTAATGACAACTAGGGCCTTCTCTCCCAAATCGAAATAGATAGGGAGGAAACTATAGGGGATGGTGGTCATGGAAGCACGGTAGAATGTCACTGACCCAATTGACTAGCGTGTCATCCTATGTGGAAAACTGCTCACTCATCACGCCACGCGGAAAATACAATCATGTAAAATCGGGTCAGGGTGTTATTTGAACCGAACTGCAAAGTTCGGAAGGTCAAATATCTAATTTCCCAGTTTGGGGTGCTGAATGAAATTTTAAACAAAGTTTAAGGTGTTATATGGACTTATTCCTTTTGGATCTATTTGGATCATTTTACCACAAGAATCACGACAATTCACGACGGTTTAAAACCATAAGAATTGCGCAATCCTCGCCAGGAATATATTTTCAAACGAGGAACCATCACACAAAACTGGTAGAACAACATGTAAATGTGATTTGCCTGATGGTTAACCATCGGTATATTGTCCAGTTTGGGCTGATATATTCCTGAGGATCCCACGAGACATAGGCGGACGATGATACGATAGGCCACAGGGCATAGTCGAATGATGACAATGTCCTAGTGGACGCCATGTTGGTTAAGCCCCTAGAGGACGAGGCACCCCTTGTCATAGGGGGTTCATATCTCTCTGATTCACCAAGACTGAGCAAGCTAATCCGGTAGGACATTGTGACACCCAGACCTCCTACTCTCGTAGACAGGTCACGACACGCACTAAACCACTGGACCTACCCGTGCATGACTAACCCAAGACTAAGGCCACTCATAGGGTAGCACCTAGGAGGAACTGCATGTATGTTCCTTATAGTTAGTTGATCTTTGTAATACGTTGCTATGTGTTTGCCACATGCTATGATATTTGCGGTGTTATGCTCCTATTTGTTCTAGTTTCTTTGTAAAGTCATTCTATTACATAATTTTTGATATGACTATAAGATAGCTCCCCTTCTTAGCTATGGTAACACTACACATCGTGACAAGACGAGTCCACAGCCTTTTAATTAGAAATGACAACATTATGCCCCTTCTTTTTCAACCCAAAGTGATTACACTCCGACTAGCCCTTTTTCAAACCGAGGTTACAGCACATTGAACATATGAGAGGGCCTGTAATTTGTCCCATGCAAAGAACCCACGTATCTCCAATACACTCATCCAACCACAACATGGCGGACAGGGTGGGTAGCTCAAGGTGTAGGACGGGACAACGGGCACGAATTGGGTTTCGAGGCTGTGATCCTTACTTGGAAGACACGCAGATCTACGGTCCCCCTAGACCCGGAACCCCCAAGCCCTAATCTACCACTCTAAATCAGGGAGTCCTGCACCTATAGAAATCCTCCTCTACAACTGTCCACACATTCCTAAGCCTTGGTTACAATTGAAGCACAAACTTGACACAGTGGTTTAGGTTTTCGATGATGTGGGGAAGCTAGGATGTCAATTGTTTTGCTGCTCTCTGTTTATGGAAAGTAGCTCATTTCCTATCTATACTTTTATGCATGCATCACTTGTAATCACATCATCTTCCTTGCAGAGACTGTGGATTGCAAGTTCATTGAGTGGGTAGATCAGTTGTATCCAATACCTACCTATGTTTACATTTACACTCTCTAAATCTGCCTAGAAGAGTTGCAGGAGTAGCGCTACACTGAGAGGATCAATAATGACGAGATCCCCAAGCAGAGGATCAGGAGAGGAACAGCGAGGAGGTGGTCTACCTTGGTAGCGACTACAACTAGTACTATTGCTGTGCCAACCCAAGCTGCAATTACGCCTATCACTACCGTGACAATTAGCCATATCTACACCGCTCTGATGACCGTCACTCCATATGGGTGCACTACGGTGTTCTATTTTCGCCTTAGGGGATCAATGGAGGAAGGCCAAAGTTCATGCCCACAAGGGAGATAAGGGAAAGGCACCAATGGACCTTAATGCATAGGATGTATGACTGAAAGTCTAATTTCTTTTTCATCCCCTCAGTGTTTTTTATTCTAAAAGGCATACATGTATCTTAGATGTAGTTTGGGTTGATGGTATGTGCATGTTGCTATTTGTATCGTAGGAGTAGTGAGGCAAACATATGCACCTAACTAAACCCTATACACCGTGTAATTTGCACCTTCATTTTTAAGTGTTATGTCGAGTTTTAAATGGTTTATCTAAACAAAAATCATTAATACAACCTGAGACGCATTAGTCAAATTCTCTTTTTTACAGTTAGCTATTATTTCAAAACTACTAAAACAAAAAAAAACAATAACAAAACTCCTCTGTCGCCAATTGAAATGGCGACGAGCCTCTATCATCGATTCAATTGGCGCAAGAGGCTCTGTCGTCAATTCTTTTAGCGACAGAGGTTTACTGACTGCCACGCGAAACTCTATGTAGAATTGTCGTCATTTGAAATTGCGACATATGGTTATTATGTAATTTTTTAGTGATAATATATTTATATAATATTAATAAAAATATATTATTTAAAAAATTCATCACTAGTGCAGTGTAGATTTTTGCTGCTGATCTCGCCCATACATCACATACTTACTGCTTGGCAAGCAATAATAACGTAGCAGGCACCGTGATAGCCACGTTGCTAGGCAGATATTTCTCACGAGACAGATGGTCAAGGTTGGGCTCTAATGTTCAACACCGTAGCATGGAACTGATGGCGTATGATGACACCGTTTGGTTTTGTAGTTAACGAGCTGAAAGTATTCTTTCCTACAGTCTCTTCGTAAGTCATGTGTTGGAAACGCAAGCCTTTGGTGATCCAGTTGATTGATGCATTATCAAATCATCTGCTCCTGGGTCACATCGATCGGGATGCTATAAGGCACCGCTTAGAATAGTTTAGAATCAGTTTCTATTTTGATTTCTGTTTTTTTCACTATTTAGTAATTTTATCTTTTTTTGGTTTTTTTAGATTTTTTTAAGCTTTTTTGCTTTTTTTTTCGTATTTTTTGCATTGTCCGTGATAAGTTAACATATGTTTTTTATATATTTTTTAAAATTTAATTATACCAAATAAGTTAACGCAGTTATAATAAAAAATAAATCAGTTATAGTAAAAAAAATCATAAACTAACATCAAATTAAGTGCTACCTAAATCGAGATGTAATTCCTGGGTTTAATTGCACGGCGTGTCTTTGATTCCTGTTGCGACCTGTCCCCCTATGCAAACATGACACCTCCCATCTGATGGCTGCATCATTGAGACGACGATCATTTCATTCACCATCAACAGCGATCGCGGCAGCAGATTTCTGCTTACATAGGGAAAAGTACGCGATCTACGACTCGTCATCCCCCGATGTTGGTCGCTAGCTCGCTGTGGCGCCTCCACGTTGAAGAACTGCTGTTCATTGGAACACGAGCACCCTAGCTCACTGAGTAAACTAACTTGAATAGAGAGACTTGAATAGAGAGATTACAGTCAAGGTCGGGCACTCTGCTTGAGTTCATGGCCATATCTGAGAATACAGTCAAGGCTGGACTCTTGACTCTTGAGGTCGTTCGTCGCTAACTCACTATCAAGTATCAACCATGGCCGGACGCATGGTTTGGGCTTTTAGTATATGATTAAATTTGTGCAGGATCGGATCCATGGGATACTCTTATCGAAACCTGAAAAGGCTGTCTGGGTTTGCCCCGATTTTCGGACTGCGATAGATCTACATTTCTAAGCTATGCAGATGGAGTATGGTAGCTAGCTTTCTTTCCTGAGTGTCATGCATGACAGTTTCCTTCTCGATCTTAATTATTCAGAGGGCTATTTGATTTGTGAATCTGTAACTAGCATGGTCGCTGATTCCGTCCCAGGAAAAAGAAACATGGTCGCTGATTTATTGAGGCTTCTACCTGCATACACTTTTGGCTCATGGCTAGCTCACTTTGATCCAACGAGATGCTAATTAATTTAGTCCGTAATGTTAATCTCTTTTGAATTATGTGGTGTGTGTTAATGTGAATTGGAATGCTAGCGAACTGAGATCATCTGCGAATTCGATCATCTGAGATCATCTGTGTTAATGTGGTTGTTTGCCTAGCCCGTCCGAATTCGATCATCTGTGATCACACTCGCACACCTCACCCGAGTAATTAGAGTAGAGTGCACACATGAGTATGTATTCAGCGAGAAAGCACGTATCTGCACTCCGTAAAACTTTGGTGCCTCTTTAAAAATCTTAAGCATATGTTCGGTCCCTTCTTTTTAGCTTCTAAAAGCTGTTTTTCGATTTCTCTACAATAACTAGCTTTCAAATGGAGTATCTTTTCAAGATAAGGTCTATAAGTTGATTGTATACACTGTAGCTAGGGGTGAAAACGGATCGGATATGGACGGATAATGCCTCTACCATATTTGTTTTCACATTTTTTTCCGGATACGGATACGAATACGGATAACTCGAATACGAATACAAATACGAATAATATCGAATCTGATCTGGATCGAATCTGAATCGAAGCGAATACTGATTCTGAATATTTATCGGAACATAAAAACCCCTTAAACTATACATCCAAAATTAACAAAAATACGTAAATAGTTCATCTGTCAAAACATTCATGAAATCTAAACAAGCATAGTCTTTTCATCCACAATAAAAATATACCCGATAACTACATAAGTAGCAACAATATGCAATTCATGGAATACACATGATGACATGATAGCAATTTGAACAAGCATAAGAACATTTCATCCACCAAGTCCTCCATCTCAGCATCTCCTAAGACTTCTTGTGCCTACAAGTTTTATTTCAATAAATACTCAAAACGGTATAAAATAAAATCAAACAACAATGTAGTACGATGAAAAAACTAGCAAACCGTTGTCATCATGTATGCAAAATGACGCTCAATGCCCTCTATGTCAATCTCAGTTATGATAGATCCACCAATGTTTCCACCACCTGCATGTTTTATCAAAAAAATTAAATTATGATCAAAACTTTCATCACATACTACATAGAAACTAATAAAGCACAAGAGCAAAACTTACAATTACCTTTCCTAGATGCATGATCAATCTTTGGTACAAATCAAAGCTTGCGATATTAGGATCTAGACGACTACGAAATGAATCAACAACCCGTCCACCGGCACTAAATGCTGACTCCGAAGCAACAGTGGACACTTGAACAGACAAGACATCTCGAGCTAGTGTGGAGAGAATAGGGAGCTCAGATTGCTTGACCTTCCACCATGCCAAAACATCAAATTTCTTTTTGTCTTTCTTTGGCCAATGCAGTAGTGGTTGCTCCATATACATTTCCAACTCGGTTTTGGCACATTGGCCTAAGGTACTCTTGCCATGCAAGTATTTTCAAGGTCTGCATGAATATCATCATCACTCTCCTCATCCTCCAACTTGTTTGCATTAGAATGCATTGTTTGCACATTTGTAGCTCTTGTCTTCATTGAAATTGCAGTTGGACTAGACACATAAACTTGAAACAATTGTTGAATAACACTTATGCACTTATTAATTTCTCTGAAGCATTACTATGATAAATCTTTTCTGCAAAATAGTGTATCAACTTTGTCTTGTATCTAGGATCAAGAAAACAAGCTACTGACAAAAGCCATGTTGGTCTTTTCCCAATACTTATCATACTTAATTCGCATGGAATGTGCCATAGTAGCTATAATTGAATCAGATGTAAACACCAATCATCAATTGCAAGCTTAATCTTACAAAAATGGTCAAAAATAGATTTGCTTGTTGGATATGTTGTGCGGAGAAGAGCTCATTAGCATCATAAAATTTCTTCAAACATCTGATCAATGATTGTGCCATAGTCCAATTTTGTTCAGTTGGAGCACACTTCACATATTTGTTTCCATGCCGAAGAAAAAGTCTATCAAATGCATGTCTATAGTAAATACTTTGCTTTAGCATGAGATATGTGGAGTTCCACCTTGTTGGAACATCTAAAGACAGACCACTTTTCACATCCAAGTCACATTCTGATGCACACTTCATAAATTCTTCCCACTGCAATGGAGAGTTCTTCACAATTGCAATTGTATTTCTGATATTTGCAATAGCTGGTGTAATTTGTTTCAAACCATCTTGTGCAACAAGATTTAAAATATGATTCAAACATCTCACATGAAAAAGATACCATCACGGATCAAGGGAGCCTTTTTAAGTTTTGTACTAGCCCCTTAGCACATACATCGTTAGGCGATGCATTGTCCAAAGTCGAGCAAACAATCTCCTATCAAGATTCCAGTCCACTATGCTATCATAAAACTGTGTGCACAAGTTCTTTCCGAATGATGTCCTTCTACATGCATGAACTTAATAATTCTTTTCGCATACACCAATTATCATCTATCCAATGAGCAGTGATGCACATGTAACCTTTATTTTGGTTTGATGTCCACATATCCATGGTTGTGCTAAAGCGACATGATAGTGTTTTGAAGTAGTCATACAATTTCTTCTTTTCCTCCATAAAGATACTCAATATATCTTTCCTAATAGTATCTGACTCTTAATTGGAAAAGTAGGGCGTAAAGACTTGATAAACTCCACAAAGTACTCATGCTCAACAATATTAAAGGGATATTCATGCATGATAATTGCCAAATAAAATTTCTTCAAACTGTCAGCCTCATCATACCTATAAGTCTCAACAGATGTAGTGCTAGTATCGTCTCCACTCTTATTCAATTTTAGAAGTTGCTGACCTCCCTTGATTTGGTGCTTGTTCGATAAGTGATTCCGAAAGACTGATGTGCCTCTAACACTCTCTGCAGAGATTCATACTTGCACATGTTGCATTTGGCCCATTGCTCTATTATCATTTCGCCATCTGGTCCTTTCGTCTTTTTCTCATATTTTGTGTATTTCTCCCAAACCTCGGAGGTGCACCTCTTTGCTCTCTTCGTAGCAGGAGCAGGACTGTCGGTCTCGGTAGCAGGCTCACCAGTCAAATCAACCTCATTCCTTGATATCAATGCACCAAAGAAAGATAGATCAAGCATCTCATGCAGTGGAAGGTAATTGTGGCACCCCCGGCAAAACAGGAGATGTATTGCTTACACTTGCCATGCTACTCGCACTTGTAGATTCCATCACAAATCTAGCACAACATAATAAAGGGAACACATAAGACATCAATGAGGTATAATGTGCATAAGACATAAGACATCAGTTGGGCATTGTGAGGTGAGTCTAAAAGAATATATTTCTGAACTACCGAGCAATATGTGCCACCGATTACCGAAGGAGTAGGTGAGGGGGAGCCGGCGAAGGAGTAGGGCCACCGGCGGGCGAGCGGCGAGATGGCCGCGGCTCGAGGCGGCGAGATAGGCTGCCCAGCGAAGCGGGCGAGATCGGTAGGGGATGCGAGCGGTGAATGCGAGGGGAGCGAGAAGCGGTGGATGCGAGGGGAGGCGAGCGGGCTGGAGGCGGGCGGTGGATGCGAGGGGAGGCGAGGCGGGCCGGAGGGTGGAGGCGGTGGATGCGAGGGGGAGGCGGAGGCGGTGGATGCGAGGGGAGCGAGAAGCGGTGAATCACGATGGGGAGGCGGAGGCGGGCCGCCGGCGGAGGCGGTGGATGCGAGGGGGAGCCGGAGAAGGCGCCAGCGGAGGCAGGCAAGAATCGCCGGCGGAGTCGGGAGCTGGAAACCCTAGCCACGCTGCGCGCGGACGAAGTGCGACTGCGGACTGCACCGGCGCTCGGGAATGATCCGGATATATGGGGCTGGAGCGGACGGCATAGATCGCTGGAGCCTGGAGCGGGATTGGAATGGACGGTAGCGATCGCGGGAGCCGGGCCGGATTAGGGGCTGTATGTATTGGGCTGGATGGTTATTGGGTCAAACTTCCGGATATCCGTTTTTCTAATATCCGGATAATCCGTATTCGTATCCGTATCCGACGGATATCAGGCTTACCATATTCGTATCCGTATCCGATATAAAATATCCGTATCCGTATCCGATCCGAGAAATATCCGAAAAATATCCGATCCGACACAATCCGAATCCGTATTCGTCCGGATCGGTCGGAAACTATCCGATCCGTTTTCACCCCTAACTGTAGCGACTTCATTTATATCGGCCAAAATCGAACGTGAGTTTCTGTTATTCCGTACTCTCTTACACAAACAACCTAAAATCATAAGCTGTAGCCAAAAGTTAAATCCAAAAAGAACAAACCCGCTAGGGGATGTGTACATGTGTGTGTATAATGGTGAGTAGAGTGTAATGTGCGTCTGACTTGTACCATCTCACAAAAAAAAGTTTACTTCCAAGTGTTCGGGGAAGCCATGCTGTGTGCAGTGGCAGATCCAGGAATTTCAAAATGGGTATTCGAAGTTACAAAAATATTGTGCAATAGAAAACATAAAGATTTCAAATTTGCAGACTTCTTCATTTTGTAAAGCTCAAAGATCTACAAGGATTTGCTACACGTAGAATAGAAGACAAATTAACCATGTAGACACTGATTTATCCAAACACAACAATAAAATATGCACAAAGAAACATCATATGCATAAAGAACTTGAAATGCTTAGAAACATGATTCAGGTTTGTAGAGCCTCATTCTTGATTTACTCAACCTTAACAATCGCAGGGAAAAATCTTTGACATTGTAGGCAAGATCTACTACCAAGTACCAACATTAATCGGCCAACAGCACTATAGCAGGATCAGAGGATCTACTACCATCTACCAACATTAATCGGCCAATACCAGCATTAAAACAAAGCTTAGCAGTTAGCAGCACAGAACAGTTAGCATTAAAACAAAACTTAGCAGTTAGTAGCACACAACAGTTAGCATTAAAACATTAATCGACCAATAGCACTATAGCAGGACCCAATTACCCAAAGATCACTGAACACTAACAGGGCTGATGAGGGGTGGGGCTCGGCCGCTCAGGGTGAATCCGTGAATGGCGCAGGGAGGGGTCGAGGGGATGAGCCGATGCAAATGGGGATGGGGAATGAGTCGCCGGGCGGGCCGTCTTGGACGGGGGGAGTCGGGGAGATGCGGATTGCGGAATGGAGAATGGCTGAACTGATGGGTTGATGAGGGGGTGGCCGGTGGGCTATTTGGGCTCTAGTATAGTGATTTTAACCCAACTATGTATATACATATGTATTATACTCTGTATATATTGATTTTTTGTTCCAAAAAATGGGTATTCAGCTGAATACACTGAATACCCTCTAGAACCGCCCCGCCTGTGTGTCTGTTACAAGTTACAACTACGTCGAGCAGTAGACCAACTCCCAATTTTCCCGGAAATAGCCGAGTCGTGCCAATTTATCGCTCTGACCATTACTTCTGCACTCTACTAATAAAACAAGATAATTCAGCATGTCACCCTAAGCTCACGAATCACCCATGTTGTTACTGTGTGTCCGACACTAACTGAGCAAAATGTCTTTAAAGTAGCGTTTATTTTAATTTCATCGTCATCATCATCTGAAGATACTTAAGACATCTTTAGAATCTTGATTACATATCACTAAACGCTCCAGTACATCGATCACATCCAAAGATTCTCGTCGATCGAATCTCGAAGGCATCGAACCAAGCGCCAAGACAGCAGCAGCAGCAGCACTCGCTTCAGGTTCAAGCGAGGAGCACCTCGTCAATGAGCATGTCGACGTTGCGCATCGACCGGCCGCCCTGCCGCGCCGAGGCCAGCGCGCTCTCCCTAAGCTCCGCCACACGTCGCCACATCTCCCGCCCCTTCTCCCCCTCCATGGCCTCCTGTATCATGGCCTCCACCTCGGTCCGCCGCACGTCGTCGCCGATCTCCATCCCGATGCCCCACTCCGTGCGCTTGTACCCGTAGTTAGTCTGCTGCTCCGCGAAGAACGGCCAGCACACCATCAGCACGCCGCCGCAGATGCTCTCCAGCGTCGAGTTCCACCCAGAGTGGGTCAGGAACTGTGAGGAAATAATCCGGACATGGAGCTGCTGGAAATGCCTTGACCGAGTTACCCGAAAGCAATAAAAGGAGTAGAACTCAGCACGCACAGGTTTCGGTTTCAGTTAACTGAATAACGTTCAGTTTGGTTTCAGGATTTCCGTGACGTGCGGATGGCACGATTTGAATCCATTTTATGCGGATCATGGATTGTTTGTTAGTTCATTAGTTAAACTCTATATTAAGCATGTAATTCGTTGCTGTTAGTATCCAAAGGAATAAAGAATATCATTCAAATATCTTGTTGTCTTCAGTTTTCTGTTTCCTCTGAATATTACTGTAGCTCGTCCGAAAAACACATCTTGCGCGTAGATTGGACTCCCAGGAAGAAGATCGATCGGGTGTGTGCGATTCCTAGGCTTGATATCCAACATCTGGTATCAGAGCAACAGGAAGAACACCCAAGGATCTTCGACTCCGCAGAATGGCGATGGTTCCTCACTTGGTGGTGAAGGAGAGCGGCGGGGGGCCGTTTCACACACTGATGTTGAGCTCTTCTAACTACACAGTGTGGGCAATTCAGATGGAAGCAATCCTCGATGCCCAGGGAGTGTGGGAGGTGGTGGAACCAGCGGAGGGAACCCAGGCGAATGTGAAGAAAGACAAGATGGCGCGTGCGCATTTACTGCAATGCGTCCCAGAAGATGTACTTCTTCAGATAGCCAAGAAGAAGATGGCAAAGGAAATCTGGGACAGTCTCAAGACCAGATACCTTGGTGCAGATAGGGTGAAGAAGGCCCGGCTGCAGACATTGAGGGGTGAATTCGATGTCCTCCGGATGAACAACAACGAGAAAATAGACGAATTTGCCGGAAAATTGAGTGCCATGTCCAGTAAGTACGCATCTCTCGGTGCCACACTTGATGATTCAGCATTGGTCAAGAAGATACTCAATTCCGTTCCTGACAAATTTCTTCCAGTTGTCGCCGGAATTGAACTGTTCTACGACTTGGAGACAATGGCATTCGAAGACGCAGTTGGGCGGCTCAAGGCATTTGAAGAACGGACTGTACGGCTTCACAATAGTCCAAGCAGCACCCAGGGCCAACTTCTGCTCACTCACACCGAGTGGCAGGCACGACAGAAGGGTGACAATAGCAAGAATTCGTCAGGCAGCAAGGGGCGCGGTTTCAGGACCCTAGATCGTGGCAGATGGCGTGGACGAGGGCGCGGTCATGGACGGTTCGGCCGTGGCTTGCCACGACAAGAGAGTGCAGGAGGCACTCGTGACAAGAGTCACATCAAGTGCTACAATTGCCGGAACATGGGGCATTATGCGGCCGAATATCATAGCAAACGACGAGAAGATGAGGCACATCTCACCCATACTGCTGAAGAAGAACTGGTGCTGATGCTGGTTATGTCCCAGGAGGGGGCACACATGAAGCAAGAACAACAAGGGTCTGCGTTGCTAAATGAAGAGTGGACAATGCGGGAGTTGTGCCATGGTGACAAGAAAGAAGCAAATGCAGATCCTAGTACCTTGACAATGGTGCTAGTAATCACATGATGGGTAGTCGTGAAAAATTCCAGGACTTGGATGAAACTGTCACCAGGAGAGTCAACTTTGGATACGGGTCATCTGTCCGGATCGAAGGCAAAGGAACAATTGTGTTCACCTACAAAAATGGAGATTAGAGGGCCTTCCAAGAAGCTTACTACATCCCAGAATTATGTAGTAATATCATAAGCATTGGCCAGAAGACAGAAGATGGAGATGAGGTGCATATTGTCGGTGAAAACCTGAAGGTGATCGGCAAAAGAGGGAAATTGCTGATGCTGGTGAAGAGAACACAGAGCCGATTGTACAAGATAGCATTGGAGACATCAAGAGTAATTTCTCTCCTGACAAGCCTTGATGATCCCACATGGTTGTGGCATGCGAGACTCAGACATGTAAACTTCCATGACTAGAAGCTCATAGGAGAAAAAGGTTTAGCTATTGGACTACCCTTACTGTCTACACCAGATAAGATATGTGAGGCTTGTGTAATCTCCAAGCACACAAGATAGCCATTCTCGCATCAGGCAAACTTCAGAGCACAGAGACCACTAGAACTCCTTCATATGGATATTTGTGGGCTGATTACACCATGCACATTGGGGGGCATCAGTACTTCCTATTGATAGTTGACGATTGCACCAGATGGATGTGGGTATACACACTGGCGACAAAAGGTGATGCCTTTCAGATATTCAGAAAATTCAGAATCCTGTCCAAAAACAAGTCTGGGCACAAGGTCAAGATGCTTCGGATGGATCGGGGTGCAGAATTCTGGTCCACTGAGTTCATCCATTTCTGCGAAGACACAGGAATTGAGAGGCACCTCATGGCTCCCTACACACCTCAACAAAATGGTGTGGTAGAGCGCCGAAACCGTACTGTGATGGGGATGGCAAGATCACTGTTGAAAAGTATGAATATGCCAGCAAAGTTTTGGGGGGAAGCAGTAAGACATGCAGTCTACTTGCTAAATCGTCTTCCAACCAAAGCACTGGGAGAATGCACTCCGTTTGAAGCCATGGAAGGAAGAAAGCCACATCTGGGACACCTGAAGGTATTCGGTTGCACTGCTTTTGTGAAGAACACAACACCTCATATCAAGAAGCTTGATGATAGAAGTTTACCCATGGTGTACCTTGGTGTCGAGGAAGGATGCAAGGCTCATCGGTTATTTGATCCGAGTCGTGGTAAACTTCAAGTGAGTAGAGATGTCATATTTCAAGAAGACCTCAAATGGAGTTGGAATGCAGTATTAGATAAGGATGGAGAGACACCAAAATTCATTATTGTGGACAGACACCACTCAGGTGAAGTAATTGCCACGGCAGGGACTGAAGGGGATATGTCACCCGTGGCAGAGACAGTGGTAGCACCTACGGCAGAAGCGGTGGCAGGAACTCACTCCCCTCTAGAATTTTTAGAAACACATGCATCAGGGGCAGCAAGTCCATACACACCACAATTGAGCAGTCGAGCAACTACTCCAATTCCAGTGTCATTTTCACCAGAATCCCACAATGGACCAGTAAGGTACAGATCTCTTGCTGACATTTATGCCAATACTGAAGAAGTGACTGGAAATTATGAAGAGGAAGGTGTAGCAATGTTGGTAGAGTCTGAAGAGCCGACTTGTTTTCAAGAAGCAGCAACTGAACCCTGCTGGTATGAAGCAATGGAGAAGGAACTCGAGTCCATTGAGAAGAACAACACCTGGACTCTAACCGAACTCCCACCAAGTCAGAAGTCCATAGACCTAAAGTGGGTATTCAAGCTAAAGAAAGACTCTGAAGGGAAGATTGTCAAGCACAAAGCTAGATTAGTGGCAAAGGGTTATGTCCAGAGGGAGGGCATTGATTTTGAAGAAGTTTTTGCATCGGTTGCAAAACTTGACTATTCGTTTTATATTAGCACTTGCTGCAAATCAAGGATGGGAGGTGCACCATTTATATGTAAAATCAGCATTCCTAAATGGTGAATTAGAAGAGGAGGTTTATGTTACTCAACCGGAAGGATTTGAGGTACAAAAACACAAGGTGTATAAGCTGACAAAAGCCCTTTATGGCTTACGACAAGCTCCACGGGCCTGGAATACTCGGCTGGACAAAAGTCTGAAGGAGCTCGGTTTTAGCAAATGCTCTCAGGAGCAGGCTGTATATACCAGGTGGGAAGGAGGAGTAAACACAATTGTTGGTGCTTACGTAGACGATCTTATTGTGACAAGAGGTAGTGCTAAAGAAGTTCAGAAATTGAAGGAACAAATGATGTCGGAGTTTGAGATGAGCAATTTGGGACTCCTTTCCTACTACTTGGGAATTGAAGTGGAACAGCAGAAGGATCGGATCCTACTCAAACAATCAGCCTATGCCAAGAAGGTGCTATCCCAATTCGGTATGGAAGATTGCAATGCAACAAAGTATCCGATGGAGCCCAAGATGCAACTGCACAAGGACATGGATGGGACAACAGTTGATGCCACAGAATACAAACGTGTCATGGTTGTCTCAGGTATTTGCTAAATACCTGGCCGGATCTGTCATATGCAGTAGGAATTGCAAGCAGATTTATGGAGAGGCCCACTGTTATGCATCTCAAGATAATCAAGCAAATCCTCAGGCATTTGAAGGGAACAATTCACTTCGGGCTTGTATATGAGAGAGGGCATCATGAAGCAGACTTGTGTGGTTACTCAGATAGTGACTTGGCTAGGGACCTTGAAGGAAGAAGGAGCACCAGTGGCATGGTATTTTACTTCAATGGAAGCTTAGTGTCCTGGAACTCACAGAAGCAGAAAACGGTGGCTTTATCATCTTGTAAGGCCGAGTTCATGGCAGCAACAGCTGCTGCGTGTCAGGCACCCTGGTTGAGGAGTCTAATTGGAGAACTGAAGGACAGAGCCAAAACCAGTAATTTTATTTGTGGATAACCTATCAGTGATTGCTCTCATGAAAAATCCTGTATTTCATGGTCGCAGTAAACACATAGATACGAGATTCCACTTTATAAGAGAATGCGTGGAGAGGGGACAGATGTAACATCCCAATTTTTGCTTTATTTGGAAAGGATAAATTTTAAATTAATTAATTCAAATTATTTGGATTTTACAGAGTTAAAAGTTTCTGTTTGAAACTAAAAATTAATATCAATATAGATTGGAAATATTTTTCTTAAGTCTAAAACCTCTCCAGGAATTTCTGTGAATTTTTCTGGAATTTTTAAAATTTATTTGGTATTTTTTTGAGTATTTTAAAGCCTCCTAATCATTTCTGAAAATCAAAAAGTAATTAAAATTCTGAAACTCTCCTGGAGCCGATAAGTGTCGCCCATCGGGCCGTTTCACGCCGCCGGATCTATTTCCAGCCGTCCGATCTCACTTACCGTTTCAATCCCGCCTTCCCCTATCTTCGGATCGACACGTGACAAGCATCGAATCGTCCGTTTCCGCGCCTGATTCAATCCCAGCCGCTCCCAGCCACTTACCGCTTCGCCGCTTTATTCTCCTCTCTGCGTGACGCGTGGCACAATCGGCACCGTTCCCTGTTGCCTACTTAATCTCAGCCGCTCCTTCTCACTTAATGCACCAACCGGCTCGGATTCTCTCACGGTTGTCGGATTGAATCGTGATCGTCCCCGATCACTTACCCCTTCGCCAAGCAATCGGTGGTCCGGATCGTTTCTCTTTGCCACCCGTCGCACATCCACCCGTCTCCCTCATTCTTTCCGTTTTCTTTCTCTCGCCGACATGCGGGGCGCTGCCGACCCGTCGTCTCCGCGGTTCTTCCTCCCGCACCCCGCCGCCGCCATTAGTGCTGGCGAAGCTTTCAATGCTTCGATTCCTTTCGCTTATTTACTTCCGTCGATCGCATATTAATCCCCGCCTCCACCGCGTCCGTTTACGGCATAAAGACGCGCGTTACTCCTCTCCTCGCCGTCGCATTCATCCCCTCGACCGTTTCAGCTCGGCGAACCCGCGCGGCCGTTACAACCCTCCCGGTCTATAAAACCCGCACCCGAGGTCCTCTACCTGCCGCCCCTCCTCACCTCTCAAGCGAATCACCCGAGCGCCAGAGCCTCCCCTACGCCCGATTTGCTGACGCCTCCCTGACGTTGCTGGTACCAAGGCGATTCCCGGCGACCCCTTCCCCGAGTTGCTGCGCCACCGGAGCTCCTCCGCCGCCGTGAGGTCCCTCTCCGACCGCCGCCCCTCCTCGCCGATCCTTCCTCCGGTCACCTCGGCCTCGCGCAAGGTACCGATGCATTCCTCGCATCCTCCTCTTCATTTCGGTACCCTCGGCGGCGCCGCGATCACGAACTCGGCGACCTCGGTCCCCGTGCGCCACCGCCGGCCGCCCGACCGTCGGCCGTCGGTGAGGTGGCGGCGGCGTGGTGGCCAGATCGACGCCACGTCAGCGCCACCCGAGCGCCTTCCCGCCACCTCGCGCGTGCGCGGCCACGTCGGCAAAAAGCCGTGACGTGGCAGCCACGCGGCGTCCACGCGTCAGCCACGTGGAGGCCACGTCAGCCCCTCCTGCCACGTCAGCTCTACCTGTTTTAATTAAAATCCGAAAATTCCTTGTCGCGTCATCTTTGGCGCATTAAATCTGATTTTCCAGTATAAAAATAATTCGACCGAAAATCTATTCTCTTGCTGACGTCATATTTCAGATTTTTCCTTTAGGAAAATAATTATTGCTGACGTCATAAATGATTTTCGGTTTAAAATTTAATCCAGAAAATACCCTTTTTCTTTTATTTTGTATTTAAACTTTGGAAGGCTATAACTTTTGCGTTTTAACTCCAAATTGACCCATTCAAATTTCTAAATTCATCTAAAATTCCAAATTTTCATTTGGTATATTTATTTTTAATTTTTGAGTTTTTATTTTATTTTATTTATTTGATTCTTCTCGTTTCGCGTGTAGAATCCGATCTGTCCGACGATTTTCAAGAACAACTGCGGGAAGATTCCAACTTAATTCCAGAAGGCAAGTCTCCTTGACCATTTTGCTCCTATGTTTTATAAATAGATTTTGCAATTATTTTAATTTATTTGCATTGCTATGTTTTGTAAACTGATAATTTAAATTCTAAAATTTAGATAAGCACCCATTTTGTTATGCCCTCCTTTGGAAATTTTATACCATATACCCTTGTCAACTTAGGATAATCTTTAGCTCAATAGTGAGTTAGTATTACTTTTGTTGAATTTAAAATATTAGGAAATGCTTAGTCTAGCTGATAAATGTAAAAAAAAATACTCATATGAGAAAAATGGTGAATGAATGATTTGTGATTCCATGTTTTGTTTGAAAGGTGGTAATAGATGTTACCACTGTAAATTTTAAAATAAAAATAAAAATGAAGTTTAATTCAAATTTGACGAGGGTGGATGGAATGTTTGGCTGGTGCGGGTTAGCACGGATAATGGGTTTGTGAATGATCCACCCTAGTCGTCTAAGGACCGATTCTTGTGTTTGTCCAATCTGAGTAAAACAGTACAACCACAAGTTAAAATGGGTACAACCTAGCTAATTAACCTATAATAGTTTAGTTTTTGTGTCACTATTGGAAAATGAGTATCGTGGATTTTGATTACTCAAAGTGAGGCAGAGGATTTATCGCACTCACATGGCGCAAGAGGGGGCTTCTGAATGTGGTGGATTTAACCCTTCAGCGGTGAAACCTCAGCGGGTGATATAAAACTATACTAGAGTAGGTGAAAAGCTTTGTGATGTTTTATCTGGGTCTCATGCCAAAGGAAGCGTGTTGACTGTAAGGATAACATATCTCTTGTGGGTAAAGTTGTACAAACTCTACAGAGTAATAAAACTATTCGAATAGCCGTGCCCACGGTCAAGGGCGGACAAGGAATGCATTCACATAGTAGAGATTTGACTTTGAATTTAAAAAAAGGGGTTTTGGAAAAAAAAATTAGAGAGTGGATAGAACTCTCGTAATTTTGGTCTGGTGGATGTAACCAGTTCAGGTGGTTTTAACCTCTATTTTGACTCTTGGCAGATATAGCCTATTTATCAGTGATGGTGGATGTAACCTTCACTAAGGTACTTATTAAAATTTAGATTATGAAAATTTAATGTTTAACAAAATGCTTTAGTAATAGTATATAAATTTGAGATAAAATGTTGATTTGTGCAAAAGAGCCATATAACATTCCTTTGTTCAACCTTGCATCTAATGCATCTTTCCCAAGACTTGCGGAGTACATTTTTGTACTCACATACTACACTTTACAATAATTCTCGAGGAGGTTGAAGCTCGGGAAGGAGATTACGACTCTTTGCTCCGCTTATGATCGTGACGGTTTCTTTCCGGAGGACTAGGTCTCGTTGCTCAAGTCAATTGCCCGTGGCGATTGATGGGCGTTTATCTCAATATTTCGCTTCATTGTTTTATTTTGTGTAAGAGGTTGATGAACTGCAGCTTGTAAGGCCTTGTGCCAGGACTTATGTATTTCGATTATTATTGTAATAAAGCGTTGTTGGCAATGTATCATTTTGTCTGATTATCTGTGTGTACTAGCGTTGATCTGGGACTAGTGCTGCAATACACAGGGGGGTCTGGGAGTTTCTACTACCGGGTCTCACAGAAGTGGTATCAGAGCCAACTAGACTGTAGGACGAGCCCTAGGTTTTGTAAGCCTTAAGGAGTTATGTTTAATAAAAATTTATATACAAAAACTTAAGTTTCTTTGCTTCTACTCTTCTCTTACTTAGTATCTTGTTCTTTTATTCCTTGTCACTCTATAAAAGTTTTACTGATCTCTCCTATTTTCAAATTTGTAGATGGCAGGTTCTTCGTCGTCAGCTCCATGGGATCACCTTTCTCACGGTGAGAGCGAGGGAGTATTTGTGAGTCTTCTACGGCAGTTGATGCAGCATCTGAAGTACACTCAGCAGCCCATTTTCAGAGGGCGGAAGACCAGGATTATGACTATGGATTCATGGTCCATGGAGGTGTTTATTTACGCCCAAGACGGGAAGATTGACTCGGTGGAACGTCATATTGAGCATCCTCGGACCCACTTCTCGGATGCTATCCAAGATGCAGCTCAGATGGTGATTGCAGAGTTGTGCAAGAGGCATAAGGAAGAACTACGACAGTCACCTTTCAGCTTCTTCCCGACTACGAGAGCAGGACAGACTCACCCGGAGCCTTTCCAGATTGTGGTGGATGACCCTCGTCTGTCCCACCAGGTGCAGCTTACTCAGGCGACTTCATCGACCTACGCCAGAGCACTACGGGAGATAGGACTTCTTCGGATGCTTCTTACTTCGAGCTACGACCACTCCGATACCCTATGAGCACAGCTGCTTCAGAGTGAGTCTGCTCACGCCGACGCAGTTCAGGCAAGGATTGCTGCCGAGGCCGAGGTAGAGCGTCTCCGAGCTACCACCACCACACCGACTCTGCCCGCCCCTGTTTCTGCACCAGTCAGACCTTTAGGACCCCGCACCAGGCTCACTGCGCGGAAGAGTGTGCGACGCCCCGGTCCACCACCCAGCATCGACATTGGAGATTCTAGCAGAGGACGCCATCGCTCTCGTTCCAGATCACCTGCGTTCAGCCAGAGTCGATCTCGGTCCCGTTCACCGAACAACTACGCTATGTGTGGACAGAGCCACTCCGCTGAGTCAGAGGAAGACCCCGAGGAGGATCCTGAGGAGCGCATCGTCGTGGAGGATGAGTAGATGTTAGACAGTAGTACCCTTTTGAGTTATCTTCGATATTAGAACGCTTTATGATAATGTGATGTAATAAATGGAATGTACCGAGCCTTGTGCACTTGTGGTACAACCATTCTTAAAAAAAAATTAATTTGAATTTCAAAAGTTGCGCTCACTGGTTGTTGCTTTGTTTTTGAGTGTTGGTTTGGGATATGGCTAATCACCCCACTTCTTATCTATGCTTTTCCCTCTTACCTTGTGCTTTTCTTGGTGGAGCTTCAGATGGTGAATACAAGGAGCAACGTCAACAATAATCAGGCACCCAATGACAACAATGCCCCAATTCCACCCCCGCCAGCTCAAGCCCCCGAACTTGGAATAGATGATGGCCATGCAATTGCAGCTTCTTCAAGCGTTAGCTCGGAACCAAGTTCAGCAAGTTCATCAAGCACCAGCTCAGCCACCCCAATCCAAGTTTGGAGAATTCATGAGGACGCGACCTCCGACTTTCGCAGGATCTGTCGATCTGTTGGAAGCGGACGACTGGATAAAGGAAGTTGAACGGAAATTAAATTTGGCACAATGCAATAAGAATGAGAAAGTTCTTTATGCTGCCCATCAACTCAAGGGAGTTGCAGCAAACTGGTGGGAAAACTATTGCGCTGCACACCAAAATGCTCAGAATATTGTTTGGGCAGACTTTGTGCGAGCTTTCCGAGCTACTCACATACCTATGAGTATCATGGAAATGAAAAGGAAAAAATTTCACCAACTACAGCAGGGAAACCTTAGTGTTTCCGCATATTTGAGTAAATTCATTCAACTGTCGAGATATGCAACAGAGGATGTGGCAACTGATGAAGCAAAGATCTGGAGGTTTATGGGAGGATTGGATCTTAATCTTAAGGTGCAGTTAGTATCCAATGACTATCCCACTTTTCAGCATTTGGTGAACAAAGCTCTTGTGCAAGAAGATGCCCAGCGTCAGCTCTTCGAGTCCAGAAAGAGGAAGTTTCAAGCTCAACACTCTGCGAGCAGCTCTCGTCACCGTTCCACCTCACAGCAGTTTAGCCGACCTCCTTTGCCCAATCAATCAATGACACCGATTTCTGCACCCCGTCCTTTACCTCAAGTTCCTTGAACTGGAAATACGGCTCAACCTCAACAGAATAGGACTGCAGCTGCAGGGGTGCAATGTTTCAATTGCAAGAACATGGGGCATTATGCTAATAATTGTCCCCAGAAGCGTTGTAACCCCGGTTCGTTTCAACCTTGATCCTACACCGGCAAGAGCTCCAACCGCTGGCCAGGGACGTGGAAGCCCTCAGACTCCCAAGACTCCACAGACCTTCAACAAAGGGCGCATCAACCATGTCACCGCAGTATAAAGACAGATACACGGGCGTGGTTCTGGGTAAGTTTCTTGTTAATTCAGTTCCCGCAATTACATTATTTGATTCCGGAGCTTCACATTCCTTTGTAACAAAAGCTTTTGTGGAAAGAAATAATTGGAATGTTTGTTTGCTAAAGAACCTTATGTTAGTCCAATCGCCTAGAAAAGAATTGAGGACTAATTTGGTTTGCCCTAGAGCAACTATAGATATAAATGGAGTAAAGTTCCTAGCAAACCTTATTATAATAGACTCCGAAGGTATAGATATAATACTTGGGATGGATTGGTTGACCAAGTATAAATGACAGATAGATTGTGCCAATCGTGCCATTACTCTCACAAATTCTGATGGAATTCAGATTAGATATGAATCCAATACACCCTCAAACAAGGGAAGTTTATTGACCAGTTTAAAAGGGAGAAGTTTGGAGGATGTGCCCGTAGTAAGTGAATACCCTGATGTATTCCCTGAGGATTTACCAGGAATGCCACCAGATCGAGAGATTGAATTTGTTATAAATCTGGTTCCTGGTACAGCACCAATAGCTAAGAGACCCTATCGGATATCAGCTAATGATCTAGCAGAAGTTAAGAGGTAAATTCAAGAATTGCAAGAGAAATGTTTCATTAGACCGAGTTCTTCACCTTGGGGAGCTCCAGTGCTTCTAGTGAACAAGAAAGATGGTAGCCGGCGTATGTGCGTGGACTATAGAGCCCTGAATGAAGTAACAATCAAGAATAAGTATCCCTTGCCCGGATCGATGATCCGCTTGATCACCAAAGGATCGAGTGTTTTCTCAAAAATTGATCTCCGATCAGGATACCACCAATTAAAGATTAGACCTGAAGATATACCAAAAACAGCCTTCTCTACTCGATATGGATTATATGAGTATTTGGTGATGTCCTTCGGTTTGACAAATGCACCAGCATACTTTATGAATTTGATGAATAAAGTATTCATGGACTATTTAGATAAGTTCGTTGTTGCCTTCATAGATGACATTATTATCTATTCTAAGAATGAGAAAGAACATGAAGAACATCTGATGATAGTTTTGCAAAGGTTAAGAGAAAATCAATTATATGCCAAGTTCAGCAAGTGTGCGTTTTGGTTAAAGGAAGTCGAGTTTTTGGGACATGTGATTTCCGCAAGGGGTGTATCTGTAGATCCAGGAAAAGTTAAGGATGTGCTTAATTGGACTCAACCCAAGACAGTAACAGAAATCCGAAGTTTTCTGGGACTAGCAGGTTATTATCGTCGTTTTATTGAAGGATTTTTCAAGATCACTAGACCTCTGACCCAGTTGTTAAAGAAAGAAAAGAAATTTGAATGGAGTAAATCCTGTGAGGACAGTTTTCAAGAGCTAAAGAAGAGGTTAACTTCATCACCAGTTCTGCGGTTACCTGATATTAGAAAGGATTTTGAAGTCTATTGTGATGCGTCGAGACAAGGTCTTGGATGTGTATTGATGCAAGAAGGAAGGGTAGTAGCTTATGCATCAAGGCAGTTAAGACCGCATGAAGAAAATTATCCCACCCATGATTTAGAGCTAGCTGCTGTTGTGCATGCTCTAAAGTTATGGAGGCATTATTTAATCAGTAATCGGTGTGAGATATATACAGATCATAAAAGTTTAAAGTATATATTCACTCAACGACCTTAACTGAGACAAAGAAGATGGTGGAATTGATAAAGGATTATGATGTGGGAATACATTATCATCCAGGAAAAGCTAACGTAGTAGCCGATGCTTTGAGTCGGAAGAGTCATATTAACAAGCTGTCAGTTCCAGATAAGCAGCTAACCCTCCATGAAGAATTTCAACGATTGAATTTGAAAATAGTTACCGAAGGTATTCTGTCTACATTAAAGGTTCACCCTACTTTGGAAGATCAGATCAAAGCAGCCCAACGAGAGGATGAATATGTTAAAGAAATTAAAGAAAATATGAAGAAAGGTAAAGCGCCTAGATTTTCAGAAGATGAAGAGGGAATTCTTTGGTTGGGAAAGAGAATCCTAGTACCCGAGAAAAAGGAAATAAAAGATTTAATCTTAAAAGAAGCTCATGAAGCAGGATACTCAATTCATCCCGAAGTACAAAAATATATCGATCTAAAGGAAAGTTACTGGTGGACCAGTATGAAAAGGGAAATTGCGTAATATGTAGCCTTATGTGATATATGTCGTGAGTTAAAGCAGAGCATCAAAGACCTGTTTGGTCTTTTGCAACCTTTGCAGATACCTGAATGGAAATGGGAGGAAATCGGAATGGACTTTATAACTGGGCTACCAAAGACCAAATCCGGTTATGATTCAATTTGGGTTATAGTGGATCGCTTAACAAAAGTTGCACATTTTATACCAGTAAAGACTACATATTCAGGAGATAGATTGGCAGAGCTTTATATGTCAAGAATTGTTAGTTTACATGGAATTCCAAAGAAGATCGTATCGGATAGAGGATCTCAATTTACCTCAAGATTTTGGCGGAAGCTTCATGAAGTTCTGGGCACCAATTTAAACTTTAGTACTGCCTATCATCCTCAAACAGATGGTCAGACAGAAAGGGTAAATCAAATATTGGAAGATATGTTGAGAGCATGCGCATTAGCTAATAAAGCCAGTTGGGACCACAATTTGCCTTATGCAGAATTCTCTTACAATAATAGTTACCAATCAAGTTTACAGATGTCTCCATTTGAAGCTCTATATGGTAGAAAGTGTAGAACACCTTTGTATTGGTCAGAGACAGGAGAAAGTCAAGTATTTGGACCTGATGTATTGAAGTTAGCAGAAGAACAAGTTCGTTTAATTCGAGACAGGTTGAAAGCAAAGACTGAGACCGTGGCAAAGAGCTATGCGGACAATCGTCGCAGAATGTTAGAGTTTCAACCAGGAGATCATGTGTATTTGAAAGTGTCACCCCTAAAAGGGATGCGTCGTTTCAGGGTTAGTGGTAAACTTGCTCCGAGGTATATTGGACCATTTCCAATCTTAGCGTAAGAGGAGAAGTTGCTTATCGATTAAAGCTTCCTACCCAATTGTCGGATGTACATGATGTGTTTCATGTGTCGCAGATTGAAAAAGTGTTTACGAGTCCCGTAAGAGTTAATGCCTTTAGAGGAAGTGGATCTAAAGAGGATTTGACATATTGAGTTTCAGTCAAGATTCTAGAAGAAGCGAGAATGTCGCACCAAACAAAACCATTAAATTTTGCAAAGTGCGGTGGAACAATTGTCCAGTCGGAAGCCACTTGGGAGCGAGAAGAAGATCTCAGAGCGAGTTCCTAGTCTTTTCCCAGTCCTTCCGAATCTCGGGTGAGATTCTTTCTAAGGGGGTAGGTTTGTAACATCCCAATTTTTGCTTTATTTGGAAAGGATAAATTTTAAATTAATTAATTTAAATTATTTGGATTTCTGAGTTAAAAGTTTCTGTTTGAAACTAAAAATTAATATCAATATAGATTGGAAATATTTTTCTTAAGTCTAAAACCTCTCCAGAATTTCGTGAATTTTTCTCGAATTTTTAAAATTTATTTGGTATTTTTCTGAGTATTTTAAAGCCTCCTAATCATTTCTGAAAATCAAAAAGTAATTAAAATTCTGAAACTCTCCTGGAGCCGACAAGTCTCGCCCATCGGGCCGTTTCACGCCGCCGGATCTATTTCCAGCCATCTGATCTCACTTACCGTTTCAATCCCGCCTTCCCCTATCTTCGGATCGACACGTGGCATGCATCGGATCGTCCGTTTCCGCGCCCAATTCAATCCCAGCCGCTCCCAGCCACTTACCGCTTCGCCGCTTTATTCTCCTCTCTGCGTGACGCGTGGCACAATCGGCACCGTTCCCTGTTGCCGTACTTAATCTCAGCCGCTCCTTCTCACTTAATGCACCAACCGGCTCGGATTCTCTCACGGTTGTCGGATTGAATCGTGATCGTCCCCGATCACTTACCCCTTCGCCAAGCAATCGGTGGTCCGGATCGTTTCTCTTTGCCACCCGTCGCACATCCACCCGTCCCCCTCATTCTTTCCGTTTTCTTTCTCTCGCCGACATGCGGGGGCCGCTGTCAGACCCGTCGTCTCCGCCGGTTCTTCCTCCCCGCACCCCGCCGCTGCCGCCATTAGTGCCGAAAACTGAAGCAACTGAAGCTTTCAATGCTTCAGTTCCTTTCCAGTTTACTTCCCCGTGCCGACTGCATATTAATCCCCCGCCTCCACCGCGTCCGTTTCTGGCATAAAGACGCGCGTTACTCCTCTCCTCGCCGTCGCATTCATCCCCTCCGACCGTTTCAGCTCCGGCGAACTTCGCGCGGCCGTTACAACCCTCCCCGGTCTATAAAACCCGCACCCCGAGGTCTTTCTACCGCCGCCCCTCCTCACCTCTCAGGCGAATCACCGGCGCGAGCCTCCCCTCGCCCGATTTCTTCCCGCGGCTTCAAATACTCCGGCGAGCAATTGCGGCCGTCTCGGGCTTCCTCACCTCGCCGACGCCTCCACGGCGTTCTTTGGTGCCAAGGCGATTCCCGCGACCCCTTCCCGAAGCTGCTGCGCCACCGAGCTCCTCCGCCGCCGTGAGGTCCTCTCCGACCGCCGCCCCTCTCGCCGATCCTTCCTCCGGTCACCCTCGGCCTCGCGCAAGGTACCGATGCATTCCACGCATCCTCCTCTTCATTCGGTACCCTCGGCGGCGCGCCGATCACCGAGCTCGGCGACCCTCGGTCCCCGTGGCGCCACCGCGCCACCACCGTCGGCCGTCGGCCGAGGTGGCAGCAGGCGTGGCGGCTAGATCGGCGCCACGTCAGCGCCACCCGAGCGCCTCCCCGCCACCTTGCGCGTGCGCGGCCACGTCGGCAAAAAGCCATGACGTGGCAGCCACGCGGCGTCCACGCGTCAGCCACGTGGAGGCCACGTCAGCCCCTCCTGCCACGTCAGCTCTACCTGTTTTAATTAAAATCCGAAAATTCCTTGCTGACGTCATGCTGGCGCATTAAATCTGATTTTCCAGTATAAAAATAATTCGGCCGAAAATCTATTCTCTTGCTGACGTCATATTTCAGATTTTCCTTTAGGAAAATAATTATTGCTGACGTCATAAATGATTTTCGGTCCAAAATTTAATCCAGAAAATAGCCTTTTTCTTTTATTTTGTATTTAAACTTTGGAAGGCTATAACTTTTGCGTTTTAACTCCAAGTTGACCCATTCAAATTTCTAAATTCATCTAAAATTCCAAATTTTCATTTGGTATATTTATTTTTAATTTTTGAGTTTTTATTTTTTTATTTATTTAGTTCTTCTCGTTTCTCGTGTAGAATCCGATCTGTCCGACGATTTTCAAGAACAACTGCGGGAAGATTCCAACTTAATTCCAGAAGGCAAGTCTCCTTCACCATTTTGCTCCTATGTTTTAAAAATACATTTTGCAATTATTTTAATTTATTTGCATTGCTATGTTTTGTAAATTGATAATTTAAATTCTAAAATTTAGATAAGCACCCATTTTGTTATGCCCTCCTTTGGAAATTTTATACCATATACCCTTGTCAACTTAGGATAATCTTTAGCTCAATAGTGAGTTAGTATTACTTTTGTTGAATTTAAAATATTAGTAAATGCTTAGTCTAGCTGATAAATGTAAAAAATAATACTCATATGAGAAAAATGGTGAATGAATGATTTGTGATTCCATGTTTTGTTTGAAAGGTGGTAATAGATGTTACCACTGTAAATTTTAAAATAAAAATAAAAATGAAGTTTAATTCAAATTTGACGAGGGTGGATGGAATGTTTGGCTGGTGCGGGTTAGCACGGATAATGGGTTTGTGAATGATCCACCCTAGTCGTCTAAGGACCGATTCTTGTGTTTGTCCAATATAAGTAAAATAGTACAACCACAAGTTAAAATGGGTACAACCTAGCTAATTAACCTATAATAGTTTAGTTTTTGTGTCACTATTGGAAAATGAGTATCAGAGATTTACTGATTACTCAAAGTGAGGGGCAGGGATTTACTGCACTCACATGGCGCAAGAGGGGGCTTCTGAATGTGGTGGATTTAACCCTTCAGCGGTGAAACCTCAGCGGGTGATATAAAACTATACTAGAGTAGGTGAAAAGCTTTGTGATGTTTTATCTGGGTCTCATGCCAAAGGAAGCGTGTTGACTGTAAGGATAACATATCTCTTGTGGGTAAAGCTGTACAAACTCTACAGAGTAATAAAACTATTCGAATAGCCATGCCCACGGTCAAGGGTGGACAACGAATGCATTCACATAGTAGAGATTTGACTTTGAATTTAAAAAAAAGGTTTTGGAAAAAAAAATTAGAGAGTGGATAGAACTCTCGTAATTTTGGTCTGATGGATGTAACCAGTTCAGGTGGTTTTAACCTCTATTTTGACTCTTGGCAGATATAGCCTATTTATCAGTGATGGTGGATGTAACCTTCACTAAGGTACTTATTAAAATTTAGATTATGAAAATTTAATGTTTAACAAAATGCTTTAGTAATAGTATATAAATTTGAGATAAAATGTTGATTTGTGCAAAAGAGCCATATAACCTTCCTTTGTTCAACCTTGCATCTAATGCATCTTTCCCAAGACTTGCGGAGTACATTTTTGTACTCACATACTACACTTTACAATAATTCTCAGAGGAGGTTGAAGCTCAGGAAGGAGATTACGACTACTGTTCCGCTTGCGGCTGTGATGGTTTCTTTCCGGAGGACTAGGTCTCGTTGCTCAAGTCAATTGCCTGTGGCAGATTGATGGGCCGTTTATCTGAATATTTCGCTTCCGCTGTTTTATTTTGTGTAAGAGTTTCAGTGAACTGCAGTTGTAAGGCCTTGTGCCAGGACTTATGTATTTCCATTATTATTGTAATAAAGCGTTGTTGGCAATGTATCACTTTGTCTGATTATCTGTGTGTACTAGCGTTGATCTGGGACTAGTGCTGCAATACACAGGGGGGTCTGGGAGTTTCTACTTCCGGGTCTCACAACAGATCAAAGTGGAGTTCGTTCACACGGGAGAGCAGCGGGCTGACCCTCTGACGAAGGCACTGTCAGGAGTAAAATTAGCAACTATGCGTCAACTTCTTGGCGTTAGAGAACTGGAACCATGTCAGGATTAGGGGGAGTATGTGAGTAAATAATCCGGACCCAGCTGCTGGAAATGCCTTGACCGAGTTACCCGGAGCAATAAAAGGAGCAGAACTCAGCACGCATAGGTTTCGGTTTCAGTTAACTGAATAACGTTCAGTTTGGTTTCAGGATTTCCGTGATGTGCGGATGGCACGATTTGAATCTTTTTTATGCGGATCATGGATTGTTTGTTAGTTGTAGGACCGAAGAAGGCAACAGAGGGGGGGTGAATGGTGCCAACTCTGATTTTTCTCTCTAGTATTTAAGATTCTAGACTCAAACACCTACAGAGATGTAGAACATAGAATCTCCAGATAAAAATCACTCTAATTGACCCAAAACAACTAAACTTGGAACCAAATCCTTCCAGACGGTCTGACCGGCGTTCAAAGGGCAATCTAACCGCTCCGGGCGGTCTGACCGGCCTTATAACGGCGGTCTGACCACTGCTACAGTAAAATCAGGCGATAAATAGTGTTTTCAGCCTGATTTCAAATCTGAAAACCAAGAGAACTTTTGATCCGTAGATCCAAATGATATGAAATTTTGTATGGATGTTCTCTGGGTTATTGTGAACCTATTCCAACAAACGATCATAAAAAATATGTCCAAAGTTGAGATCTTTTTCAGTTTGTTGGAAGGTTGCACCAAAACCGAGTCAAAACCCCATTTTGAGAATCCAACTTGCTCGTGAGTATATGACGGCCAAGATGGCTCCAGATGTGTTCTCACATGTCACAGGAAGCTAGACCAAGGGCAAACAACAATCAAAAACCCACAAAACGAGAAATCACACAAGGAGGCCAAAAACATGCAAAATCGGGTTTCTTAATAAACTTGCTATAGGAGTGCCTAGATGATATGAGATATATTTCCATAGGTTATCTCCATATCTTTTACGTCTTTAGCACAGCAAGATCAAGAAAAACGGAAGAGAGATCAAACCAACTAAGACAAGAGCAAATCAATCCACATAGGGAAGATTCATCGAGATGATCAAGATTGATTTATTGCTTACTTGTGTTGGATTTTACAGCCACTCCACCTTTGGAGGACAAAGAGCACACAATGCACTCAACTCTCTAACCCTAACCCTAGACTTGAGAGCACATGAAAGATGGATTGGATGGTTAACATAAGTCTCCATCCCAATCCTTTATATAGGAGGCCCAACCAGCCATTCCTTACCCTAATAGATATAATTCACTTAGCACAATGGGGAAAACCCGTTAACCCCAACCACATGGATTTTAACTCACACAAATCACTTATGCATACTTTTCAATGCGCATAAGCCTAAATCTGTTAAGCCTTTTTCGCTTGATCCAACTTGATCAAACCAGCATCCCCTTGACCTAAACCGCTCTCCAAACGCCCCGCATGCGCCGCGATTTTGATCCAAGGTGAATTCCGGTATTTTGGCCAATCTTACCAAAATGCCCTTTCTTGACTGGGTCTTCATCTTTCATTGCAAGCAATCGCCATGCTTGCCACGTGTAGGTTCACCATTGGCTTGCCACGCGTCGGCAAGTCTTTCCCGCTCCGGTTCCACCAGACCACACCTCATTTGGACCGACCAAGCCATATGGTGCAAACCCGCCGTTCGAACTCGCCTTCAACATTTTCAGTCTTTCTTGTGCCATGCTTGAGCTCACCATCTCTCCCAGCATCCTTGACCGTTCTGGGCCTTGGCTCCTCCCTGAGCGTAGCCCCGATCCTCGCCGTCAACCATGGTGACTCCAAGCCTCCCTGCACATCCAAAGACAAAGAAATTATTTTCGAGCACACGTTTTTCACAACTTGACCCACGTTAGTCAAAACATGCTTCATGCAACCTTAATGCAGAGACCCAGATCTCTCTAACTCAATCCATTACTCAATACACCGAATCCTCAATTTCTGCCAGAACAATCCTTTCAGATAGCGATCTTTGCAAAATCAAATAATCACTCCATAAATATTGCAATGGTTCATCACAACATTAAATAGGACCTCCTCATAAGATCCTTCATTAGTTCATTAGTTAAACTCTATATTAAGCATGTAATTCGTTGCTGCTAGTATCCAGAGGAATAAAGAATATCATTCAAATATCTTGCTGTCTTCAGTTTTCTGTTTCCTTTGAATATTACTGTAGCTCGTCCAAAAAACACATCCTGCGCGTAGATTGGACTCCCAGGAAGAAGATCATCGGGTGTGTGCGATTCCTAGGCTTGATATCCAACAGGAACACCCCCACGGCCTCGTGCTCCACCACCTTCTCCTACGGGCACCACGTCGACAGCATGCTCCGTCCCTCCGTCGCCGTGAAGAACTCCGGCGGCAGTGCGGCTTCGTCCCCACTGACGAGGTCGGGCCGCACGTTCCATAGGTACGCGTAGTCGGTGTTGGCCAGCCTCCACGTGAACTCCAGCAAGTGCTCGTTCACCATGATGCTCTCGAAGTTGTCGTACACGACGGAGCGCGACTGCCGGCCGTCGAGCCACTCGAGGAGGCCGTCCCGCGCCTTCCAGAGATTGGACCCGATGCCGGCGACCGGGCTCTCCTCGGGCACGTTGTTGCGCACCGTCAGATGGAGCGGCCCCACGGTGTAGACGGGCGGCAGGAGCTTGTGACATGGCGCAAGCAGCAGCGCGTCGATCTCGTCGAAGGTGTTGATGACCACCGCCGACGCCTGCGACATGGCGGCCGTCTCGTGGATGAAGAAGTTGAACATGATGTTGTCCGGGTCCGTGGAGCGCACGAAGCTTGGGAAGTCGCAGCTGCAGGTCCTTGGGCACCCCCGGGATCCAGTCCACGGTTGTGTCCATGTACCCATTGCTCAAGTCAGCCTCCTCTGGGAAAAACAACAAGTATTCGCAATTTAATTATGTTTTTTTGTAAATAATGACGTATATTAGTACATCCCCAAATTTAATTTTGCATAGTACGACAACGACAAACTGGTAGACTAACACAAGAAAGATGGTGTCATGTGTATACAAATGGGTGCATGCCTTTGAGAGGGAAGACACCGCGTTCGATGAGGTGCCTGTAGTGGTAGTAGCCCATGAAGCCGTAGGCGCTGGCGGTCCAGAGCGTGGCGCAGCAGAGGCCGAGCTCCCGCGCGGTGCGGAGGGCGAAGGTCATGGTACTGTTGGTGACGACGGGGGCCACGGGCGGCGTGACGCCGCCGGAGGCCTCGGTCTCCTCGTTGAGCTTGGCAATGAGCTCCTTGAACCGGGGCAGGCAGGTGGTCATGGTGGTGTAGCAGAGCGCGGGGACGTCCTGGGTGGCGTCGGCGTCGGACGGCGGGAGCCCGTCCGGGATGGCAGCGAAGCGGAACCCCGGGACGCCGTCGAGCACGGCGGCCTGCGCGAGCTGAGGAAGTGGCGGTGGTTGAACTCATTGTTGACGAAGGTGACGTGGAAGCCCTGGGCGTGGAGCAGCTTGGCCAGCTTCAGCATCGGCGTGTGTGGCCCTGCGTCGGGTACGGGATCATCACGGCGTGCGGCCTCTCCGCCGGCGGCAACGACCCCATGGCTAGCTAGCTGCCCACCTGCTCCGCCACGCCCGGAAATGATTATCGCTTTGCTTCGGTTACTAGCTATACGCTGTGGTGTGCTTGTGCCACTTGAACGCCATGGCAGGCTAGCTAGCTATATAGGGATTGACAGGTCACCGCCCGGCCGCTAGCTGCTGCCATATGTGAATCCTATATACATATCATACATCTATTTGTTAAGAAATTAATGAAAATAGATGAAGAGCAACGTATCCCACGTAATCAATCAATCACCAAGAGACACAACAGATCAATCACAGAGACACCAATTGAGATAGAACACTGGATGTAGTCTTTATAGATTTCTGATCTTAGATCACTTTATATGGTATAATGCTTCTCTATTTATAGTCTAAACCCATCAGGGACAATTCTGGTATTTACCCACACCGGAACTTTCTAGATTTCGTAACACTCATCCTTAGGCGAATAACACAGTATGCACATGTCTCATTAAAAACTCCTTCAAAAAACCCAGTGGGAAAAAGGGGATGGAGAAAAGAGTATATCGCATCCGTTCCTTGTGACTCACTTGTTATCTCATTAAAAACCTTTATGTGAGAAAAACTTCAGAAAAAACTCACAAAGGGAAAAGAGTGCAACATTTAGATCTTTAGGATCATGTAAGTCTTCTGGTCTTACATAAAGGCTATGGTTCAGGGATTTACTCTTTCTGAACCTTGTAACTCTCTAAGCTATCTCATCCCATACCTTGAACACATTATGAAAACTAATGCTGGGAGAGATTTTATGAATAAATCTACCAGGTTATCACAAGACCTAACCTTTAGCACCTTTATCTCTCTATTGTTCTGGAGCTTATGAGGATAAAAGAATTTAGAAGCAATATGCTTCGTGATATTACTCTTAATATAACCCATTTGCATCTGCACCACACAAAACTGCATTATCTTCTTAGATAATGGTGGGGATCACCAACAATGTTTATGCCACATGACTTTGGATGTGGCCTACTCATTTTTCTGAGCCAAGCACATTCTAGTGATGCTTTATACCACGATACGTGTATGCCTCGTTAAAAACTCTTTTCAAAAATCTAATGAAAAAAAGGAATGGAGAAAAGAGTACATAGCACATGTTAAATTGTATTACAGTTGTTGCCTCATTAAAACCCTTCAAGCAAGAAAATCCAATGTGAAAAACTTACTAAGGGAAAAAGTGTGCAACACTTATTTTCATGATTTGCAACACTTATCTTCAGGATTTATAAACTATTTTCAGAATATATTATGATCTTCAATTCCTTTATCAAGTTCATCGATTGAACTTACATCGATAGGTGGTTAAAAAACCTTTAAGGTCGTAATCATCAAGTCAATACCTTCTAGGTTTGACTAAAATCAAAATTTTCTGAATCTCATACATAACTATAAAAGTTTAACATATACTCCTCCTGAAGATCACTTCCGGTGAAGTCTTATTGTTCCACTGCCTTAAATATATTTTAAGAAATGAATGCAGACTAGTATATTTATCCTAATCAGGATATGGGTGTAATTAATTATAGTGTCATATTTCTTCAGGATGTGACTTATCAAAACCTTTCAGGTTCTTTAACATTTAGCAACCATTTTTTAGTAGTACCATATGACTAAAAGTCTGTTCTACAGAACTAAAAGTATGGTCATACTACCATAGAATCAATGTAACCAGTCTTAATTTTGGCACTTAGGGGATTAATAAATTTTCCATTAACACCAATATATATGGTACCTTCATGGTAGTAGAGGATATTGCTACTCCATCAGTTTCTAGTAGGAGATGAACTTCATATAAGCTTATGTGGTGAACTTCTTATTCTTAGCCTTCTCATTTCATTTCTAGAGATCGCATAATCGTTGATGTATTTTTTATCAACTGGTGATTTAATTTCTCTTCAGAGAAATGCTCTCTCTTTTTAGAGATACTCTTTCTTCATATAAAAGTTTATCAAGTATGAGTTTTATATACATATCATGTAAACTAATATGATATCACGTAGATATATCCTCTTCCAACAATGCTATTGCTACCTATTGTCTAACCTGTCCTCAATAGCTAGCATGGGGCGTTCGGAATAGCGATGGCTTCTGCCTGAAATTTCACTGTAGCTGGCTTGTTCTACTGTAGCTGAGTTGACTTATTGGGCATAATTAAATTTAAAAAATAGAAAAATAGAAAAAACATGTTAGCCCATCACGGACAATGTAAAGGAATACGGGGAAAAAAAGAAAATATAAAAAAACCTAAAATATCTTTTAAAAAATCAGAAAAAGACGAATTACTGAATAGTGAAAAAAAAATTGAAGCTAGAAGCTGAAGCTAAAAAAAGCCGAGTTGAGTGGGAGTAGCCACCGGTGACATCTCTGGCAAGCTCAACCGCCATCTCCGGCAACCCCGTTCAGCAAGCTCCAGCCGAGAGCCTCTCATAACCCCTTTATGCCCTACCACCACCACCATGCACACCTTCCACAAATTTACACGGATGTTACAAGTCTTTAGTGAGCTCAACTGCCATCTTAGGCAACCCCCTTCAGTGAGCTCAGGCCGAGAGCCTCTCACAGCCTCTCCATACCCTGCCACCACCACGATGCATGCCTTCCACAATTTACAGAGATGTTACAAGTCTTATAAGATGGCTTCTGTGTTGCAATAATTCGTTCAAAATGTTGCAGTAGTTATTCTCAATTGTTGTAAATTTGCACTTACAATAATCTTTTTCGATTGTTGCAATAAAACTCTGATTTGGTTGTAGCAGATTTGGTGATTTGTTGCACAGAGTTTTTGTTTCACTATTTGAATGTGTGTGATTTTTGTTGTATGATGAATTTTTGTTGCACGCTCATCCTTTAGTTGTTGCGCATCTTCAAAATTTTTTGTGCCCTTGATCGGACAACCTAGATGTGGCCCCTTAAGTGAAATCTGATGGCAGTCTGGACATCTGATTTCCATAAGAGTTTCTCTAAAGTAAAAGTTTTGCTTTTTAGTCCAAAATTTAAAAGTTTTTTATATATAGTGCTCTGAAGAAGGAATTTGCAAAAATGGACTTTTAGTACGACGCCAAAAGACATGGCGCCTAAGGTACATAGCGTGGCGCCATGTACTTTGGCGCCGTGCATGGACACGTAGGATCCACGGTGGCATTGCACAGCGCCAAAGCACATAGCGTCGTGCTATATAACAACGGCGCTAAGGGCCATCACGGCATTCAAGCAACTTCAGCCATCACAGCACCAAAGGGCCTGACACCGTATTTACATAGCACGGCACCAAAGGGCTTAGCGCCGAGGTATGCAACTACGACGCTAGGCCCTTTGGCGCCGTGATGCATGGCGCCATAGGCCCTGGGGCCGAGATGTCCAACTACGGCGCCAAGCCCTTTGGCGTCGTGCTTACTGAATTTGCAGAAAAAATAGCACTTCAGTTGTTTTTCCTCAAACAGCTGAGGTGTTGTTTTTTCTTCATACACAAACAACACAGACATAGTCTCAGAAACATGAATGTAGAACATAGTCTCACAAACAACATATACATGCTTGGGACGTCATACAGGTCAGCACGTTCATCGTGCTCACTACCTCTTTGCCCTTCCCTTGCCCTTGTCCATAGCATCAGTACCTGGAGTATACGTGCTTGACGAGCGGGCCAAACGATGAGGCCGCTGCGAAGCCTGAGTAGATGGTGCATCAGGCATCTGTGACAGCCCAATCACGTCGTGGGCCGTGGATGGTTTCGGTGCTCGCGGGCAGCTGTGGAGCCTCCTCGCCCACCGTGTCGGTGTCGGGTCGCATTAGAGACGGGTGGCCGGCGCTCGCGAAGCTGCTCTTCTTCTTCTGTTGTGGCGCGACGGGGGAGGCGGTCCCGGGCCACTTCGCACGGGTGTCGCGCTTCTCCAAGACGTCTGGGCGGAGCTTCCTGTCATGGCGGTGCTCGGGCGACATGCTGTACGTGTTGGACCCGTGTGAGCACGTGGTGGCCGACGCCGCCGATGACATGGGCACATATCGTGGCGTGTTCCGCAGGTTCATGCGCTCCTGGACGCGGGCCTGCCTGGTGGATCACCGCGCGCTGCTGGAGCCCCTCCTGCACTGCCCCTACTGTGGCGCGCACGTCTGGAGCATGACAGCTGCCCAGCTCGCCCCACGCAATGCGTGCCGGCGGCTCGGCGCTAACGAGGGCTACCTCGAGTACTTTGTCTGCGTCAGCGGCCACCTCCACGGAAGCTGCTGGCTCGCACGGCTCTCCTCCAGCTACTTCGCCGCTGCCAGCAGCGAGCCAGCGACGAGGACGATGGCCCCGTTGAGCTGTTAAGTAAATAGTAGTCTTAGTAGTGTAGCATTCTCTCTCTTTGTTCCTGTTGCACAGCCGATTTTACCAGGTCAGATGAGGCGTGCGTGGGGCGGCGTGAGCCAGTGATGTTTGGAACTCTCAATTTGTCTAGATCCTTCTACCTCCCGAAATGATATGTGCAACAAAATGACAGCAACAAAAAAATTACATGCCGTCAAAGACGAGTGATAGTCTTGATAATTTGTTTTTTTGCCTCACCCTTTGTCATGGGTTGAAAGAGGCAGAGATCTCCCTCCCGAACACGATTGTCATGGACAAAGTCGCCCAAATAAAGGTCGCATCCACCTCCATCAGGTCTAATGCAAAATTTGCATTGCCACTTCTCGCTCTTCCCAGGCAGCTTTAGTCTACAGAGAAACTATCACAGACGATTCTTTATACAAACCATCTGTGATGGACCACTATCACAGATAGTTTTTACTAGAAACCTTTTTGTAATAGTGAGCCTTCACAAACAGCTCACAAATCGTTTGTGATGACAGCCTGTTATCATAAACACATAAATTCAGACGGTTCAAAATCCGTCTATGATGACCCTTTGTGAGATAGTGATGGGCTTTCTCCCTGAGTTGGTCATCCGATTGCGCACTGACATACACTTCTTTCAGCCTACACCAAATCCGAAGCTATGGTTTTTTCGTGTAGCATAAATTCTCTAATACCTCTAGGACCGAATCCCGCATAAGGAGAAGACGACATAAGGTTTTATGATATGAACCCCAACGAGTATCACTGGGCCTTGCAAGGTTAGTTTGTTAGTTTTTCCCTCTTCCTGAGAAAATTTCACCATTTTCTAATTTATTCTCAATTTTATCATAGTGATCTTGTGCTAAATGATCTCTTCTGTTACAAAAAAGTATTCATGGTGTTGACAATCAAGGTTGTGTAGTTAAAGAAATCCACGATAGAAGAACACCAGTTATCCACAGAAACAACCACTAATTGCAACTGATGTGCAAAGCAATGTATATAAAAAGCATATGGATTTTCATCGAATATGCGTCTTTGCAACCCATAGAATTGTCCTCTTATGTTTGAAGCTCCATCATATCATTATCCCTGCAATTTAGAGATAGATAAACCAAGTTTATAGAACATATCATCCAAAACTGTTTGTAATGAAGATGATGTCATATTAGAAATATGTTGAACCCACAGAAATTTCTCTCTCACCCACCCTTTATTATTGACATACATGCATAGGACAAGAAATCACTGGTAATATATTTTAAACATACTCAAACTATCAAACATAAAAAGAGCATAAGATGTAGCTACTAACCTCAAAACCACAGCCATTTGCTCCTTGATAGATGCATCTCAAGCCTCATCAACAAGTATGGCAAAAAATAAATCCCCAATATCATTAATAATGGCTTTGGTGGTCTTTTCTACACACGCTTTGCACAATTGTTTTTGTACTTATGATGAAGTCATTAAATTATTCCCAGGAGAATTGTCAAGCAATTTTGCAGCCTTCTCATCCCTCTATACCATTTTAGCATTTGTAGGAAGTTTCCCCTATTGTTCGAGCTAGATGATTCATCATATCCACAAACAGCAAAGGCTTGAAATAGAAGAAATTTTGATATGCCTAACATAATAGTAAGACGGGCTCTATATTCTTCCTCATTCTTCTTGGTGGCAATAACCATCACATAACCCATATCATGCCTTTGATTTTTGAAAATCTCGTATTGTTTTCTTACTTTATTGTGAGCACTATTGACTTTACCAACATGTTCATCAAAAGGTTGAGTTCCATTCTTCCAATAACTAAATTCTATTTTTGTGAAAGTATCAACACTATAGTTTTCAACTCTTTGTTGCTTAAAGAGAAAACAGTAAAAACATAAAGCCGCATCTTTAGTAACGCTATGTTCCAACCAATCATGCTTTTTGAACCATGATTCTTGAAATCTCCTCTTTTGATTTCCCTGTTCCCTCCATGAAAATTTATATCTAATTGGTTGGTATGGTCCCAATTGCAAATACTCCCTTCTAGCGACATCTCTAATATTCACATCCAACTTCTCTATCGATTTTCGAAGCCAGGATCAATAACAATATCACCTAGATTAAGCTGAATGTTTTGCCCGGTGTTACCAACCCCAGTTCCTAATGTTTCTGGAGATTGGTTGGTTCGAGTTAGATTGTCTATTTGACTGTGTAACTTGTGTTGGAAAATATGATGACAATGTCTTCCTCTTCATTTTATAATTTGTATCCTTAAACCTTAATAGTTAGTTCCTAAATAGCAAATGTAAAAAATTGAACATATGTCATTCATCATTTCATCTGATCATTCCTACTAATTCAAAACATAAAAGACAATTCCTACTAATTACATTCTCATTATATCAACAAACCAATTCAGAAATTTTATTGAAGTAGCAAATATGTACAAATTTAAACAGAGCAAGTACAGCTCAATCGTGTCCTTTCCCACAAATCCACAATCGCATTCATAATAGAATTAACATATGCATATATCAACATATCATGCAAATTGCAAATTTTGTACCTTCAAAAAATTCATGCACCTAGATCCAGATCCACCAATTGCACTTCTTAATCAACTCAAAAGGGTTGTGCTAAAATATGCTACCTGCTGGCTGCTCCGTTGCTCGTTGGTGGAGCCATGGAGGAGTGGACTGTGGGCATTGTCACATTGAGATGGAGTGCTAGACTGCTAGAGCACAAGGGCGGTGACGTCGTGCAAGTGCAGGCCGTGTGGCAGCTGTTGTGCAACGTGCGACGATCGATAGGGGCACTGGAGGCTAGAGGTGTAGGTCTGCGAGGGCAGCGGCTGGCGGACTGCGGTGTCGTCGTGTCAAGAGCGAGGGATGAGGGCGGTGGCTGGCGAACACGTGGCACTCGTAGGCGAGGCTGGTGGCCAGCAGACGCGTGGCAGTAGTGGGGAGGCGGTCGCGCTCGGGCGGATCAAGGGATGGCGGTAGTCGGCGGATTCACTGATTGGGGTTGCCCGGTTGGGGATTTTACTTAGGGTTCCTTTGCTTTCACTTGCGTCACTTGGTCTTGGTGGCTGAGGATGCGCACGCTTTGGGATGCCGCTGAGGCATTGCTTTGTGGGCTAAGGGCGCGCATGCTTTGGGCTGTCGTGTGCTCCCACAGGGCTACCGGGCTGACATGTTTTTAGGCATCGGGATGGGCCGATATACCATGTATATTATGAAGGCAGTACTAAAGGGGTAGTACTAGTAGGATTGCTAGGCCCTGCGCTATAGCCTACCCAGCCTGAGGCTGACTTATCACCGTTTATTTCCCTGTATTCGATTCTTGGGGTGAAGGTTTAGCATTTTATTTTTATTATTTTTTCTGCAGAGTCTTACTGTTGTACATTTTGTAGGTGTGTAGAGTCCTGGAGTCGTATCTGGAGGAAAAATTTTATAGATGAGCTCACGATTTTCTCTTTCATATATTTACAGTTACCTCATCCATCTGATTCTTTTTGATCCACATGTGTAGAATCTATATGGTATATGACATTTTAACAACTGCCGCTGGACATATATGGTATATCGTGTGTTTTGCGTCTTTTACCTGGTTGTCAGTGAATGGGCACTACTACAGAAAGCCGTATCACAGACAGTTCAAAAACGTCATCATAGACGGTTTTCTGAACCATCTGAATTTATGTGTCAGTGATAATCGAAGGTTATCACAGATGCTTTTCAAACCGTCCGTGGAGTAAATATTACAGACGGTTTGTAACTAAAAATCGTCTGTGATAGCTACCATCGCAGACAGTTTGTAAGAAAGAATCGTCTGTGATATAGGCTTATCACAGACGGTTTTTAACAAAAAACCGTCTGTGATATATCAATATCACATACGGTTTGTAACCAAAAACCGTCTGTGATATGGATTAATTTAATTAATTATTACTACATGTATACCACATGCATTGAGACTAGCTAAATCTAAATTAGCTAGATCTTCAAAGTATATATATAACAGTTCACCGAAAATTAATTAGCTAGATCAAACTTATTTTGATATTGCAACCAAAAACAAATAAGCTCAGTACTAACCATATCTAGGGCATCCAAGAACTCAATGAATCTTCAAAACTCTCCTGCCAAAAAAGCCTTCTTCCACCAAAAAAATGGTCTGAAAGCCTTGCCGCCTCCAGCTGCAGCACCGGCTAGATCTGGATCGAAATGAAGACAGATACGGTCTGAGCGGTGCAATAAATACATAGCAGCATTATCACAAATGGTTTTTAACAAAAATCGTCTGTGATATCAACCATCACTGATGGTTTTTAGTTAAAAACCGATTGTGATATTCGTGATTATCACAGACAGTTTATTGGTAAGAACCGTCTGTGATACTCAGCACAGACGGTCTCCAAAATAAAACTGTCTGTGATAGCTCCATCGGGACTCGGGAGAGCAACTATCGTTATACGAAGCGTCTATATCATTAATGTTTGGCATACGAACCATCTATATTATTGTTTGGTATACGAAACGTCTCTGTTAAAGGTTAAGTATGCGCGCCTAATTAATCCTCAACGCAACGTACGTACAATATGGCTTCTACTATTCTTGTGATCATCTCCTTCCTCTCATTTGTTCATCAAGAGTTGTTTGGCTGGAACCTTGCACAGGCGCCCAGCAATTTACATCTGGAGCAGCTTCTCCACACATGCCCTGCTTTCCTTCCTCAACTTTCTTGCATCCGTCAGCTCAACCTGATCATCCGCCGTCAACGGAGGCGTCTCGCTGCCGCTCAAGAAAGGGAAACAGCCCTCACCCTGGTTCTTCTCAACAATGTGCACAGAGCGGAAGAAGATCTTGTAGCATTGGAGAGACTGATTAATAGCATTGCCGATCAAGCAGAAACGGCAGATTCTAAGGAATCTTATAATGCTATCCTCTTCGAGATTATGGGCTATGCTACTGATCATTTGCCCAGGCTGGAGGAGGAAGTGCTGAGGGCAAGGACAATCTTAACAGCGTTCGAGAACTCAGCGGCTGATCCTCCAACTCCCAAAGTCGAAGAAGAAGCGTACGAAGCCTTGAAGATTAGAATCTGGGAATCTCTTTATCTGTGCGACTTTTGTAATAAATTTGCCTTTAATTTATGATCTCTTGTCTCAGTAGTTCTGTACGTAAGTTATTAGAAACAATGTATACTTCTATATTAACTAGTTCTGTAGTTAAGTTATTAGAAGCAATGTGTACGTACTTATATATTAACCTCTGATAGAAAACATCACAGACGGTTTTGTATTACAAACCGTCTGTGATAATTCTAAGATTATCACAGATAGTTTGTCATACAAACCGTCTGTGATAATCAGTTTATCACAAATGGTTTTAAATAAAAAATCGTCTGTGATAATTCCAAATTTTATTAAAAATCGTCTGTAATACTGAAATATCACAGACGGTTTATTGGTAAGAACGGTCTGTGATACTCGTTTTCTCCGACGCCATCAACACAGACGGTGTCCAAATTAAAACCATCTATGTTAATGTCGGTTACAGACGGTTTTATCAAATCGTCTATGATTTGGCATCTAGTATTAGACTTTCTGTAGTAGTGGAGTAAATTGCATTCTTTGCTAGTAAATTTGCCCTTTCTTTCCATACCAATATTTTCGTATAGTAAAATGCTTCACATAGGAGTATCTCACTTACACAGCGTCAGCCACTAGATGAATGAAAGATTTCCGAATTTGTTTGGAATGTAGGATTTTTCGAGGAAGCCAATCCGATGGGAAAGTCCTATATTCCCCCTTTGGAACAAAGGAATGGGCTCAAGGGATTCAAATGAAATCCTATGGAATGACTCTTTGGGAATTTTGGAGGAATTCTAGATGCGGTTAGACTGCACGAAAAAAAATCTTTTGTGTCTAGCATCTACTCTCTCTTCAAATTATTGGAAAATATTTGTAAAGCATATTTATACACCTCTTTTCAGCCATTCCTTCATACATCTCTTTCGAACCATTCCTTTTTTTTGTATTCCTGTACAATTCTTGTGTTTTCCCTATTCGACGGGAGATTTGAATCTAGCTCTAGGTGTCCTAGCTAGGAACCGACCATTTTTGCTTGATATCTTAACACTGTCGGTTTTTAAGAGTAAGGGCATGTTTGGATAGGGGGATTTAGATGCAAAATCTCAAGATTTAGTTCAAAAAGTCTCCTTCCTTGTGCAACACAGGGTAGAAGGCTGGTTGACCAGGAATCCCTCCCCTTTCGATATATTCTTCTTGCATTGGATGTATTATCTCTGCTAGGAGATACGTTCCAAAGAACATAATTTGAAACCGACCAATATCTCGTGGAATTGTTTAAAAAAGTTATTTTGATCCAGGCGTGAATTAGGCACGGGATCCCATTAGCCAACGCATTTCACATACCGGTGCCGCCTCATCATCTTCTGTGCATGCGCTGCATGGTTGCATGCCTGACGCCCCGGCCCCCTGTCGCTGGATGCGGAGGATCTGAACCGCCCTCTCGCGGAGGATCGCCAGCCTGGCTTGGGGGAAGCTTGCACGCCGAGTCTTAACTACCTACCCCCAGTCTCAAGGACCATTATTGCACGGTACCGGTGCCGCCTCATCTTCTGTGGATTTGCCCTGAGAATCCAGGAGTCTTGTTCTTGTCCCCTCGTTGGAATTGCATGGCGGTGTGGCTAGCGTCTCACGCCCCTTGGCGCCTAATGGGGGGGCTAGAGGCGCACTGTGCGCAGCAAATATGGTGGTGCAGCCAGAAGGTCTAAACCGGCTTTTCATGTCCGATCGACAGCTTGGCTCAGCAGCCGCCCTGTCACCGATTTCATTTGTCTTTGCTGCACGAATTGAGGCGGCCTCATCCCCAGACAACCGTGGAACTCCTCTCGCTCAGGAGCATGCGATCCTTGGAGTAGATTTGGACATGGTTGTCGGCGTCACCAAGCCCCCGTTGCTGGATCCTGGTGTCCCATGTGTTGTCACGGCTGATCTGAACCCAACACCTGCTGGCGAGGTGATGCCAGTCGGGACCCTGGAATGCTCAACGCCCATTGTTAGACCTTTGTCTGCTACTGAACCGATTAATAATCTGGGGAATGCTTAGGAATGTTCAACCCTGGTTAGGAGGTCGGATATTGCTTCTGGGCCGGCCACCGGTTTGGTACAGGGTCCCAGTGAAGGCACTCAAGTGCTGTCAAAGGTCTATAGTAGGCGTCGCCGGCGCCATACTCAGCGGCAAGTGCCCGGCCAAGAGCTGTCTAACCCGGCCAAAGTTTTCCTCGATGAGGTGAAACAAGTCACAGAGGATCTGCTTCCTCTTCCCATCGTTCAAAAACGACGTACTAAGCAACTTCCTCCTGACTTTGTGCTTCACCGAAGCAATAGACTGGTGACCAAACTTGGGGCCTCATCGCCTCCAGTTCTTCAAACTCAAAAGAAGCTCATGCATCAGCTAGGATTGGTGGAAGATCAGGAAGTTGTAGGTGAGCAACAACTGGAAAGTTATAGTCGCATCTTTGACAAGCCCCTTTCACAGGGACATATTGTGGCGCTTGCAGCGTTGTTTGGCTGGCAGCCACCTTCATCAGGTGAATCTCCTGCTGCTGCTGTTGTTTGTTGATTGTGAAAGGATCTCTTGGTCGCCTAGTGTTCCTTGATCAATGGCCTCTAATATATTAATTTGGAATGTAAGAGGCCTCAACCGAAAAGCAGGGTGTGATAGTGTCCGAAATCTGGTTAGCTCCATTAGGCCAGTCATGGTCTACATGCAGGAAACAAAGAAAGCATCCATCTCAGGTCGTTTGGTTGCTTCTGTGCTCAGTAATGAGTTTGATCATTTTGTGGTGCTCCCGGCAGATAGAACAAGAGGAGGGGTGTTATTGGCTTGGAAGGGCAATACTTGGCATGCTCTCTTATCTTGGGTTTATTCTTATTCGATCTCGGTTCAATTTGAATCTCAAGAAGGACCTGCATGGTGGTTTACCGGAGTTTATGGTCCTCAATCTGATGACCGAAAAGTCCAATTTTTATAAGAGTTACAAGATATCCGGCAGAACTGCCATGGGCCATGGGCTATCGGAGGGGATTTCAATCTCATTTACATGGCTGAAGACAAGAACAACACTAATATTAATAGAGCAATGATGGATCGTTTCCGCCGTTTTTTGGATGATATGGAGCTAGATGAAATCTCATTGCTTGGTTGTAAATATACCTGGTCAAATGAGCGAGAGGTGCCTACTTTGGTTCGCCTTGATCGGGTTTTCATGTCCATTGATTGGGAAGAATTGTTCCCTGATTGCATTCTCCAGAGCTCGGCCTCATTGATTTCAGATCACTGCCCACTAATTCTCGGTTTGAAGGACAATATACAAGGAAAGCGTCATTTTCACTTTGAAAGTTTTTGGCCTAGACTTGATGGCTTCTTGCAGGAAGTTGAGAGCTCCTAGCATAAGCCAGTTGTAGCCTCCTGTCCACTGCAGCTCTTCTCCATGAAGTTGGGCCGTCTTGCACGCGATCTGCAATCTTGGAGCCAAAAGAAAATGGGTAATGTCAAGATTCAATTGCAATATGCGAAGGAAATCATTCATCGCCTGGAGATTGCACAAGATACTCGCTTATTATCCAGTGAATAAGATTGGCTCCGCCGGCAATTGAAGTGGCATGCACTTGTGCTTGCTTCGCTTGAGCATACGATTGCCCGTTTACGCTCTAGATTAAGTTGGATAAAAGAAGGGTATGCAAACACAACTTTCTTCCATCAGCAGGCTCGGTACAAAAAGAGAAAGAACTTCATGACCAAGACTAAAGTGGGAGATAGCATTGTTACTAGTCAAGAAGAGAAACAGGAAGCAGCTTGGGATTTTTACTCTAACCTTCCTGGCACGACAGCCCACAGAGAATGCACGCTCAACCTGGAATCTTTTTATAAAGAGCCTACTGACCTGTCCACTCTTGAACTAGGTTTTTCAGAGGAGGAGGTTTGGGCAACAATTAAGTCTCTCCATTTAGATAAGGCGCCGGGTCCAGATGGATATACCAGGCGTTTTTATAAATCCTGCTGGAATATAATTAAAAAGGATCTTTTGACTGCCCTAAGCCGAATATTGCAGGGAGATGTCAGCAGGTTGTTTCTTTTCAATTTGTCCTACATCACCTTGTTGCCAAAGACACCGGATGCTGTGGAAATCAAGGATTACCGACCTATAAGCCTAGTGCACAGCTTTGCTAAACTTGTCACTAAATTGTTAGCCAACAGGTTGGCTCCCAAGCTCAAGGATTTGGTGTCTGCCAACTAAAGTGCATTTGTTAAAGGAAGATACATCCATAACAATTTTATTTTGGTGCAGCAAACAGCCAAGCTGTTGCACAAACAGAATGAACCAAGAATTCTTCTCAAATTGGATATATCAAAGGCTTTTGATTCGGTGTCTTGGCCCTTCCTGCTGCAGGTATTGAGATATTTGGGTTTTGGTCCAGTTTGGTGCAATATTTTATCTAAACTGTTGAGATCTTCCACAACTCGAGTTTTGGTAAACGGGGTGCCAGGAGATCTAATTCAACATCATCGGGGGCTGAGGCAAGGAGACCCTCTATCTCCAATGTTTTTCATTATAGTCATGGATGTGCCTAATGCTCTGATCAATAAAGCAAGTGATATTGGATTATTGCAGCCCCTACTCTCGCGAGGTTCTAGCCAGCGAGTTTCTTTATATGCTGACGATGTAATCCTCTTCTTAAGATCTTGCTTGGATGATTTGGCATTGATGAAGGAGATTCTGCGGGTCTTTGGTGAGGCATCTGGGTTGGTCACTAACATCTCTAAATGCTCTGTGAGCTCGATCCAATGCCACGACCAGGATATTGAAGTTGTGCAAACCTCTTTCCCATGCAAGGTGCAAGAGTTCCCTTGCAAGTATCTTGGACTTCCTTTGTCTATCAAAACACTTTCTAAGAGTGATTTCTTTGTAATAATTGACAAGATTGCTACTAAGCTACCAGGTTGGAAGGTAGCCATGATGCACCCAGCTGGGAGGGCCACCCTCATTCGTGCAGTACTTTCGGCTATACCCATCTATCAGTTCATAGCATTAGATTATCCTAAATGGGTTATTAAATCAATTGACAAGATAAGAAGAGCTTTTCTCTGGAAAGATCGCAAACATGTAATTAAAGGCCATTGTCTTGTTGCTTGGGATCGGGTCAAGAGGCCATTTCAGCTAGGAGGCCTGGGAATTCCTGATTTAGAGGTGCTTGGATGGGCTTTGCGAATGAGGTGGCTATGGCTTAAAAAGACCCAACCTGAACGGTCTTGGGCTGGCCTCGATATTCAAATGCATCCACATTCTTTGGCTTTGTTCTCTACCTCCATCTCTTCTATTGTGGGGGATGGCAGCAGAACAATTTTCTGGAGTGACAAATGGTTGCATGAAAAATCCTTACTTACCCTTGCACCTGCTCTTTGTTTATAGGTGCCAAAAAGAATTGCTAATCGCAGAATAGTACAGGAGGCGCTAGCTGATGGGACTTGGATTTATGACATTAGAGGCAGCCTGCCAAGTGAGGCATTATTGGAGTATCTCCATCTTTGAGACCTCTTAACCGGGTTTGTGCTCACCCCTGGAGTGGAGGATCAGCATATTTGGACACCATCTCCCTCTGGCGAATTCTCAACAAAATCAGCCTACCGCCGCTTTCTAGAGGGATCTGTGGAGTTTGAGCCGTGGAAGGCAATATGAAAACCTGGGCTCCTCCTCGATGCAAATTCTTTGTTTGGTTGGCCTCTTTAAACCGTTGCTGGACAACTGATCGTTTGGCCCGTCGCGGACTAGATCACCCAGAGCATTGCCCACTATGTGATCAGGAGGAGGAGACTGTGCAGCACTTGCTCACTACTTGTGTGTTTACAAGGAGTGTGTAGTTTTCAGTGTTATCCCTGATTGGTCTACAGCACTTAGCTCCGGGTTTGGATGACTACATTTTTACAGAATGGTGGCGTCAAGCTTTACAAGGAGTTTCCAAGGTTATTTTTAAGGGTTTCAACTCCTTGGTCGTGTTGGTGGCATGGTGAATTTGGAAGCATAGAAATAATTGTGTTTTTTGAGGGAGCTTCACCTAATCATAATGCTATCATGCGGGACATTAGAGAGGAGACCATTGTGTGGTGTATGGCGGTGGCTAAAGTGCTCCATAGGATATGGCATTGATGCCTTTTTGTTTGTCCCCCCTAGGGATTGTTCGAGTCGTCTAGACTCCTTTTGTATATTCTTCTTCTTAATTTAAAGATGCGCAGTTCTCCTGCAGGTTCGAGAAAAAAATATGTGAGCTGCAAATCAGAATGTCAAATAATAGCCATACACGTATCTCAACGTGTAAAACTAGAAGATCTGTAACAGAAATTTGTTTTACCGGTAGATGCTCCAACTCAGGTCTTTGACACAGTATCTCAATGTCATGCAACTCCGAGAAGTAGAAGCCTCTTTCTTTCTCAGTACTGTCCACAGAAATCTTCAAATCCGCAATCTGCAATCCAATAGATGTAGTAACAACTAGTTATATCATGAAAAACTTACAAGTTGCAATTTGCCCAGCATCATAAATGTAAAATATCAACTTCACATCTTTTACCGTTAGGATGATTAGAATCATGCTTATTAAGTCATCGACTAGTCGACAAGTCGGTGGCAAAGAGACGACTTGAGCTAGCAACTCGACTTGCGCCGGCAAGTCAAGCAACTAGTTGACTAGTTGTCAACTTGCCCGTTGACTAGTCGACTAGGCGGTGCCAAGTCAGGCGACTTGGGAGGAGAGACGTTGAGAACTTGATGTTTTAGATGCTTAATTTCCTAAATGCTCATTTATTTGTTGTTATGTCGTATGATTTGTATTGTCCTTTTCAATTCATGGTGCTATATTGCTCTCTCTTGAAGGTATTGTAAGAGTTCATCATAGTTTATCTTTATCATATGCTCATTCTTGTTTTTTAATTTTGCAGCATGAGCCATGAAGGTCTCAAATCATGCTTCAAAGATAGATTCAACAAGTCAAGTGAAGGGAGTTTGGACTTAAAACATGCAAGTCATCGACCCTCTTTTTAATTTAAGTTATATATGTACTTTCCAATCAATGCAATGCAAGATATATAATATATACATGTGTACATACATATCATTGTCATATGAACAGTACTTGGTAGTGTCGACTTGCCAACTTAATAACCTTGATTAGAATGTAGATTAAAGGTTACAGCTATCAACACAAACAACTACAAAACAATGTATGTTTGAAATAAAATTGGACAGTCACACAACAGTCTATAGAATAGTTACCGGGGGGTTTCCCACAGTAAAAGACACTAAACAGATGAAATACATTATAAAATGAAACAGCAACTTGAATTATACAGTCCATACCTTCTCAGATAATTGTTGAATCTGTTCTATGTAACACTCTTCGGTGACAGTGTTACAGACTTTTCCAATTCCTGGACCTGCGTAATCGGGTTATCATAGAGTTACTAAATGAAGTCACAAGAAAATTAGCATAAACTAAGGACTGATGGCACCGGCTTCAACTAAGGCCTTGTGTTGATTTAATCATAACTGCATTGAGGATCATCACCATTTTATTCAGAATAGTACGGGAGCAAACTACTCTACTGCATTGAGGATCATCACCATTTTATTCAGAATAGTACGGGAGCAAACTACTCTTACATAAATAAAAAAGAAAGACAATTGCAGTCTCATTATTTAGTTATACACAAGTAGTCAAGTACTTAAACAAATATCAGATAAATTCAGGGTATCGTCATCTGCCGAATTAGCACTAGACTATTGGCCTGAAGTGATTTAGATGACTTGTTGGAACCCTTGAAGCTGCGCTCTTTGCAACCCTTAGACCTCCTTTCTACAGGATTGTAGTTTCTGAATCAAGATCAAGAACATAGTCTTCTCAATTCCATAGTTAGTGACAAACTACAGTTTATTTTTACATTTAGCGTAGCCAAGACACATACTCATTCATGATTCCACCCAGGGACGGATCTACAGTAATTCAAGGGTATTCAGCTGAATACCCATTTTTTTGGAACAAAAAACCATTACATATAGAGTATAATACATATATATATATATATATATATATATATATATATATATATATAGTTGAGTTAAAATCACTATTTGCAGTGCATATTCGGCCTCATCGGCTCATCCCCAGGCGCGGCCAGGCGCACCCCCATTCGACGCTTCCGCCGCACCCCCAACCCCCCATTCGGCCCAGTCGGCCCATTTGATGCTTCCGCCTCACCCCCAATCCCCCATTCCGCCGCCCCGCACTCCGCCGTTCCGCGCCTCCCCCAAATCCCCATTCCCCATTCCCCACTGCCGACTCCCCGAGCGACCGAGCGCCGAGCGGCGAGCGGCGAGCGGCCCGAGCCCCACGCCGGCAGTCCGGCACGCCCCCACTCCCCCAGACGCGGACACCCCCCGGCCCCCGGTCGGCCGCGACGGCCAGTCCGGACTCCAGAGGAGAGACACCGGCCTCGGGCCTCCACCGCCGCACCGCTGATCTTCCCCTCCGGCTCCGGCCACCGGCCCTCCGACCTCCCTTCTTCAATCGGCCGCGGCAGCCCGTCGCCATCAGCCTCCGCCACGGATCTGCACCTGTGCGCCAGCACCAGCGCCCTCCCTTTGTCAGATCTGAGCCAGCGCCCTCAGCTCGCCTCCCCGGACGCCGGCCGCCGCGGTTGAGTGTTCTTCAATCTTCAGCTACCCTCCGCCGACCGCCGGCCTCAACTCTCAAGCCAGGTAATCGCTTACCTACTCCGGTTGAGCCGCTCCAAGAGGTTTGCAACCTGTTAACTCTGGTATCTCGCATCGGCAGTGATTCTATTAGAATGCTCAGAATGCATAGCATGGATTCGTCATCTCCGAGGTGCCATGCTCAGCATCAACAGGTAAATTGGCGATTATAGAGATGAAATGGCATGTTGCTTCTTCCTACATTGTTATTTTTCTTAATTCACACTTACTCACTCCAATAATCACAAATTTCACACTTGTTTTTGTTTAGAACATCATACTCTAATTTCTGTTAATAAAATGAGGTGTATAGCCTAACAAAGAAAATAGTGGTGTGCCAATCAGAGATCATGTCTTGGTTTAGTACTTCTTGTGTCAGGACAAAAATGAAGTTAATTAGCATGCACATGTTATATGTTCATCTTTGCTATGCCAAAACGAAGGATCTATTTCTGATGACAAAACTAACAATGAGCTTGAACTTGGTGTCCTTGTCAATCGTCAATTATGAAATCAATAAAACCAACTAGCAGCAATAATATCCTTGTCAATTGTCATTCTTGTCAAAACTTCTTTTTAGTGATGTTCAGTGAATACATGCACTAATTGTTATGGACTTGAATCTGTTCTTTGCAAATCTGATCTTTGATATATGTTTGATTTTGTAGATCTTTGAGATTTTAAAAATGAAGAAGTCTATAAATTTGAAATCTTTGTGAGAGAGCTGAAAAGAGAAAAAAGGGGCAGAATTAGCAAGGTATGTAACTGTCATTAATCTCTATAATTTACTATTTAATTCATGTCATTATGCTATTCTTATGTCGCTCATTTTCTCGTAAGAAATCATTAATTTCTATAATTTATGTATTTTTATTATATCTATATACACATATCATTGTATCGGTGTTTTGTGGGAAGCAGTGTATCGTGGTATCGACGTATCTAAGTAACTTATCTCCAAAGTCCGAATACCCATCCTAAAAATCCTAGATCCGCCACTGATTCCACCATTAACAGAATCGCAATATCTTTTCAACCATTGCAGAAACTCCTAGTTGTCCAATGGGAGTCCTTTAACAAGCTTGTTGACCTCAATATTCTGCAAGGAGCATCCACTCATTGATTAGCACAACAAAGAACTTGTATGCTGCAAATCACCTAGAAATGGTTGCAGAAGGACAAAGATGAAGCACTCTTAGCTCAGTCTGTTAGAACACAGGCAACAAAACCAGCTAAGATCCCTATAGCACAACTCTGATATTGTTAGGTTGTGTGGAAGTATTGATGAAGACATCTCCATTACATACATATCTTCCACTCCAAGCATGCATGAAAATATCCAAGAACCTGTGGACCTAATGACGAGGATAAGAGCCAAACTTTTAAATAAACATGTGTTTTTATTTCTTAAGAAGTTGCCTTTAATTGATGATTAACTTGGGATATTACCTCATGCTAGTATTTTTTATATTCTTAGGTATGACTCATGTGAAGACTTGGGAGAGTAAAAGGAAAGAGTCCAAAGACTTAAACTACAAGTTTTGAATAAGATTTTTAAGCCCAATTCGTACCTCCCACAAGTCTAACTAGATTCAAACTCGGATTCAACTCAGAATTCAATTCGGATTCGGTTCGAGATAGCCTAACAGGCAGTTACTAAAAAGGTCATAACTTTCACAAACGGAGTCCGATTCGAGTGTTCTTGTACTCGTTGGAAAGATAATTTTAAAGGCTATGCAATGGATCTGGTCCTAATATCAAATTCGTCATGGATCAAAAATTATGATAAAAAAATATGATGACTGTAAAATCTAGTTTCCTTTTGTGAGAGTTCGTATCTAAAACCATATAGAGTTGAGTCGTACTAGGTTTGTGAACTCTATGTATGTCCCAAGGGGCTATATAAGCCATATATTGGCAGTCTTAGGGCTCAAATCACCTTTGAGAAAAATCAATTTACTAAAGTTTGTTCGTGTTTATCATTGCTGCCGAAATTCCATAAGGAATTAGGAGTGTTCTTCAATCAAGATCATTCAGTCTTTCCGCTGGGAATTGGGTGCACGATAGATCTTCGCTTGGTGGTCGGTGAAATTGACGTGAGTGTGTTTGGCGGATTAAAGAGTGTTCGTCCCTTACACTGGCATTGGAGAATGATTACGATTCATCAAGATTCCCGCGAGTATCCATCCTATGTCAAGAAGATCGGGCGACTCCGTATCATTTGGTATCAGAGTGCGGTTTACTTGGTAGAAACTTATCCCTGTTAATTTTAGTTTATTATTTCCTATCCTATAACCCATATAGCCGAAAATTGCCTCACAAAAAAAATCCAAACTCTAGTTTCGCATCTGTTATTTTCGTGAGTTTTATTACGTTTTGATCCATTAGAAATTTTGTTTACGTGCTGATCTTAGTGTTCTTTTGCGTAGCTTAATCGTTGCATCTTTAAATCCTTGAAAATCTGCCATGATGAAGTACGTGGGAGGACAATGAACCACTCATTACTTCGTGGGAGGAGATGAAGTACCACATGAGAGCAAGGTTTGTTCCCAAATATTATAAACGTGATTTATTTGACAAATTGCAGCAAATGAAGCAAGACACCTTCACGGTGGGGGAATACTATAAAGAGATAAAAATGGCCATAATTCAAGCTAATGTTTATGAGCAAGAAAAGCAAACAATGACGCGATTCCTTACTGGTATACACCCTCCTATCAAGCGTATCGCTGAATTTCAGCCTTACAACAATATGGTGGAATTGGTACATCAAGCAACCAAGGCTGAAAGACAAATGCAACAAGACATACAGGCAACAAAAATACCATCCTTCATGCCCCGAACAGCACCTACAGGAGGTAAATCCACATCTCATTTCAATTCATTTAAAACTAATCCCTCTAGTGGAAGTTTTGCTCCTAGTACACGTGTTGCTCTAAGTACAAAGAATGCCACTCCTTCCATTTCAAAGAAAGGATCAATCCCTTCATCATCATCTTCTGTTAGTTATACGGCCAAGAGTAGCTCCATCCAATTCTTCAAGTGTCTTGGTCGTGGACATATGCAAAAGGATTGTCCAAATAATAAGGTAATGTTGATAACTAAGAATAGAGAGTATGATTCTGCTAGTGATGCAGATGGAGAGTACCTAACTGATTTTGAGGCAAGTGAGGATGGCCATGGGGGAGAAAGAGGTGAGGACACGCATGGGGATGGGTATTGTGACCCCGAGTCCGGTCCTATCCTTATGTGCACTCCTTCGGTATTGAGTGTTCAAGCTAAATCCAACCACGAGCAGAGTTGCAACCTCTTCCAAACAAAAGCTCAGGTAAGCAAAGATGATAAGTGTTGCAAGGTTATTATTGATAGAGGTAGTTGTCATAATCTAGCTAGTAAAGAACTTTGCAACAAACTTGGATTGAAACACAAGAAATATCCATATCCATATCAAATTCAATGGTTGAATAATGATGGTTCTATAAATGTTGGATACACTGTTGATGTTAGCTTTCAGATTGTAATTACCAAGATACAGTGGAGTGTGATGTGGTCTCCATGGATGTTTGTCATTTACTTTTGGGGAGGCCATGGCAATATAATAGGTCTGTGATTCATAATGGTAGAACAAATCAATATAAATTCATGTGGAATAGCAAAGATATAACATTACGGCCTATGACCCCTTCTCAAATTGTCATTGAAAATGCTCAAAAGAAAGAAATGCAAATAGGGGGTGAGAGAGGGAAGGAACAAAAGAATAAAATTTCACATAGGGTGAGCGCGAGAGAAAAATTAAAATTGAATGGAAAAGCTAAGCGAGAGAAAAATTAAAATTGAATGGAAAAGCTAACATTGAGGGAGAGAAAAAGTTAGTAATGATAGCAACAAAATATGAGTTGAGGGAGATGAGGGAAGCCCTCTCTATGTTTCACTTTGTGTTGTTATATAAAGAAGTTTTGATGACTACTAATGACTTAACCTCTCTTCCTAGTATTGTCTCCCAAGTTTTGCAGGCTGATAGCGACATGTTTTCGGAGGAGGTACCCGCTGGACTACCACCCATTCGAGGTATTGAGTATCAGATTGACTTAGTTCTAGGAGCTCCTATTCCAAACCAACCGCCCTACCGTACCAACCCCGAGGAGACAAAGTAGATTCAACGGCAAGTGTAAGCAGACAAAGTAGATTCAACGGTAAGTGTAAGCACTTTTGGACAAAGGGTATGTACGTGAGAGTCTTAGCCCTTGTGCTGTTCCTGTTATTCTTATTTCTAAGAAAGATGATACTTGACGAATGTGCATAGACTGTAGAGCTATAAACAACATAACTGTTCGCTATCGTCATCCTATTCCTAGGCTAGATGATATGCTTGATGAATTAAGTAGTTCTATTATTTTTTCTAAGATTGACTTACGTAGTGGATACCATCAAATAAGAATGAAACAGGGTGATGAATAGAAAACTGCTTTTAAAACAAAGTTTGGCTTGTATGAATGGTTAGTGATGCCTTTTGGGTTGTCCAATGCTCCTAGTACTTTCATGCGCTTAATGAACCATGTTTTAAGACATTTTATTGGAAAATTTGTGGTAATTTACTTTGATGATATCTTGATAAATAGCCGCTCTTTGGATGATCATATTGAACACATCAAACAAGTGTTAGAAGTACTTAGACGAGATCAATTGTATGCTAATCTTGAGAAGTGTACCTTTTGCACTAGTAAGGTTGTGTTCCTAGGCTATATTGTTTCAGCTCATGGTATTGAAGTAGATGAATTTAAAATTGAAACTATTCGAAATTGGCCTACTCCTATAGATGTTAGTCAAATTCGTAGCTTTCTTGGACTTGCTAGCTTTTATCAACGATTTGTGAAAAACTTTAGCACCATTGCTGCCCCATTAAATGAATTAACTAAAAAGGGAGTCACTTTTGAGTGGAGAGAAAAATAAGACAAAGCTTTTGCTGAGTTGAAGAAATATTTGAATGAACCACCATTGCTTGTTTTACCTGATTTCACTAAAACCTTTGAGATTGAATATGATGCTAGTGGAATAGATATTGGTAGTGTTTTGATGTAAGAAAGAAAATATATTGCATATTTCAGTGAGAAACTTGGTGCACAATTAAATTATCCAGCTTATGATAAAGAATTATATGCTTTTGTGCGTGTACTAAAAATTTGACAACATTATCTTTGACCGAAGGAATTTATCATACATTCTGATCATAAAGCATTGAAACATTTGAAGGGCCAAGCAAAATTGAATCGTAAACGTGCTAAGTTGGTAGAATTTATTGAAACTTTTCCTTACATTGTCAAATATAAGAAAGGCAAAGAAAATGTAGTAGCTGATGTATTGTCTAGAAAACATGTGCTTTTCACTCAATTGGAAATAAAAGTTCCAGGATTAGAAAGGTTGAAAGAGTTATATGCTTCTGATCATGACTTTTCAACACCGTATTCTAATTGCAAAGATGGCAAACGTTGGGATAAATTTCATGTTCATGATGGTTTTCTCTTTCGCATGAACAAGCTATGCGTTCCAGAATCTTCCGTGTGTTTGCTACTATTGTAGGAGTCTCATGCAGGAAGACTTATGGGACATTTTGGAAGAGAGAAAACGTACATGATGTTAAGTATCACTTCTATTGGCTTAAAATGAGGTGAGATGTCGAGATGTTTGTTTAACGATGCATCACGTGCCATAAGGCGAAGTCAAAACTCAATCCACATAGTTTGTATACTCCACTTCCAATTCCTAGTGCTCCTTTGAAAGACATTAGCATGGATTTTGTGTTGGGATTGCCTAGGACTAAGAAGGGGAAGGGATTCTGTTTTTATTGTTGTGGATAGGCTTTCTAAGATGGCATATTTTATTTCCTGTCATAAGAGCGACGATGCGTCGCATGTAGCTGACCTATTTTTCAGGGAGATTATGAAATTACATGATATGCCCAAGACCATTGTTTCAGATCGCGATATCAAGTTCATGAGTTACTTTTAGAAGACTTTGTGGAACAATCTTGAGACAAAGTTGTTGTTTCCAACGACGTATCACCCACAAATAGATGGACAAACGGAGGTGGTGAATCGTACACTCTCAATGCTACTACGGACGATGATCAAAATGAATTTGAAAGAGTGGGAAGATTGTCTACCGTATGTTAAATTTGCATATAATAGTTCGGTACATTCTACAATTCAATTATGTCTATTTGAGGTGGTGTATGGCTTCAAACCACTCATGCCACTTGATTTAATACCACTTCCCTTACAAGAACGTGCTAATATGGAGGCTTCGAAACGTGCTGATTTTGTGAAAAAGCTCCATGAAAAAACTAAAGAGGTAATTGAAAAGAAGATACGTGGTTATGCTTTCAAGGCTAAAAAATCTTGCAAGAAAATGCTTTTTGAAACAGGTGACTTAGTGTAAGTCCACCTTCGCAAAGACCGCTTTCTGGAGAAGCGAAAATTCAAATTAATGTCCTGTGGTGATGGTCCTTGTAAAATACTTGCCAAGATCAATGATAATGCATACAAGATAGAGCTTCCGGGAGACGACTATGGGGTGAGCACTACTTTTAATGTTGTTGATTTGTCACTATTCTTTGGGCAAGAAGATACAGAGTCGAGGACGACTCCTTTTCAAGAGGGGGAGGATTATGATGACATCCCTATTACATACACATCTTCCACTCCAAGCATACATGAAAATGTCCAAGAACCTGTGGGCCCAATGACGAGGGCAAGAGCTAAGCTTTTAAACAAACATGTGCTTTTGTTTCTTAAGGAGTTTCCTTTAATTGATGATGAACTTGAAATACTACCTCATGCTAGTATTTTATGTATTCTTAGGTATGACTCATGTGAAGATTTGGGAGAGCAAAAGAAAGGAACCCAAGGACTTAAACTACAAGTTGTGGATAAGATTTTTAAGCCCAATTCGTACCTCCCACAAGCCCAACTGGATTCAAACCCGGATTCAACTCAGAATTCAATTCGGATTCGGTTCAGGACAGCCTGACAAGCAGTTACTAAAAAGGTAATAACTTTCACAAATGGAGTCCGATTCGAGTGTTCTTGTACTCGTTGGAAAAATAATTGCAAGGGATACATAATTGATCTGGTCCCAACATCAAATTCATCATGGATCAAAAGTTATGATCGAAATAATATGATGACTGTAAAATCTAGTTTCCTTTTGTGAGAGTTCGTATCTAAAACCATATAGGGTTAAGTTATACTAGGTTTGTGGACTCTATGGATGTCCCAGTGGGCTATATAAGCCATGTATTGGTAGCCTTAGGGCTCAGACCACCATTGAGAAAAATCAATCTACTAAAATTTGTTCGTGTTTATCATTACTGCCGAAATTCAATAGGGAATTAGGAGTGTTCTTCAATCAAGATTGTTCAGCCTTTTCGCTGGAAATTGGGTGCACGATGGATTTTCGCTTGGTGGTTGGCGAAATCGACGCGAGTGTGTTTTGGCAAATTAAAGAGTGTTCATCCCTTGCACTGGTATTGGAGGATCATTACGATTCATCAAGATTCTCGCGAGTATCCATCCTACGTCGAGAAGATCGGGCGATCCCGTATCAAGTACAATGTAAATAGAACAGTACATGTTCAAAAGTACACTTATGATGACATATGAAATTAATCATGAAAACAACCACAAATCACAGTGTCAAGTCCTAAGCATAAATAGTCATAGAACACTCAACTCTGCCTTGTGCCACATAGTACCTAAATGAAGAAATGGCCAGTGTCATCATACACTAGCAAGACACTACTTTGCATCCCTCCCTCACGCAACCGATCTTTGTGATATAGCCTCCATAATTGTACACAAAAGCACAAGTCTAGATTTCATTTCCACTCCTCATTGGGCACAACAATGAGCATAACTTCAGTACGACAGAATATTGCATAGCAAACTTTGTCCAATGTCAAATCGTTTTTGTTATAGTATATCACCGCGTAACATCACTTATAGACATCTGTTCCACATTGAATCTCAAGATACCACAGAAACCCAATTATTGAACAGACAAACCTTCCTTTCACGCATGAGAAATGCAACACAAGGTCATGAACAAATCCATGGATCAAAATGCATCAAGCACACAATTGCAAGGCTGAGAGCCAGTACCTTGCTTATCTGCAGCTTTGTTGAACACATCTTGAAGAATCTTGTAATTCTGGATCATGTCATACTCGGTCTTAGCATCAAAATTCACCTGCAAATCCTCCCAAAAGAGGAGAGCGATTATTTCTAAGATTTCTCCCACGCTCATTAGAGAATTGATCATGTTCCTCGTCGAAAGTCTCTGTGCCATCCTCAAGAGAGGAGGAAGAGTGTGCTCGAGGGGAAGTCTCGTAAGAGCCTCCACCGGAGACGTGATGAGGATCTGCAGGGAGGGCCATGACCTCCTGTCTAGAGCCTCGACTTCCAGTAGAGGTCGACTCATCTGAAAAAACCTTGCCAAATAAGGGAACTCCGGGTTATAACTATCTCTGACAAGAGACGTGCTCTACGACTAGATGGACGGATCCTCAAGGTGCAAATACCCTAGAAATTCCAGTGGAGTGTCACCACCAGCAGGCAATGCCAGAGTCCCTGACTCTGGTTCTCCAAGATCGACTGATACTGGATAAGTCATTGTCATTGGTACACTCGGACTCCACGAGGCAGAGCCGTGGTCGTGTTGCGAGCCCTACTCGCCGTTAGACTGACTCTTGCCATTTGGGGAAGAAGAGTTCTCCTGTAGGCATATTGCTGCAGAGAGTTTGGATCCCTCATTAGCTTTTCCCGTGGTGGGCTCTCTAGAATCCTCTGACGGATTTCCAGCAGTAGCCTCCCCATCGGAAGCAACTAGAACCAGCTTGTATTTGTAGCAGGCCTCCATATCGATGTCTGCGTAGTCCGTCAAGTCGAACTAGCTCTCCTTGTTCCATTCTCCTGCCATGATGACATCAGAGGCGGAGAATTCATCAAATAAGGAGTTTACCTAGGCATTGGAAGAAGCGATCCCCACGGATGGTGCCAACTGTCGATATTTTAATATCGATTTTACGTATGATTTTTTGAATTCGGGGGAAAGCACTTAAGGCGATTGTATGGACATGCAGAACAGAGACACAAGGTTTTTATCTAGGTTTAGGCCTTCTTCTGAAAGAATAATAACCTTATATCATGTGCTATTGTTATGAAGGAAAAGTTTACAATCGTGGACAGTGCAAGAATTCACAAATGCCTATGCTATGGCTGATCTCCTGTGATCTGATCTCTTCTCATTCATCATCCCTCGTTCCGTCATCTCTCGAGACTCGTCCTTTATATTACCAGTGAAGCGATGGCAGTTGCAGAGACTCACCGGTGTTGTGTGTCGGCACACATAGTCTAGTGCTGTTATGCATGCCATTGCAGCCTAGGCCGCAACGTCTCGACACTTTGTGCCGCCATGGTCTCTTCCTCCTGCGAAGGCTCACTCCTATTGTCAACCGAGCTACCGAGTGCACCACTTGCCACCGGAGATAGCCTTGCAATTGGCCACAGCTCTTTCCTCGAAAATGGAAAAGGAGTAGTAGCATTAATTACAATGAAGAATAATATTTTTAGGCATTCTTATTTCAGGAAGAATCTAGTGTAAAAAGGAGTTTGTTTCATAATTCTACGATGAAATTTATGTAGTGTTACAAATCTTACATATATTGTACTATCCTGCTCCCATTTCATGTGAGCTCCACGAATATCATAAACAAAAAGTAGGGATGGTCATTAATAATCATATCGGCCGGGACTTTGACAGGGAAAATCAGAAATACTACAACCACTTTCTTTTTATGCAGTGAAAAATTAGTAAACACGAAAATGTCGAGTAGGTGCAGAAAGATGACCTAGTTTTGTAGCATGATGCGGAGGAGTAAAGCCTAAGTTGTCTTGCTTATTCGGATCAACACCTTTGTCAAGAGAATACCCCGCAACAATGGCTTTACCATGCGACACTGCACAAGCCAAAGGTGTCATACCTGCCAAGAGTTTCACAAACAAGCAATTTAGTGAGATAATTGACACCTCTGGCAGACTATCACAACAAAACCTGAAGCAGAAAAGTTTTAAAGATGCATCATAGCATCCCACATTTACAACTTCAACATATGCAAAGCGCTTAACAAAATATTTACAGCTCAAAGGGAACCTTTTACATGAGTAATTTATGACATATGCATATCAGATGTAATAATAGAAGCATAAATCACACAACCACTTTGCAGGTGGATATGGACAAGGCACTGTGATGAACATAACTATCACTTATAAGTATATTCACCATCCAATTACATGGGATTCATAAAATCAAATTTGGATAGCACATGGTTACTTTATGTAATGGAAACAGAAGAAAATCGAGGTAATAAAATGTATGGAGCTCCACAAAGTGATATGAGAAAATGCTTCCACAAAAGAACCTATACATGGCCAAAACTCTGCGTCTTAAAACTCCTGCCCTGCGCTTGCGTTTACGTTGCCTTAGCTTCCTATGCGCCTGACGCGTATGTGCATGCTTGCTTCCGCTCCGCCTGCCGCATGTATGCGCGTTCACTTCCGCTCCGCCTCACACCATCATGCGGGGCCGCTCTTACTCAGCGGTTAATCACACGTGGCTTGCAAGCCCGCGGTTTGCGCCACGCAGATGCATCTAGTTGGACATGAAGAAGAAACAAAGACGACGTGGGCAACCCGACGCAACACGGCAGGACCAGTGCTCGTTTTTTTATCTGTCCCCGAACCCTAGAACCCCGAATCGAATCACGTACATTTACTCCCCCCAGCTCTCAGCCCGCTTTGCCTTCCTTGCTTCCTGCCGCCGCCGCCGCCTCCCCCAAGCCCTCCTCCTCCGCCGACCATCCGACGCCTCTCTGTCTATCCCGCCGAACCCACTCTAAAAGGCGCGGATCCGTCAAACCCTCCAAAGAAGGGTGGCCAAAACCCTAAGCATGGCGATAAATTCTGCCACCATGGCATCCTCTCTCCGGTGCTGCCCTGCAGGCGCGGCGATCCGCCGATCCGTATGGACGCGCGCCGATGGTACACGCACCGCAGGCTTCTTGGGATGCAATAAGCGTAACAATGGAATTGGCTTGAAGGTGTCCTGCGTTGCCCCTGCTGCCTCCGCCTCGGAACCCTTGCCGCCTTTGCCGTGGTGGGGAGAGGAGTTGACCGAAGAAGATGGCGAGTTTTTCCCTCTTGTGGATTTGGACCCGGCTGGGCAGGGTCGGGAAGAGCTGGATGCCATATGGCATGCCCTCATCACCGGCCCCCTCGAACCCATCTTGCTAACTCTGCGCGAAATCATGGTCGCCGGCAACTTCTTCCGCTGCCGCAGCTTCCACGCCGGCACCTTCTCCGGTAAAAGAGAGAAACAGAATCAGAATTGCACTTATATGTGGCCGTCATTGTTTTTTTTATATCAAATTATACGATGGCATCCTCTCCGGTAAAAGAGAAGCAGAATCAGAATTGCTCTTATATATAGCCGCCATTGTTTGTTTCCTTATCAAATTATACGATGGCATCCTCTCCGGTAAAAGGGAAAAACAGAATCAGAATTGCTCTTACATATAGCAGCCATTGTTTTTTTTTTGTGTCAAATTATACGATCAACTAACCAAGTTGAGTATGCTTGCCTCCTTCGCTGTGGGATTCGCCTCCTTTTTTATTATATCTGAGAAGGCCGACCTTGTGAATTAGTTATAGTAGTTCCTCATGGGTGTCTTCTCCTGTACCGATTACTAATAAAAAAACACTTTATTTGGCCCAACTTTTAGTTCATTCACTTACATTCAATATGGGCTGATGCTATTGTTTGTACACCTCTCTCTTTTCTGCGTTTTAGCTTAGTTTGTCATCCTGCATAGGGAAATTACAGACACTGTTATGTTGTGTTGCATGCAGGTGCTTTGTTAGTTATTGCTGGTTCTTGCCAGCTCTGCAAAATGACACCTACCCTTTTCATGGACATCGTTCTTGGATATATGTTCTACAAGTTAAGTGTTTTAGCAGGGGAGTTGCAAAGGACTGGCAGGGCAAATAACATATGTGCACGGATACAACTAGGTGAGTTCAAAAGACCTCAGTTTATCTTACCTTTTCTTTTCGTTTCATGAGTTACTATCCGCCTGTAGGACATGAGCATGTACAGTGACAAATACTTCAGTCACAGCAAATACACCACAAAGGACTTCAATTAATAATTTCATGTAATTTCAAATGTTTCATGAGTCTCTGCAATGATATTAATGATTATGTATTCTGCTTGAATATAATCTATTGGTTGGAACTTTATAAAAAAATTATCGTTTGACTATGTATTTGTTTTTTTTTCTACTTAATTTTCCGTGGTAGTTTTGCACTTAATTTTCTGTGGTAGTTTTGCACCTATGCTTATATTGCATTTTTTTCTTTTCATTGCAGTTCTGTTACTTATTTTGTCTTTCAAGGATAATAGTCCTGTTCAGGTATGATATTTTCCCCATAAAAAATTGATCCACATGTTCCATGTACCCCCTTCTGAGGAAGGTCGTGCTGTTAGATGCTTAAATAATTAATCATCATCTTTTTCCCCCTGATGACAGGGCTTCTACCGCTTTCTTTTGGAATTGATCTGGTCAGTATTTCAGCATAAGACTTTGATTATCTTCTATATTTTTTTATGCTTCGTATTTAAATAGTGACTATTTGCAATGTCCAATTAATGGTTAGCGTATTCTTTGTTGTTTCTCTAGATATAATTGATCGATTTCATTGAAATTTAAAAAAGGGCATGGACCTGTGAGCTGCTAAGTTTCATGCTAATTGGGAATATAATGTAATGTTGCAAACTTGCGATATTTACGGGGTGAACAGATCGATTGTGAACTTAAGTTGGTAAAATCTAGCTCCATATATATGGATGATCATGCTAGTTGCCCCCTTTTTTATTGAGAAAAAACATCTTTGGTTGAAAATTAGGTGTGGCATATTTGGGGAATAAATTGAGTTTTGGACAATGGCTAAAGGCTAGCTGAACCCGTCCAATTGATTCATTTCCTGAATGCAGTTCCTTCTTTACCACTTGGCTTGTATTGAATCGGTGTGGGTGTCATATAGAAGCCTAGCTTATGTTAAGTAGATATGCACTTGGAAGTTGGAACCCTCCTTGAGAGCATCAACTCATGTTTATAGCCAATGAACCGGTTGTATTCACTTGGATCTTTGTACAAGGCTTTTTTTTTCAAGATAGCAAACGCTGATCAATAATATTTTGTTGAGTCCCCATTGTCAGGTTAAGTTTGGTCATTATCAATATTAGTTAACAAAAGTAGTGTAGCTACTGAAATTGGTATTGATTGTATGCGTAGGAACTACTGGGGTTGCACTTCTTGTGCTGTACAACAAGAAAAGGTACAAATTCCCCATAGCTATGTCGTAATGGAATCATGATGGAACCCAGTGCGCAATCTGTAAATTTGAACTTAAAATATTCCACCTTCAACAAATGGTTGGTCTCCCAATGAAGCAAAATGTTTATCTCTTATATATATATATATATATATATATATATATATATATATATATATATATATATATATATATATATATATATGTCTTGGGCTCATGCGTGAATATTCCCTTTTGCTTCCAACCTGTATTTGCATGCTATATGTGTCCGCAATTTCTTTTCATGATTAAAACAGTTTTCTGTTGATCTCAGGTCTCTTAACATTTATCTATATTTCACAACGGCCTTGTAACACCCCTATTTCTGGGAATATTATGGGAACATCGCAGTTGCCCAGGACTGTTCAACTACGAGTACATCCGGCGAGTGTATAACATGGCCAAGACAAGCTTAAGAGCAAAAGCAACCTTTATTGCAATATAGTGGCTAGAAGCCAGGTACTACAACTGGGCCTACGGCCTTTATATACATTACACAAAAGTTGCCACAGGCACGCCTGAGCGGAGGACGATCCTAATTCCACGCGTTACCAACCCCGTAAAATACCACTTCATCATCTTCTTCGGCTTCCTCAAGATCTGCCGCTTCTGTTTATATTTTAGCAAGTATGGGTACAACCACCGTACTCAACAAGTTGCATGGAAATTAACCATAACTACATGCATGACGTAACAAGTAGAAATGGAGACAGGTTCGTTATTTTACGTGGATGCAATTTAGTTTAGAAACAAATAAAAGCTTTTTAAAAGAGCTTCTTTTAAACTTTAAGGGGGTTTTTCAACATGGTTATTTAATTAATGCTACTGAACTCTCATCAAAACTACTTATGCCTTGTTAACGGATTCACCCACTTGACACAGCTTCATTAACCGGAAGCACGGTGTACTCGAATACCATTTATAATCGCTTTGCAAAGCTGCCCTGCTTTACCCACAAGATTTCAAAACTCCCGCGACAGAGTTAAGAAAACAAGGACGTTCACTACTCAGTTCTTTATATAGCCTCTGCCCTGTAGGTATTAAATCCCGACAAGCTCGGATAACCCCACGGATTGCATCCGACTCGTCGCGGTCCTACAGTTGTATGGTTAACCACCTCCCATACAGACTCACCCTCAGACTCCCCCTTTTTAATTGCAGAGGTTCAAAAGAAGCTAAGCAGATATTAGGCCAGGTTTGACCAGGTCAACGCTTGTGGTTGGGCGGTTACTATGTCATTCACTCGGCACAAGGATCTAGTCCTTACATTTTTCTTCGAGGCAATCCCTAGCACACACCCAAATTCAGTACATCAGTACTGCCACCGATCCACTACCAGCCTCCACCGTCAGATAAGATCTTTGGATCCGCCTCTGCGACCCTCACTTATCCTAATTTCAATTTCCAAAATTTTAAACTAACACTTAACAGTATATAGCAAGGTTAATATACTATAGTGACATACTAATGATATGGTATTTTATGTGACTAAGTTTTATCAAATGGATGTGGTCATCAAGTTAATTGGGGCTTTTCAGGTGGTAGGACATAGCTACTATCAAGTCATTCTAAATATTGATTGCACATAAAATAATAACACAAAATAACATAATGAAAATACAAGTAAATAAATAATTTATGCATATAGGGTCAACATGTTCAAAAATTATATGCAACTTGCCTTGCGGTTCCGATACTTCGATTAACTCGTACTCCGCAAAATCCTGAACTGGAACCGTCGTCTCCTCTTCCTGTGTCGTCGGCTCGGCAACGTCGGTGACTAGCGCAAAACAAACAAACAATTAGGCCCGCTTTCAAAAGAACTGAAATCGGACCGAAAAACATAAAATAATATCGGACAAACACACAAATAAAAGGATTCTGGTTTAAGGAAGCTTGGTATGGGGATATGGACCTCGGAAATGGACTCGTGGGATCGAACCGGTTCAAACGAGTGTAAACAAGCTTCTAGGGTTTACTGTTCATCGGACTCGGTCGGTTACTATTCCTCGGGCTCAGATACTGTTCCTCGGACTCGGGCGGGTGGACTTGGTCGAACCACGTTGGTCGGGCTCAGCCGGTTCAACGCGCGCACGCGCACGCGCGGTTGGTGGCCGTCCGATCTCCTGCGAACGGCTACGGGCACTCGGCGCGGCGCGGGGAGCTGCCTCAGCTCGGTCGGCTGGGATGGGTGCAGGCGCGCGCGATCGGAGGCCGTCCGATCTCCCGCGGGCGGTTGCGGATGACTGGGTTCGGCGCGACGACTCGACTTGGTTTAACCGCGTCCGAGCGGCTCGGTCAAGTGAACAGTGCGCGTGCACTGTTCATCTTCCCCAACTGGCTCGCGCGCGAGCAGCGAGACAGAGGAGAGAGGCGGTGGCTAGCGGCGACACTTGGGTAGTTTGCGACGGCTTCCGAAGGCATGGATGGACTCAGGAAAGCATCAGGGTTCCATTTCCAGGCTCGGCGGCCGCTAACTCTCCGGGGATCGTCGGCGGTGACGGCGAGGACCGAAGGTGGTCTTTGGAATATGCTAAGCCATTAAAAGGTTCCTGGGGTGAATTCATTTGTTTTTAAGCAACAACGGAGCTGGAGGAGGCTAGGTGTGCTGGTGGTTTGCTCGGGGAATAGCCGGTTTGGGCTGTCCACAGTGGCCGGCCATGGCTAGGCGGTGGCACACGCGGACAGGGCAAGGTAAGTAAAGGGAGCTTCGGGGAAGGTTAAGGAAGTGCTTCTAGTGTTCTAAGAGATTTCTGGCCGAGAGGAATTGAATTCTAATAGCTTTAATCGGAGGATTGCAATTTTGATCCCACCTCGGGATTTTCGGGACCTCAGGCAACAGAGGGGCCCCGAGGGCAATTGGGCGCGGTTGGGGTCTGCTGTGGGAGTGCGCTTACGGTTAGAGGGGGTCCTGAGGCTTAAATAGGCGAGGAGGGACGGCGCAGCTCTGCCCTGGAACCGGCGGGAAGAAGAACTCGCGGGGAGACTCGAGCTGGCGCGGGTAGGTGATGGAGCTGGCAGGGTCAAGTAATTGCAGGTGCCAGGGAGGCTTTGGCGGCGGTCTAAAGGCTAATGATTTGCTATGTCTCCTGAGAGGGGAAGGTCGGCCGAGGGGGAAAGAAAGCCAGCGGCGGCGGGATTAGCAGCGGGAAGTACTAACAGCGATGCAATTGCAATTAAGGGAAGCTACAGGTGGCTAATGTGTGGGGAGGGAGATGTCCCGAGCTGCCAAGGGGAGCGACAGGGGTGCGCGGGCGCAGAAGGCGCGAGGGAGGCGAGAGGTGGCAACTTCCAGAGGCTGCGGTAAATTTTCGGACGATGAACAGTAGCCGCGCGAAGCTTTTCCACTTCATGTAGCACTGGCAAGGATTAAGGCTAGCTTGCGCCGAGATTGGTGAGGATTAGGCCTAGGAAACAAAGAAGCAAAAGAAAAACGAGAATCAAATTCGAATTTTGATTTTTTTTGAAATTATCGATTTTGTTTCAACCTACCCTCCTTAAAAAGGATCTCGTCCTCGAGATCAACTCGGGCCGAGTAGGTTGGGAAATTCTTGCCGCATGTCTGACTCCTTTTCCCATGTCGCCTCATCTGCTGTGTGATTTCTCCACTGGACCTTATGCAATCTGATATTCTTATTTCTCAGCTGTCTCTCCGTAGTTTCTATTATTTGAAACGGCTCCTCTTCATAGGATAGGTCATCTCGTAGATCTATATCATCAACTAGTACTTGCTCTGTAGAGTGACGTAGACACTTCCGCAATTGAGATATATGAAAAACATTGTGTACTCTGGCCAGGTTCGGTGTCAATTGTAACTTATAAGCTACTTCTCCGATTCTGTCGAGGATCTCAAACGGACCAATATACCTCGGAGCTAATTTTCCTTTAACTTGAAACCTCCTTATAGAATTGAATGGTGTGACTTTAAGATATACCAGATCTCCGATTTCAAAGCTCAAGTCCTTTCGACGATTATCCGCATAACTCTTTTGTCGATTCTGGGCAATCTTCATGTTGTCTCGAATAATCCTGACATGGGCTTCTGCATCGTGTACAACTTGGGGTCCGAGGAATTGTCGTTCTCCGGTCTCAGTCCAGTTCAGCGGTGTTCTACACTCTCTTCCATATAGTGCTTCAAATGGTGCCATTTTGATACTAGATTGATAACTATTATTATAAGAGAACTCTGCAAATGGTAAGCACGTGTCCCAAGCTGCTCCATATACTAATGCACATGCTCTCAGCATATCTTCTAATATCTGGTTTACTCGTTCTGTTTGTCCGTCGGTTTGTGGATGATACGCTGTGCTGAAAGCTAAATAGTTCCCATAGCTTCATGTAATTTCTTCCAGAATTCAGACGTGAACTGTGCTCCTCTGTCAGATGCAATCCTTTTTGGTACCCCATGCAATACTACTATTTTTGTTAGATATAACTCTGCCAATTTATTCTTACCATAAGTCTGCTTAATCGGTATAAAATGTGCTACCTTGGTAAGTCGATCTACGATTACCCAAATGGCATCGTAACCTTCTCGACTTTTAGGAAATCCTGTAATAAAGTCCATACCGATATCATCCCATTTCCATTCTGGGATTGGCAGAGGGTTTAGTAATCCTGAGGGTTTCCGATGATCGATCTTTATCTTTTGACAGGTGTCACAACGGCCAATATACTCTGCTATTTCTCTTTTCATCTTACTCCACCAGTATCTTTTCTTTAAATCTTGGTACATCTTGGTGCCTCCTGGGTGAATAGAGAGCTGAGACGAGTGAGCCTCTCGTAGTATTAAATCTTTTAACTCTTTATCGTCAAGTACGCGATAGCGATCCCTGAACCTCAAAATTCCTTGCTCATCTATAGTAAACTCAATTGAATTCCCTTCTTGACTTTTTTTGACGAGCTGTTGTATCTCTTCATCTTTGTCCTGTGCTGTCTTGATCTGACTGTTTAATGTTGGCTGAAGTTCCAATGCTGCTATGTAGCCTTGCCCAACGATATTCAGGTTTAACCGTTGCATTTCCTCATGCAAGGATGTAGAGCATTCCATAATTGATGCTACACTATGATACTTCTTTCTGCTTAGTGCATCTGCGACAACATTCGCTTTACCCGGGTGGTATAGTAAATCAAGATCATAATCTTTGATTAGCTCTAACCATCTTCGTTGTCGGAGATTCAGGTCTGGCTGGGTGAATATATACTTCAAACTCTTATGATCAGAGAAGACTTCACAATGGTTTCCCAATAAATAATGTCTCCAGATTTTTAATGCATGCACCACTGCTGCTAACTCCAAATCATGCGTCGGATAGTTGTTCTCATGTGGTCGCAATTGTCTTGAGGCATATGCTACCACTTTACCTTCCTGCATCAGTACACAACCTAACCCTTGTTTTGAGGCATCACAGTAAATCTGAAAATCTTTCTCAGGATTGGGTAATATCAGAACTGGCGCTGTAGTTAATCTGGTCTTCAATTCTTGAAAGTTTTCTTCACATTTATCGGTCCACTGGAATGGAATGTCTTTCCTCAATAATTGAGTGAGCGGTTTGGATATCTTTGAAAATCCTACTATAAATCTGCGGTAATAACCTGCTAAACCCAAAAAGCTTCGAATTTCCGATACTGTTGTTGGTGCCTTCCATTCCATTACCGCTTTAACTTTTTCCGGATCTACCTTTACTCCTTCTCTTGTAATAATATGACCAAGAAATGCAACTTCCTTCATCCAAAATTCACATTTAGAAAACTTCGCATATAGCTGATGTTCTCTCAATTTACTTAAAGCAATATGGAGATGCTGACAATGCTCTTCTTCTGTTTTGGAATATATCAATATATCATCAATAAACACTATCACAAAGTGATCTAGCTGCTCCATATATACCATGTTCATCAGGTTCATAAAGTATGCAGGGGCATTTGTCAGGCCAAAGGGTACCACTGTAAATTCAAATAATCCATATCTTGTTGTAAAAGCTGTTTTCTCACGGTCTTATTCTCGAATCTTAAGCTGGTGATAACCTGATCGCAAATCGATTTTCGAGAATACCTTGGCTCCTTTGAGTTGGTCAAATAAATCATCTATCCTTGGCAATGGATATTTATTTTTAATGGTTACCGCATTCAGTCCTCGGTAATCAATACACATTCTCTGACTCCCATCTTTCTTTTTAGCAAATAGCACTGGGGCTGACCAAGGTGACACACTGGGCTGTATAAACTCTTTTTCTAATAACTCATCCATCTGTTTCTTAAGTTCTTTTAATTCTTGAGCAGACATCCGATACTGACGCTTAGTGACTGGTTTGGTCCCTGGCACTAATTCAATGACAAGCTCGATAGGTCTATCAGGTGGTCCTCCGGGTAACTCTTTCGGAAAGACATCCGGATATTCCTGAATTATCGGCACTTGGGTGACTCCTTCTTCCATCATTATGTTACGAACACTAGCCTTCAGTTCTTCCACCAACACCGAATCTGTTTTTACAACCACCTTCTGTCCTTCTAAATTTACTAATGTCACTAACTTGTTCTCACAATCCACATTGGCCTTATATCTGGTCAACCAATTCATTCCCAAAATAACATCCAACCCTTTCATTTCCAATACTAACAGATCAGCTTTAAATTTAATCCCTTGAATGTCTAAATCCAAATCCTTGCATCCGAAGCGAGATTCCACTCGATTTCCAGCAGTTTGGAAAGAATAGGACTTTTGCAAGGGTGAGGACGGCAATTGATTTTTCAAAGCAAAGGCCAAAGAAAGGAACGAATGCGTGGCTCCGGGATCAAATAAAACCAGAGAAGGCTTTAAATTAACAAGGTACATACCAACGATGACGTCGTTGGCTCCTGCTGCTCCTTCTGCGGAAATATGATTGATCGTCCCTTGCACTGGCTTCAGAATTCCTTTCCCTTTATCTGCAACTGACGTTGAAGTTGTAGTCTGTGTACCTGCTGGCTTAACTATGAACTGACGATTCTGTCCCTCCTCCTGCTTTGGTACTGCTATAAACTGGCGAGGTGCGGGTGATGCTTGAACTTGAGCTTTTGCTGCCTCTGACGGTAATCCTCCTCGCGGGCACTGATTCTTATAGTGGCCGGCTTGACCACAATGATAGCAGACTACATTCAACAGGGTGATACGGGGATGGTCCCGATCTTCTCAGTGAGGAACCGTGGATAGTTGATGTGAAGTAGACGATGTCGCTAGCTGAACACTCGTGCCCATGCACGAACCCTAAACTCTTCGGAATACGCCCAAAACACACCGGATAGTTGTCGTCGCGCGACCACGTTTACTTAACGCCAAGTCCCCAATTCCCAATGGAACGACGGCTTGACCTTGAGTTGCAGAACGAACAATGGATCGCCTAATTCTCTCTCAAAGTCCTCGCATGAACTCTGGTGTTGAAAGAACAAGCAATAGCTATGTTTCAATCTGATGCATAAAACTTGGTCCCCTTCTAAGGATGCCAATACAGGGCTTATATAGCCTCTTGGGACGTGTATAGAGTCCTCCAAACCTACTACAACTCAACCCTATATGGTTTTAGATACGAAATCTGAAAAAAGGAAACTAGATTTTACAGCTGTCATATTGTTTCGGTCATAACTTTTGATCCGTGTCGAATTTGATGCTGGGGCCAGATCCATTGCGTAGCCCTTGAAATTATCTTTCCAACAAGTCCAAGAACGCCTGAATCGGACTCCGTTTGTGAAAGTTATGACCTTTTTAGTAACTGCCTGTCAGGCTGTCCGAACCGAATCCGAATTGAATTCTGAGTTGAATCCGAGTTTGAATCCAATTGACCTTGTGGGAGGCACGAATTGGGCTTGAATTCCTGGGCTTTTCTCTTCTTGCTTGACCCATGTGAGCTTCTCCTCCCACCCTTTGGCTCCAGCCTCATTCTCCACCCTCGCGGTTCCAAATGCTTCACAATGTTCAAACCTGAGAATGCACAAAACACTTGCATGAGGTTGTACCCAATTCTCATCAATAATAATAGAGTCATTAAGAAACAAAAGCACCTGTTGATTTAGAAGTTTAGCTCTGGCTCTAGTCAATGGACCAACATGTACTTCTGCACTTGTATTACTTGTAGCTTCACTTATGGTGTCCATCTCAGTAAGTGCATGACCACCAATAGGAGGAGATGTATAAGTGTTAGGGATGCCCTCATCATCCTCCCCCTCTTGAAAAGGCGTCGTCCTCGATGCTGGATCGTCACCACCAAAGAAAGGTGATAAATAAGCGACATTGAACGTAGAGCTCACGCCATAGTCATCGCCGGGAAGCTCTATCTTGTAGGCATTGTCATTGATTTTCGCAAGTACCTTGAAAGGCCCATCACCACGCGGTAGTAACTTAGACTTGCGACGGTTTGGAAAACAATCCTTACGGTAATGTACCCAAACCAAATCACCTGGTTGAAAAACCATCTGCTTCCTTTTCTTGTTCGCCTTGTCAGCATAATACCTGACCTTGCGCTCTATCACTTCTTTTGTCTTGAGATGCAACTTCTTCACATATTCAGCTCGCTTGGACGCCTCCATATGAGTATGTTGTTGACTGGGAAGTGGCAACAAATCAAGCGGTGTAAAGGGCTTGAAACCATAAACTACCTCAAATGGACACATCTGCGTAGTGGAATGCACGGCCCGATTATAAGCGAATTCCACGTGCGGCAAACAATCCTCCCACTCGCGCAGATTCTTCTTGATCATGGTCCGGAGTAGCATCGAAAGTGTGCGGTTCACCACCTCTGTTTGACCATCAGTTTGGGGATGACAAGTTGTGCTGAATAACAACTTCGTCCCCAGTTTACCCCAAAGTGTCTTCCAGAAGTAGCTCATGAACTTCACGTCGCGATCTGATACAATAGTACGCGGCACGCCATGTAGCCTCACAATCTCCCTGAAAAACAAGTCAGCAATATGCGACGCATTGTCGCTCTTGTGGCACGGAATAAAGTGTGCCATCTTCGAAAAACGATCCACAACGACAAAAACAGAATCGCGTCCCCTCTTAGTTCTAGGCAGTCCTAAAACAAAATCCATACTAATATCCTCCCATGGGGCATTGGGAACAGGTAAAGGGGTATACAAACCGTGTGGATGCATCGTCGATTTTGCTTTGTGGCAAGTAATGCATCGTTGCACATACCTCTCCACATCTCGCCTCATCTTAGGCCAATAAAAGTGATCGCTCAAAGATAGACAACGTCTTCTCACGGCCAAAATGTCCCATCAATCCACCGCATGTGATTCTGCGCAGAATAGCAAACGCACGGAGGATTCTCGGAACACATAATTTGTTAGTGCGAAACAAAACCCATCATGGATGTGAAATTTATCCCAGCCTTTTCCTCTTTGCAATGTGCATAAGGGACAGAAAATTCATGGTCATAAGCATATAACTCACGCAAACTCGCTAAACCAGGGCGTGCACTCCTAAGTGAGTTAAAAGCACACTTTTCCTAGAAAGAGCATCGGCTACCACATTTTCCTTTCCTTCTTATATTTCACAATGTAAGGAAACGACTCAATGAATTCACCCATTTGGCATGTCTACGGTTCAGGTTTGCTTGGCCTTTTAAATACTTCAAAGCCTCGTGATCCGAATGAATAATAAACTCTTTAGGCCATAAATAGTGTTGCCAAGTTTCTAACGTGCGCACTAACGCATAAAGCTCTTTGTCATAGACCGGATAATTCAATTGAGCACCATTCAGTTTCTCACTAAAATAAGCGACCGGTCTACCCTCTTGCATTAAAACACCACCAATACCCAATCCACTAGTATCACACTCAATTTCAAAATTTTTAGTGAAATCAGTAAAACAAGCAACGGTGCTTCACCAAGCGCCTCTTAAGTTCAGAAAAGCATTTTCTTGCGCTACCCCCACACAAATTCAACACCCTTTTAGTAAGTTCATTCAAAGGGGCAGCGATGGTGCTAAAATCCTTCACGAAACGCCGATAAAAACCAAGAAGACCATGAAAACTCCTAATTTGACTAGACGCTCATAGGAGTAGGCCAATTTTAATAGCTTCAATTTTAGACTCATCTACTTCAACTCCTGTGCGAAACAACATAGCCCAAAAAGATGACACGATCTTTGCAAAAAGTACACTTCTCTAAGTTACCAAATAACTTATTCTCACGCAAAACTTGTAGAACTTGTCTAAGATGGTCTATGTGTTCAGATTCAGTGCGACTGTAAATCAGAATATCATCAAAATACACAACCACTAAATTCTTTGCTCCCTCTTGTTTCTTGTTACCACTCAGATGGTTCTCTCGCGCTTGTGCACTCTCAACATGCATCTCAATTTTCGGCATGGAGGAATTGATAATCTGTTGCGGTGTAAGCGGCTTCAAGATGATATCCATATTGTTCCATCGAAATGTGTAGCGATTTGTACGCCCATCATGAAGAGCGGAACGGTCATATTGCCATGGCCGTCCCAAGAGCAAGTGACACACCGTCATAGGCACAACATCGCAGTCGGTGTACTTCCCAATAGCAAATGTCACATGCACCATATAGTTCACCTTCACTTCCTCCTTGTCGCTCAGCCATTGCACATGATAAGGACGCGGATGTGGCAAATACTTCAAACCCAACTTGTGACACATATCCTTGCTAGCCAGATTGTGACAACTACCGCCATCAATGATTACTTTGCATACCTTACCCATATCAAGCTTGGCCCAAGTCTGAAACAAATTGCACCGCTGTTCGAGTGATGGTGATGGCATGACACTAAGCACCTTGGGCGTGCAAACAATGGAGTACTGCTCAGTGGTAGGGAACTCAGGATCACACTCACATTGTTCTATGTCATCAGTGTGCAAGACTGCCTGTGCATCGCGCGACTCATCATCACTAGTGAAACATAACCGCCATCCTCTCGTGACAAGCATAGTTCGACATTTGGGCGCCCCTCCAAAATGGCCAACGCCTTGCACTTGTGGCAAATAATGTCACGTGAACGCCCCGTCGACCCCATAGACGAGGTCACACCAGCCGCGGGCGCCATAGGTCGACGCGACCGTGATGGTGTACTCTCGACTTCTTACTTGCGGAATCGCGCATTGCCGAATTGCTTGCGGCGAAGTGCTCTTGTTTGGTTGGTCGTTGTTATATGTTTGTCCCGATCGGCCGATTTAACGTGACCGGGCAGCGAACCAAGCGTCTTTAATCACTTGTCGCTCGGCTTCGCGTGCTTGGTGCAGCAACTCAATCATATCATTATATGGATGGAGATTGACAATGCGCTTGACAGCATGATTCATGCCGGCTAGAAATCTTGCCATGGTCTGTTCTTCATTCTCGCGAACATCTGCATGTATCATGATAGTCTCCATTTCCTTATGATATTCATCAATTGATTTCATACCTTGTCGCAGCCCTGTCAACTTCTCAAAGAGTGAGCGCTTGTAGTGGCGTGGTACAAAGCGTGCCCGCAAATGCCGCTTCATTTGCTCCCGTGTTATAATTGGCAACTCATGGCGCCCATGCGCTACGGATGAACTGCTCCCACCAATGTGTGGCGAATCATCCAAGCCATTGGATGCAAGCAACAACTTTTTCTCATTGGAGTAGTTGTTCATCCAAACAACTTATCAACTTTCAGCTCCCAAGTGAGGTATTGTTCCACATCTGTACCACCTGAAAATATAGGACGAGTAAATTTGGGCTTAGCAACAAGATCCTCGGCGTCATCGTGGCGAGGACGCTGCACGTTGTTGCGGTGATGGCGCTGCTGCTCATCGTAGTCGCCGATGGGAAAATCATCATTCCGCGCTCGTTCGCATCGGCACAAGGCACACCTCCGCCGTGGGCACCACGTGGTATAACTCCACCGACCGCCATTGCCTCGGGCCGCCCACGTGCTTGAGGGCGTCCGCGCCGCCATCCCGATGTGTGGCGGTGCGCCATGCGACGTGCTCGGTGTTGACGCCGCCCTCATCCGCACGAATAGCACGCTCCTCCTCGCCTCATTGTGCAAAATGGTCGGAGGACCGTGCACACTTGTGGCATCGTGGTGCATCCCCACGTGATTGTGGTGTGTGAACATGGCACGCAGCTCCGTAGTTATTGTTCATGCTCGCACGCAATTGTGTGACTTCCTCTCAAGGTTGTTCACCCACCGAACTTCCCAAGCTCATCGCGCACGCCATTGTCACCATCATGAAGTTGTTTTTGGAGCATCTCGCGCAACCGAGTGTACTCGATCCATGTAACCGGGGCGTCCGGATTAGGTGGATCCTCCTCGTGACCTGACATGGAAACAACTCACAACCAAGAAACGTAGTTATATCTGGGTTAGTAAAACAAAAGCTCTCTCTATGTCTACAACTAATCGCCCCGAAAACAAGGCAAGCTTATCGCTCCAAAGTGAATCAAGGACAGCGAATCGACACTGTGATAGCGAACGACCTCAACCCGTAATGTATGAGCGTAACCAAGAGCAAGGGAGTACACAAACAGGTGTAGGTGGAGCTTGGACAGGTATGTGGAGAACCTATGCAATCTGATATTCAAGGTATTGTAAAGCTAAGTAATGATCCAAGCTAGAGTATTTGCCTATGTGCTGATCCAATTGGTTAAAGCGAAAAGTATGAACGCACACGCAACGATAAATGGGACTTAATGCAAACAAAGGAAATGAGCTAGAAAGAGGCAATCTGAAATTGAGATGAATAACTAGCTCGTTTTGCACTAAGTAGAAGGAGAGACGCTAGCCAATTGCAATAGTTATGAATGTAAGAGCACAAGATTGCTCTATGAGAATAAGTGCACAAGCTGAAAATATGAACTAGGGTTTTTTTTTTACAGAGTTTAGACCAACACTTTCTATTTTCACTGTTTCTTGATCAAATCGCAGGAAACTTTCAGGCTTTCTTCTTTTGTTTTCTTTTCTCTTTTTTTTGTGGCCAACCATCGTTTTCTTCCTTTGCACAAATTCAAGAATTCAGCAAGTGTAAATAATACTCAAGAACAGCCCTAATAGCAATATCAAAAGCTAGTCTCAATTGATGAAAAGATATAAGTGAAGCTCAATCAGTAGCAATTTTTTCTTTTAGTCACTAGGTTTGGCACAAGTAGTGATTTGTTTTTTCAAGCCAAACCGCAGCAAACTTTCGGTTTTGAAGGAAGTGAATACTATCTCAAACTCTCCCCAAAGAGAATTTGGATGGATCTCTCGAGAGCAATGTGGACAGACAAGGAATTTAGGATTCAAAAGTAAATGCAATTTACTTTTTTTGTTGCTAATTGAGGAATTCAATCAACAATTTTGTAGGGTTTATGTGGACACAAAGATCAAGCTACGCCAAGGAAACACACGGATCAAAGACGAAAACAAAACTCTAATGGACGAAAACTTAACAAAACGCACAAGAACTAAACAGATTAAACTACGGTTTTTGGTATTGCAATTTTCGGTTTAATGGAAGATAGGACAGAAAAACGAATCTAACTACGGGTAAAGAAGTTCTCACCGAGTAAACCTAGAATCTGATACCATATGATACGGGGATGGTCCCGATCTTCTCAGTGAGGAACCGTGGATAGTTGATGTGAAGTAGACGATGTCGCTAGCTGAACACTCGTGCCCATGCACGAACCCTCAACTCTTCGGAATACGCCCAAAACACACCGGATAGTTGTCGTCGCGCGACCACAAGCGACGAACGCCAAGTCCCCAATTCCCAATGGAACGACGGCTTGACCTTGAGTTGCAGAACGAACAATGGATCGCCTAATTCTCTCTCAAAGTCCTCGCATGAACTCTGGTGTTGAAAGAACAAGCAATAGCTATGTTTCAATCTGATGCATAAAACTTGGTCCCCTTCTAAGGATGCCAATACAGGGCTTATATAGCCTCTTGGGACGTGCATAGAGTCCTCCAAACATACTACAACTCAACCCTATATGGTTTTAGATACGAAATCTGAAAAAAGGAAACTAGATTTTACAGCTGTCATATTGTTTCGGTCATAACTTTTGATCCGTGTCGAATTTGATGCTGGGGCTGGATCCATTGCGTAGCCCTTGAAATTATCTTTCCAACAAGTCCAAGAACGCCTGAATCGGACTCCGTTTGTGAAAGTTATGACCTTTTTAGTAACTGCCTGTCAGGCTGTCCGAACCGAATCCGAATTGAATTCTGAGTTGAATCCGAGTTTGAATCCAATTGACCTTGTGGGAGGCACGAATTGGGCTTGAATTCCTGGGCTTTTCTCTTCTTGCTTGACCCATGTGAGCTTCTCCTCCCACCCTTTGGCTCCGGCCTCATTCTCCATCCTCGCGGTTCCAAATGCTTCACAATGTTCAAACCTGAGAATGCACAAAACACTTGCATGAGGTTGTACCCAATTCTCATCAATAATAATAGAGTCATTAAGAAACAAAAGCACCTGTTGATTTAGAAGTTTAGCTCTAGCTCTAGTCAATGGACCAACATGTACTTCTGCACTTGTATTACTTGTAGCTTCACTTATGGTGTCCATCTCAGTAAGTGCATGACCACCAATAGGAGGAGATGTATAAGTGTTAGGGATGCCCTCATCACAGGGGACATTGTCTTTGCAGGTGGTTACCTCCACATTTAAAACACTTCAAGGTAGAGACTTTGACATTCTGCTGAGATGTCGTAGAACCTTGACCAGTCTTGTACTGTGGTTTTGGCTTAAAAATAAATTTCTTCCCTCGCTGTCCCTTGGACTGCGGAGGTATGAACATCCGCTTCCGTGGTGCCTCCTGTGAGGGCGCTACATGTACTATTTTTCTTTTCTGTGCTTCTTCCAACTGTCTTTGTGTTTCTTCTGACATGATAAGCTTATTTACCATTGAAGGTAAATCCTTAAAATCCATAGCTGAAATATGATGTTTCAGGGCTATCTTTAATCCTTCCTTGAATCGCTCCATTTTCTTCTTTTCAGTCTTTACATCGTCAGGAGCATAACGGGCTAATGTGTTAAACTGATGAAGGTATTCTGTAATCGAACGGTGCCCTTGCTGTAGCGCGAGAAACTCTCGACGCTTAGCTTCCATCACACCAGTGGATACATGTGTTTGCCGAAAAGATTCCTCAAACTCCTTCCAAGTTATTTCTTGATTCTCAAGCATTGTTTGGTAGTTCATCCACCAGGCTGCTGCTGGGCCTTGTAACTGATGCGAGGCATAGAGTATGTTTTCCTTATCATTGCACTGGACCGTGTTTAACTTTCTCTCGACATCCCTGAACCAATCTTCAGCCACCATCGGGTCGGGTGAAGAAGAAAATACCGGGGTCGGGTCTTCTGAAAGTCTGCCCACTTAGATTGGACTGGTGCTGTAAATTGAACAGGCGTTGCAGGCTGGCCACTTCCTTCACTTCTCATTGCAATCATTTCCAACAGTTTTGAATGTTGTTCCATCATATGAGCTTGATTCAGTTCGGCTTGATGTCGATTTTCTTCCATCTTTGCTAAGATGTCAGCCAGATTTGGTTGCGACGCATTTCCCTGACGAGGGTCACCTACCTGGTGAGATCCTTCTCCTGTGTCTGCCATCTTAACCTCCTCAATGGGATTGAGAATTCAGCTCTGTAGCGAGTTTTTAAGAAGGTCAGATAGATAAGTAAGAAGTTAGAGCTGAGATAAGATTTGGGCGAAATAGCTAAGAACTCCAGAATGAATTTAGAAAAATGAAAAGTTGAAAAGGTGAACTTAGAGATAGTAATAGCAAACAAATTATCAAGTAGGCAAAGTAGTCTTTATTCATTTCACATACAAGTTGGGTACATACTATTCTACAAAGTCCATACCACAACTCGTTTTACCAAACCAAACTTTGCTACTACAAAAGGTCCAACTATTCTAGCGCACTCGACACACACTAGACCCTCTGATCTCCTGGGGAAGATCTGCCTGAGGAACACTCTTCCTCCTCTTCTGGGTCTTCTTCTTCTTCTTCGACATCTATCACAGGCTCCTTGCCTTTTGGTTCAGCATCAACTGCTCTAGGCTGCTCCGGAACGTGAGATGAGGATCCTCCAAAGAATAAACGGCCTTGGGGTGCCGTCATCCCTGCAGACTCCTTGAAGGTCTTTGCTGGGCCACCTGACGTCTCATCACACCTCGAGGCTTCGTCTTTAGCTTTCTGCTGGTAGTGTCGCAAAGTCTTCATTAAAATCCAAACCTCCTGTCGAGCTGAGTAGAGCTGGAGGTGCATCTTCCGATTCTCCTCAGTCATCCGTACATACATGTTCTCCTGAATAGCGACGACTGACGCGACTTCCTTCATTCTGGGATCATCCTCTAGCTCTGGATTTGGTACGAGGGTACCAGTCCCTTCCTCGTCTTCCTGAGGAATGAGATGAAACGGTGACTCGTCAAACTCCTCATCGTAGTATCGGCGGAGATACTTCACTGCCCTCTTTGCTGCATCCTGGATGGCATCTGATTCCTTGTGACGGTAAGCTGTAAACTTTCATCGGACATCTGGCCTGAGAGGTAAAGGCTCCAAACACACCTAGGCCTTCCAATCATACAGTTTACCATGCACCATCAATGCCCTCACATAAAATATCGGGCGCTGACGCTCTGTCGCATAGAGATACTTCTGCATACGCCATAGAAGAGCAGCCCATCCAAGCAAGACTTCTGGATCGGTATACACCCGGCACTGCATCTGGCCGAACGAAAATTTGAATTAGACAAGAACAATACAAACAGTATTAAGGAAATAAAACTTAACTTTTAAATTAAAACTAATAGACAAGGTAGACAAGAAAAAGATTACACAGGAATAGTATAGATATTTTATAACTCATTTTTAATAGTAAAATGGTTTTCACAATCGACCTTAATACACTTAGGGTCATCCTACGGTCAAGCAAGCGGGCTCTGATACCACTCTGTAACACACCCATTTCTGGGAATATTATGGGAACATCGCAGTTGCCCAGGACTGTTCAACTACGAGTACATCCGGCGAGTGTATAACATGGCCAAGACAAGCTTAAGAGCAAAAGCAACCTTTATTGCAATATAGTGGCTAGAAGCCATGTACTACAACTGGGCCTACGGCCTTTATATACATTACACAAAAGTTGCCACAGGCACGCCTGAGCGGAGGACGATCCTAATTCCACGCTACACAACCCCGTAAAATACCACTTCATCATCTTCTTGGCTTCCTCAAGATCCGCGCTCATTTATATTTTAGCAAGTATGAGTACAACCACCGTACTCAACAAGTTGCGTGGAAATTAACCATAACTACATGCATGACGTAACAAGTAGAAATGGAGACAGGTTCGTTATTTTACGTGGATGCAATTTAGTTTAGAAACAAATAAAAGCTTTTAAAAGAGCTTCTTTTAAACTTTAAGGGGTTTTTCAACATGGTTATTTAATTAATGCTATCAACTCTCATCAAAACTACTTATGCCTTGTTAACGGATTCACCCACTTGACACACTTCATTAACCTAAGCACGGTGTACTCGAATACCATTTATAATCGCTTGCAAAGCTGCCTTGCTTTACCCACAAGATTTCAAAACTCCCGCGACAGTTAAGAAAACAAGGACGCTTCACTACTCGCTTCTTTATATAGCCTCCGCCTGTAGGTATTAAATCCCGACAAGCTCGGATAACCCCACGGATTGCATCCGACTCGTCGCGTCCTACAGCTTGTATGGTTAACCACCTCCCATACTGCACTCACCTCGACTCCCCTTTTTAATTGCAGAGGTTCAAAAGAAGCTAAGCAGATATTATGCCAGGTTTGACCAGGTCAACGCTTGTGGTTGGGCGGTTACTATGTCATTCACTCGGCACAAGGATCTAGTCCTTACATTTTTCTTCGAGGCAATCCCTAGCACACACCCAAATTCAAGACATCGATCGCCACCGATCCACTACCAGCCTCCACCGTCGGATAAGATCTTTGGATCCGCCTCTGCGACCCTCACTTATCCTAATTTCAATTTCCAAAATTTTAAACTAACACTTAACAGTATATAGCAAGGTTAATATACTATAGTGACATACTAATGATATGGTATTTTATGTGACTAAGTTTTATCAAATGGATGTGGTCATCAAGTTAATTGGGGCTTTTCAGGTGGTAGGACATAGCTACTATCAAGTCATTCTAAATATTGATTGCACATAAAATAATAACACAAAATAACATAATGAAAATACAAGTAAATAAATAATTTATGCATATAGGGTCAACATGTTCAAAAATTATATGCAACTTGCCTTGCGGTTCCGATACTTCGATTAACTCGTACTCATGAATCTCGAATCGAACCGCTGTCTCTCTTCCCGTGTCGCGGCTCAAGAACGCGTCGGTGACTAGCGCAAAACAAACAAACAATTAGGCCCGCTTTCAAAAGAACTGAAATCGGACCAAAAAACATAAAATAATATCGGACAAAGACACAAATAAAAGGATTCTGGTTTAAGGAAGCTTGGTATGGGGATATGGACCTCGGAAATGGACTCGTGGGATCGAACCGGTTCAAACGAGTGTAAACAAGCTTCTAGGGTTTACTGTTCATCGGACTCGGTCGGTTACTATTCCTCGGGCTCAGATACTGTTCCTCGGACTCGGGCGGGTGGACTTGGTCGAACCACGTTGGTCGGGCTCAGCCGGTTCAACGCGCGCACGCGCACGCGCGGTTGGTGGCCGTCCGATCTCCCGCGAACGCTACGGCACTCGGCGCGCGCGGGAGCCGCTCACTCGGCCGGCCGATGGTGCAGCGCGCGCGATCGGAGGCCGTCCGATCTCCCGCGGTGGTTGCGGATGACTGGGTTCGGCGCGACGACTCGACTTGGTTTAACCGCGTCCGAGCGGCTCGGTCAAGTGAACAGTGCGCGTGCACTGTTCATCTTCCCCAACTGGCTCGCGCGCGAGCAGCGAGACAGAGGAGAGAGGCGGTGGCTAGCGGCGACACTAGGGTAGTTTGCGACGGCTTCCGAAGGCATGGATGGACTCAGGAAAGCATCAGGGTTCCATTTCCAGGCTCGGCGGCCGCTAACTCTCCGGGGATCGCCGGCGGTGACGGCGAGGACCGAAGGTGGTCTTTGGAATATGCTAAGCCATTAAAAGGTTCCTAGGGTGAATTCATTTGTTTTTAAGCAACAACGGAGCTGGAGGAGGCTAGGTGTGCTGGTGGTTTGCTCGGGGAATAGCCGGTTTGGGCTGTCCACGGTGGCCGGCATGGCTAGGCGGTGGCACACGCGGACAGGGCAAGGTAAGTAAAGGGAGCTTCGGGGAAGGTTAAGGAAGTGCTTCTAGTGTTCTAAGAGAGCTCTAGCCGAGAGGAATTGAATTCTAATAGCTTTAATCGGAGGATTGCAATTTTGATCCCACCTCGGGATTTTCGGGACCTCAGGCAACAGAGGGGCCCCGAGGGCAATTGGGCGCGGTTGGGGTCTGCTGTGGGAGTGCGCTTACGGTTAGAGGGGGTCCTGAGGCTTAAATAGGCGAGGAGGGACGGCGCAGCTCTGCCCTGGAACCGGCGGGAAGAAGAACTCGCGGGGAGACTCGAGCTGGCGCGGGTAGGTGATGGAGCTGGCAGGGTCAAGTAATTGCAGGTGCCAGGGAGGCTTTGGCGGCGGTCTAAAGGCTAATGATTTGCTATGTCTCCTGAGAGGGGAAGGTCGGCCGAGGGGGAAAGAAAGCCAGCGGCGGCGGGATTAGCAGCGGGAAGTACTAACAGCGATGCAATTGCAATTAAGGGAAGCTACAGGTGGCTAATGGGTGGGGAGGGAGCTGTCCCGAGCTGCCAAGGGGTGCGACAGGGGTGCGCGGGCGCAGAAGGCGCGAGGGAGGCGAGAGGTGGCAACTTCCGGAGGTCATGCAAATTTTGGACGATGAATGAGAGCGCGAAGCTTCTCCACTTCATGCAGCACTGGCAAGGATTAAGGCTAGCTTGCGCCGAGATTGGTGAGGATTAGGCCTAGGAAACAAAGAAGCAAAAGAAAAACGAGAATCAAATTCGAATTTTGATTTTTTTTGAAATTATCGATTTTGTTTCAGGCCTACCACGAATTCGTCGGTGCGAAGTATATTCGAGCCTACTGGCTTGGTATTTATAGAATACTGCGAACCAAAGGTGGTCTGGTGAAGGTGGTGAAGTTCGCCTTTCTAGATATGTTTGGAAGAAATAGAAAGTGTAACTAGGTTGATGCAGATGGAGTGGTGACTATTTCAGACCTGTTCTTTTTGGTTGCAGCTGATAACTTTTTGGCTGTTTGTGACAGAGATTGCGAAAAGAGATATATTTGCTTGCGATTTTTGATGATATAAATATTAAATTTTTAATGTGTACTATAATTAACTTGTAGACCCCGTTTTAAAGAAAATACTCCGTTTAAAAGTTAAGTACTGTAGCAGAAATCAAAAGCTAAAAGTTAAAAAGAAGCAGGCCGAACCATTTGGTTTGGTCGCTGGTCGCTCTGTTCGCTAGAATCACTTATTGTGACTAGGTCACTGTATTGTTTGGTAGGCCCAATAGATTAAGTGTGCATGTAGAATGTGGCTACCTCATGAAGAAAATTCACTGGTGAAAGTGCTTCTTTATATTCAGCGTTTGCTTTTCCGGTTTCTTCTTTCGTTGCACGATAATGTTTTTCTTTAGATTAGGCTTCTGAATGAGTGAAATGTCATAAATGTAAACAGCTGAGAAGGAGCAATTGAAATAATGGAAGAGAGACTGGGTAGTGCATTCATTGATTTCATTCGTAATACAGTTTATGGTTCCATCTATGATCGAAGGATTGTTGGACGGCTCCACTAGAAGACTGTGATTGCAAACATCAGATGACACATTTTTCGATATTCTCAGTCCTCCGCAGGTTTGCTGAAGTGTTAACAAAGCACTAGTCCTGTATTCGTGTATTGCAATAGAAAACGAAGCTTATATATATATACATCAATATTTTGAAAACAAAACTTTTCAAAATACTGGAATCCATGTCGCTCAAAAAATTGAAAATAATAGACAACAATGAGTAAGATGCATATATTCTCATGTATAACATATTGCAAAGTTAATAGATATATAACAATATATAGTGGATGCTCAGTGGTACTACGGAAAAGAGTGCATTGCGTATTTATCTAAACAGAATATAATGTATTTTCATCATAAAAAATACATGAATGAAAAATCAAAAAGGACTTCAATTCATCTTGCATCCATCTACAAAGGTATAAAACTTTTTTGAAAATTAAATTCTAAAATTTCATATTGCACAACATGTACCAAGTACATGGTGTATTTACGTACAATGGAACATTTTATATTCAACCGAAAAATTACATGAAAAATTGGCAAGAATTCACATTGCATGACACGCTGGACGACAACGAAGGAGACACCGTGCAGCCGCCCATGCTCCTCGCTGTGACGACGACGACGGCGGCAGTACAACCGCGTCGTGTGCACGGAACCGCTGTACTGGAGGTGCGCCACCATGCGCGACCTATGCACTGTGGCACCCATGCGGTTGCCCCGCTACGCCAACGCGGCCCTCGCTAGGTGCCGCCACTTCGGTCAGAATGAAATGATTATACATTTGTAACAATAAGAGCTACAGGCGTTGACTACCTGCGCAGTATATATGTACTACAGCAACAAAATTACTCATTATGGGTTGGGGGCACAACCCTTTTTTTGGTGCTCTTGCTTTTCAATGTTGTCTTAATATGACAAAGAAAGAACCTCTAAAAAGGGCAGACAAAGAAACCATCATAATATTCTCCATTTAGCCAAACATGGCTATTAAACGATTAAGAGCTGGCCTGGTATGAGATATTTTAGGAGTGGAGGTGATCATGGAGAAGTGTTGGGGGTCATACACAAAATAAATAGTCATATCAGTTTAATGAAAACTCAATATGCAACTTTGCATATTTTTTTTCTTTGCATAACTTTGATATATATGCAAGGATAGTCACATCAGAAGAAAATGGCAGTTATATGATGTGCCACACTATTTTGGTCTGTTGCGTACATCCTTAACTCTGTAATTCAGTGATTGACAGTGTGCAAGTCTAGGCCTTGCACACAATACAGGAGACAAGCACAGCTGAAGCCAAACACGCTTGGAATTAGCACATGGGCAGCGGGCAGCCTTTTCACTGCTGAAAACAAAGGCACATAATCAAGAATTTCATAGTTCGTTGTTCCACAGTTCCATTCACAACATACAAGTTAGCTGTCCTTCAGTTGGGTACTACCCCAAGAAGCATCATCAGGAATTTTATGATCCACGAGCAATCATGTCATTAACCAATCAGAACTGGTTTCAAATGGACCTTGAATACTAACACATTGAAATTATAGATTCTTTACACGATTCTAGGCAATAGCAAGGGAAAAGAGCAATAGTAGAAAAATGTAGAGTAAATAAGACTACTAAAAATGCAATGCCAACTTGCAAGACCATAGTTTAGCATACAATGTGAAATACGAGAACAGAATAGTTAGAAGATACAATTATGCAATACAGAAGGTTTATTAAGAAACAAAGATCAATTTAATTCACCAAACTGCATTGTATTCAATTGCAAGAAAACACGCCAACAAAGCATTGAGCAAGACAAGCGAAGATTAATGTTAGGGTGCTATAAATTATCTGGTTATGGGGTGATCATTAGAAATTATCATCTAGCTTCCTTCTCTATTGTGGTTTCCTTTATCAATAACTGTGGCGGCCCTAGTTCAATAAAACATCTTGCATCAGAAAATTGAAGCGTTAAGAAAATTGAACAATGCAAAGAGTGCAAAAATCAAGTAACTTTCTATTAAAACCTGTATCTGTTTTATGAGAGGTTTCCTTGTATTTTGCAGTAGTAGTAGTAGTAGTAGTATCATCTCCATTGTTTGCATCGGAATCCTTGGCTTGCACTGCTTACAAAGCAAAAATAGCCCGACAATCAGAACCTTGATCTATTGAATTTCAGAAGCAACACATTATCAGGAATAGAGATTTACCACACTCCTTTTGCAAACGTTCCTTCAAGGGAGCACAATGCATTGCTAGTTTAACTCTGATTTTCCTACCAACAACAGCTAATCCATTATTTTGCTGAATAGCTCGCTCAACATCTTGAACAGTTGCACTGGCACCAAGGGAAGACATTAAGTCAAAAATGCTAATGGATCAAGGTCAGTTTTATGCCCAGGTAATTATCAGCAAAAATATACTTCTTTATGAACAGTCATCGCACTTGTACAATACCAAGAATCGAGATCTATCAACCAAATTTATACGATTTGGTACATTTATTGGTCCAGTGGATGAAATATGGCCAGGAACTTAGTGAATAAGTGCTACACTTATAATAAGAATTGTTGCAGTCTGGCTAACTACTATGTTGGGGGGGGGGGTGATAAACTGATAATGCTAACAAGACTAATAATGCTAACAAGACTAAACACAGTATTTTCAAGTGTTTAAACCATTAGAGATTGTAGCATACATTAATTTATGCTTAGAATTTAACAATTAGTTCGTTGGACCGTCACATCACCCATGATCAAAACCACATCACAAAACTACAGAAAAATATAGGTATTGGGAAATATCCACAAAGGCAAGCCCTGAAACTTACAATTGTATGAATCCAAATCCTCTACTCGTCTCCAATCCTGCATTAAAAACATTCAAAACCACATAAGCAAACCCCTTCAACACAAGCAACGCGAAATTACTCACAACTAAACAGCCACCAAATCCTTCAATCCTCTTACCTTTCGACGCAACCATGAAGCAGCACCTCACCGGCCCGACCTCGCTAAACAACTCCTCAAGCTACACAACACAAACCACATCTCAAACTGTAAAGCCAGAGCGCTTGGCTCAAAGCTATAAATTCATAAGGGTCAAAAGTTAGGAGGAGCTCGCGCTTATGTCAGAAGACTTGAAGGTGTAGGGTGCGTTGGACATGAAGACGGTGGAGGGGCTGTGCCCGCCAGCACCGCCCCTACTGGTCACGTCGCCCTCTGTGGCTACATCACCGCCGCCGCCGTCACGCTGCTTCTGCTTTCCCATCGCCGGCGTTGTAGGTGAGGCCGTGGGAACTGACAGTTGTAATCTAGCCATTTCTAACAGGAACTAGGGGCTAAGGGTTTAGAGTTTGGAATGGGTGGATTGTTGTTGGGTAGGATTGGATGGGCGAGACCTAGACCGGCCGTAAATGTGTGGATTGGGAGAGGCGGAGGTCAGCGGGGTCGAGTGAGGTCTTCATGGCCCTGGGGCCGCGCGGCGGTGCTCCACCGGGGGAAGAGGAGCAGGTGGGTGGTGAAGGGGGAAGATGTCCTTGTCGGTGGCCTTCCAGTAGCCGCTCTCCGTCGCGCGGTTCATCCTTGTCCCCGTCGCGGTCCTTGTCCCCTATCTTCGCCTTGCCTGCCAAATAATCAACACATGGAACTAAGCCAAAGATTCTTACAGAGAGATGAAGAAGGGAAAGAGGAAATTAGGAGCGGCTTTGGCCGTGGACATACAAACCTGGGACGTCCCATGGCTCACACTTGTTGATGTCGACCTCATCGATGACGTCGGAGGAGAAGCGGCGGTCGAGGGCCTTGGGGGTGAGGTAGTGCGAGTTGATCTCCTCGTCAGTGGGGTGCAACCGGAACCTCGACGCCTCCCTCTCCCGCACCTCCAAGCGCTGTTCGGGGGAAGAGTTGGGGTCAAGGCGCCGACAAGACTGGCGGGGAGGGGGCTGAGCGCCGACGCAGAAGCAGGCGGGTCAGCGGCGCAGGTGGGCGCGGTGACTGATCAGGAGGAGGCGATGAAGCGATTAGGCAGTAGGCGGTCGAGCCGCACGGAGCGCCGGGGCGCGGCCGAGGGGAGGAAGAGGTGGGGCAAGGCGGCAGCGCGGGCGACGGTAGGTTTAGGGCGGGTGAACGGCGCGAGCAAATCGATCGTCGCGTGGGGGGCAGTGATTTCGGTGGGGTGGGGTGGTGATTTCGGCGTGTTACCGGAGAAGCGGGGTGCGGCGCGTGTATTGAATTGACAATAGATAGCTGGATTGATAGTTTTAGAAGGAAGATAACTATCAAATCACATGAGTCACTATCAATTTCTATTTTTAAGTAGTACTTCTAACGGTAATAAACCACTACCACTATGGTAATTACGACATATAGCATTATTTGCTATAAGCACAGAGATAAAAAAAAGATCAATCAAAATTCACCTGCAAATCACCCAAAATAAACATCACAATCATCTAAACCCCCCCATAAAACAGATCTATCAAAAATCCAAACGAACAAGAAGGCAGCAGAAGCCCCTTGACCTTGTGCATCATCACCACTCTAGGGTGAACTATATCCATCAACTGGCACTGCACCGCCCCCCACACCGCCTGTAAGGGAACAAGAACGAAGTCTCAAAATTAACATAAAATTTTGGACCAAGCCACACTCCAAAAAATATCCACACACGCACTCCTAACTCGCAAACATATCAAAACCCTAAACCTTCACCCCAAGAATTGAATACGGGGAAATAAACAGTGATAAGTCAAGGGCGCAACTGAGCCTCAGGCTAGGTAGGCTATAGCACAGGGCCTACCAATCCTACTAGTACTACCCCTTTAGTACTGCCTTCATAATATACATGGTATATCGACCCATCTCGATGCCTAAAAACATGTCAGCCCGGTAGCCCCGCGGGAGCAGATGATAGCCCAAAGCGTGCACGCCCTCAGCCCATGAAGCAACGCCTCAGCGGCATCCCAAAGCGTGCACGCCCTCAGCCACCAAGACCAAGTGACGCTAGTGAAAGCAAAGGAACCTTAAGTAAAATCCCCAATCGGGCAACCCCAATCAGTGAATCCGCTGACTACCGCTAACCCTTGATCCGCGCGAGCACGACCACCTCCCCACTGCCGCCACGCATCTGCCGACCACCGGCCTCGCCTACGTGTTCCACGTGTTCGCCAACCGCCGCCCTCGTCCCTCGCCCTTGACGCGGCGGTGCCGCGGTCCACCGGCCGTTGCCCTCGTGGACCTACGCCTCTGGCCTCCAGTGCCCCCATCGGCCGTCGCACGTTGCGCAGTAGCTGCCACACGGCCCGCACTTGCACGACATCACCGCCCTCGCGCTCTAGCAGTCCAGCACTCCATCTCAGTGTGACAATGCTCACAGTCCACTCCTCCACGGCTCCACCAACGAGCAGCGGAGCACCCAGCAGGTAGCATATTTTAGCACAACCCTTTTGAGTTGATTAAGAAGTATAATTAGTGGATCTAGATCTAGGTGAATGAATTTTTTTAAGCTGCAAATTTTGGAATTTGCATGATATGTTGATATATGCATATGTTAATTCTATTATGAATGCGATTGTGGATTTGTGGGAAAGAACACGATTGAGCTGTACTTGCTCTGTTTAAATTTGTACACATTTGCTACTTCAATAGAATTTCTAAATTGGTTTGTTGATATAATGAGAATATAATTAGTAGGAATTATCTTTTATGTTTTGAATTAGTAGAAATGATCAGATGAAATGATAAATGACATATGTTCAATTTTTACATTTGCTGTTTAGGAACTAACTATTAAGGTTTAAGGATACAAATTATAAAATGAAGAGGAAGACATTGTCATCATATTTTCCAACACAAGTTACACAGTCAAACAGACAATCTAACTCGAACCAACCAATCTCCAGAAACATTAGGAACTGGGGTTGGTAACACCGGGCAAAACAGCTTAATCTAGGTGATATTGTTGCTGATCCTAGCTTCGAAAATCGATAGAGGAGTTGGATGTGAATATTAGAGATGTCGCTAGAAAGGGGTATTTGCAATTAGGACCATGCCAACCAATTAGATATAAATTTTCATGGAGGGAACAAGGAAATCAAAAGAGGAGATTTCAAGAATCATGGTTCAAAAAACATGATTGGTTGGAACATAGCGTCGCTAAAGATGTGGCTTTATGTTTTTGCTGTTTTCTCTTTAAGCAACAAAGAGCTGAAAACTATGGTGTTGATGCTTTCACAAAAATAGAATTTAGTTATTGGAAGAATGGAACTCAATCTTTTGATGAACATATTGGTAAAGTCAATAGTGCTCACAATAAAGTAAGAAAACATTATGAGGTTTTCAAAAATTAGAGGCAAGATATGGGTTATGTGATGGCTATTGCTACCAAGAAGAATGAGGAAGAATATAGAACCCGTCTTACTATTATGTTAGGCATTTTAAAATTTCTTCTATTACAAGCCTTTGCTTTTTGTGGACATGATGAATCATCTAGCTTGAACAATAGGGGAAACTTCCTACAAATGCTAAAATGGTATAAAGAGAGGGATGAGAAGGCTGCAAAATTGCTTGACAATTCTCCTGGGAATAATTCAATGACTTCATCACAAGTACAAAAATAATTGTGCAAAGCGTGTGCAGAAAAGACCACCAAAGCCATTATTAATGATACTGGGGATTCATTTTTTGCCATACTTGTTGATGAGGCTCGAGATGCATCTATCAAGGAGCAAATGGCTGTGTTTTTGAGGTTACTAGCTACATCTTATGCTCTTTTTATGTTTGATAGTTTGAGTATGTTTAAAATATATTACCAATGATTTTCTTGTCCTATGCACGTATGTCAATAATAAAGGGTGGGTGAGAGAGATTTCTTTGGGTTCAACATGTTTATGATATAACATCATCTTTATTACAAATAGTTTTGAATGATATGTTCTGTAGACTTGGTTTATCTATCTCTAAATTGCAGGGACAAGGATATGATGGAGCTTCAAACATAAGAGGACAATTCCATAGGTTGCAAAGACGCATATTCGATGAAAATCCATATGCTTTTTATATACATTGTTTTGCACATCAGATACAATTAGTGGTTGTTTCTGTGGCTAAGTGGTGTTCTTCTGTCTTAGATTTCTTTAACTACACCACCTTGATTGTCAACACCATGAATACTTCTTGTAACAGAAGAGATCAATTGGCACAAGATCACCACGATAAAATTGTGAATAAATTAGAGAATGGTGAAATTTTCTCAGGAAGAGGGAAAAACCAACAAACTAACCTTGTAAGGCTCGGTGTGATGAGGATATAGTCCTGGTGTATATAACCATATTAGCAATGCTTGTTATTCTAATTACAAAAGTTCCTACGCATCACTTAAATTATCAGATGAGCTTGTTTTTAGAAGTGACTTTATATCATATGAACTATATGATGCTACCTAATGATGAAAATGCATATTTACGTAGCTATACAAGGAGGATTGCATCAACACTATGGGCTCGGAGTTTGGATCTACCAAAAGGGAAGTCAACTAGCATATCAAGACCATGTCGACGTCTTTCCCAACTCTTTCTTATGGTCACCACGTCACTTGGACCAATTTAAGGAAGAGTTCAAGTGGGACACGTTTTGGAATCCAATTCGGCCTTCAGATCAGTTCGGATTCAGCCTGATAGGTCCAACTTCAAACAAGCATAACTTTCACATACGGAGTCCGTTTGAGGTCCATGAGTACTTGATGGAAAGCTTTTCTCATCCTCTTTCCAATGAATCCAACCTTACTGCAAATTCCTTCTGTACGGCCCGTAATCACAAAAAAAGTTATGATACTACCTATTTAGGCCAAATCGAGCCTCTTAATACATGGGTCTAAGAGGAAGGTTCTACCCCTACTATTTATGGCCGAAACACTGTTCACATGAACAGTAAAATAGTACGACCCTCTTGTTTTTTAGTTTTGTGTGGTTTCCACTCCCCTATTTAAGGAGGCTGCACCCCTCTAGTTTTCTTCGATTTCGTTTATATTTAGTTTGTCTGTATTGCAACTTGTATCTTCAGTTGTGTCGAACGACCACCTGTCAAGATCCTTATTCGGAATCCCACTATATTGAATATTTCAATCCTATTTGCAATTTGAGATTGCTTGTTATCTTATTCTTGCGTGTTCTTCAGTTACATGCTGGAATAGACCTTCATGGTTAGGTCAACCGCGTTCTTGGCATGGTTGATAACAACTCGGAGTGTGGTTTAGCGATTGATTGGAGTTCTGGTCATGACCGGTTAGTAGCCACATCGTCAAAGTCGTTCTCCTCCAAATCGAAGTTATCATCCTATCGAAAGATCGGGACCCCGTCGTCTCATCACGGTGATACTCGTTGGGGTTCATATCATAAAACCTTATGTCGTCTTCTCCTCATGTGAGATTCGGTCCTAGAGGTATTAGAGAAATTGTGCCACACGGGAAAACCATAGCTTCGGATTTGGTGTAGGCTGAAAGAAGTGTATGTCAGTGCGTAATCGGATGACCAACTCAGGGAGAAAGCCCATCACTACCACACAAAGGGTTATCATAGACGATTTCTGAACCGTTTGAATTTATGTGTTTATAATAACAGGCAGTTATCACAAACGATTTGTGAGCCCTCTGTGAAGGCTCACTATTACAGATGGTTTCTACTAAAAACTATCTGTGATAGTGGTCCATCACAGATGGTTTGTATAAAGAATTGTTTGTGATAGTTTCTCTATAGACTAAAGCTGCTTGGGAAGAGCGAGAAGTGGCAATGCAAATTTTACATTAGACTTGATGGAGGTGGATGCGACCTTTATTTGGGCGACTTTGTCCATGACAATCGTGTTCGGGAGGGAGATCTCTGCCTCTTCCAACCCATGACAAAGGGTGAGGCAAAAAAAAACAAATTATCAAGACTATCACTTGTCTTTGACGGCATGCAATTTTTTTGGTTGCTGTCATTTTGTTGCACATATAGTTTGCATTGGAGCGAGTAAACGCTTGAACAGGCCCTTAAGCTTCTCAAATTATATAAACATCTATAAAATAGTTGTTTGCATTGGAGATTGTGGCTCTTGTACAATTGCCAAAATCTACCAGACTCATCGTGCACATCCAAGTCCGAGCGCGCTCCACCTCTTCATCTACCTCCAAGTAGAGGTGGGATATGGGTCATGCCGTGTCGGCTCGGTCCGGCCACTCAGCAGTGTCGTGTCATGCCAGCCTATCTTGCCTTCGTCTAGGCCTACAACGGCCCAAAGCCCGCCGAGCCGGCGTCATGCCGTACCAACCCAAGTTCAGCCCTAAGTAACTATATATAGCGGAGACGGCGGCCGCCATCTTTATTTCTCTCGTGCCCGACTTCGGACCGTCTATATAACGGTTATCCATATCATAGTCTCCTATGTTGATGACGAACATCAATAAGAGTCAAAGTCAAAAGTGGACTAGAAAAGCGGCAAGTCATAATTTTACATAAAGTCACCCTTACTGTCTTTTTTTGGGAGCGCTCATTTCAGCTGTGCGGTGGCGTTCGGCTGCCACGTTCAGCTTTTTTTTTACTGTTTTCTTTTTTGTTTTTCTGTTTTTTTTTTGCTTTTTGGTATTTTTATATTTTCTTTTTTCCCGTATTCTTTTGCATTATCCTTGATGGACTAACATATTTTTTATTTTTTATTTTTTTAAAAAAAATTAATTATGTCAAATAAGTTAACTCAGTTACAGTAAAAAATTAGCCAGCTACAGTAAAAAAATCATAAACCATCGTCATTCTGAGCGCTACCTTTGCACTATAACTCCTGCCGATCAGAAACTCCTTAGTGCTCGATAGCGTATCGCTCGAAAGATCTTTTCACGGCACAGCATGGCACATGCCCCACCTCTAGGAGAAGGGCCATGCTCCCTTTTACCCTGGATATGCTCCTTCCTGTCTCTCTGTTGGTGGCCCTATCGAACTATCCCTATGAAAGTAGCAGTCCACTTTAATTCTGAGCTATTGCTAAGTATGGCATATCTATCTATCATATCACTACATAAGGTGCATGCATGCGATTATGGCCACTTTCCTCTCCATTCCATGGGGATTAGATAACCCTCGAAGCCAGCTTTTTGCACAAAGGCTCTGTCACCTGCAATGCATCTCGGGTGTAGCACCAACACACATCACATCTTTAACCACATGAAAAGCACCAAAACGAAAAAGTCAAATTGAAATATGTTGGCACAAATTAACGTCTCTCGTTCAATTAGATTAAAATTTAGTGGCTTATAACTAAAATTGCACTGTAACTGACTAAAATTACACTGTAACTGATGGTGGCTTATTTAGCATAATTAATTTAAAATAATCTAAAAATAGAAAAAATATATTAATCCATCACGTGTAATACAAAAAAATACGAAAAAAGAATCAATAAAAAAAGCTCAAAAAAATATCCAAAACCAGAAAAAGACAAAAATTATAAATAATAAAAAATAAATTAGAAGTTAGAAATCTAAGCCGCCTAGATAAATAGTGACTTTGTTCACATCGCAATAAGGTAGAACGATATAGACAAATTGAGAGTTCCAAACATCGCTGGCTCGCGCCGCCCCACACATGCCTCATCTGACACGGTAAAACCAGCTGTGCAACAGGAACAAAAGAGAGAGAATGCTACACTACTAAGACTACTATTTACTTAACAGCTCAACGGAGCCATTGTCCTCGTCGCTGGCTCGCTGCTGGCGGCGACGAAGTTGCTAGAGGAGAGCCGCACGAGCCAGTAGCTTCCATGGAGGTGGCCGCTGACGCAGACGAAGTACTTGAGGCGGCCCTCGTTGGTGCCGAGTTGCCGACACGTGCTGCGTGGGGCGAGTCGGGCCGTTGTCATGCTCTAGACGCGCGCGCCACTGTAGGGATAGGGCTCGAGCTCGATAGAAGGTCGAGCCGAGCTCGTGTGAGCCCGAGATGCCGGTCAAGCTTTGAGCTAGGCTCGAGCTCGGCTCGACAAAGCTCGTTGAGGCTCAACATATAGTTTTAAATCTATATACTAAATCAACACATGCAAGATTTATAGTTTTGAATTACAAATCAGAAGCAATATTCATACTCTATCTACGGTAGACCTTGATGTCAGGGTGGTGGCGGAGAGGCGCCAGGCCGCCGGCGGGTTGACGATCCGGGGCGGCGGCGGGCCGGCGGTGTGGGAGAGGAGGGGCGGCGACGGGGAGGGCAGGCGAGGAGGGAGGCGGCGGGGAGAGGAGGGGCGGCGGGAGGGGGAGGAGGGGCGGCGGCGGGGAAGAGGAGGAACCGCGATCGGCAGATCGGGGCGGAGGCGGCCAACGGGTGGGAAGAGAGGAGAGGCATGTGGGAGGCGCGACCGCGCGAGGGACGGAGCGGGGGAATGGGACGGAGGCTCGGAGCGAGGGAGTGGGAGTGGGTAGGTAGGACCGTAGAAGTGGGAAGTGGAGGCTCAGAGCGAGGGAATGGGAGTAGGTAGGTAGCATGTAGAAGTGGGAAGTGGAACTGGAACACTGAATTGATCGGATGAGATTACGGTCGAACTTTCTTCAACTATTCGAGTTCGGCTGATCAGGCTCATAAGTTTATTCTGAGGCTCGAGGTGTACTCGTTAACGGCTCGAGCTGAACTCGAATTAATTCTACAGCAAGCTAAATTTAAGTAGCTCATGAGGTTCAAGTTTTTTTACAGCCCCTAAGCAGGGGCAGAGCAGCGGGGCTCCAGCAGCGCGCGGTGGTCCACCAGGCAGGCCCGCGTCCGGGAGCGCATGAACTCGCGGAACACGCCACGGTACGCGCCCACGTCGTCAGCGGCGCCGGCCACAGCGTGCTCGCACGGGTCCGACACGTACAGCAGGTCGCCCGAGCACTGCCGCGACAGGAAGCTCTGCCCGGACGTCTTGGAGAAGCGCGACACCCGCGCGAAGTGGCCCGGGACCGCCGCCCCCGCCGCGCCGCAGCAGAAGAAGAAGAGCAGCTTCGCCAGCGCCGGCCACCCGTCGCCAATGCGACCCGACGCCGACGCGGCGGGCGAGAAGGCTCCGCAGCCGCCCGCGAGCGCCGAAACCATCGGCGGCCCACGTGCCTAGCTCTCTTGCTCTTGATGATGTCGTCCTGCTCCAGTGCCGCCGCTGGTCGACGGAGGACGCGGTGGCCGTGCCCGCCATGCTCGCCATACCGGGTCGGCCCGAGCACGACACGGTATGCTGGGCCGGACGTGCCGCCTAACGGCCGACTTTTCAGATCAGGCCGGCCAGCAGTCCGTACCGTGTCAGCCTAGCCCGTCACGTGTCGGATCCGTGCCATGATTGGGCTGGCCAGGCAAAACACGGCCCGACTCCCATAGAACAACTCGCGAGTGCCCAACGCTGCGCCAGTGCGCCTCCACTCTGCCCTACCTCCCACCAGTCGCTTCCGGCGTCCCTCCGCCGGCGGCCATCGACTCCCGAGCCAACACGCTCACCTTCTTCCACCCCGTCGCCGGCCACCTCCGACCAAACGATCGCCGCCGCCCACCCGAATCGCAGGAACGGAGACGAGGAGCCGCTGGTACGTACCTGCGTCCGTGCCCCACCTCTCGTTCATTCGTTCTCTCTCTCTCTCTCTCTCCTGGGATTTCCTGGTTCTTGATTTGTGGGAAAGATTGGTTTTTTGTCTTTGCCGTCTTGTTTTCTTGGGCACTGAATCTTGGTTTCTTCTTGATGGGGTTAGGCGGACCCGGCGGCTCGGTGGATTGGATTCTGAAAGGAGGATCTTTTCTTGGATTTGGATTGGTTAGCTGGGCTTCTGTTCCTCAGGAGGTAATCAGGAGCAAGAACTAAATACTCATTCCTTTGGTTTTATGCGGATGTTAATGTTTGGTAGTTATTGGCATGCGTCCCTTTGTGCGGTGTTGGTAAAATTTCTTAGGTAGATGGTGCTGTTCTTGGCTACCCTGCCTGCGTTAGTTGCTTTATTGATCTACGCCTGTAATGATCGCGATGTGGCTGCCGCGGCAAATTGAATGTGGTGTTAAAAATTGAAATTTTGTCAGGTAGATGAATATTAACAGTTGAAGAGACATGCACAACAAATAATATTTACCTGTGAATCATGCCCTTAAATAATATATTGATGTATAGCAAGTCAATTACTAAGTCTGAAAAATTTTGTTGTGAGCATTCATGAGGAATCAGGATGTCAGCCCTCCTAATGAAAAAGTGTGAGAACACTATTATCTATAATTGTTCAGCAACATGCTAAATTATGTATGCCTTTGATAATCGGTACTGTTCTTCGCTCTTCTTTTAATAGGATGCAGCAGATTTGAGCAGTGAGTACTTAGCTGTTATCTTTAATTGTAATGTATAAGAATAAGAATAATTAGTGGCTTCTCAATGTGCTTAAAATTTTTCATTCAGACATCCATGGCTGCTGTATATATGCAGAGGAAGCTACCATTCTAAGTCTATCATGTTACTGTATCAAGATAACCAGTTGGAATAGTACTATATCAGATTAGATGGTATAGCGTACCCTAAATTCATAAAAGAATATAGTTGATCATATCGTATAACTCAGACCGCTTTTGGATACATATCTTGCTGATTTCAGTAACATTGTCCATTGTTCTAAGAGTAATTCATTGTTCACAGTTAGTTGTTCAAATAACAACATTGTTTTTACTTGTTCTTATTACCAATTGTTCACTGACTTGATGTCTACTCAAATCTTGCTGATTTCGGGCGGTGTGTTGCCTTCTGCTTTTTCTTTGATCTCTAGATCAAGTGATCTGTAACAAAGTTTTTGATACACTGCTGTGTGAAAAATGTCAATGGGCAACTGATTCTTTTAGTGTTAAATGAAAATTGAGCTCCCTTTGCAGTGTGTTAACCTTCTGCTTTATATAATTATATGATATATAATATTTATGTCATGTAATCTGTGAAATTGTGAAGTTTTGACAGAATATCATGTGACTGAATGTCAAATGGTATTGACAGATATGTTGTCTGAAAATAGAGCCCCCTTTTGCAGTGTGTTATTTTGTGCTTTTGATATGATTTCTCTATCAAAGTTAAAAATCAAGATTATATCATTCAGAGCCAATATAATTCCTACACGATTCGTGCAAAATTCTCGTGTTCCGCGTGAGTTGTGGGCTGCGGCCGACGTGTTGCCCACAAAATCAACAAGCAGCTCATGCGTAGCCCGCTAACTGCGCCACTTGCACCCGTAGTTCTTGTAGTGTGTTATCCTTTTTGCACGGGCTGATCTGTTTCTTTAGGTGGGAAGGTTTTGGGCTGGAATGCCGGCGGTGCAGCACCTGCTCTTGCTTGGGTGACCACCACCCGTTCGGTGAAACGCCTGATAGGCGATAACTGGCAGCGAAGGACGAATGTATGCATCCAGCACGGGCAGCGGTTTTGGATTGAATGTGTTGAAGAAACATTCGACTCTTGAAATTAACTTGGTGCTTTATAGGAATGACTAGGTGAAAGTATTGGTAGGCTAGTGGAAGAGGACTAGTACATGCTCAATTAACCGATTTGGTCTCAAGTTGACTTGATTGAAAACCTCTTGTTCCTTAATTTTCTAGCTCTGCTTGCTCTGATCAAATACGTTCTTTCATGTCTTGAAGTTCTAAGTTCTACTAGTTATGACCTGAATTATAGTGCTAGTAAACAACTGAGTTAGTCATCAATTTATGTTTATCTTGCTACATTACTAACTTGTATGTCCTATGTTAACCTGTGGACATATGGTTGTTTATGCTACTTTTAAATGGACTTATGTTGTTTATTATACCTTTTCTTATCATGTATATGTTAGTTTTTACATAGCCAACCTGTGCATGTGAATAAGATAGACAACTATTAATCAAATTAGGTGCCAAATGACTAAATAAACACTCATATTACTCTCTGAATACTCAATATATTGAGAAAATGTATTTTTTGGTAGAATCAGGTAGAATCTTAGATTCTATGATTCGATTCTAAAATGCGGTCCTACCGGAGCATCTCCGATCTGATTCAGACCTTGGTCATCATTTAAAGATCGAGTGTTGTCAGCAACTAAGGGATCACTTGATATTGTCAAACATTTCATCATAGCAGCATTTCAATAACTTTCTTGGGCACCTATTGAAATTGGTTGGTGCATTCATATTCTTTCTTTGTAATATCATAGCATAATGTAATCCCTCATTACAATAGTAGTCCTAGACTCCATGTTTTGGATATATTAACCTTTTCATGTTCCTCCCAAAACTAAAATGATCTCATATTTATTTTTCCTAATTTTGCTTAAGTCTAGATATCCCTATACTTTTAAAATGTCAAAAATTACCTGTATAACTTGTGGAGGTTCAACAATATGAGTCCTTGGTTGTGTTCACCCATTAATATTTGCTTATTTGCGATAATTTGGAAAATTTGAGAAGATCATGGTAAATGTGGAAGCCAATTGTTAATATGAGGAAAATCTGAAACCCGCTTTCAGCAAAAAGCCATCCAACTCTATACTGTTCATTCAATAGTGAAGTTTTATTCTGCATTCGGTTTAGATATCTGCCAAAAAAAAACTATGTATTGGTCTTTTTTCGATATTTTCATTTAAAATGGATTTACAACATTTTATGGCTCGCCATTAAACAAAGTCTTCTATATGAACTCCAGTATTACAAGGAAATTATGAATTCTGTCTTTTCTGACAAATTCATGATCCAAGTTTGTCCAGGCAATCATAGTGCATAGATTCAGGAACTTATTATTTGATGCCTGCCTGCCTGGATCACTGCGTCTACTTCTCTGTTGAATCAAATTTCTTACACAAATAGAGAAAAGGTAACATAGAGCTACAGAGGACTAGTATATCACAACTCAGGTACATGGAAGGCTTAGTTTGGACACTCATTGCTTGAAACTTTGGCTTAGTAAAAGCAGAGCAACCAAAATATTAAGACTCGATCAATATTTATATCTCCTAAGGGCACAAGGCATTGCTGTACATTGATTTTGGTTTTCTCAAGTGTTAATGAACAAATATTTCATAGATTCCTTATATTGACTGCAGGTAACTTGTGGCATGCAAGATGGCTTTCTCATCAGTTTTCAGGAGAGTAAATGTCAAAGAACTGATCTCGAATGTTCCGGTGTACACTAGCGCAACAGGTAGGCTTTATTCAGTTTGTGCGACTAACTTGTATATTTTTGCTATTCTGACCAATTGATTTGACTGTTTGAAATATACTTGATTCCAGAGTCATCTGGAGCAATGAGCTTGGTTTTTAGGCGTTGGGCCACCAAAAAGACTGCTGGATCAACAAAAAATGGCCGTGACTCTAACCCCAAATATTTGGGTGTTAAGAAGTTTGGTGGAGAGGTACCATCTTCAGATGCTCCTCATAATTTTGGTGTTTCTTTTCTTGTCCATGACATTGAATGAGATTACAAGAATACTTTCCTTACATGAAAATAACTAAGCATTTGGAGACTCATGCATCTCCTCAGATGATCTCATATTGATACTGACTGTACTCATTCTCATAGTTATCACAAAAAAAAAGGTGGGAAAATGATCTCACACTTTTCTTGAACATCTACATCTGTGTTATTTTTCAGAAAGTGGAACCAGGAAACATCATTGTCCGCCAAAGAGGAACCCGCTTCCATCCTGGGAACTATGTTGGCATGGGGAAGGACCACACTCTCTTCTGTCTGAAAGAAGGCCATGTGCGATTTGAGCGCAACAAGCTTACTGGCAGGAAATGGGTTCATGTTGATCCTGTGGCCGGGCACATACTCCACCCTGTCTACGCCAGTGGTTCAACCGCTGCAGCTGATATGGAGCTACTGTAGCGATCGTGCGTGGATTGAAGTTAGTATGTTGCTAATAGCTTCCTGTGGACGGTGCCACTCGTGCTTGTCATGAGTACCTTTTCTTAGGGAATTTGTTCCAATGAAGGTGTTTCTGACATGAAATGCTTGCAATAAGTAACTTCAGCATGTTTGTGGTGTTCCTTTTTTTTTGTTCATTCTGTCTAAGAGTTGGATTTTAGTTTCCAGCGTAGCTTGTAGCGTGATGAGCTGGAATCCATGATGTGTGCTGCTTTTTTGGACTCATGAGCATACAAGTGCCATCATTTAGTGTTTTCTTCCAGATGGCTCGTATCAAATTTCCCAAGAAACAATGCTTGCTTAAGGAACACAGTGTAACATGTTAGGGCCGTTTTTAGTTCATATGTGAAATTTGTCCGGTTTTGCAACCAAATTCGGGCGATTTCGATTGGTTTGTAAGCTTTGTCCAAATTCAAGTTGTATGCGTGTGAAGATTGACGAAGACTACGAGGAATTCTTTCGCCATGTGGGCTTACTTTGACAATGTAGTGGGATTAGGGGTGAAAATGAATCGGATATTTTTTGATCGACTGACCGTCGAATCTGAGTCGGATCGAATTCAGATAATCATATCGGATAATTATCGGATTCGGAGTCGGATTCGGATAGTTGTTTTCGGATACGGATTCGGATTCGGAAAAGAAATATCCGATAGATACGGATACTATCCAGGATTTTATTGGATAATACTTGAATATATTTATCGGATATCTGGTTCATCAGCTAAATCATCATTTTCAGCCCATCAGCAAATCCAAATAAATTCCAACAAATCCAATAAATGCAAATAACTTCAAAAAATTTCAGAAAATTCACAAAAAATACTATAAATCTAGGAGAACTTAAGGAAATAATATAAACTATTTTTAGTTTTTAGAAAATAGTTAAAATAAGTTTTTTTTCTCTTAGCTCTCAAATAAAATCTAAAAAAATCCAAATAAATTTCAACAAATCCAATAAAATGCAAATAACTCTAAAAAATTCTAAAAAATTCATAAAATACTATAAATCTAGGAGAGCTCTGGAAAAATAATATAAGCTATTTTTAGCTTTTAGAAAATAGTTAAAATAAGTTTTCTTGCTCTGTGTTTTCAAATAAAATCCAGAAAAATCCAAATAAATTCTAACAAATCCAATAAAATCCAAATAAGTTTTCTGGAAGTGTAACAAATTTGGTGGAGTCACCTTTGAAATATTTTCTACCAGAACCCTGCCAAAAAATTTCTTTAGAAATACATGGTGGGTGTCGTGCACACTATGTATGCCCTTTGTATTCTTGCGTAATATTCGACTAGATATTCGTTATCGTATTTGCAACCGCTCCATATTTGTTCTGTATCTGTGATCGACACTACCCGAATTCGTATTCTTATCCGATACTATTTGTATTCGACTCCGTTTTCACCCCTAAGTGGGACGATATTTGTGGCCGAAAGCAAGACCGATGCTTGTGTTCTCTGGTCATGGCTCTTTGATGACCTAAGCAAGACACAGGAAGAAACAAGCAGCAAGAGAGAGGCACGCCCTCTTGGGCATAGCTTCTGCTTTGGCTCATGCCTGGATAGAACTAGAGTCGGGCTGGGCTTATCCCTGCTAGTCTAAGGCCCAGCTGGCCCGGTATGGCCTAATCATGGCACGGGCACACCACGTGATGTGCCATGCCGGTACGGCACGAATGGTGGGCCGAGCTGGGCCTAAAAAGCTGGCACGAGAGGCACAACATGGCATATTGTGCCGTGCTCGGGCCGACCTAGCCCAGTGAGCACAACTGGCACAGGGGCACAGTCGGCACGCCAGCGCCGGTGGCTGCCTCGGCCTCACCTCCCACCTCCTGTTGCCAAGCATCTCACAGTCATCCCCATAACCACAAGCCGTGATAGAGTAGAGAGAGATGGTGTAGAGGGGAAGGAGTATACTGGAGCCATGTACTGCCAATCGTCGGACGATCGTGCGAGGTCACAGAGGCCGAAGTCCGGAGAGCACATACCGGGCTCCCCTTTATACTCCGGCGTCGACACCGCAAACGCGTGCAGCCAGTCCCACCCCCGTAAGACGGTGGGGACCTCCCCCCACCCCTGGATGCTCAGACGACGGTGTGGAGGGGGGTCGCCGGGGGAGGCGCGGTCGAGGTGGCAAGAGGTGACTAGGGGAGGAGGGCGAAGGCATGGGTGGGGAGGTGAAGGGCGTGGCTAGCGGTGGGACAGAGGCAGGCGGCGGGCGTGGGGTTGGTCGGAGGAGGTGCAGCTAGGGAGGCAGGAGGCGGTCGAGGAAGGAGGACGAGTGGGCAACGTCATGGGTGGGGGAGGCGAAGAGCGTGGCCGACAGCGAGGTGGAGGTGGGCTGCGGGCGCGGGGTTGGCTTGGGGAGGCGTGGCCGAGGTGGGGAGGCGAAGGGCGTGGCCGGGTGGAGGGAATGAGGAAAAGGGGAATGAAGGGGATGGGTCGGCCGGGTGGAAGAAAAAGGAATGTGGAGAAAAGAAAAAGGGGAAAGAGAGAAAAAAGAAAAAAAATTAAAATTACAAACTCGATTTAGAAAATGCAGGTTAAGAGAATATTCCTAAAATGTGGCTAACATTGATTACCTTACGAAATTTTAGTAGCAAGTCGACACATTATTAAAAGTTGAATAGCATGTCATTAGTAGACTGAAAAGGGGGAATTATCGACCACCAATTAAATAAATATATTGCTATTAGATTATTCGAAGGCTCATTTAAATACTTGATTCAATGATTAGTCACATCGAAATAATAGAAACCATTGTTCCGTCTAAAGGCGGACAGAATCAGTAACTCTACACGCCACTTACACATATACTTTCCCTAGCACCTAGTAACTAAAAAAATTATGCACGCATGTATATAGATACAAAATATAGGTTAACACCTTAATACATCATACATACATAACTTATTGGGCTATACTTTCACTAGTTAGATTATACCGAATGGTGCTATCTTTGTTCTTGCATGCAACTATTGCTAATCGTATTATTCTTCCACTCTGTTAATTTGAGGTTTAACTGATATAATAGCAGTTCCAAACTTCAGGACCTTTCTAACATCAAGGTTAGCATATTGTACACTTACCATATCCACACTCTCTCTAGTAAACTCTTAGTATCTATACAAATATACAACATACAATATGGTTCTATTTCGTATATGCTTACATTTGGCAAGCACACATATATACCACAAGACTAGTATATTGTACATATGTTGTTACTTTTCCCTCAAAATATTTATGTGCTCATGTTTTTATACAATTAATTCAATTTTAACTAGTTTTTAACGATGTGGGTACAAGAGAAAGGAAGATGGTGGTCGTCACCATCGTCACCACCGCCTTCGTCGTGTATAATTACTTTGGGCTGGGCTTGTGCTGGCATAGCATGAATGCCGGCATGGTGGGCTTTGGGTCATGCTTGGGCCTGGCCGGAGGCGAAGCGGACTAGTACGGCATAGCACGACAGGGAGATTGGGCCGAGCCGGCACCGCACGAAGCGGCCCAAAGCATGGTGGGCCCGGGCTGTGCCGGCACGACACAGCCCAACTCCTAGGTATATGCCTGGAGAAGCCACAAGCGGTCCTGAAGGACTAGCTTCTATCCTTTTAGTTTGGCGTTTGGCGTAAGCCCAAGGCCAGAAGAGAAGCAAAAGCTAATTGGGAGGTACTTCTAGGGGCTTATGGAAGGAAATTACTCACCATGCCACTCATAAGTAGGGGTAGAAATGGATCGGATAGGGACAGATATTGCTTTTACCGTATCCTAATCTATATTTTTTACAATGAATTCAGAGTCGGATATGGATCTCTCAGATACGAATGTGAATATAGAATTTTTGGGATATAGACACATGACGAATGCAGATTGGATTCGAATCGGTCATAGATAACTTGATGGATAGTACACACATAAAAAAAATGTAACTTCACCAAGTAAATTTCAATTATACGGCCCGATAAAATAACATAATAATAATGTCTTACATTGTTTATCTTAATCTATGGCTAAAGATATCAAATATGCAAATATGAAAAGAAGGAATGAAGGAGATAAGACATGTACTTTTTCTCAAGCTATTCGTGCAGTGATATAATTTAACATAGGCACATTGAAACACGAGTTTGGTGAGGCACCCAATAGTGGTTGACCAATTCGCGCAGATGTTATGGTTTTACTGCAGATGACGAGGAGCAGCTGAGTTGGAAGCGCAGTGAACTTGCTTTGGGGAGTGGTTGCACACCGGAGATCCAGGAATCAGGCTCTATTCTCTTTGGTTTTTTGGTTTTTGACTTCAGATCTTTGAGCAATCAATATTTATTAGATTAATAAGCCATAGACAAAAGTCATAAACCCCAATCTAAAAGAACAGCCCTAACATAAGGGTGAGATGCAAGTTGAAAGTTAAAATTTTGCATAACACTGACATACTAATTAGCTTGATGTACGTTATTTTGAAGGCTTTTCTTGTGGTGACATATGTAGTAAAAATACAAATCGGTGAAAATGCTATGGAAATCAAGTCTGGAAGTTTTCAAACATTCTCAAAAAATTATGAGATATAGGGGAGATTATGTTCTATATTTGTGCAAAATTTTACTATCAAACTCATATGACATATTAGTACTTGATTAATATATTCACCCATAACATAATATTATTAACATTACAAAAAAGCTAAAACTAAATTATTGATAGAGACATATAAGCGATTGAATTTATTATATAACAGTGGCGGACCCAGGATTTTACCAAAGGGTATGCCGCACCAAAATTTTCATATACAATTCGGTAAAACCATTTGCTAATTCGGTAAATAATTGTAAAATTTGCACCGTAATTTGGTATGCAATGGCAAGGTCCTGAGGAAGCAAACATCATTGGCTACATCTCTTGTTGTTCAGAAATTTTTACCAACATATACATTTAACCTTCCTAACATCTTGTGATTGTGTATTAAACTAAACAGAAGAAATCAAGGGATGACAAGGTTGCGTACCTTCCTAGCTTCAGGTGAAATCCTCTCAATGACTGACGAACCGAAAGGCACCTACCCACTGAACACTGCGCCACCTCCTAACGTCTTGGGATAAAGCAAGACACTTGCTAATGTCAGAGCACCTGCCGACCGACACACAATCCAATACTTAGTTCACAGCACACAATTTTGCCCTCTCCAGAAAACGCCCAATGCAAAGAATCAGTCCTACCTCCTTGACTGAATCCACAAACAAATATGTTCTCAGGATGGATGCCATCAGCTACCTCCTTATCAATCATGGAATGCACATTTTCCACAGCCTTAAGAACCCCACTCTCATCTTGCAGAGAACCCTACTCGTTAAAGATTTGAGCCAGATCAATATCTAGTAATCCACTATTACAATTAGTCATCTGCTTGTGTAAATGGCATGGGAGTGAGTGAACTCACAACGCTCATGCGTAGCTCGTGGATACGACGTCATCACAGCGCCATCTGCAAGATGGAAAAGAATGTTTCTGGAATTAGGTGATGCTAATTCGGTGCGTTTGTGAAGATGACAGAGGAGTGGAGATGCGTACGGTTGCAGGATACGGGGGAGTTGGGCACGGAGGGGAACGCCCACTTGGTGCCGTCCGGGAACGAAGCGAAGCTGCGAAGGCCGCCTTAAAGTTGCCGTCCCCCTCCCCCACGCGCGGGCTCGCGAACACGATGGCCATCACCGGGCACGGGCGCACGGCGACTGGGAGGAGTCTGCTGGGCTGTTGAGTGTTGACGCCGTTGGCCACGAGGTCGACGGCGTTGAGCGTGGCCAGCGACGCGCCGAGGCTGTGGCCGGTGATGGCGGAATCGAGGCGGTGACCGGGCCGAGCGGAATCGAGGCGGCAAGCGAAACGTCAGGCGTCAGCGTGCGGCAGTACGTCTAAGTTCGGTACTTCGGCTCATCGGCTGGGCCCCTGGTATGCCATAGCTCACCCGATATACCTTGTGGATCCACCACTGTTATATAATTGAAATAATGGATAGATTAACATCACTTAGAAGAAGAACAAGAAAATGAGCACTAACAACACGCTTCATTGGGTGCTTAAGGAGAAATCACTAGGGGCAGGACAGCCTAATTACAACTCCATGTACTGATACTAGCACCCATACAACCATAGGGGGCCAGCCCCCTTCCCTCCGCCGCTGTGGTTGGCTTAATCAAGGTTTATTCCCATGGTTGCATGTTTTTTTAAGAGAATTCATGATAGCGACAGCATCTTCATGTAGCATGTGTTAGTAGGGGTGGGAAACAGTAACGGATTATGTTTTATCTGATATTTGTATTTGAGAAAATATGAATGTGGTAAGTAAAATTCGTATTTGAAAATATTTGTATTCGTATTCGATAATATTCGTATCCATATTTGATAATGTTCATATTCGCATTCGTATTCGATAACATTCGTATTCGTATTCGAGACTATTTGATTGTATGCGATCTGTTTCCTGTGTAGATGTGTACTGTGGTATTACATAAATTTGTTATACCGAGATTTGTTACAAAAGCTGTGGGAGGATATTTGTATTCGACCGAATTAAATACATATTCAATTCGAATTTGTATTCATTACGACATTTGATTCATATTCATATTCGAGAATATTCAAATTCATATTCATTTTAAAAATATGGATTCGTATTCATATTTAAGACTATTCGATCGTATCCGATCCGTTTCTATCACTACGTGTTGGTGATCAAAAATACAGATCTGAACACGCATTCAAATGCACCCACAATCACAATGACAAAGTGCACATTAAGATTCATGCAGAAAGTTTGATTTTTCTGGCTTTGAATGGATTTAGGAATTAGATATAAATTACATGTGAAACCGAAATGCAGATCTGTACATGCATTCAGATGCACCCATAATCACAGTGATAAAGTTTCACATTAAGATTTGAGCAGAAATTTTGATTCTTTTTTTGGTTTTGAATGGATTTAGGAATTAGAGAGATAATTTAAGCACCGGTCACAACATAAATAAAGTACATGTGAAACCCACTACCTTCGCCTTTCCTCCGTCTCTGTCCATAGCAATTTAAATTTCCAAATGTATATTTACTGCACAGTACAATACTCCCTCCATTTTGTTATATTTGTCTACAGACCATCGTACACACAGAATAAGAAATCACTAATTATAAGAAATAGTAAGTTGACCGTGCATTGCAACATAAAATCAAATACTATATGCATTTTCTTTTGCTTTATATGAGAATTTATCGCACAGAAAAACTCTAGGATAATATTGCTGATAAGGTTTCTATCAATTCCAGATAGCATATCTCTAATGACCCCATTCCAATCATTGTCAAACTCAGTAATAATGTGATGCTACAAATCTATGGTGAAGATATGTAATGCATTTAAGAAAAAATAGTGTTACTCATGCATTTGTCTTCCTTGCTATATGCATAACCATCATAACGACAAATGCAAAATGTGCAAGCTACAATGAAAAATGCTAAATGCTAAAAGTTCATATATGGGCATACTTTACTACATGTGAACAACAATAAAAAAGTTCCTCTGAGAACTTTTTTAGCCAAGCATACAAACGCATCAATAATACTTAGCATGAGCAACTAACCCTATAAGCTCACAGTTTAGCATCCAACAGTCTAGTGCTATTGTCTCCATAGGGTAGAGCTAAGCAAAACATGCTATCATGTCTATAAAAGTATAGCAAGAGAATAAAGCAAACAAATGCAAAGATTTTGGATCACCCAAAATATAGGGCATGGACAAAGAAAGGAGCATAACCAGTCACAAATCACATTTGGTCAGGAATAACTCTTACATTGCATGATAACTGGTCTAATGCACATACCAGAGACAAATATATCAATATGTATGAATATTGAATAATGTATGATGCAATACGGAAAGCCAATCTGTCAAATCATCCTAATACTGAACATGTTTGGGAGGAAATCCTCACTTGCATGTTCATGGGCTCCCTATCTCGTGAAAAAACACAAATCCTAGGATAGTGAAGTTTGCGTTCGTGAATTGATGACCAAGATTGCAACATCTTAAAAACGTTACAAGTCTTCCTATGCAATTGCACAAATTTTCTGAAATGGATGCCTGGAGATGTGTACTAAAGATGGCAGCATAAATACAGAACCAGAGAATTATAGAATGGAAAATCACCTGATCATAGCCCTTTTCGTCTTTCTGGGAGGAAAGAACTTGGCCAAAAATGTGCCAGGACACTTCTTTCATACACTACTAGAAAACGGATCATCCCTCACGGTTCCAAACCGTCAGGATAATACCAAAAACCGTCAGGTTAAATATCTCTGACGGGTTCCCGTCAGGCAAAACCCCTCAGGGCTGGATGGTCAGGGAAATTCAATTTGGCTGACGGTTACCCGTCAGGGAAATTTAACCTGACGGTCTTACCCGTCAGGGAAATTTAACCTGACGATCGATTAACCAACCGTGAGGAAAATTGATTTAACCTGACGGTACTAACCGACCGTGAGGAAAATTGATTTAACCTGACGGTACTAACCGTCAGCAAAATTGGCACAAACTACTAACAAATTATAACAGATTTGTTCAGCTATGAAATTGATATCAATGTCACCACTGCAGATTCACAGAAGGCAGAAGCACATATGCGTCTTATTCAGCTCACAAAATAAGCGTTCAAAATGCACATTATACAAGAGGAAGAAGAAATAGAAATTACTGCAGAAGTGTATTCTGTACATAGATTTCAAACTAGTTGTGCAAGGTTGACGCCACACACAAACCAATCACATAAATTATGATATGGTACAGGTAATTGCCCCCAAATCACTCCCTACATCTTTCACCTAATCGTCAATCTATAAAGCCATCAACTTGAAGTATAGTGCTCCATTTACAATGCTGATTACTTGGCAATCAGACCAATAGATTGACCTGCCAGAAAATAAAATAAACAAAGTTATTTAACAATCAGCAATAAAATTGTATACACTATTGCTGATCAGATTGTATACATACCCCATCATAGAGGAAGGGCTTATTTCTTGCATTTTCCCAAGCAAAGGTACGGTTTATCAGGTTGTCCATCATAGCTAAGAAAGATATGGGTCATGCATTGAACTAACTGAAAATTATGTACAATTGTCCAGACTCGAATTAAAACCTACCAGGAATTTTGGTGACACCACACACGCTGTGGTGCTTTCCTTAGCAGCTTCACGTTTCCAGTTATACAATCATGTACTTTATAGTTCATACAATCATGTACTTGAATTCGTCAACTGTTTCTTGCCAACCATCATCTATAATCAGAAACCTTGGTGGTGTGCCTCCGTCACACAAACTATAGAACAAGAAATGCATCATCAAGAAATGACAAACTATCAAATGAAAGAGGCAACAAATCACATAAAGAAGCATGTGTAAAAGAGAACAATTCTTGTCTACCTTTGAAGACCTTCCTCAATCCCTCTTTGGGTTAATGACCTTATAAAATGCATCCCAAGTGCACCACCCAAACCAGTCCAAGTTTGCAGGGATATGACAATTGTGATGAATTTAAACAAGACTTGTGAAAAACAAAATGCAACTAAGCCATTTCTACATAGAACAAAAAAATTATAACATTGTGGTTATATTAGGATGTGGATTACCAGAATTTGAAAAGGAAGCTTCTGAAGAAAGAGCCAATCTCTTGTTTATCTCTTGCTGCCTTGATAATTATATTGTGTTCTAGCAACAAAAGCACATATGCTAGTTTTGAGTGTTTCATTGAGTATTTTCAGGTAGCATGACAACTATAAGATTTTGGAAGATAAATTCTCCAATATCTTTCCTACTCTTACATTTAACTCATTTCTACATATCTGAGTTACTCAGGCAAGTTAAACCAGTCGTCACAAAAGCAAGCATGCAAGCAGCAATCACCTAGTTATACATTGGAGTTCCTGCATAGGCCACCACAACTCTGAGTCCAGTTTGGTAGAACTTCTTGGCCTCCTCATAAATCTAAAGCATGAAACCATTAGCAAATAAGTCTTACCACTGGTAACAACAACATACATGAATCAAATCCATTTGCCTTTCCTGCTCTTTCAAGTCGAATTAATAAGAAAACACAAGAAGGAATATAACAATGTTGGCACTTGGAATAATATAACCAATTTGTGTTGGCTAATCTAACCATCAACACTCCCATGATGAAAATAAAAATATTGCATGCATGTCGAATTAATTTAATTTAATCCACTGAAGTCTCAAATCAATCCACCCTCCTCAACAGTTGAAGCGACAAATGTCGTGATTCGATCGCCCAAATCATGGCAAATTAGTAATGCAGGCCACACAATAATTGATTAGTGCAACCCACGAGCCAACAACGCATCAGTTGAAAACACACTGTATCATGAACCACGAGCTATCTCTATCCATCAGATAATTCTATTACCTAGAGGCTTAAGTAAAGGAGGAATCGGGACTTAGGGAGATGGGTGCTTGCTTACGGAGAGCACAAGCGAGGAGTCGAGGTGGCGCTTCCGCTGCTGCGCGTCACGCGCCCAGCTGTCGCCGCCGAACACGCTCATGCCGGCTTCCTCGTCGCCGCTGTAGCTGCCGGGAGGAGGACGTGGTATCTGGTCCGCACCGTCACCGCCGTGGTGCCCACACCGTCACCGCAGATCTGGCACACCTGCCCGCCCCTGTGCAGGAGCAGGGGAGGATGTGACGGGCGGCGACAGCGGCGGCACATGAGAGGAGGGGATGGGGCCAGCGGATCGGAGGAGGCGGGCGAGTGGATGGGGCGGAGGAGGTGGGCGAGCGGATGGGGCGGATCTGCGGAGGCGGGGAGGGGCGACAGGAGGCCGGGAGGGAGAGGAGGGGGCGGGGGAGGAGGGGAGGAGGGGGCGGCGGGGAGGAGGGGAGGAGGAGGGCGCGGGGAGAGGAGGAGGACGGTGGGGCGGCGGGCGGGCGGATCTACGGAGGCGGCCGGGCGCGCGGGGGAGGAGAGGGAAAAGGGGGTGGCGGGGAGAGGAGGAGGGTGGTGGGGGGCGGCGGGCGGGGGGGGCGGATCTGCGGAGGGCAGCCGGGGGGGGCACGGCGGGGGGAGGGAGAGGGAGGAGGAGGGAGGTAGGCTGCGGCCTGCGAGGGGGAGGAGGGTGGTGGAGGAGCCGGGCGAGGGGATGGGGAGGAGGAGGCGCGGGTTGGGCGGAGGAGGCGCGCGAGGGGTTGGCGAGGAGGAGGCAGGCGAGGGATGGGGGCGCGCGGCTGCTGCGAAAACTGGCTCTTAGGGTTTCTTGGAGCGCTGCACGAAATTAGCGGGCGGGCTGGATCATAAACCTCACGGGTATGGACTGACAGGAAAATATATTTTTGCGACGGTGATATGTGGGCCCGTCACAAAAATTGATCCCTCACGGTCTATGCGGGCCCGTCAGGAAAAATAGTTTATTTCCTTGGTGGCTTAAGGAGCCCGACAGGAAAATTTATTTTTGCGACGGTGATGCGTAGGCCCATCACAAAAATTGATATCCCTCACGGTCTATGCGGGCCCGTCAGGAAAACTAAAGCCCGTGAGGGATGATCCGTTTTCTAGTAGTGATAGGGAGTGAATAAACCCATTGTTTTGCCTTTCCCATAAGCGAGAAAGGGAACAATCACATACATATAGCATTTGGAGTAAATCCCTTCATACTCCAGGAACGTTTGTAGATGCATGTTTGCATCCTCTGATGGTTTTTTGTAGAAAGGATTATTGCTGCACATATTGATCAGAGCTGGCATAAGCTCAAAGTTGTCATTCTCGACAGCAAGCAATGTCACAATGGGCACATTGTCACTACTTAGTGCAGAAAACTCACAAAGCGTTTTCTCAGTCATCAGAGCTTCAGGTTTGGGTTCAGTCAACAAAGGTGCACTTTGTAAAGCTGATGATGAGGCCAGACAGGTCGTAGGTTGTGGTTTTGTATCTTTTCCGGGAGTTATTAATGTTTTTGTTGAAATAAGCCTGAGTATTCTTTGAAGTGACTCAAGATTATCTCAGAAGTTTTCTGGTAGATTGAAACCGGTCATGCAATGATCTGTCCAATCAAGGCAAAATAAAGAAAAAGAACAACGGGGTAAGGGGTTAGGAAAAGTGGTTGATAATTAGTTAAATGTTAATTTTGATATTCTGGACCAAATGCTTCCTTAGCAACGGTGCTAGAAATGCTTGTTGGTGATTCTTATGTCTTACAAATAGTTATCCACAAGCGCATGGAAATCGTCATAGCACTTCAACTTGGAGTATTCTAAGGTATCATATTTGTCCATGGAAAGAATTATGGCTCAGAGATATCAAGTTAACTATTTAACTACTTATCTCCTGACTCTCCAAAATAGGGCACCGTTTAAATGATAGGTAACAACTCTAGATAAGTTCCGCCGATAGATAGCTTGCCAGGAGTCTGTTGCTGGTTGGGGCAGGAGCGTGTGGTTCCTAAATAGTGGTCTTGTCCTTTTCTAAGTAGACTAAAATGATATCTATCTGTGGAACTGAAACAAAACACACTAATAACTATTTTCATAAAAGCCAGATTAAGTGTTGTAACCAACTTAGCCTAATACACAAGGATGTGGATGGACTAATCCCAGAAGATCTCTACATAACACTGTATAGTCGTGCACTACTATAAGAGTATAAGCTCCACAAACATATGATTAAAAGCAGTGAATCATGATTAAGCACTAGTAGCAAAGTCTGAAGTGTGTATAGCCCCGAGCGCTAAGGCTCATAAGCAACTATACAATGAAGACGCTATGCCTCAGGACCAAGGGTAGCTTGGCCTTTCCACTACAGGACATACTAGCACTAGTAGTTGGGTCCTATGCTAATCTATGGAAAAAAACAAGATACTAACCACGTTGTTGAAATGATAATTCGCTCTTACAATGTAAAGTAGGTACATGGAGCTCGACACATACCGAGATACCAAAGAGGAAGACTTTGACACCATTGGCGTGTAGGCTGACTCTTCTCCTACTACTCTACCGGGCTACTAGCGACTCCAGTGTCACTATGCTGCTATAGGACTTATTCTAGAGCGAAGTGGTGTGATGGAGTGATTAATATGGATTGGATGGGGTGTTGTCCTTTCTAAATATAAGGTGGTACCCCCTATTTATACCCTTGGCCAGATGACCAAGGTTGGTTGGGCTGGCTGGCCAGGTGTCATCATTGCGCGATTACAACTAAAGGTCGATGGAGAGAGGATGTGTGGCCGGCTAGGGAGCGTTGATGGGCCAGTCGGCCAAGTGTGGATGGTCAAGATCCCTTTTAGCACAAAGCCAACTTCGCACATGTGCACCACCCGGGGAGGAGCCGACTTGGCTGGGTAGCCAAGTCTCCTTGACTCGATTAAGATGGTTGGCAGCTTGGGCCGAAAGCAGTAGAGAGCTAGGCCAACTGGCCTAGTGGGCTTGGCTAGTCAGTGGGCCCTCCTGGCCCATGCTATTGTGATGTTGGCCAATTGGCCTAGGTTGGGCCGGCTTGCCCATTGGTGGGGTTCGATGTCTTTTTTTTTATTGATTTTCTAGTGTTTTTTCACTTTTTATATATTTTTCTGCAAAATGTGTTGACGTGCAAAATATATGAAAATAATGGCATAAATGAGCATGATCAAAGTTTAAATCATAACTTTATTGTGCCTTTTGTCGGGTTTTGAGGTAAAATATGTGTAAATCTCACATCAACAGCTAGCCACCAGCGGTAGGAGATAGATAGAAGCAGGGGAGGCCAAGGAGGTGGTTAGAGGCGATAGATGTTGCTGGATCTGGTGGATCGGGGCGACAACGAGGGGCTTGGTGGTGGCATGATTTTGGTCGGCGTCAATGCGAGCGAGTGAGGGAGAGTGAGTAGAGTTGGCCGAGGGTAGCTGGCAGAGGCCACCTGATGTGGATGAAACCTTGAGATGAGATTAAATCCGTAGGTTGCCCGATCTTTCACTGTGGTAGAATAGCTAGATACAAATAGCGCACAAATTATAGAATGTAATCCACACTAAGATAGCTAAATTTCTCTCACATATAAAAGCCGGACTGGTTTGGTGCTCCATCTTCTTGGCAGCCATGGGTGGTCCCTATCCTAATGCATGTATGATAGAAAACATCATGGCAAAACGAGGTAGTCTTGTGTGTCCAGGAAGGAAATAATGTTAGTGATATGCCCTAGAGGCAACATGGAGATGTTGTATATCACATACTATATTTATGATACATTACTTTGTTCTTTGGAATAGACATCATCATTATTGATCAATGAGTATGTGACTTATTCATGAGACTCTTAAATACTAAAATGTTGCTATTTCTAAATGATCCCTGATCATATATCATATGAGGAACAAATATGATTCAAAGACAAAGATCGGCATATGTATTGATTGATGATCATGTCTTATGTATCATGGTATGGTGATACCAAATCAATAATATAGATATGTGTTAGTGAACATATGTTGGATAGACCTGCCATGAGACACTGCAGAGATTCCATGTGTCATCAGTTGGTCTCGAGTAGTGTTTATGTAGAATCCTTAGACTTGAGATCATCATGGTTCCCAACATGAGGAGTAGCTTATTTTGGGACTACTAAACACTACTCCGTAACTGGGTAGTCATAAAAGTAGTCTTCGGGTTTGCCATGAAATATGTAGTGGGATGTGAATGATCAAGATAGAATTTGCCCCTCCTTATGGGAGAGATATCTCTGGGCCCCTCGATGTAATGGATTATGAAAGTGCATGGCCATACCAAGGTGATTGAGGAGTCAATCACAAGTTTATAATCCATCACGGAATCGAGAGAGTGATTGAGCTATTAAGAGGATGACACAGGTCTCGCCTTGAGCTCAATCTATATCGTGAGGCAAAGGGATTCGTACATGAGAGAACATTACGAGTTCAGTGATATGATCTTTACATATACTTTGGGGTTAATATGTCTTACTAGAGTCCGCTATTAACAGGGTGACCGGAAAGACGTTTCCGGGTCACGACCAAGTATACGTGAACCTACAGGGTCGCACGCTTAACGGGTTGGAACACTGATTCGAATATGATTCGGATATGGGCTCAATTCGGAAAAAGATCCGAATAGACTCCTAATGGGCCTCGGTCCGCAAGGCCCACGTGAGGAGGTCTATATATATGGAGGCGAGGGGCTGAGGGGATTTGTCCCTGTTAACATCTAGCAAAATCCTAGCCGTCACCTCCCGAGCCAAACCCTAGCTGCTCACGAGTGCTAGTACACTCCCGATCGGCGTTCCAGCCCCGGACGTGTGGATACCGGTGGAGGCACTGCTCGTTGCGATGTTGATCGGCGTGCGTGGAGGAGACGATCTGTTCGGGACGATCGGCTACTTCCACTACTATCTCGACGCGCGTGATTGGATCGGTTTCCAACTCTTCTTCCGCTGCGCTGCGCGTCTAAGTGATAACGATCCATGATCCTTCCCTAGCATGATGTTCTTGGGTGCGCGGTAGAAAAGTTTTGTTTTCTGCTTCCGTAGTCTACGCGTATTCCTTTAAATAATACACGTAGCTTCATTTTGTGTTTGGTTCCTTCTTTTTTATCTGCAAGCCGGTTGCATATGTATATAGGCCTGTTTGATATGACTGTGGTTTATGATTTTTGGCTAAAATTTTTAAATTTTAGCTGTTTACGACAGATATTACGGAGAGAAATATACTCGTTTGCATTTTTAGATGGTACAGATGTTGGACTTTTAACGTGCACTACAATTAACTCGTAGACCTAATACTCGATTTGAAAGTTAGGTATTATAATAAAAGTCAAAAACCGCTTTTATAAGTTAAAAAGAACAGCCCTCTATCTCCATCTCCAGCCAAATCGATGTGTAGATAGAATCCATATCTTAATTTCCCTCCTGAAATCATGTACGGCTTGGTTTCCTTCTGACTTTGGCGCAGCAACACACAATCTGGTAGTCGCACCCTTCCAAAATAATAGCCCTCTCCAGATTCACGTATGCAATCCGAACGGAACTCTTATCTGTTTTTGTAACGTGACAGCCAAGTAGTCTGATTGGTGCTCCCTGATCCTTTCAGAAATCAGTTCACCTTTTCCAAACCGAAAAAACGTGGCACATATATTGATGTCTCTGATTCTTTTGATCGTGGCCTGTTTCTCATGCATACGCACTTCCAAGCACTTGGCGTCCACGCATGTGTCGATCTCCTCTTTTCCTTCTAGTAAATCAAGTTGCGCGCATAAAGCATCTCTAACTGCACTAGATGTTTCAGTTGATGCTGTAGTAAGGATCAGGGCCGCATCACCACCTGCGGCGGTGGAGGCCGCTGGGGGCTGCAGATCGGGCGGCGGTGCCGCTCGGTCTGGAAAGCGAGCAAGAGAGGCATTGCAGCGAGAGGGAGGGAGGGAGCGGCCCAGCAGTCGGCGCAGAATTTTTGTCAGAAGTGGCGAGGGGAGGGGCGGTTTGATTGTGAGATAGAGGGGGAGTGAGACAGATGGTCTACATCCTATCTCGTGGTTAGATTGGATGAATACGAAGAGAAAAGAGAGAACGGATATACGACCACCAACTCGTATTTTAAAGTAGTAGAGATAGTTAATGAGAAATAATCATGCAAATCCATATTAAATGACATAAATGCAATCATTTAGGGCCTGTTTGGTACAGCTCCTGCTCCCAGCTTCTCAATAGATTCTTAGGGAGCTGTACCAAACACCCCGATTCTCAAAATGAGGAGATTCTGCTTCTCGCGAGAAGCACTCTCCAAAATGAACTAGAGAGGAGAAGCAGCCTTTTGGTGGATTCTCGTGGGGAGCTATAGCCCCTAAAACCAACTTACTCATTGAAGTTGCTAATATTTACCCGCAAAATACCACTGGTATAAAAAAAGAAATCCCACCCGAGCGCTCGTCCCTCCCCCACCCGAACCCGAGCGCTCGTCCCTCCCCCACCCGAACCCGAGCGCTCGTCCCTTCGTCCTCCCACCCGAGCGCTCCCCCTCCCCCTCCCCTCCCGCGCCGCCGCCTCCCTCTCCCCCTCCCCCGCGCCGCCGCCTCCCCTCTCCCCCCCCTCCCGCGCCGCCGCCTCCCCCTCTCCCCTCCCCCTCCCACGCCGCCGGCTCCCTCTCCCCTCCCGCGTCGTCGGCCCCCGACGCCTCCCCTCCTGCGCCGCCGGCCCCCGACGCCTCCCCTCCCACGCCGCCGGCCCCCGACGGATGTTTACTGGTAATGCGGATGTTTGTTTTAACAGCTTAAAAGTTTACTGGTGATTATTGGTCGCAGATTGTTGACAAAAGTTTCCTAGCTCAAGTGCAGCTATGGATCATTTCAGAACTTAAGCTCAATGCATTCATAGGTTTTTTTAACCAGTCCAGCTCTAATAGCAAGCTGTCCATATCATAGGTTTTGTAAATTTTAACCAGTCCTGTGCTGATAATCCACGGAGCAAGTTGGAAACAACCAATTTTTGCCTGCTCATGTATGCCTTCTCTTAATAAAATTATTCTTCTAAAATGTGATATCCCTTTGGAAATTTGGACTAACATGTATCTCATGTATGCTGCTCTTAATAAAATTAACTTTGAACTTGATACATTCAACTTTTTTAGATGATATAGTTCAAATTAGTTAGCATGCATCACCGAATCTTCATAATTTACATCCGTTTTATTCTACACAAATGATAAGCGATGGATTTCATTAATGCTTTACTTTTCCTTTCCTAATATTGACAATCTTATGTTGTGGAAATCCAATTATAGGTATATGTTTGATATGTCAAAACTGGAAGCTGAAGAGATAAGGACTGTTCGAAAGGAGGACGTAATCAGTTGGGACAATACCTACATAAGACCATCATCTCCAAAGCACAGACCATCATGGACTACAATTGATGATGTTAAATCCCTAGAGGTTTCATCTCAATTTTGGATGTAGCCCATCATCTCAATTTTGCAATGTGCAATCTTTCAGAAATTTTGTTACCATTTATATCTGTTAGAAGCACATGAAGGCAAATACTTGAATTTGTTTGTATAAGGTGCATGATTTTTGTTGTCAAAACTGCAACTTTATGACTGCTGTTGTAAATGGTTAGAAAATTGCAATGAGAGCTACATTCCAAAATAGTTGGAATGGAATATTCAACCAGTGCGTTCATTCAAAATAGCCACGCAATTTTTGGTAATTGCTTGTTTACACTGAACCTAAACGTCCTCCTACAATCATTTAGTAATATAGCACTTCTCATTTATATTCATCAGTTTGAAATGAACAATATGGATTCAACAAATTTACAAGATTTTCTTAGGAAACATCCATACAACAATAGATAAATAAAAAGGTTACAACTAGGGGTGCAAACGGAGCGGATATTTTCCGACCGTCCGTCCGTCCGTTTTAATTCGGATATAATTCGGAATAAATTTTCGGATATCCGGATATTTTGTCGGATACGGAAACGGATTCGGATAATTTTTGTTGGATACGAAAACGGACTCGGAAAGACTATTATCCGATGGATACGGAACTATCCGGATATTTTTTCGGATAGTTACCGGATTACTATCCGGTTAGTATCCGGATTATTGCCGCTCACTCAGCGAACCGAGCGGCGCCGGCGCCCATTTCAAATTTCCAAACCACTGAGCGGCAGATCTAGATCCAAATCTAGCATAGCGGTCACTCAACTCAGTCACAGACTCACTCCTCCATCAGTCCATCCCACTCCACTCCCAGTCTGGCAATCTCCCACACCGGCGACACCGCCCCCGCCTCTCTCCCTCCGGTCTTCCGCCTCCGCTCCAGCAGCACAATAGTCTTCTGCCTCCACTCAGCCCAGGCGTCGCAGGCAGCACACCAGCAGGTAGCAGCAGCGCGCTCTCTCCCTTTGTTTGGGTGTTGCATGCTTGTTTGGGGCTACAGGCTCATCTCCATCTCACTTTACCGTGGGGCGCCGCGCGAGGGGCCGAGGAGTTCTTGGAGCTCCGCCGCGCGTACGATACGCTGTTGGACCCGGCGGCGCGGGCGCGATACGACGCTTCCTTTATCTGTGCGCGGAGGTTTCTCTGTAGTGAGGTGAGTAGGCGGAGGCTTTTTTCCAACTACCAGGACTACTAATTTCAAGTACAAAGCTCTCCTATGAATATGCTACTGCTCTTACTTTCTACCTGAATCCGAGCATTGAAGCAAGCTCTTTATCGCACCATAACTGAGTCTCTCCTTGCAGCTCTGACCAATCCACCCGTCATTGCAAATAACTACTCCTTGCCTCCTTATTCTATTCTTCAGGTATTCCTTTGAATAACTCATCTTTTCAGGTAAGACAATTTTCAGATCTTCTTAGTCAACCTATCTATATTCTTATCCTCTAGTGCGGATCCAATCAGAACCCTGCTAGGAAGAGCACTGCAAGTGCTCCTTCAGATGACGCTGACAAATCAGTGAAGAAGCATCCTCCTACTGTAAAGAGGACATCTGGAGTATTAAGCAACCCAAATGTTACAAATTTAGTCAAGATTCTCCCCAACAGCAAAAAACTGACAGATGCTAGCAATTCGTGGGCATCACTTCCTCCATCACTTGCCAAATTAGGAAAGGCATGACTATGTTCATTGACACAAACAATATTGTTTTATTGTATAACATTGTTAAAGATGTACGATTACTGCAGTTTGAATATGTTGATTTTTTACATTGGCATACCAGATATACCATGGTTACCATATTTCTGAAAATTTGCATCTTGATTAGCTCTCCTTGTGTTTACTAGTGGAGGCCCTATGCTCCCAGTGTCTATAAATATTGACAAATTTCACCCATTAACTGGGAGAAATATTGATGTAAAAAAGCACTAGCATGCTATCAAGATATTGCATTAATATGTAGGAATTGAATACCTGATGGTATGTTTCATTTCATGGCATTACCGTGACAGTAGTTCCATATCATTATATAAGTAGCTCAAACATATTCTTTGGATAACTTCTTACTAACACATTTTTTGGATATTGGATTGACCATTGCAGGGTAGTAATAGGATCAACAAAAACAACATATAAATCAAGCCTATGTTTGATCTGCTATCAAAGCTTTCATATAATTTCTGATCGAGACTAACCGTATTCGGAGCGTTCTGTATTCGCTCCGTATTCGTGACCGAGAATATCCGTACTCGTATTCGTATCTGGCACTATCCGTGTCCGATTCTGACTCCGACAAAAAATATGGAAACGGATACGGAATGAGCAGTATCCGTCCGTATCCGATCCGTTTGCACCCCTGGTTACAACTAGGGATAACATAATCTATTTTCCTCAAATCTCCTCTTTTATGAATTTGGAGCCAACCCATTAGCCAAACGCTTTTTAGAGGTAGCTCCAGATTCTCAGAGAAGTGGATTCTTACAGAATCTGAAGCAAAAACTGAAAAATAAGAATCTAAAACTCTACCAAACAGGCCCTTAACCTCTTCTAAAGCATTAGTGACTCCTACCGTTGTATATTATGTGAGGTGAAAATTTGGCACTTACTAAGTTCATTGAAGTCGCAGTTCTTTATGCAGATACTTTCATTCTCCAACCTTCAATAAGGCCCTGATCGTTTCGGCTTTTTTCGACTTCAGCTTCTAGCTTCAGCTTTTTTTCACTATTCATTACACTATCCACTAACTCAGCTACAGTGTTTTTTCAGCCAGCTACAGTGTTTTTTCAGCCAAAAACCAAAAGTCATCGCTATTCCGATCACCCCCTAAATATCATGGTTTCTCATAAAGGGAAAATGCCTCTGGTTAATTCTTGAGAAGTGGCATATAAGGACATTGCACTCAAAATGGCAGTACACGTATGAAGTAAATCCCCAAATCCTTTTGAAATAAGTGGCGATGAAGGGGCTGACGGATTCGCAAATCCCCCTTCCATAAAAACATAATACCTCCGAGAAAGTGGAAAAGAAACTCTAAATTCGACATACAATTTTTTTGGGGGAACCTCCAAATTGCAACCAGATATTTCTCATCACAACATTACACTACTCACCCATAGGTACAATGTTGTCTTTCCTTTTCATTATTTTCCGTGGTCAGCTAATACAATCTAAATCCCTACGTTCTCTTTGTGAAAGAATATAAATCAAATGAATTTTCATTAGAAGTTGTGTTGTACAGCAAGAGTTAGAAAAGTAAATAACCACACACCATTGTTATCAACAACAGCATCATGGACTTTTGCCACTGAAATCTCCATCCAGAGGAGATATTGTGCGCATCAACAGTGTATGTTGCTCCCGTCTTGTCATCCTTAATTTTAATGTTAGAGGAGCCTGGAATCGAAAAACAGTCGATGAATAGACAAGCTAGGGAAATAGCAATAAATGGTAGTCGCCGGAGACTAGGATTTTCAGAATATAGAACGTGCAATGTGTGCAACATGCAAGCAATATTCTAGTTCTACTGAATAGCCTTGGTTAACTCTTAATTTCCTGATGCAATTGGACCCAATCCAAGTTCAGAGAAAATTATTTGGAATTAGTCAAAATCTTCAGAAACAAGAACGATAGACTACAGCTGCAAGCTAATTATGGCATGAACTCACTGAACGGAATTGAACGAGCTATCACTTACAGTTGTACTCGGTCCACCCAATGACTTGATTTTCCAAGTCATAGACAACCAACTTATTTGAAAGGACCAGATCTGAAAGAAAACAGTTAGTATCATAAGAAGCATATATATCTAAATAACCCAAAAAAAAGATTTGCATGTGCAGACAAATAGACCTCCCAAAAGCACCATATCCTTCCCATCCTTTGATTGTAATCCACCATTTTGGAATCCAGCGCAATATAAGTTATTCTGCACCAAGCAAAGAAAACTACAAATCATAAGTGTCATGGTCAGGGTTTTAAAAACCATTTAGGGATGGTTCCGGAATTCACCCCCTAAACCATACCAGTTTTGTAATCTGAAGTCATAATGCTTATATTTAGTGGGGAGGGGGCCTAGCTGACAGGTTCAGGAATAACAGGCAGTTACCAGCGGGTGACCGCTAGTTATCCGAACCCTGGCCATTAGTATGCATATTTGGAAGCCCACATATTATTTTATATATAAAGTAAAGGAATTAATTAAGACCGAATGTATCACAGTACTATTACTGTTACTTCAATCCATAGTACTACATTGAATTCGAATTAAGCAACACAGACTATGGAATTTAAAAAATGGAAAACTTGGCTCTAGGACCCTCCAAATGTGTGGTGAAGGTCACGGCAACGTCAATTTTGTTGAGTGACACTACACAATCGGTGTCATTTGCCAAAACACACCATAGCCAGATGTAGTGTCCTAGAGCCAATTTTGCCTTTAAAATCTACAGCTGATAAGTTTTAACTACATCTATTGTTATGTGCCTTGTTGTGTAAAGGCCCGAAGGCCGTGTACAGGGTTGCCCTTGGCAGCCGACCGGAGGCTCTTCCCCCATGTTATCGATATAAGGCTATGAGGCCAGTGGAAGAAGAGGGGGCATTAGATTCTTGTATTTATCAATTGTTGCTTCTCTATTTACAGAGGCTTTGGCCTAAAAACTTAAATCTTATCTGCAAGGAAACTAATAACTTGACTAATAAGCAAACTACCCAATCTTATCACTTAAGCAAACTAACAACTCAACCTCATTTCTAAACGACTTGCCACACAAACCAGCATGTAAACAGTACCCATGCTGTATTACAGCACGAACAGTTCTCATGCTAAAGTACCGTGCTGTGAGTGTGTAGGTCTGTAGGCCCCCTTGTCATGACGTCTATGGTGTGAAGTATGCAGCTTATTGTGCTTGACAAAATTGAACTTGACAAACACACTTAGAATGGCGACTACAAATCTCAAAAAGAGGCCATAGGAAAAGAGTGAAAATGTTATCAAATCCATTTGAAGAAAATACCAGAACAAGGAAATTATTCCAAACAAGACGAAGTAAACAATAACTTCTGAATACAAACATATAATAAAGAAATTGATAGATATATGAAAAAAATTGTTAGTTATTAGAAAATAGGTAGGGCATCCAATTGTGAACAGCTAATGCAATATGCAAGTGTGCTACATGTCTTTTTTTATTATCTACAATATGGATGAATTTGGACCTGAAATTTTGTAAGTGTGCATAATACTAAATGTGCTGTATCCATTTTTTCAAGTTTTTTAGAACAGTGCAAATATGCCTCCAAGTGAAACATGTGGGCAGCTGCCCATATGTTCGCTAAATCCATTTCCATTCCTAAATTTGGCTAGAATTTTCCTCTTTATTAAACTAAAAATACTGTGTTTATTAAAATGCTTTTGGAAAGTGAATATAAATGATGCCCCTTTCATTGTCTTTGAGCACAGGAACAGAAGTGCACCTTGGGCTCCCTCATCTTTACGCTGTTGTGACTTGTCATGTATTCAATGTTTTTCTGCTACAAATTGGTTGAAATGTTCTGTATTTTTTTCAATTGATTACTTTTTTTCAAAAGAAACTTTTCTGATTCAACCCCTGAGGCACTTACACTGTTGTCACTTGTCATGTATTCAATGTTTTTCTGCTACAAATTGGTTGAAATGTTCTGTATTTTTTTTCAATTGATTTTTTTTTTCAAAAGAAACTTTTCTGATTCAACCCCTGAGGCACATGCAACCATAGAATTAGCTTCAGCAACTTTTGGAGCAAATAATTTCTAACACAGAAACATGCAAATACAAAGGATAACTTAAGCTACCATAGTAAGTTGTAAAATGACAAAGCAATGCCAGTAGGTGAACAAAATATTAATTCTATATATACTAGAAGTCTAGAACACCAGGAGTGAAATGTTATTTTACCCCATTTTGGAAAAAGTAATCATGTGGATACACATTCAGTGCAAGATCATCCTCAAAATGGAAGGTGATTTTTGGAAATCCATCATCTACACTGTAACAAAAATGAACAAAATAGTTAGAACCATAACAAGTGAAACTCATCTTTGGGCTTGTCATTCATCTTTGTTACAATTTAACTGAAATCAGAACAAACATGCAGTAAGGAGGAGGTCCACTCACGAAGCATAAGAGGATATTATTAATATATACGTATATCTAAAGTTTAATTAGTTCTGCCAATTTAACATATAAGCGTAGAAGAAATTGACAGTTGGCAGTCATCAATTATAGACAGATTCATTGTTAAAGAGTAAAGACTGCAGAGTATACCTTCCCAAATATTGGAAACACAGAAAATCTTGAATACTATGGAAGGTTATATCCTGATGCTTGGCAAACACCTACAATTGGTTAAAAAATATGTTAGGTACAAGGAATGCATACAATCCTCCATTACAGGGGAAAAACTTGAGCAGGGCTTTCATCATACCGCAACCATTACTTCCTTGTAAACCACTTCTGGAAGGTATGTCAAGGTTGTACCACTATCAATGATGGTACCTTTTTTCTCACCCGTTTCAAAAATATGTGATGGAAGCTGTAGTGCAGTACCACCAACATCAATTGACTTGAGGTTCACATTATAGTGTGGCCTGAGTGGTAGAATCATGAGGTGTTAGTATGGTCTAAATAGAATAAAAGAAGTCCAGTTATGTTACATATCAAGTAGAAATAGTACACTATCTGCCAACATTTTCACCTAAAATTTGTAACAGAGCCATATGGAAAATATTATTAGATATTCAAACAAGGTGACCACCATGAATGATGACATGGTATAAACCATAAAGAACAAGCCTCCAGCACTGATTTTCCTAGTCAAATTGCTGCTTTAGTCCAAAATTTAGTAACTATGGTTTGTCCTACCACTCCACACCTACAGCTGGAAGATGAAACACAGAAATGGATTTGAGCATTGTTGCTTTCTCGGCATGTCATTCACCAACTCACAGCATCTAGATCAGCTTGATTTAAACTCTTGGGACTGTTATTCACAAATCTTAAGTTACAACGCAATAAATTTCCAATATGTAGAAAGGTAGAGAGGGATTGGCAGACACCACACAGCTAAAGGGCTGGGGTGGTTTGTATATATATTAGCCTGGTGAAGACATACAAGAAAAGCATATATATGGAAGGCGCATACATGGAAAGCATATACATAGAAGGAGCATATATGGAAAGCGCATACAAGGAAAGATATCTAATTATTCTAATACCCGCCCGCAGTCGTAGCAGTAGTCTGAACGCAAAGACTGGATCGAAACTTCTGAAACAACTGCGTCGGGAGACCTTTTGTCATGATGTCCGCGAACTGATGAGAGGATGGCACGTGCAAGACACGAACCTCACCAAGTGAAACCTTCTCGCGGACGAAGTGAATGTCAATCTTGATGTGCTTCGTGCGTCGGTGCTGGACTGGATTAGTTGACATGTAGATAGCGCTAACATTATCGCAGTAGACAACGGTCGCCGAAGCAACTGGGGTGTGAAGCTCTTGGAGAAGTTGCCGTAGCCAGCAACACTTTGCTTCAGCATGGGCAACAGCACGGTACTCGGCTTTTGCACTTGAACGAGACACGGTTGTCTGACGCTTGGAGGACTAGGAGACAAGGTTATCACCGAGAGAAATGCAGTAGCCGGAGGTGGAGCGTCGTGAGTCGGGGCAGCCGACTCAGCCGGCGTCGGAGTAGGCGGTGATGGATGTCGCCGGGGAGAGACCGATGTGAAGACTGGTGTCGAGAGTACTCTTGACGTATCGCAGGATGCGTTTGATCAATGCGACGTGGGGCTCCCGCGGATCATGCATGAAAAGACACACTTGCTGGACGGAGTACGCCAAGTCAGGGCGTGTGAGTGTCAGGTACTGCAGAGCCCCCGCAAGGCTGCGATACTCGGACGGATCGGCCACAGGAGCTCCGTCATGGCCGGATAGCTTGGCGTGAGTATCCACTGGTGTGGCCGTAGGGTGACACTCAGCCATGCCAGCGCATCGCAGGAGATCAATGGCATACTGTCGTTGAGACAGGAAGAGGCCATTGGAGGAACGCGCGACGGAGATGTCGAGGAAGAAATGGAGGTCACCGAGGTCTGTCATGGCAAACTCCGAGTGGAGCAAGCCTATGAGATGTTGGAGAAGACCTTGGGTGGAAGCCGTGAGGACGATATCGTCAACGTAGAGCAGTAGGTAGGCCATGTCAGTCCCCTGACGGAGGACAAATAGGGACATGTCAGAGGAGGAGGCGACGAAACCGATGCCGCGGATGTAGGAGGCAAACCATTGGTACAATACTCGGGGAGCCTGCTTCAAGCCATAGAAGGACTTCTGAAGAAGACACACATAGTTGGAACGAGCAGGGTCACGAATCCGGAAGGCTGTTGGCAGTAGACAGTCTCATTAAGAGTGCCATGGAGGAAGGCATTCTTGACATCAAGCTGATGAATCGGCCAGGAGCGGGATGCGGCGATGGAGAGGACGATCCGGATGGTGGCCGGTTTGACCACCGAGCTGAACATCTCGTCGTAATCGACACCGTGCCACTGAGAGAAGCCACGAACAACCCAGCGCGCTTTATAGCAAGCCAGACTACCATCAGTGTGGAACTTGTGCTTAAATATCCACTTCCCGGAGACGACGTTAGCACCTAGTGGGTGCGGTACTAGTCGCCACATGTTGTTGTCCATGAGGGCCTTGTACTCCTCGGCCATCACGGCACGCCAGTTGGGATCGGCGAGGGCGCTACGATAGTTCGTCAGGACGAGCGAAGCTAGGGAGTGGTCGGCCGCTAGGAAGAAAAACTCCACAGAGGGATCGGCGGCAGACCGAGCCCTTGTCACCATCGGATGGCCCAAGAGGCGGCCGTCTGAGCAACCGACGGTCGGGGTAGCCGAGCGCGCGTGGTAGCGGTCTTTGGTGCACTGGGTCGGAAGGAGCCGCACGTGGCCGTCTGGAGTAAACTAGATGCACGGGTGGTCGTGGTGGTGGAGCGACGGATGGCGCCGTGGACGAAGGAGATGATCACTCAACACCATGCAGTGGAGCAGTCATCTGGGGTACCTGCAGGGGTGCCATTGCAGCAGTGCGAGGCATCAGCATGGTAGGGTCGACGTCGAGGAAATCGAAGTCAGAGCGAGAGGGAGGGGGTGAAGATCGGTTACTACTGGCAAACAGGAATATGCTCTCATCAAAGACAATATGGCGGGAGATGATGACACGTTTGGTGGCGAGATCGAGACAGCGATACCCCTTATGGTGAGAAGGGTAACCGAGGAAGACACAGGCCGTGGAACGTGAAGCAAGTTTATGAGCAGAAGTGGCAGAAAGGTTCGGAAAATAAAGACAACTGAAAATCCAGAGATGATTGTACTGTGGTGGGGAGCGATGGAGGGCATAGGGAATGTCACCACCGACAGAAGAGGATGGGCAACGGTTAATGAGATAGGTGGCAGTTGCTAGCGCCTCGGCCCAATACTTGGGAGGCATGGTGGTGTGGAGCAGGAGCGTGCGAACCGCATTGTTGAGAGTGCGAATGATGCGCTCGGCTTTGCCATTCTGCGGGGAGGTGTATGGGCAAGAGAGGCATAAGGTAATGTCGCGGGAAGCAAGGAAGAATGTGTTGGTGTGGTTCACAAATTCGATGCCGTTGTCGGCCTGTATGGATTTTAGAGGAAGGTTGAATTGTGTGCTAGCATAGGCGGTGAAATCTGCTAAAAGCTGGGAAACTTCTGATTTCTTTCTAAGAGAAAAAGTCTAACAATAATGAGAGAAATCATCAAGTAACACTAAATAGTAAAGAAAACCAGATATGCTAGGAACTGGAGATGTCCACACATCACAATGAACTCGCTCAAATGGCGCAGAGAAGCGCAAAGAAGAGGTAACAAAAGGGAGACACTTATGTTTGCAAAGTTGACAGGACTGGCAAAGAGAGCGGTCTACTTTATTACAAGAGATGAGCGAATTTTTATTGAGAGTGTCGAGATTAGCAACGCCGGGATGACCAAGACGCCGATGCCATAACTAGGAGGAGATGGCGAGGTGGGTACTGGGTGGAGCTGAGATGACGACTGGATGTATGGTGTAGAGGTCGCCTGCACTATCGCAGCGAAGCATCACACGCTGTGTCCGGGGATTCTTAATAGAAAAACCAAAGGCGTCAAACTCAATGGAGCAATGGTTATCACGAGTAAACTGTCTAACAGAAAGAAGGTTGTGGACTTGGTTAGGGACAACGAGAGTGTTGTGAAGAAGAAAAACGAGTGGATGGTGTGTGAAGAAAAGTGTGACCACGAGAAACGATAGGGAGGCAGGAAACATTGCCAACAGTGACGACCGAATGAGGTGGAGGGTGGGAAGAGAGGAGTGTACCGTCGTCTGTTGTCATGTGGGAGGTGGCGCCGATGTCCATGATCCAGCCACCGTGTCCTTGGACAGCTAGTTGGTTTAGCGTGGTGATGAGGCCCTGCTGATCCCAGGTCTGCGAGGTGGACGGCTGGGACGGTGTGAAGGCAATATGAGCCTGAGGTGGAGCACCGAGGAGGCCGGGAGCGGGCGAGGGGCGCCATTGACCACCGGTAGGGGTAGTCCACAGGTTGAAACAGAACCAGGGACCGGTCAGTGGAGATGGTGGTACGCGGCCACCCTGGAAACCAGCACTGGCACCACTGCCGGACCCGCCCTGCCTGCCTCACCGCGACGCCCATCACGAGCATTGGCAACCCGAGTAGTGATCGATGACGTGTAGCCGGAGGAGCCGCTGGAGGCGAACAGGACCATGGTGGTGGCGATCTTTGCCTCGTTGCTAAGACGAGTCTCATTGAGAGCGAGCATGAACCGCACTCTGACGAAGGAAAGGAACGGTACGGAGTTGGCGATGTCGTCAGCGGTGTTGAAGAAGCGTGGGTTGAGGCCACACAGCAGGTTGAGGACGAGCTGCGTGTCGTTCACAGGGTAGCCGATGTTGCGTAGCTCATCGGCGAGGACCTTCACCTGCTGGCTGTAGTCGGCAATGGACAGATTGCCTTGAACAAGCGAGTGAAACTGGTTGTTGAGGAAGATCGCGCGGGACTCCTTGTCGCAGAACAGTGCCTCGATCGCGACCCAAAGGTCGCGTGCAGTCTCTTGATCAGTCATCGCGGAGTCGAGGACGTCGTCGGAGACGGAGCCATATGACCAGCTGAGTACGGCGGAGTCAGCGAGGGCCCAGTTAGCATCGTCGCGATGCGCCGTATCGGTGCCGTTAATATGGGAGAGGATGCCAAACTTCGCACACATGGTCCGAAAGAATTTGGACCATTGGGAGTAGTTCGGTGTCTTCAGATCGAGGGTGGTTGGCACATGGGACTTGACGATGACGGTGCAGTAGGGGTTGAGGACGATCGGAGGAGCGACGGATGCAATCTCACCGACGGTGGCGACAGCGGCAGCTGGATCGACGGGAGGGGTAGCCATGGTCGGAGATCTTTCTGTCTCTTTTTTTTTGTTGCTGCCTACTTAAAACGGTCTAAGACCGATCCGGATTTGAAGTAGACGCAACAAGAGACAAAGGAGGAGAGGCGGCCCAAGGGGAGGCGGCGGAGATCGCGTCGTGGCGCGGCGGAGAGGCGGCGGCGCTGGGCCAGGAGACCCGGGAGGCGCGGCGCGCCCGTCGCCGCCGCGAGCGCGCGAGAGGCCGCGAGGCGGATCAACGGCGCCCGGACTGGAGAGACGGCGGCGCTCCGATCTGGCGAGGGGAGGCCGGATCCGGCGGCGCTTCTAGGCGGATCCAGTGGCGGGAGCACCGATCCGGCCGGATCTGGGCTGAGGCGAGGTGACGGCGGCGGCCTGGAGACGGCAGTGTCCAAGGAAGGAGGCGGCAGCCGGGTGGTGGTGCAGAGGAGAGGTGGGCAGCGGAAAGACAGGCTTAGGTACGCTCTGATACCATGTAGAAAGGTAGAGAGGGATTGGCAGACACCACACAGCTAAAGGGCTGGGGTGGCTTGTATATATATTGGCCTGGTGAAGACATACAAGGAAAGCATATACATGGAAGGCGCATACATGGAAAACGCATACATGGAAAGTATATACATAGAAAGCACATACAAGAAAAGATATCTAATTATTCTAATACAATCGTTTTTCACTTTCCCCCAGATTGAGTGATGTACAACATCAGACCTTAGTTAGGTCATATCAATCTACATAGTGACGGATCAAGTACTGATGTATAGAATTAACCTTTAAGTAAATGGATAAGACACCGGCACTCCGGCAGTTCCTAAATAGATCATGCTTTGTATTGTGTCAGTAATTAAATTCCATCAATCTATGGACTGAAGCAAAGAGAAATAAACCAACATAAAATTTCATATAGCAAGACATTCTAAACACGATCTAGAACATAAGAACATTAATGCCTATCAATTTCCTTTCTAAATTCGTAGCATCAGGCATCGTAAACCAGAATCATAACATTTTCTACAGACCATGTTTTAGAGGGAACATTGATCTCTCTATTATTGGCATACAAGGACAAGCTATTGGACAAAGTTTCTTCGAATCTCCATATTACACACAGACGCACCTCAATGAGGATCAGGAGAAGGTTCTAAGTCATCCATTTCAGGATTTACAAGGTAACTGACATCGGTACTGTTCTCAGTTCCAGAACATAGCAAATTAAGGTAAAGAGATTATCTCTTCGTAGCACTAACCAGAGTCATTGACATTTATTCAAATATTTTCATTCGTTACAGGTTCAGTACATTAGTTATGTTCAAGGGAGAACATTGCATCAACTGGGTCAAATTTGAGCTGTCTCACATACATACACTCAATTAATTGGCTTAAAAACAACTCAAATAATTGGACAGCTGGTGAAATATATACAAGCACAGATGAACAAAATGTTAACCTACTAACTAATGCACAATTGCAGGTGAACACATATGAACAGTTAGCAAAAGCATATCTTCCACATAGACCAAACCTTCAAACTAGGGTTCTAATATACATCATTGCATCAACCAGATTTGAAAAAAATCTTTAAGTCTAAATTTATATCTTTTAGTTAGGAAAATGACGGCAGTTCTTTATTTTGTTTCATATCATGTGGAATGAAATTATCCCACCGATAAGATAATACATGATGGAGAGTAAAGGATATTATAACATTTTTGTCTCCTTCAACACAGAAATGTGATGAATCTCCTAAAATGTATCATTTCCATGTCCCTTAATACGGAAATATGATGAATCTTCTACAGCAAGTTTTTGGAACCCTTTTTTTAAGCCAAACTATCTATATTCAAAACAGTTCCAGAAAAAAAACACTATTGAGTATAAAACAAACAGAACAATAATGTATTGGTATGACAAGGTTAACATACATATTGGGTACCAATGGTGTTGTTTTTACTTTTGGCTGCACCACAGCTCCGATAGCAAAAATTCCACCTCCATTTATGGTATCCAAGCAATGAGCAAATATCTTCTTCACTTTCCCTGCAGCAGCTAGCTGTGACAGCATTGATGAATTTGATTGGCCGAACCCAAGAATTCCATCAAGGGCTTGGTTTGAACTGCCTAAATCCCCACCTTGCTGAGCACCGCACCTAGAAAAGACAGGAGAGCCATTTATCCGCATTAAAGTCTTCAACACTATCACTATATTGATTGCCAGATTTCACATTGTGAATAATGTTAGTCTGTCACTGTCATGCTAATTATTTGATCCTTGCTTCCTACTCTGTTCCAATATTCTTGATGAAGGCATGTGAAAAATATTGTAAACCAATAGAAGAATTCGATACCTTCCTTAATAGCCAACTATTCAATAAAGTAATGCTACAAACGCACAACAAAGACACAGGGCAACGAATACAGCTTAACCACATATTCAGCCACATAGCAATAGAAAATGTTAGCCATCTTTGGCACGTAGGCAAGAATCATGTAAACCGTTTTTGACAAAATAATTACTACATACAAATGCTACCTAAAGGTAGTGCCGCGTGATGCATTGTAATGGTTGCATGATGTTTGCTAGCATACACATTACACGACTGACAAAAGCTATTAGACATTCACATGCAAAGCTGATTATCAAATGCCATCTGCAACGGCACAATTAGCGTATCGTGTTGACCAATGATAGCTCGTCCAATATATGTGATCTAATAATAGCCCGTATCAAAAGGTGGTTACAATGCCACGAACCGAAACAACTCACCCGAATGTGACGCTGGCGTTGGCATGCTGTGTTTGCCCGTTCCCAGTGACCTGATCATACTGCAGGGCGTCGGTGATGAAGTACCCCGTCGTGGAGCTACCATCACCATACATGACACTGTACTCGCAGGGAACGCTCATGGCGCACCCGGGTAGCATGCCCCCGTAGGTCGCCGTGCAGAACCCCTGTTCGCACGACACCATGTTCGCACTCGACGAGCCCTTGGGGTCATATAGCGTCAGCTCTATCTGCACACACGCAAACGCCCGTGTCCCCAAAATCATCACCATTCACAGTTTCACATCACGAACAGCAAACTCTATAATTAATTCACTAAGAAAAAAATGCAAGCGGAGCGGATTGGGCGCCCTACCCCGAGGCCGCTCTTGCGGGGGCATCGGTCGCAGGAGATGCAGTTAACCCAGAGGATGTCGCTGCCGGTGTCCACCTGCACGTAGTACCGCTTGGACGGCGTCCCGATCCCGATCTCCGTGTAGTACAGCCTGCGCGCGCGCGCCCCCATTAGACCCAATCAACCAAACAGCACGAAACCTAACCGAAATCAACACGCGCGGAGGCGAGGAATAGGCGTACCCGGTGTCGGTAGGGAGGCCGAGGCCGCCGAGGGGCAAGTCGGCGGCGGCGAGGAGGCGGCCGCGGCGGTTGCCGTCGTGGGCGAGGAGCGCGGTTATGTTAGCTCCGCCGGAAAACTTGCGGCGCACCTGGAAGATGCCGGTGGCCGCGGCACCGGGGGTGGCGGCCGCCGCGATCAGCGCGACGAGGAGGAGGACCGCGCGGGCGGGGGGCGGAGCCATCGCCGCGGACAATTATTATTCGGGGAAAACTCGAAAATTATTTCGTGGTATTTCTTCGGGTGTTTGGTGTGAACGATTATTCGTATCCTCCTCGTCGGCTCCGGCTACGGCTCCTCCCCGAGGCCCCGGGGGCGCTTGATTATTGGGGAAACCGGGGGAGGAGGAAAACGAAACGGAGAAAGCAAGGGCTGGGAGTGCAGACGGGAGGCCGGTTTTGCCGTCCGAGCGTGCGAACTGGCCGGGTTTTGCGAAACGTCACACGACGGGATGATTATTTTAGGGCCCTGTTCTTTTTTTTTTGGCTGCTGTGGTTTTTAGTTGCGGCTGATGACTTTTTGATTATTTATGATAAAGATTGTGGAAAGAGAGATACTCGATTACGATTTTTGATGGTACAGATATTAGTTTTTTAACATGTACTACAATTAACTTGTAGACTCCATTTTAAAAAAATATTTTGTTTAAAAGTTAGTTACTGTAGCAAAAGTTAAAAGCGGCTTTTAGAAGCCGCAAAAGAACAGGGCCTTAGTTTGTAGCTTACGGCTGAGAATCTTAAATTCTAGATTATTTATGAGAGATAGTATCTAAAAAGAAATAGTTATATATGATTTTGGCTGATATAACTGAACTCCGTACAGTTTTTATTACAATCTACCTATAGATCCTATCTTGAAAAAATACACCGTTTAAAAGTTAGTAATTGTAGCATAAACCAAAAGTCATAAGTCATAAATGCTAAAAAAACATAGATACACCATTGTAATACAAACCTTTTTAAATGCAAGAATTAAAAGATTTTAGGTCCACACTTAAAGAGATATCCCATTGTTAGAGTTGTGTTTTAGCCTTATCTCCGGATGATACGAGGGATATTCATTCAGCAATCATCTTTACCCTCGCACTTGCCCTTACAAGATGCAATGCCGTTTTTAACGGTACATGTTGGGTCTACTTTTGGCATGCCCTTACAAGATGCAATGCCGTTTTTAACGGTACATGTTGGGTCTACTTTTGTGTTATAACCTAGTGTCGGTAGCCGAAATTGATCGAGCAAAACTTGCTGGCTTAGAGGCTACTAGATACGTAGGCGTGGCGACACGCCACGCCAGCCACCGTGTGGACGAAATAAAAGGGCAAAAAATCCGCAGAAAAAAGAAAAATAAGGACTTTTTCGAAAAAAAATCGAGAGTTTTTTCACAATTTAAAAATAGTGGAGGGGCTTTTTCGCAAAAAATCAAGGGCCGTTGCGTAAGAAATAAGGGTCTGTTCGTAATTACGGGAAACCGTGGGTCATTATCCAGCAAAAAAATACGTAGGGATTTTTTCGTAAAAATCTAGGGACCATTTTGTAAGAACTGGGGACCTATCTGTAATTTTAAAAAGCTGAGGGGGTTTTTTGGGGTGACCAACACGTGGCTATGGTGAAGGGGCCGGAATGCCCCCTCCTATAATATAGGGATTATAACTAGCCGATGCGATACGGTAGCGGATACAACAAGTCGGTTTGGTCAAAAAGGGACCCATTGCATTTGGTGAAAGATATCGATGAGTGGATTAACTCTATTTAAACTTGGAGATAGACGTGACTATGGATGAAAAACTGAATCCGACTACGACTAACAAGATTCTTTAGTTAAGATACAAACTCTACAATGGCCTAGAGACAAATGCAATGAGAGACTACTATAAAAGGAGGAAGGACTCCCAAGACCTTTCACACACCAACTCAAATCAATCTACATTACCTAGCTTGCCTTCACATTGTATCTTTACAATATACATCTAACTTTCCTGCTATAGGAGTAGTTCATTAGTAGCTTTCAACCCAACAACATATGCAGTTATAAAGGAGTTGCCTTTGATCGACGCCTCGTTGGATCCTATCTTTATTCTTTACCGGTTTTGCTGGAAATTGATTAGCACACCTAGTAAGGTCCTGATCGTTTCGGCTTTTTTCAGCTTTAGCTTCTAGTTTCAGCTTTTTTTTCACTATTCACTACACTATCCACTAACTCAGCTACAGTGTTTTTTCAGCCAACTACAGTGTTTTTTCAGCCAAAAGCTATCGCTATTCCGATGACCCCCTAAACCAAGTCGCGTCGTCGGGTGAACAACCAATTTCGGAAGCAATACCTGGTTTTGCATTATAACAGTGATGTTGGTAGCCATAACCCATAGCACCAGCCACTTTATTACTCCCCCTCTCTCTGCTTGTTCTCTTTCTTCGGCTCTTCCTATTCTCTAATCTCTATTCTCACACTGTCTAGGTTCTACAAAAATACAGTCCTTATTTGTTTTACCAATTCCACGTGTTCGCCTTATGTTTAAATATCTACAGTGAGAAGCAAAATATGGTTCTTATTTGTTTTACCAATTTCGCATGCTCGCTCTCCATTTTAGTATTTATAGTTAGTTCCGTTTTTGTGCTTCCCATAGTTCCAATTAGTTAGGCCCCGATCAAAATGGAGATATTTTCACTGTTTAGCGATTAAAACACTGTAGCAGCGATTAGAATACTGTAGCACTTTTGTCACGTAGTGAATTTTTTTTTTGTTTTTTGGTTTTTTTGCGTTCCGTTTTTTCTCATATTCCTTTGCATTGTCCGCACTAGACTAGCAAGCCGTTTTTATTTTTACATTTTTTTAAAATTTAATTATGCCTAATATGCCACTCAGCTACAGTAATAAATCAGCCAACTACAGTGCTTTTTCAGCAAAAACCAAAAGTCATCGCTATTCCGATCACCCCCTTAGTGCTTTGGGTTTACATATTCTATTGTGCTGGACACTTCTGCACCTTTGAATGTGATCGCTTTTACACTGCCTAGCCTGATCCTTTCAATGCTTTTTTTAACGGTGTTTAGTAACCCTATTTGTTTCATACACTTCATACATACTTTTGTATGCTTCTGTAGTTATAGCAGCCATTTGATTTGTCCCTAAATACGTTATTTAGTAAATAACGTATTTAGATATTTAAATGTTACCGTTCAAGCTATTTAGTAAATACGTTATTTGTTTTACTTATCCACTCTGTCTCATCCGTTTAGTGTGCCTAATTACAGCGCTCACTTTATGCGCTTCTACATTTTGCAGTAACTATTTACGTTAATTATTTTGAACAATTCTTTTACGTACACATGTTTGCATACTTTTGTGCTTACAGTTAGCTCCTGTTATAAATCTATTTTCGCTTGCAGTTACTTACTTCGTTAATATTGTTACTGCTATCTTTTTGGAAGGCATATATATGGCCATTTGTTTCCACTTCCTTTATGCATATTTTTACCGCTTCCTTTCCTAGCTAACCTTATGACCTGTTCTGGCGCCTTTTTCATTTCGTTTCTGTGGTATTATCTTTCTGCCTACATTGTTCGCTTGTTTCTTTTCTCTACTTTCTTTCATCTTCTTCATCTTTTCCCTTGCAGTATTGCTCTTTTGCTCGGATTGTTGCCTTGTTTCTTGTTGCTATTTGCTTTCATGGATCCAACATGCTTTGATAGAGCTCACCGTGAGGAGATCCTATGTGGAAAACAGCCAGTTAGATCAGTGGTTTCCCCATCGTTTCGTACACATGCTTTACCTATTGGCTGTAACGCCCCCGTCTCTGGGAACAGGAGCGCCGAACGTCCCGCAACAGCCTAGGAGTTCTGTTACGGATAGGAGGAGCATCGAGCCTGCTTACGAACATTCAAAAAGAATTAGTTTGGCAGAAATACGACCTAGTGGTCAGATTTAACGGTTTTATGGGCGTCCAAGCCCAAATGGTAACTTACAATCAGCAGAACCGAAGGAAACACCCACAGGAAAGCCTGGGTGCGGTCGCAATCCTAACACGAACACTTGAATTGCTCTTGCTTCTTCTGGTATCTGAAGGGGTGAGATTATAGCAAGTTTGAATACAACCAACCGTACTCAGCAAGTTACAATGGTAAACCTAATTTAATACATGCATGGAGTTTACAAGGGAGCGAGTATACTGGTGTTATCATTTTATGTGGATGCAATTTTATTTACAAACAGTCTTCAAAACAGTAAAACAATAATACTATCTAAAGAATTGGGGGTCTCAAAACATTTCTTGCTTACTTTACATAGATTAAAATATACCAGAAAACTACTTATGCCTTGCTACTGGAATCACCCATCAAACATAGCTTCATTAACCGGAAGCATGGCGTATTCGAATACACTTGAGTTTCGCTCTACAAAGTTGCTCAGCTTTATCCACAAGCTTTCTCAATTACCAATGTCATGCAATAGACACGCTCAGCTAGCGTGTGATTGAATTGAGAAAATAAGATCTTTCGCTGTTCACTTTAATATATAAACCCTACCTGGTAGATCTTCACCAAACTGAGTACCCACTGGCCAATGCGGAACGCTACCGCCCAAGTCCGTGAAGACCATCACTGAACTGAGTATCCGCTGGCCAATGCGTATTACGGCCGCCCAAGCCCGTGAAGACCTACCATTGTGTGATACGGCGAGACCACGCCTAAATACCACACCTGTACGGCGAGTTATGTATTATTTCGATAACTCGCGCATACTACACTCCGTACTCCTGTAGGGATTCAATTAAAGTGAGCAGTTACCGGACCAGGATTGACAGTCCAATACTTGTGGTTGAGCGGTTACTGTGCTCTATACTCAGCATAAGGGTCTAATCCTTATAATTTCTCCCGAGACTGCCAACCACGACAAGGTCCCATCCAATACTTGTACCGACACCTGTCTGCTGCATTCTCCACCCTAGGGTATGGTTGTGGCTCGTCCACTACAAGGCACCCCACTGCTTCCGCCCTACCCTAGCACATTTTTAAAATGATTTTACCGGCGAACTACCAAGTCCTTGATAGTTCGTTATTTTATGAGAGTAAAATGCAATAGTCATGTATATACTAATTTAATAATCTTAAAGTTTGTCAAGGTAAATGTGGCTTTAAAGTAAAGTGGGGCTTTTATCGGTGGTAGAACATAACTATATGTCACATGTCATTCCAACATTTATTTTACACAATTAACTTGAGCAATTAACAGTAATGTAAATAGCATTAATAAATAATACGGAATCTATGGGTCCAACATGTTCAAGGATTTGCAACTTGCCTTGCGGGTTAGGGATGTTGACAATCTTGTAAACTTCGAAGGCCTGCTCGGAGCCTTGGACAATCGCTTCGAACTCCTCGGAAACTAGCGAAAACATACGAAAATAAACTCAGTCCGTGCTTGCATCTAAACAAGCTAGGAAACAAAATAAAAATCTATAAAAAGAAATAAAATGCAAGAAATATGAAAAAGGGTTGGATGAGTAGGGTTTTGGCGGCGAGTGGTTTGGCTAACTTGTGTTGGGTTTTGGGTTAAGTGGTTTTAGGATGACCAAAGGGTATACTTATGGTCTCAGGGTTCTATGAATAGTGATGGCGAGGGTTACACTGGACGAGTTCGAGCTGTAATTGAAGTAGGCTAGGGTTTCGAGGCTTGAAAGGGGGTTTAAATTGATTCATCCAACCTCGATTGGTTTCGGTGAAAGGTATGAGCTCGGACGATAATAGGTTTAGGGTTTCAGATAGTACTTTAATGATTTTGGGTTTAATTTCCTGGATTTAAGTCTCAAAGCTTGGCAATTCATGGAAGGTAGCAATTGATGTTCATTAGCCATAACAATGGGGCCCACCTGCCATATACTCAAAGGATGGAATCATCCTCACTCAACAGAGGGGCAAGCCAAGGCGAAGGGGACAATCGGTCAGATTGGGTAAAGGAGGCAGCACAGACCTATGGTGCTGGCGCCGACATTGCCACACCGGGAGGCTGGAGTTTCGACTGTAATGGTTGAAACAGGGTGATACAGGGGGGTGGGGAGCCTCGGGGTGGTGGCGCACTGGCTGGAGCAGCACTGGGAGCCAGAGGGCGGCGGCTCAAGCCAACCGACGGCGGGGCCAACGGGGAGCGGTGGCGCTAGTGGAGAGGAGGGGAAAGGGGAAGGAGCATGAGTAGGTAGGAGGTAGAGGGAGACTCACCGAGCTGCTGGTTGAACCAGAGGGGGTCCGAGGTGAGCCAGCACTGGGAGCCTGCGGCGGCGAGGTGAGGTTCACGTGGAGTGAGAAGCTCCGGCGCCGAGGGGTCCAGGCGGCGGTTGGAGAAGGTTGCTGTGGTCAGGGTGAAGCTCCCACAGCGAAGAATTGGTGCAGGGTCCGCCAATGCTTGCACGGCGTCGGAAATGGCGGTGGCCGACCGACGGAGGGGAAGAAGCAAAATCGGCGGCTTTTGGCGGCAGTTCTTCAATTAGCTGCGAGGGGAGGTGCCTAGAAGGGGGAGGCGCGACGTGCCATGAGTGGAGAAGAGAGGGCCTTGCCGAAGCGGTCGGGAACGATGGCGGCAGCGGAGAGCGCGCACGGTGGAGGCGACGGGAGAGAAAAGAAGATGAAGACGCAAGGGGCAAGGCGAGCTCAGGGGGTTTCTATAGCCGGGGAGGAGAGAGGGGCCATGCGGAGCTGTCGAATGGAGCGAGAGGTGGCATGGTGCGGTGACGCTTGCACAGTGAGCGGCGTGGGCGAGCCGTAGGGCGTAACGCGTGCATAGGAGCGGGGAGGCGACGCGGATGGAGCAGGGCGTGGGCGCAAGGTTTGGGGAGCGACGGGAAATCTGGGGGACGTGACATGGGGCAGGAGGCGACAGGAGAAGAAGGAAGCGACAGAGCGAGGGAAGAGGGAGAAGAAGGCAGCGACAAGAAGGGGAGAAAGAACCGGGCATGGGGAAAGAAAAAGGAAGGGGAAGGAGAGACTGCCTGGGGGGACGGGCACGGCAGGGAAAAAAGAGGATGGGCATTTCGCTGATATATGCTAGCCGAGGAGACAGGAAAAAGGAAAGAGGAGAAAAGAGTGGTGCTGGTTGGGGAGAGCTTAGGGAAGGGTTTAGGGGATGCAAAAGAAGCTTAACAGCAAAATCAAGTTTTAAATTTTTCGGATGTTTCAACCTACCCCACTTAAAAAGAATCTCGTCCTCGAGATTCACCCAAATTAAAATTTGGGATAAAAATAAACTTGTTATAGTTCTGACCCCTTTCCTTTAGTCTTGTTTATCATACGAAATGGCCTTTATGTTGTGTCTGTTGACTGGCATGTCTACTGAGGTGTCCTTTTCTGAACTGTATTCAAGTCCTTGTGTCATTATAACATCATCTTTCGAACATAGGTGACCTTTACTTTAATCTTGCTTATCATACAGGACAGTCTTCCTGCTGTATTTGTTGGCTGGTGTGTCTTATCGATGTTTTCCTTCTGGGTTACATCTAGGCTCTCTTGTCTTTATAAGGTCCCTTCCAAAAATTAGTTAGTCTGCGTTCTTGGGTCAAGGATGATTCCTTCTGAAATTATATGTAACACTAGGGTCTTAGCCAAGTATAGTTCCATTGTCTTTGCCATGGGCTTGTTTGACCAGTATAGAATGTGTAATCTTAATCATTCAATCCATGTTTATCCATATCCTCATATTCTTTTACAACCTTGAAATTTCATAGTAAGATCCTCATCAATGACTTCTTCTCTTCGTTTGGAGACTGGTACGGGTTGCAATAATCTTGGTAGATTCTGATAACTTACCACTATTTTCTGGTATAATTTAAAGCATATCATGCGGTCTGAGATCTCTTCCTTTGTATTATTTTACAAGATTAATTATTGACCATTTACATAATCAATAAAGGAAAAAGACTCAAATATTAATAATTATCATAGTATAATCTTATGGCCAAGCTTATAATTAATAGCCAGAAGAGCTTAAAAAATTAGCAACAGAAAGCAAAATTAAGTATGGTAGCTACTCAACATGCTCATAGGCAATCAATTGGGAAGCGAAGTTCTAATTTGCAAAGTCGTCGAAGTATCATTCTTCTGGTACCTCCTACTGATATGGTTCCTCCTCTTCAACTAAGCAATAGTAGGCATAAAGTCATGAGCACATTGGTACTCAGCAAGTCGTTTGTAACAAAAAATGTAATATAGTATGCAAGACTTACTAATGGATGGCTAAAATGTTATTTTGTAGAAAGTAATAATTTAAAGTAAATTCAATATTAGATTGAAAACAAACTTTAAATAAAATGACAATAAGTAACTAATCAAAGGAATTGAATGAACCACACGTGAACTAACCGTTCACCCAATGAACTACACGTGAATTAACCATTCGCATAATGAACTACCAGTGAACTTATCATTCACTTTTTCAAAGTTAACCAAATCAAGTTTTATGAAACATCTACCCTTTATGTGAAATCACCGATCATTGTCCATAACCAACCAGGGACATGGTTATTCGAATAGTTTTACATTCTACAGAGATTGCACAACTATACCCACATGATGTGAGCATCCCCGTGTTAAAAGAAATCATAATAATACTTTTATAATGCTTAACCTCAACTCAATCCCGCCCCGCTAGGGTTTCACATCACACCCCTTGCACCTCATGGAAATCAGCAATCATGTTTAGCACAATGATAAGATTGAAATTGAAATATCAGAAATTAATCAGTTAGGTATATCTCATACTAGACATGTGGTTTGCACGGTAAGATTAAAATCAATAGCGTATAAAGCTAAGTTCTTAAATATTATCCAAGTGAGCATCAACATCCCTTGAATTGAATCCATACTTCCCCTTTACTGCATGATCAGTTGCTCGAGTGAAAACCAAGTTTGTATAACCAACGCTAATGATACATCAATGTTATGGCCCATAAATTTTATAATTGTAGCACCAACCTTACAAAAACTTTCAGAGAACCTTACTGAAACTTTCAGAGAAGTTTATATTCTCTGAAAAATTTTATGCTTCTCTGAAAACTTCGCTGAAACTTTTAGAGAAGCTTATATTCTCTGAAAGATTGCGCGCTTCTCTGAATTTTCTGAATCCTTGCAAATTCAAAAGAGCTAACAACCTTGTAATAAGATATACACTTATGGCCTGATGGTATGTGTAAATTGATCCTACACTTCTGATCATGGCAACGATAGTGCCATAACCTTCTAATAAGATACACTTATATAGGCTGATGGTATGTGTAAATGGCTGCAATACTTCTGATTACAAACATTTTGGACATCGAAACTCAGGTGCTCGATCATGTGACGGGAAAAAAATACCAACTTTGTTGCACAAACAAACAAAATCTCCAGGGTAAACTGACCATAGTGTTAAGGAGATAGAGTTGTAGTAGAATATAGAGTTTGTATTCTATTCCATATATGCCTTTTCTCTATATAGCATATCCCTTTGTACTCTTCTATATATATGTCCCTTTAGGTCTCATATCAATACACACAATATTCATAACATGGTATCAGAGCTTAGGTTAAAACCCTAACCTTGCTTTCGATCTACTTCCACTGTCACTGCCCTTGGGAGGATCGATCTCCGCTCCCGGGGCGGCCACCTTGTTGGACCAGGCTGCACCTGTTCTCGTCGACTTCGGCCATCTTGCGGCCGATGAAGTGCTTGATAGAGAAGAAGGTGTTCTACGGGTTGACCACAGCCTGCCGCTTGGCGATCTGCCCCACAGCCGCTCCCCCTCCCTTGGTATTGGCCACCACCGATGGCGTCGTTCACTGCCCCCCCCACTTCTTCGGCCGCCAGTTTGCTAGTAGATCTTCTTCCTTGGCGACCGAAAGCGCTTCCTCGCTGTCCAGGCCCACTACGTCGCGCACGTCCTCTAGGCTCAGCACCGCCGTGCCCTCGCGCTCGCGCTCCAGTCCCATGTCGCCGAGGTCTTCGCCGTCTCCTCCCACATGAAAGATGGGAGAAGCGACGAGTGCGGTTGTTGGCTTCGGGTCCCGTGTGCAGAACCCGCTCAAGCCCAGCATCACCCGCGGTGTGCCCCGCGACGCTTCGGTGGCTCAAGGATCTCGAGATGCACGCCCTTCTGTGGCCGCCGCCCAGATCCGGATCGAGGAGGTGTTCAAGCTCGAGATCCCTAACTCCGGCCATCGCGTTCCTTGGGCACCTCCACCTCGTCGAGAAGCCGTTCCACGGCCAACGGCGCCGCTGGCCTCCGCCCCACACAAGCTCCAGGCGCAGCCCCATAGCGGTGCCCCAGGCCCGGTCTCCCTCTTCAGCGACTTCGCCGGATCTCCTCCAAGCGCGCGACGGACACGCGCGAATCGCCGATCCGATCGGAGCAAGATGCGCCTAGCTTCCTCACCAACGTGCGCGGCCACAAGGTGGACGAGGTTGCCGCCCGAGCTGTCCTCGATGAGGAACACCCAGGAGAAGTCCGCGGCTGCGCGGAGGAGTCCGGCCTCGATGGCTGCCGCCTCTGGGGCTCCCTGTCGGACCGCCGCACCGATTTCCTCTGCGTGTGCCCCCGCCCCTGCCATCGGATGCGGCCTCCCCACGCCGGATCCACGCCGTTCCCGCCGGATCCGGTCCACCACCATCTTCCGGGCCCGCTCCGGCTTCGCCGCGAACCTCCTTAGCCACGACCGCTCCCACGGCCTCCGCGCCTTCGTGCCCGACCACCTCCTCTGGCAGGGCGATGCTGCGCCAGACCCACTCGGTGCCACCTCATGTGGTCGCCGAGCGCCTGGTCCATCAGGAAGTCAAGCCTGCAGATGGCGGCCCTGCAGGTGGCTGGTCTGGTGCCCACCTAGCGCTTGGAAGGAGGTGAAGGCGCGGCTGCAGGTCTTGCTGATCTGATCGAGTGTGCTGTGCCCGTGACTTAAATGGGAGAGGTGATAAAAAAGAAAGAAAGAAAAAAGAAAAAAAAAGAAAAAAGGGGGTTCTGATCTAGTCCTTCCACTGTCTTCGACGCTATCCTTGCTGCTGCCGCCCGAGCCGCCTCCGCCGCCGCTCAAGCCGGTGTCGTCTCTACTTCGCTGCCCTCTGTGTGCGGCGTCCTCCACTTCGCTGCCCTCCGTGTGCTGTGTCGTCTCCTTCCTGATCTCCCAATCCACTACCGCCGCTCAAGCCGCCGTCGCCGCCGCTCAAGCCGGTGTCATCTCCACTTCGTTGCCCTCTTTGTGCGGCGTCCTCCACTTCACTGCCCTCCGTGTGCGGCGTCGTCTCCTTCCCGATCTCCCGATCTGCCGCTGCCGCTAAGGCCACCTCCACCGCCCAAGCCACCGCCGCCGCTCAAGTCGGTGTTGTCTTCACTTTGTTGCCCTCTGTGTGCGGCATTCTCCACTTCGCTGCCTTCCGTTTGCAGCGTTGTCTCCTTCCCAATCTCTTGATCTCGCCGTCGCCGCTGCCCAGGCTATCGTCTCCACTTCATCCGTTCGGTTGCGTCCATCCCAAATCCATAGTCTCCTTCCGTTCGTCTAAGCCATACGGGTCCACAAATTATTGTCAATCATAGCAGTCTAGGAATTTTATTTTGCATGATAGTAGCTGTCGCTCTTCTCTCTGAGCCGCGTGCAGATCGTAGAAGTTGTATGATGCCGCCGCTACTTTAGTCGCCGCTCTTCTCCTGCACCTTGTGCACTGCGCCGTCACCGTCTTGGGCTTTGATCTGGCCATCATGCTTCTATCATTCCTCTTCGGCTTGATTTGACAGTATTTTTCAAAAACTACACGCTACGAAAACATTATTAAGACTCGGACTTCGGATTTTTGTTTTACTATTTTAGTAACAACTCTTTTCAAATGCAATGCTATTGCATACACTTTTTATTTGAGGGGAGGTGTTAAGAAAATAGAGTTATAGTAGAATATAGAGTTTGTATTCTATTTCATATATGCCTTATCTCTATATGGCATATCCATTTGTGCTCTCCTATATATATGGCCTTTTGGGTCTCATATCAATACACACAATATTCATAACACATAGGACATATTATTCTAAGCTAGCAAATAATTATTTCATAAAAAAACCCTTCTACAGATACCCAAAATACTTACATTTGCAAGCTTCTGAACCTACTAGATTACTGAAGCCTACAGCAAAAATTCTATGAAAACATTACAAGAGTGCTAGCAGAATAGATTGTTTCAAACAGTGCTTCAATCGTGGAAGTCTTGATAGGTCATAATAAGCATATAACTCATAAGTATCGAATTGCTTAACCTTCAGGAATTACACTATTAGATTAGTGAAGCCTACGTCAGACATTGTAAGCTTATCTTACTGATCAGTACAGAACAGATCCCCTAATTCATTAATTTCGTGCATACATGAATCCTTCCAAAATCTAAGAGATAACAACCTTGTAATAAGACACTTATAGCCTAATGGATATCATCTTATCAAATGGCATTTTTGTTTACACATACATTGGGCAGTGGTGGATATCGAACAGAAATGACCTGGTGTCACCATATATATCATCGCATATATAATTATCAAGCAACATTATTCAAAATAGTAATGTGAGTAATTTTTAACATCAACATTTCAACAATGATAAAGAATAGATTACTGACGAGGATATAATAATCCTCTATTTATTGTGTTATCATATTCTCCGACTATACCTCTTAACGATAGTGAGAAGTTTCGTAGAGTAGTCATAAGTCTTACTATGACTACTCTGTAGTTGTAAGTCCTGCTACAACTAACTAGTCGTAAGTTATGCTATAACTATCTAGTCGTGGTAAGTCGTAAGTTATGCTACGACTTTCTAATTATTCTCTTATGTTCAACTAACCAATTCTCACATTGGGTCTATTTGACAAGGTAGTTACAACATACATTTATACTCAATAACTGCATATGATCTTTCACTCTCTCTTTGACAATAACTGTCCTACGGCGAACGGCTACCCACTCTCTCTAACAATAACCACTATCCAACAGTTAACTTTTGAAATATCAAGACGTCTTATGGCAAGAAACAACTACCACCACTTCGTCGTCGATATAAGGGTTGGTGTTAGAGAAGGATGGGGGGCAATGAGTTCCGAAATGAGTGCTAGACTTTTCCCACTATTTACACTTGTAAACTTTTCCTCGGTAATAACAACATAAGATGTAGGGTTGTTATTCTCTCAGGAGAATGTCTGAACCTGTATAAAAATTCATGTGTCTTTACTTTGCATGATCATACGAGGGTCTTAAGAGCTTTTTCCTGAATTCAAGAAATCATATATAAGATCGATTTTAAAATATTGATAATTACCAAAATAAAGAACCCACTAATAGTATTGATTAATTGGTGCAAAGTAAAGCAATTAAGGACAAAGGACCAAGCAACACACTAAGTTGATCGGCATCAACAAAAGTTATAATAGCTAATGATCTGTTTGCAGAGATAAAAACTTGTGCTAATGAGCTCTAAGAGGAGCCATAAAGGCAAATTTATGCCCTTTTATTTTCTACTTCTTTTTGCAACTCTAAAGGAAATCATCTAGTTTTTGAATTAAAACACATTTGTTGATGAGCTACAGCAAAAAAAAGCCACATACGAATAGAATGACACCCTCTATGTCCCACTTCCTTTCAGAAATTATTGAACTGTTGGTCAGGGTTGAGATTGAAATTCTTGTTTGACAAAAAGAATGCTTGAAATCATTCCCCAAAGCTACAAAGAATAAAACCATTTACTTGAATAAACACTAACTCTACAATTGTTTTTAAAAAAACAACAAACAATCATCAAATTGAATCCCTAAATCACAAATTTAGTCACTATGCTTGGAATTAATCAAAAACATTGGAAGTAATCAAAAGTAACATGTTAAAATAAATCAGAAACGTAGAGACCCAGAGGGCTCAACTTGAGTAGTTGAGCTACTGTCGTCGGCCCACAAGGAGAACGACGATGAGGGTGGCGAGGTGGCAGGCTAGTGAGTCATCCATTGGCGGTTGGTGGATGGGCGTGCAACATCTAGTAGTGCTGCTCCCTACTCATGAACTCCTCTGACACGAGTCATGACTCAGTCTAGGGGCTCGTTCATGTGAATCGATGGGCACCAAACAAAGCAATGCAAGCATGATGGCCTTTGAAACTACTGGCCTTCTACACTTCCATGTTTATGTGGACTGTCAACGAGAGCCTGTCAGTTGTGGCTAAATTGTGCCTGGGCTGTTCACTAGTGGATTGCCTAGTGATGTAGGATTGGTCTTGATCTTTCGATGAATGGTAATTCGATTTGTAGAGAGCGACTTTGATGATGTGGCTACTTGATCAAAACTCAATCAAACCATCTAACAATCGCTAAGCCACGCTCTTGTCGTTATCAATCTCGCCAAGAATGTTGGTTGACCTGATCAGGAATATCAATTCCTCAAGCAATCAAAGACAAGCAGAAATTCAAGTAAAGAGCAATATAAAAATTGTTAGATATAAAAGTCGCAGAAGGATGGTTGAGATTCTGCAACATGAATTTGTTGGTCTAATCGATACAAGAGACAATGTGGAGTTTGCACACACAGGCTAAATTGATCTAAACAAAACCCGAAGAGTTCAGAGGGGGGTGGCTACTAATTATATGAGATGGAGAAGGAGATGGGACGGCCAGGGGTCTTCCTAGGGTTGTGTGCGGCTAGGGCTGTAAAAAAAGCTCGAGGCTCGCGAACTACTCAAGTTCGATTCGTTTTATACTCGATTCGAGCTCGGCTCGAGCTCCAAACGAGCCGAACTCGAGCCTGATATTAAACTCGCGAGCTATTCGCGAGCTTGTGATATTTTGCCCCCAATCCCATATCCCGTGATTCCCGTCGGCCCGTCCCGCCCCCCGCCCCGAAATCCCGCGCCCCCCCTGCGGCCCCGCCCGCTCCTCCTCTCCTCGCGACCCCGCCCGCTCTCTCTCCTCGCGCCCCCCGTCCGCTCCTCTCCCAGTGACCCAGTCCACTCCCCACCCCATCCCCTCCTCTCCCCCCCGCGACCCAGCCCCTCCTCGCCCCGCCGCGCCCTCCTCCCCCCCCCGTCCCCCGCCGCCTCCTCCCCATCCGGCGCCCCACCCGTCCCCGCCGCCTCCTCCTCCATCCGCGCCGCCTCCTCGCCCGGCGCCGCCTCCTCCCCATCCGCCCCTCCCCGGCGCCCCTCTCGCCACGGCGCCCCTCACCTCCCGTCGGCGCCCCTCCTCGACCTTACGCGCGCGCGCCGCGCGCCCGCCGCGATGCCGCCACCGCTTCGGCGCCCTAAAGGAATACGCGTAGGCTACGGGCGAAAACAAAACTTTTCTACCGCGCACCTAAGAACATCATGCTAAGGAAGGATCATGGATCGTTACCACTTAGACGCTTGCCGCAATGAAGAAGAGTTGAAACCGATCCAATCACGCGTCGAGGTAGTAGTGGAAGTAGCCGATCGTTCGAACGGATCGTCTCTCCACGCACGCCGATCAACACCGCAACGAGCGGCGTCTCCACCGGTATCCACACGTCCGGGGCTGGAACACCGATCGCGAGTGTACTAGCACTCGTGAGCGCTAGGGTTTGGCTCGGGAAGTGGCGGCTAGGGTTTTGCTAGATGTTAACAGGACGAATCCCTCGGCTCCTCGCCTCCATATATAGACCTCCTCACGTGGGCCTTACGGACCGAGGCCCATTAGGAGTCTATTCGGATCTTTATCCGAATTGAGCCCATATCCGAATCATATTCGAATCAGTGTTCTAACCCGTTAAGCGTGTGACCCTGTAGGTTCACGTATACTTGGTCGTGACCCGAAACGCCTTCCGGTCACCTGATAATAGCGGCCTCTAGTAAGACATATTAACCCCAAAGTATATGTAAAGATCATATCGGCTGAACCTGTAATGTTCTCTCATGTACGAATCCATTTGCCTCACGATATAGATTGAGTTCAAGGCGAGACCTGTGTCATCCTCTTAATAGCTCAATCACTCTCTCGATTCCGTGATGGATTATAAACTTGTGATGACTCCTCAATCACCTTGGCATGGCCATGCACTTTCATAATCCATTACATCGAGGGGCCCAGAGATATCTCTCCCATAAAAAGGGGCAAATTCTATCTTGATCATTCACATCCCACTACATGTTTCATGGCAAATTCGAAGACTACTTTTATGACTACCCAGTTACGGAGTAGTGTTTAGTAGTCCCAAAATAAGCTACTACTCATGTTGGGAACCATGATGATCTCAAGTCTAAGGATTCTACATAAACACTACTCGAGACCAACTGATGACACATGGAATCTCTGCGTTGTCTCATGGCAGTCTATCCAACATATGTTCACTAACACATGTCCATATTATTGATTTGGTATCACCATACCATGATCCATGAGACATGATCATCAATCAATACATATCTTGATCTTTGTCTTTGAATCATATTTGTTCCTCATATGATATATGATCGGGATCATTTAGAAATAGCAACATTTTAGTATTTAAGAGTCTCATGAATAAGTCACATACTCATTGATCAATAATGATGATGTCTATTCCAAGGAACAAAATAATGTATCATGAACATAATATGTGATATATACAACATCTCCATGTTGCCTCTAGGGCATATCACTAATAGCCCCTCCTCTCCCCCGCCGCCGGCGCCCCTCAACAGGTACCGAGCTTTGTTCGAGCCGAGCTCGAACGAGCCTGAAATTATCAAGTTCGTTCGAGCTCGGCTCGAGTTTCTACCGAGCTCGAGCCGAGCCAGGTCAAGCTCGCTCGAGCTCGGCTCGTTTATAGCCCTATGTGCGGTCAAGGGGAAGGGCACACCAACCTGGGCTTGGCCCCGACATGATTACAAGCCCCAAATTGGCCCAAACAGGTGACACAACACCTTTCTTTAATGATTGTGATGTATAGACAGTGAATCTAAAGGTGGGGCTAGACCGTTGGAAAGATCTTGTCGTAAGCTTTCAATCAAGTACTCATATACCTCCAACGGACTCCATATGTGAGAGTTATGTATGTTTTAAGTCGGAGTTAGTAGGCTGACTTCGAATTGGTCTGGAATTGAAACTGGGTCAACCTCTACTTGTTGTGGTAGTAGTGCTGCCTCCCTCACTTTGGTTCTTGAGTAGAATAACATCACAAGACTTAGGTAGCAATCCATCCTTAATAGGGCAATTATGAACTCCTAGAAATGAGCTCACATGATAATTCAATTGTCGTGCACATGCCTCGTCATAGGTCCTTACATAGTTTTTTATGGAGGAATATTGTGTCTATCCGAAGAAGTGATGTTCTCATCACCTGGTTGGTTTGCCTTCATCTGAGATGTTTGGGACCTAGGGTATCCTTCATGATGGGAACGGGGTCCCGATCTTCCAACAGGTTCTGGATATGTTCGATTTGGTGGAGGCGCGACACAAATCAATTCGGCTTCCGAACAACACGTTCCGAACCCCGCAATTGCAGCACCACGTCTCCTCAGGTTATCAACCGTGCGCTGTCCGGTTGACCTTACCAAGAAGGCTAATCCTCGCCTGCGAATCGAAGAACACAAGTAAGAACAAGGAAGAACACAACGAAATTGCAGATGTATTGGTTTAGCACTCGAAAGTTGGGGTCTCACAAACCGATGAACGGCGAAACTGTTCAAGACAGAATTGATCTAAGCAAAACCCAACCCTAATGGTGGGGGTGGCGGCTGTATATAAAGGAGTGATGGGCGTGCAAAACCCCTGGACGCGCCCTAATGGGCTCCAACACGATACAAAGCCGAACGGCCCAAAAGACGGTGGCGCAGCACCCTGACAGATTCTGAACACCCACTTGTTTTGATGATTCCCGTTGACTCAGAAAGAATTTTGATATGAGACCAGAGCCATTGGAAAGGTCTCCTTCTCAGCTTTCCATACATATGTGGAACGTCCAAAACGGAGTTTGTATGCGTCCTGGGCGTCCATTTTACTGCAAGCTGGTCCTGAAGGCCGAGGCAGACTCGAACTCGAGTTGGACTGGGCCTCCGGCTTGACTTGGACGTCCTTGCTGGTCTTCTCCGCCTCCACACCTCTCTCCATGTACTTCATGACCCTCTCCAATGTTCCTAAGCAAGATAACATCATTAGGTAGCAATCTATTCTCAAAACTATAAAAAGGATCGCTTAAGAACGAGCTCACCTCTAGATTTAATTGTCGCATGCGAGCTCGGGTCATTGGACCTTGCATAACGGTTGGAGGATCAGCGGTTGCATCCGAATGAGTGATGTCCTCATCACTTCAGGTTGGGCTAGGGTTGTCACATACCATTTATATATAAGCTATAGCAAGGAAAAACAAGTTTGGGCCCGGTATGGGCCTACTTGGATTCACCCCTAATGTTGGGCAACCATTGACCTCATACAACATAATTTATGGCAAAGCTTACATTTGCGGATGCACATGGACACAGCGGGGTAACCGTAGGAGGAGCAGGTGAGCATGACAACAGACAACCCCTTTGTGGGCACAAACACTAACACCACCATTTCTTCTATGCTAACTGAATTTGATGAGATCTAACCCTCAAAATACCCCCCCCCCCAAATTGGGGAAATCAAATCTGCCTACCTTATTCATGCACAAATCAAAACCTACTAAGGAACCCAAGCAAATTTGGTGCGAAAAACTAAAATACCATGAACACATCAACAAAAGAAAACCTACGAGGAGAAGAGCATCACTTGCCTACCTATGATATTGGTGATCAATTGCCTAAGCCACCGAGGCAAATCGCAGGGCACAAATAGCACACAAAAAGCCTCAGCCTTGAGCTCTCCATCCCCTCTCCTCTCTACTTGTAGTAGCCGATAGTTGACAGCCATTGCTGACAAAGCAAATCACTTGTGAAATGCCCCCAAAATCGCTCGTACTCTGTCCCCTTCTTTGGTGGTTGACTTTCTTGAGCTCTTCATCCTCTTATCCCTCTCTACTTCGGAATTCAGGCAAGAATAGTGCCTCACCCTTCTCCCTCTCTAATTCAGAGTTCAGATAAGAACATTGCCATGCTATGAGGAAAATGACAATTCAAGCATGGTGGGTAGGTGAGACTATGGGACATTGGTATTGGAAGGTTTAACGGGTTCAAAACCAAAACTCACAAAGAGGTGTAGATCCAACAACCAATCAGCTTGCACTGGAATCTCAAAGCACATCTAAGGGTGAAAAAATCAACTAAAAATGTAAAAATTATTAGTCCAGTGTTAAATACCAAAAATAAAAAAAACCCTCAGTGGGCAGCTATGCACGGGTGGGTTGCTGTAGGCAGGGCGGAACTAGAACAAAAGTGAATGGGGTTTACCATTTCACCCTATATATAACACTATATATAATTTCAAAGTAATGTTGTACTAAATAGTTATGTGTCCAAAGTCAACATAACCAATGGTAATGTACAATGATAAAAAAGTAATGATTGGAATGTTTACCAAAATGAAGAAACCCCTTAATATATTGGTTAATTGCAACAAAGTGAAGGAACTAAAGGTAAAATCACATACAACAATTGGTCGACATGGGCAAAATACATCATCTGACTTCAATGACCTATAAAAAAGAGAATAAATTGAATTAAAATTTTTAAGAAAAAATAATAGAATGATTAAATGAAAGTAAATGCATTACTTTTTAGTATTTACGTTCTTTCAAGATCATGAAGCAATGAACCACAACAAAACAATGGACATAATATATTGTACTACTTTCTCTCATGATCAATGATTGCACGCCATCAAACTCACCTCGCATATTGCTAACACCATTGTATCCTTAGCCTCTAACTTGCATTAAGCTTATCTTATATTTTGTAAATAGTGAATCAATAGAAGACTTGGGTAGGAAGAAATTGTCTCTTTCACATGAACAAGACTAACAAATCACTCTTTCATAATTCCACAATTATCAACATATCACAAGACCACCATCATTTGTTCTTTGCAAGAGATATCCTTAGACTCATCAACCAGCAAGCAAAACACATCATGTCCAATTTCTTTGAGAATAGAATGCAATATATTCTTTTGTGAGTAATCTCCTTCTGGATGGGAGTAGACACCATAAGACTATTACCTATAGCATTTTTACCCACCACCTTACCTACATCTGGATTATTCTCTGCATACCACTCATAAATTTCCAAGAAGTTTTCTTTGTTTTAAGACGTCTTCGACTCATCATGGCTTTGAAAAGGCAGTCCTTACTTCAAAAATAGTTTAGCAATAATAATTGAGGCTCTTAGTTGAGTAAAATAAGCAATCTTAACAATTTCACTTTGTGTATGGATAGCAACATCCATGTGATGTTCTCTTTTTAACAAATCATTACAATTTTTCAGTGCTTGGTTGTGGATACTATTTACTCCACCTACATGTTCTTCTAGTCTGTTTTTGTTCTAACTAGACCAATTATTTATAACAAATGCATCATACTCAACGTCATTCTTATTGCGGTCCCTAAACAAAAAGCAACAAAAGCTTTGGACTCGCTATATTCAAGCCAACTCTCAAACTAATTAAACCATTTAGGATTAAACCTTCTATTTTTATCCCCAAACTATGCATATGGAAAATCATAACTGTGAGGTTGACAAGACACATTATCTAAGTACTTTCTTCTTACCACATCTTTCTGGTTAGGATGGTAATAATCTATTCCGTTCCTTTTGCCTGGATCAAACTAAATCTACGCTTCCCAATTAATATCTTCTGGAGGTGAATTCCCAGCATTAGCAGCATTATTTGGCACTTTCTTTTCAGAAACTTCTCCATAAATATACTTGTCATTTACTAAGTATTCAAAATCCCAATTGGATATTGTCATGTTGAAAAAAATACAATAGTAAACATAGTTACTTGATATTGTAGGCAAATCATCAAGTCAAATGCAAATCTAGGTGAAATTTGAGCACATGGGTCACAACCACTTGCAATTTTTTGTCGATTTAGCAATTTGCAATGAACTAGGCCAATATTCTAAAAACCTAAATTAAAACCCTAGGTGTAAATGTAACATTACAATTTGACCCAAAAAAAATAACAATTATCATATTAAAATCTTAAATCACAAATTTAGTGTCTTCACAGGTCGACCACGACTAGGCACGAGGCAATGGGTGCATGGCGTGGTGACAACTCTATTGCGAGAATGCGAGTTGCGACTTTGCGACTTGCGAGACCAATGACTGATGTGATGCGGTAAGACTCGAGAGTCGGGAGGGCTAGTTCACGCACGCAGCTCACTACACGCAGGCCTAGCGATGTGTTTGGTTCATCGGCTGGAGTTTGTAGCAATTAGGAGCTGCATGCCTAGCGATGTGTTCGGCTAGAAAGTGGAATCTGTAGAGACTAGACTAGTAGCTATTACGAAACCTAAAAGGTTTTATTGTGGGCAAATACCATAATTGCCCCTGGTGAGCTTAGACTATAAATAGAGAAGCTATTGTACCATGTAATTAGAGATCTGAGAATTCATAAAGAGTACTTCTAGTGTTCTCTCTCAATTCTGTCTCTTGGTAATTGATCTGTTGTGTTCTCAATGATTGATTGTGTGGATTGCATTGATGTTCATCCATTCTCTATCAATTTCTTAACATATTATTAGCACGAATCACTTTACAAATTGTACGAGGGAATCGATCTCATCGGACGTGCCCGAAGCTGTCACCAGCCAACGGCCTGCCGCACAATCTCTCTCCACCAGAGATGTTGCAGTCACGCTGAAATCTGGCCACACCAAGCTGACCTACCATTGTCAATCGAAACCGGCCATTGCGCCACCTGAAACCACTGCTCGGCCTGAAGTCACCGCAGCACCGTCTGCAGCCACCGCCACCTCGGCACCTCCACTCCTCTACGCCAAAAGCCGATGCCGCCTCAGCACCTGAGGATGCTCACTGGTCGCATCCACGAGCCCACGCCTCAAAGCCGCTGATGGCCGCTAGTTGGGCTCGTCCGCCCACTGCACCTAGTGCCTGAAGCCGCCGTCCGCCCACTAGTCACTGGTCACTGCCCGAAGTCATGAAGAATCACCAACTGCCGGATGTGCATTGCCGCCCGAAGCCGATCTAGAATCATGCCATCGTTGCTCGGTCCGACCTCTTGAAGACGCACACGACGACGCCTTGGCCTCCGCAGTTTGGCTTTTCCCACACTAGCTGCCGGCCGTCCGAAGATTTGCGCTGAGGGCTCGGAGCAATCGCGCTGGCAACCCGAAGTTAGCTTGCGGCTACTCGGCCACCTCCCCATCAGCAGCCACATCGATCACACCGCCGATGCCTGATTTCCCATCGAGGACCGGCACCGCCGCAGCCACCTTCACGCTGCGCACCTGAAGCCAGTAGAAATCCCTCCACTGCATGGCTCGAAGCCGACGGCGTCAAAACATCAGCTCGCGCTGACGTCGCCCGTGGATGCCCGCTCGGTAAGGCTGTAAAAAAAGCTCGAGGCTCGCGAGCTACTCAAATTCAGCTTGTTCTAGACTCGATTCGAGCTCGAATCGAGCTTTAAATGAGCCGAACTCGAGCTTAATTTTGAACTTGCGAGTCTCACCGAGCTGAGCTTAAATAGTTCATGAGCCTCAATTTTGAACTTAAATAGTGATACGTATTAACTCTTACCGAGTTTATTCGAGCTGAACTCGAGCTTGAGCTTTTCTTATTGTTGAAAATTAATGTGTATTTGAATTATTTTGACTATTATCAAGCTTACTCGAGCCAATCTCGATCTTGAATCTTTCTTATTTTTGAAAATTAGTGCATAACAAATTATTATAATTGTTATCGAGCTTCAACGAGCCGAGCTTGAGCCTATTCGAGCTTAGATTGAGCAAAGCTCGAGCCCAGGTCAACCCCAACTCGAGTTCGAGCCTAGAAGGCCAAGCTCGCTCAAGCTCGGCTCGTTTAGACTTGATGAGTCATTATGAAATAATAAGATAGTGAAAGCGATGGTTCAATGATCCCTGAAGATATCGATATTCTCTTGTTGTAAATGAAATAATGTTCCATTATAGAATAACTCTGATCGATGACATGAATAAGATATGCAGTTATAAGATTCTAAAAAACCTTGATGAGATCCCTGAAGGAACCCAAAACTCGATCCTTGAAGGACTCAGTGTTTCAACAAGAAAGTAAATTGCAACATGTATATGTGTATATAAAATTCATACATGATAAACTCATACTTGAAGAAATAGTATCTCCTAGAAGAGAAAATATCTTCTAGAAAAGAGAACATTCCCTGAAGAGAAATTAAATCACCAGTTGATCGAAAATACATCAACGATTGTGCAATCCCTAGAAGCGGATAATGATCCATCCAAGACCTGAGAGAATAAAATAAGGAAACTAAGAATCAGAAGTTCACCACATAAGCACATATGAAGTGCATCTCCTACCAGAAGCTAATGGAGTGACAATATCCTCTATTACCATAAAGGTATCATATACATTAGTGTTAATAACAAATTTATTAATCCCCTAAGTGCCAAAATTAAGACTAATTATATTGATTCTATGGTGGTATGATCATGCTTTTAGTTCTGCAGAATAGACTTTTAATAATATGGTACTACTCAGAGATAGTTGCTAAATATTACGACCCTAAAAGGTTCTGATAAGTCATATTCTAAAGAAATATGGCATTACAATTAATTACCCCATATCTTGATCAGGATAAATATATTGGCCTGCATTCATTTCTTAAAATGTATTAAAGACAGTGAAACAATAAGACTTTACCGGAAGTGGTTTTTAGGGGAGCATATGCTAAACTTTCATAATTATGTATGAGATTCAAAAAAACTCGACTTTAGTCAAACCTAGAAGGTATTGACTTGATGATCACAATTTTGAAGGTTTTACCCCCTATCGATATAAGTCCAATCGATGGATATTATAAAGGTCATGAAGATCATAATATATTCTAAAGATAATTTACAAATGTTGAAGATAAGTGTTGTAAATTCTAAAGATAAGCGTTGTACTCTTTTTTTTCTTTAGTAAGTTTTTCCCATTGGGTTTTCTTACTTGAAGTGTTTTAATAAGACAACAATGACAATACAATTTAACGTATGCTATGTATTCTTTTCTTTATTTCTTTTTTTTCACTGGGTTTTTGGAAAGAATTTTTAATGAGGCATATGCATATCGTGGTATGAAGCCTCACTAGAATGTATTTGGCTTAGGTGAATGGTTAGCCACATCCAGAAGTCATGTGACACAAATATTGTTGATGATCCCCACCATTATCTATGAAGATAATGCAGTTTATATGGCACAGATGTAAATGGGCTATGTTAAAAGGAATATGACGAAGCATGTTACTCTTAAATTCTTTTATCCTCATGAGTTCCAAAAGAACGGACAGATAAAGGTGTTAAAGGCTTGGTTTTGTGCTAACCTAGCAAATTTATCCATGAAATCTCTTCCAACCTCTAGTTTTCATAAATGTGTTCGAGACATGAGATGAGACGGCTTAGAGAGTTACAATGTTCAGAGGAAGTAAATCCCTGAACCACAGCCCTTATGTAAGGCCAGAAAATTTACATGGTCTTGAAGATCTAAATGTTGCACTCTTTTTATTTTCATTTGTGAGTTTTTTCTGAAGTTTTTCTCATATAAAGGTTTTTAATAAAGAAACAAGTGCGTCACAAGAAATAGATACGATGTACTCTTTTCTCTTTTCCTTTTTCCCAATGAGTTTTTGGGAAGAGTTTTTAATGAGATATATGCATACCGTGGTATTCGCCCGAGGGAAGTGTTATGAAATCTAAAGGGTTTTAGTGTGGGCAAATACCAGAATTATCTCTGATGGACTTAGATTATAAATAGAGAAGCTATTGTACCATGTAATCAGAGATCTGAGAATTAATAAAGAGTACTTCTGGTGTTCTCTCTCAATTATATCTCATATTAACTAATCTATTATGTTCTTAATAATTAATTATATGAATTACATTACCGTTTATCAATTCTTTGTCAATTTCTTAACAGCGAATTGCTTTTGGTCAGTGGACGGTGGAAATGGAATGGAAGCGCTGACACCTGGACTGGACTGGACTGGACTGACGCAGGCCATGCGGCGAGACCAAGGAATCTGCGTGCGGCTGCTGGGCTCCCAGTATGGGCTGCGCTTGTGGAAGGCCGGGTGTACAGTTTTTTGACTGGGGGTTGTACATATGGTGCTAAAAATATTTGCTGGACCTGCTGGGCTCCGCCCCCTGCCGGTAGCAGCGCGGCGCACGGAATCCGGAAACGAGAGTGGTCGCGGCCGCGCACAGCGCCCTCGGACGTCGCCTGGGCCGCTCGGGGCCTCGGGCTCCGGGCTCGGCCGAGCAAAAGGCCTTGACCAAACCCTAGAGTTAAATACGCAGCCCCGCTTGACCCCCGTGGTACTTTCCCTGCCTCGCGCACGCACGCTTCTCTCCTCCCGAAGTCTCCGCGAGGCCACAAAGGGGGAAGGAGCCGAGGACTCCGCCCCCGCCCTCGCACCCCGCCGCCGCGGCAGCGGACCGCACAGAATCCTAGCTTGGGGTTTCCGGCCTCACCCCGGCCCTGGCTCCCCCGCGCGCCGCCGTCGGTGCTCGAGTTCGCCCCAGCGGCCGCTATGGATCTGCCCAGCCTGGCCGTAGTACTGCGCGCGGCGCTCAGCCACGTGCCCGAGGAGCGCAAGGCCGCCGAGGCCAGCCTCAACCAGGTGAGCCCCGGCCGCCCGGATCGCGCGCCCGCTTCTACCACTACTGCCGCCGCCGCCGCTTGATCGCGCTGTAGTCTCTCTCTCGGCCCGTTGCTTGTGTTGACGCGCTATCGGGGTTCTGGGGTTCCCGCCGCGCTGAAATGGGTTGGATTGGGGATTGATTTGCATCTTAACGTAGTTGGGTTTTGCTGTCGAACCCTGCTCAATCGAATCAGTCACATAAATACCGTTTCTCAATTGCTGTGTTTAACTGTGTATCCAGTCGATTGCTGTTGCTCTGTTTCGTGTGATCTGGAGCTAGGTTGCTGTGTCGAACTGGATCAATTTGAACCAGTGATCCGTATGAGCCTGTACCCTGCACGGGTTTGATGCTTGCTTCACATTATCGTGTAGTTGGATTCAGTTGTGGAACTATGCTCAATAGAATTATTACAGGCCGCATGTGTTCCTAGCTCATGCAGGTGCTGTAGTTAGCATTATTGGCCGCCAGGTCATGGACACCTCAGAGTTGGGGGCTTAGGTACTCGTTCAATCATGTACACTGGCATTGCAACTGAAATTGTGCTAGCATATAATTATGTTTGTGTTAGTATCCTATAATGATTTCGCATGTGTAGACTTATTTCAATGATCATTTCTATGACAGCTGCCTGTTTGCTCCCTTTTTGTTTAACGTGCCATGTTTTAGTGGAATGGAGCAATCAAAATTTTTCACAAGTTAATATAACTGTTTCAACTGAGTGATTACCTTTTCTGTTAGCTATTTCCTTGCACATGCGAACTGAGGTGAACTGTTCGCAAAGATAACTTCTCAGCCAACTTGCATGTATCAAATGATCTGCTTGCTAACTAGATTTGTAGGAATGGCGGAACAAGTATTGCTTTCTGCATTTCTTTTCTGAAGTTTGTATGTGTTTTGTTCTTGTGTTTTATAATGAAGGATCAAAACACTATAATTTGTTAAAATGAATCCGAGCCAAACCGACTAGTGGGGAAAACTTTATGTAGTTTTTGGATAGAAATAACAGGGTATTCAAAAGACTGCAAAGTTACAAGTGATATTGAGTTGGTCCTATTTTTCTTAACTTCGAGCTACCATCAAGGTTTGTTAAGAAAGATATGTTTGTTTGGTGTGTAATTGATACATAATTATTCACTTTATCTAAGAATGGGAAAGGGATCAACTACAATAGTACAATGCAGTACTTGGTAATTTACCAGAAGGGATAAAATAGAATGCTCTGGATCAGCTGCTCATTTCCTTTTGTGATGGTCATTAACTCATTATTATTCATAGTTTACCTGTCTTGTTTGTTATGTAGATCATGTTGTTGCCATGCTTTACATATTTTATTTTATTTCCGACTCTTGTATTTATGTTTCTGTAATTCCCTGCAGCTTCAGTACAAGCCACAACATTTGGTGAGATTGTTACAGATCATTGTGGATGGAAATTGTGATATAGCTGTGAGACAGGCCGCAAGCATTCATTTCAAGAACTTTGTTTCAAAAAACTGGTCACCTACTGATCCTGGTATGTGAAGGGAAGTAGTTGAGCACCAATTCCCTTGTGTGTTTCAATAACTTACAATTTTATTATCTCTCTGTAGAAGAAAATCACACAATTCCAGAAAATGACAAGTCCATGGTTCGTGAGAATATACTGGGCTTTGTTACTCAATTGCCTCCCCTGCTTAGGTAAGTAACTTTGTCGCAATCCACCTATCCTTTTTATTGAGGATTAATTTTTTTCTGTCATAGCCATGTGCTAGAATTGTAGTGCCAAAAGTGTTTCGTATATTGGCATTTCTCTTTACCAGATAAACTGAAATCTAGGACCGCTAGTTCAGGATAAATGATGGTAGGTTAAAGTTGGTAACCAAGGTTATCACGGCGATAAGGCGAGGCGAGGCGCCAGACTACCTTCACATCTTTTAGGCGAGGATGGCGTGCGGCGAGGCGACGCCGTACTCACATTCTAACATTTTATGACAGCAATTTTGTTGAACATTGACAGCAATTTTAACTATGTATGAAAGCAAATAAACATGAATAATAGTGCAGCTAGAAAACATGAATGTTGAATGGCATATCTTGACAACATTGTTCATTGTTTGTCGACTTTGCTCTTCTCCCAAGTAGCATGCAACTTCCATGAGTCCATTACTGCCATGGAGCAAAGCTTAGCACGTTAGTATACTATTAACACCTTCCAATAAATTGAAGTGACTAATTGTATATACAAATTATGAAAACAAGACAACAGTATCAATGGAAATTAAAAATGATTACATGACAAACGAAACCATAGTGGCATAGTCCATACAAACGAAACCATAGTGGCATAGTCCATACAAATGAAACCATAGTGGCATGATTACAAGACAACGGTAGCTTAAAAGTCACACAAGTCCACACAACCAAAAAGACCAAAACATCAACAATCTAGCATTCCTCTCAATAATCATCCATCTCGAATGCATCCAAATCATTGCCATCCATATTGCTGCCATCGCTCTCCATATCATTAGGTGGAGCTTCACCATAATCATCAACTTCCTCTTCATCAAAAACAAAATCTTCATCCTCATCTTCAGTGTCTGAATTTGAGTGTGGCTCACCTTCTTCAACCACTCTTCTTGTAGAACTAGAAGTGTGACGCCGAGAATAGCTTATGACATCACCCCTTCTTAATGTTCTAGGAAGATTGCGACCTTGAAGCGTGCATGATGCACCAATAGCTTCATCAACATGTTCCCATGTAAGGTCATCACACCCACGGTGACCTTGAACTGGTTCGGCCAGTGGGTTAACCCATTTATTGTCCCAATCAAATTCATCTATGACCAAAGGGTCATAGTTGTCGCCTTTCTGACGCCGCTTTTCAAACCTATTTTTCATCTTTTGGTTATATTGAACATAGACCAAATCGTTCAATCTTTGGTGCTCCAACCGGTTTCTTTTCTTGGTATGGATCTACAAATAGTTTATAGAAATCAAAGCAAACAAAGTAAATAAATTATTGCTTTAGGCAAACAAAGCTTTTAGCACATATGTAGCTACAAATTGAGAGTTGAAAAAGAATGGGTTGGCATATTCACTTACAAACTCAAAGGTACTCCAATTGCGCTCACAACCGGAGGATGAACAGCAAAGACTAACGATACGCTTCGCAAATCTTTGTAGCTCTATGGCTCGGCTGCCATATGCACGCCACCAATCAACTAAAATGACAATAAGAGACTCTAGTTAATTAAGATTGAATACATAAAGAATTGAGAAAGTCTATGCAGCACTATAGAACTTACGAGGATTCCTTGATTCTTGGTTTTCGATTGCTAATTGATTTGAAAATGCTTCTCGCTGGTCCTCGTAGAAAATGGCTAGCGATCAATCTTGTTTCAAGATCGACATCGTGCACCATTTTTGCAAGCACATCATTGAATGCTCCTCTTAGCTCACCAACATATGCATCATCGCCTCTTTTCACGATGGGAAAGAATTTCCCTGGATTCAAGAAGAGTGCAGCCCATACAATTTTTGGTCCATTTGCTTCACCCAACGTGTGTCAATAATGTTCATGATTTTCTTGAGCAATCTTGACTTGTTTTGGGTAGGGAAACTGATTTGATTTTCTCCTTTGCTTGAGCCATACATGCGGCAACCTCCGGCAAGGCGGGTTTCTCATCTCCATCAACCACCCTCAAGACAACAAGTAGTGGTTGTGAAGCTCTTAAGCAATCTTCAATGAATTCGAATTCCTTAGAAAGGATAATTTCATACACACTTTTACCTCCTCGTGGTTGCCAATTTAGCCCTAGTCCAATCGTCACTAACAAATAGATATCTCAAAGCATCTTTGTGCTTGTGCAAACTTCGCAAAGTAAGGAAAGATGTGGCAAAGCGAGTAGCAAGAGGTCTCACAAGATCCTCCCACTGTCTTCTCCTCATTGCATTAAGAAGCTTACCATGTCTATAAATAAATGTGGTGACACGTTTGGCACATGCAATAGGCTTCTTAAATTCCTTTAACTTCCGATATCTTCCAACATAAGGTCCAAGCAATGTGCGGCACAAGGGGTCCAAAGCATTGTAGGAATCCTCTCCATTAGAAGTTTGCTGCTACCTTGTAGTTAGCACCATTATCGGTGACAACTTGAACCACATTCTCTTTGCCAACGGTCTCAATTCTCTTCTCTAGCAAATCTGCTAGCATCCTTGCATCATGTGTTTGATCTGATGCATCAATAGACTCTAAGAAGAAAGTCCCCTCCGGACTGTTGACAAGGAAGTTAATCAAATGATGTCCTCTTCTATCCGTCCATCCATCCGACATGAGTGTGCAGCCATATTGCTTCCAAGCCTCCTCATGCTTCTCCCTCAATTTATTTGTCTCTTTAACGTTCTCCTCAAGCAAGGGCACCCTTAGCTTATGGTAACTAGGAGGCTTATAACCATGACCATATTGCCCAATGGACTCACACAACCTCAAAGCTCCTTGCGTTTGCAGCATTAAATGGTATGCCACACTCATAGAAGAACTTGGATACATGCATGTTCACAACATGTCTTTCTTCTTTGGTCCTCATCTTTGCCTCCAAGGAACATTGAGAAGTGCCCTTGGTATGTCTTTGCTCAACCACATCTTCAGGTTTTGGTCGAAGCATATCAACAATGGACTTGTTTTGCTTTACTTTTGGTGCTGGAACATTGCAATTAAGGGCGGATTGCTTTCTTTTTGCTGCTATCCCAGAACTTGGTTGTGGCACAATGGCAGAGGCAACGGTAGAGGCTACGGAGCCACCACCGCTGGCTACCTCAACTACATTATCTCCTTCTTCATCATCTAAGTTAAGTGGTCTGTTTCTTCTGTTCTGCTTCAGATAATCTTGCATCTCTTTGATGATTGGTGTCGTTGTCTTGGCACATTTTTGCACATCTCTATATCCACCTGTGAGATGCTGCTTCAATCTTTTGATTCCACCACATACTCTCCTGTTACAAAGTGAACATTGCACCAAATCTCTATTGCCAATCTCTGGCCAAAAGGCATACTTCCATCCTGGGTCTTTAGACTTCGCCTTCCTTGCAGGATCTTTCTTTGGATCATACTGCCCATCTCCTTCAGCGGCAGCCACAGTAGTTGCTATTGCGGGATCACTTTCATTTGCCATTGTGCCACCTAGTTCCTACTGCATAGCAATGAACATGGAATGATGGAAACATGAAAAAAAACATGCCTATGCAATAAAAACATCTAGCAACATCTAACAATCTAGCAACAATCTAACAATGAACAATTAACATCTAGCAATTTCGAAACATCATCTAAAAACATGCCTACTGCATACAGATTACAGAAGGATGCTCGCCTATTGTGTTCGGTGACTATAAAACATGCCTCTCTGCATTGCGCATGTCGCATACTGAAACATGCCTACCGCGCGCGTGGATCCTGGAGGGTGGCGACGGCGTGGAGCCCGGAGGGAGGCGCGTGGATCCTGGAGGGAGGCGACGGCGTGGAGCCCGGAGGGAGGCGGCGTGGATCCTGGAGGGAGGCGGCGGCGTGGAGGCCCGGAGGGAGGCGGCGGCGTGGAGGCCCGGAGGGAGGCGGCGTGGAGCCCGGAGGGAGGCGGCGGCGTGGAGGCCCGGAGGGAGGCGGCGGCGTGGAGCCCAGAGGGAGGCGGCGGCGTGGAGGCCCGGAGGGAGGCGGCGGCGTGGAGGCCCGGAGGGAGGCGGCGGCGTGGAGGCACGGAGGGAGGCGACGTGGAGCCCGGAGGAAGGCAGCGGCGTGGAGGCTCGGAGCCTCGGAGGGAGGCGGCGGCGTGGAGGCCTGGAGATCGCCCGAGTCGCCCGCACGCCGAACTCCCTTCGCTTCGGATGTAACGCCTCCGCGGCTACGCCCGTATCCGGTATCCCTTTATTTCTCCCGCTCTCCCTCCCGCGCTCTCTCCATTTTTCCCGCCGTTTCCCGCCTGTGCACAGAAGTATGGCGCCCGCCTTGCTGTTGCGACGCGGCAGCGACGCCATACCGTCCGAGGCGGATGCCATACGCACGTAAGGCGAGGCGACGGCCGTGGCGGCAGCTCCCGGCCGCTCCAACGCCTAAGCGACGATTAGGCGACGCCTTAATAACCTTGTTGGTAACCATATTTTAGTAACTGCTATCATATAAGTAACTTAACACCCAGCAAATTGAAGTTAAAGGAAAGTAATATTTATAATTTATATTTTTCATTGTTTCCTTTTTTCCTTTTTGCTGCTGGAACTGGAACGACATTTTCTGTGAAATGTAAAAAAAATGTAGTTAAAGAATATTGAGTCTGCCTTCACGAAACACATGGAGCACAAACTGTCCTAACCTACAATTGCTCTGTTTTCCTGTATGTTTGGACTCTGGAACCTCCATTATGACCTTAGCTTGTACGTAACCAACAGTAACAACAATAACAAAGCTTTTTGTCCCAAATAAGTTAGGGTAGGCTAGGAATGAAACCTCATCAAGGTCAAAGAAACGAGAGCCTTGTAAGAAAATCTATAAAGCTAAAACCCTAAGCCCTACATCCTGCCATCTGAATCCAGAGCCTAAAACACCGTCTCTAAACCTTCTTCTTATGTCATGGTTTCGGTATGTGTATCATTAATTTCCATACGCTCCTATCCAAAACTAATTCTTTGGAAATATTGCAATCCCTTAAGTCTCTTTTAATTGTTTCCTCATACGTCAGTCTTGGTCGACCTCTGCCTCTTCTTACGTTTTTAGCATGTCTTAAAATTCCACTGCGTATTGGTGTCTTAGAAGGCCTCTGTTGGATATGTTCAAACTATCTCAAGCGACGTTGGACAAGTTTATCTTCAATTGGTGTTACTCCTACCCTATCACGGATATGTTGTCTTTTAGTTGTCCATCATTCCACTCTATATATCATCACATATTTGATCGCCGTCCTATAGAACTTACCCTTTAAACAAAGTGTTTGTACATAACCAATTTAGGTAATTTGTTGTATAAAAGCATGATACAAAGTGTTTCTTCAATCTGTAATGTGGTAGAATTGCTGTTGTGTTGCTCTTTTTTGCAGTGTCAAGTTCTACATTATGTGCATCAGCTTGCATTATTTTAATCTTCATAATATCTCAATGAAGTTACAGTTTGGTGTGTTTTTCTTAATGATGATAATACATTATTCCAAATTGTTGATGTTTGTGAAATGTGTGGATAATTGACACATCTTTCATGGCTATATCTTTAGAGCACAGCTTGGAGAAAGTATCAAGACCTTGATCCTTGTGGATTATCCTGAGCAGTGGCCTAGTCTTCTGCATTGGGTTACACATAACCTAGACTCACAGGATCAAATTTTTGGAGCTCTATATGTCCTAAGGATTCTTGCCCGGAAATATGAGTGAGCATGCATATCACCTTTTACTTTTATGTGCATGATAGTTACATTATCAGTCTTTCTGTTCTGATATATTTTGGATTTACATATTTCTGTCACTTTTGTTGTGAAATTTGTTTACACCTTATATTATTTGCTTTATTCATTTTTCTGGAAGACTTATGTTACGTTCCTCTGGAGACAACTTGAAGCAATATTGTCAAGATAACATCACTATTCTAGATTTCTGCTAAGATGAACGATGCACATTATAATTCTTCTCCAATGAACATTTCCTGTAGTTTTTGGATGACATCCTCACGACACAATGCTTGTGTTTTCTGTTTTTATGTGCTAGCTCACTATCTTATTTTTTCTCCCTAATGGTTTAGGTTCAAGTCAGAGGAGGAAAGGATACCTTTATATCAAATTGTTGAGGAGTGTTTTCCTCGTTTGTTAAATATATTCAGCACACTTGTTCAGATTGCCAATCCCCCAATTGAAGTAGCTGGCTTGATCAAGCTTATATGCAAAATATTTTGGTCATCAATTTATGTATGTTTTTGGTCTTATTAAATTCTATTTATGTTCTCCAGTTTTTCTTCTATACTTAGTACCGCTCTTGTCATGTACTTTGTGCAGCTAGAAATTCCAAAGCAACTCTTTGATCCAAATGCCTTCAATGCATGGATGGTTTTATTCTTAAACTTGTTGGAAAGGCCAGTTCCAATGGAAGGACAACCATTGGATCCTGATGCTAGGAAAGCTTGGGGGTGGTGGAAAGTCAAGAAATGGATCATCCATATCTTGAACCGTCTATACACTCGGTCAGTATTCAATTAAAATTGGTATTTTTTGGGGAATCGGTATTTTTACATTTTTTGTTCGTTATTGTCAGGTTTGCTGATCTGAAGGTTCAGAAACCAGAAAGCAAAGCTTTTGCTCAAATATTTCAAAAGAACTATGCTGGAAAAATTTTGGGATGTCATTTACAGTTGCTCAATGCAATCCGTACTGGTGGCTATTTGCCCGATAGGGTTGTCAATCTTATTCTTCAATATCTTACCAACAGGTTCGTGGGAAAAATAATTGAACAGCAGCATATTGTAGTTTCAAAATTCAAAGTACCTTTCTTATTTGTGTTTGCATTGTTCTTGTCACTGCCTTTCTTTGTTTCTGGTTTTCTGTATGTCTCACAAGCTCACTGTGATTGTCTAGCTCTGTTAAACAATTTCAACAAGAAAAACTTGCTTTACTCAGATTATTGATGGCACACATTCTGCTTCATCATTCCTAGCAATGGATGATTTTGCTTGATTTCTGGTTCCCTGGTGTGCATTATTCTGGTGGGGAGTCATAATATCGGACTCAAGCAAAATGTGGCTCTCATAGCTAGTGTTTGATATATGTTATTTTTTATTTAAGGGAACTGGTTTTGGTTTGACCTTTACTTGTTGCATGTTCCAATTTTCTGTGGGCATTTTGGTCTATAGTGAGCAGATGTCTCTTGCAATGCAATTGTTGCATCAATTGTTTGTTGAGCACATGCAGAAAATCTGTACTTCCTGTATCCTTCAGATGATAATTTGTTCAGTGATTTCTAAATTTGTGTGACTGCCTATAATAATGGGATATGATGTTTCTTGCAGTGTTACAAAGAACAGCATGTATCAGCTGATGCAGCCACAAATTGACATAATTCTTTTTGAGATAATATTTCCATTAATGTGCTTCAATGATAATGACCAAATATTATGGGATGAAGATCCTCATGAATATGTTCGGAAAGGCTATGGTAAATTTGCATGATCTCTTAATTGTCTCAGTTCTGTAAGGTAGCACGTGCCATATTCAGTTTTAATTCTCTTCACTCATAATGTTGCTTCTGTTTTTTGTGTACAGATATCATTGAAGATTTATATAGTCCTCGAACAGCTGCTATGGATTTTGTTAGTGAATTGGTAAGGAAACGGGGAAAAGGCAACCTACAAAAGTTTATCCAATTTATTGTGGAAATATTTATGAGGTATGAGTTGTTCCTGTGATTTGTATTGTGTGCATCAACCTTTTATGAGGTAGCTAATTCAAGAATACTTTTGCAGGTATGATGAGGCATCTATTGAAGGGAAGCCATATCGCCAAAAAGATGGTGCACTTCTTGCCATTGGGACATTATGTGATAGGCTGAAACAAACTGATCCATATAAGGCTGAGCTGGAGCGGATGTTGGTTCAACATGTCTTTCCAGAGTTCAACAGTCATGTTGGACACTTGCGTGCGAAGGTAATGTGCTCCAACTTGCTTAGCAGTTCCACCTTTTTTCTTTGATATAGCTGGAGCACATTCAGATCATGTATGTTTTTTCTTGATGCATCTGCATTTCAGTGGTACAGCTATAGTTTATTGTTCATATTTTTTTCGCATTTCTACTTTCCTTTTTCCTCGAAAATGTGGAAATATGCTCTTCTACACCCCAAAAATTATAACACCTCAGTTCCAAAGTGGTTATCCTTTTGACTTCTCAGTGTCTCCATGATCCAAATTTGCCCACTAATTTTGTTCATAATATGTTTGTATAACTTGCAAAAATAATACTGGAAGTATTTTTCGACACAAATCTATTATGCCGTTATCTTTGTGAACAATCTAAATATTTTTAACTATATTAATGGTCAAAAGTTCCCATTTGAAGTAGTTGGCTTCTGTACTCTATTTTGGTACTTGTGGCATTTTTCATTGACATGGTATTGTTATTTAAGTGTTTCATACTTTCATATAGGATCTATTATTAGCGTGACCACGGCAGTCGTATCAGTTTGCTTAATGTTTATGCCACTGTGTAACATAACATTGGAGGCGTCTTAAGTTGTGAATTATGATTGACACTGTTGCTGTATTGAATTCTTGCTTTGTTCTTCAACACCAAATGGTACTTCTAGGTTGCTTAATGAAATCGATGGATATTCAGTCTTGGTATCAGCGTTAACATATTTTTCTGGACAACAGTGTTATAGTTAGGATTAGCCAGTTAAGATAAAAATCTTGAACTCATACTATGACCAATTTGTTCCTGTTCGTCAAATTGATTAATTGAAGATCAATTGCCAATTAAAACATGCCAGTCTTACTCCAGTTATAAGATAAGCAGTTCCCCCACAGAGCACATTGTTGCAAGTTGTGACTGCCATTATCATATTTGAATTATTTGTTATCTTTAGGTGCCCCTTTATTCAAATATCCTTTTTTTACTTTATTTAGTTTGTTCTACTGTTGTAATACAAGTGTATTTCCTACAATTTAATATCAGTTTTCTTATTTTCCTTTTTTTCTACAACAATATTCTAGTGTAATCCAATTCTCATTTCCTAGTTTTTCCTTGATGCACTTGTTAGTTCATTACTTCTTTGTCAAATCAAACTGATATGTTATATGGGTAATAGGCAGCATGGGTTGCTGGGCAGTACGCACACATCAACTTCTCTGACCAGAACAATTTTCGCAAAGCTATGCATCGTGTTATCTCTGGTTTGCGTGATCCAGAACTTCCTGTAAGGGTTGATTCAGTCTTTGCACTCCGTTCTTTCGTTGAAGCATGCAAAGGTAAGCTTTGTTTCATTTCCTAGACACCTAATTGATTGCCCTCAAGAAAAAACTATACCTAATAAATTATTGATTTGCCCTTTCTCATTAATTACAATTTCTCTTTTGTTCTACAGATCTAGATGAGATCCGGCCAATCCTTCCTCAACTTCTTGATGGTAACAACGACCTTCATCAACATTGTTCCAGATGGTGGTTTGATCTTGTTTTAATTGTTTATTTGCAGAATTTTTTAAGCTTATGAGTGAAGTTGAGAATGAGGACCTTGTTTTCACCCTTGAGACAATTGTTGATAGATTTGGTGAAGAGATGGCACCATATGCACTTGGATTGTGCCAGAGTTTGGTACGTTGCGCCTTTGTGTAATATTTAGCCCAATATGGTTATGTGCTGCTACCTTCATAGAACTTTATGCTTACTATTTTGATAGGCTGCTGCCTTCTGGAGATGCATAGCTAGTTCAGAAGCTGATGAGGAAGTTGAGGACACTGGTGCTTTGGCTGCTGTTGGTTGCTTACGTGCCATAAGCACAATCCTTGAATCCATTAGCAGTCTTCCCCATCTTTTTATCCAAATAGAACCCACTTTGTTGCCTATATTGCACAAGATGTTGACTTCAGATGGTCAAGGTACTGTATTGCCTGATCAGAATTATGTAGATGTTTTACATTTTAAAGGATATATAGTGTTCCATTTGACTTGTTTGCGAATCCATTTGTAGTTGCCCTTTGCTGGAACTACTCTCAGGTGTTCAGAATGTTGGTGCCTTTGAGATGTAGTAAAAGCAAATGTATACGTAAATGATTTGTGATAGACTTTTCTTTCTTTCTTTCTTTTTAACGAAAGCGATAGACCTTTCCATACATTAGAAGCTTGTAGGTAGTTACGACTAGCTTATAACCCCCTCAAATTGTCTAGGACAGATGTAAGAACTCAAATGATTTTGTAAAGGGGTGAGTTTGTAAAGCTTTTCTCTCCTTCTTAATATAAAGATGCACAGTTCTCCTGCGTATTTGAGAAAAAAAAAAGAACTCAAATGATTATCAGAGATCTAAAAGAGAGAAGTTGTTTGTGTAAATGTAGTTTTGATTTAATAAAATTTGTGGTGCCTTTTATGCAGTTTTTGGCTCATGCATTTTACTCTGTTTTGCAGATGTTTATGAAGAAGTTCTAGAAATAGTTTCCTATATGACCTTTTACTCACCAGCAATTTCATTGGACATGTGGAGCTTGTGGCCGTTGATGATGGAGGCTCTTAATGATTGGGCCATTGATTTCTTTGAGAGTAAGTCTAGTTTGGAATAGTGTGCTGTTAAATTTGGTTTATGCTGAAAGTTTAATTTTGGATCATGCTTTTTTTTTCTGGCTTGTTGCTAGTCACTCCCTCGATTTCCAAATACTCTAGCACTTTTGACCAAAAATTTTGTTTCCAAATGTTTGGCATTATACACTATTTTTGGCTTCTTTTTTCAGCTCATTGTCAAATGTTCTTGTTGCCCCTGCAGATATTCTAGTCCCATTAGATAACTACATTTCTCGTGGTACTGGCCATTTTGTTGCCTGCAAAGATCCTGATTATCAACAAAGCCTATGGAAAGCACTATCATCTGTGAGTGTGGATTAGATTCATGGTTTAACTGTTATTTGTTCTCAAATTATTAGTAATTTGGTTCTTACTGCTGCATATCAATACTTTTAGATTATGACAGACCAAAACATGGAAGATTCTGATATTGTGCCTGCACCCAAGCTCATTGAAGTGGTTTTTCAAAACTGCAAAGGTCAAGTTGATCATTGGGTTGAGCCATATCTCAGGCTTACAATTGATCGGCTGCGTCGAGCAGAGAAGCCATATCTGAAATGCCTCCTTGTACAAGTGGTAAGAAATGCGCATCTTGCCCTTTTCCATTTGTTCTAAACATGTTGATCAGCTAACATGCCTGATCATAGTACAGCTTTTGGCATTTTGTTGTATTATTTTATTTCAATGTTTTTAGCTTTTGGTATTGGTTGGATTGTAGATAAGTATTGTAATTTATTAATGCAGTGTAGACTTTGCAGTACTGTTTTAAAATCCGAGAATAGCTATTTGTTTTAGTGCTAAACATAAATGATTGCAGATAATCTGCCTCTTAGCAATTTGGTCACTTGAACATGTGTATTGTAATTTGTAACCTGGTTTGGCAACCCATTCCTGAGCCGGTTAACACCAGCCTGTTGCTCCTACCTGTTTTGCTGGTAACCAGTTGGAACTACATGATGGTGCACACCTGTGCCAGGGGTCTCCTGTGCCTACAGTCTCGTTGCTATTGCAGAAAGCAACATAACTAGATGATTATCAGTGTCATCTAAGCTTTCCATACTGCGTGAAGCTAACTCATGTCCTAGGTTAGCTCGTGTTCTTTCTGATGCCTGTAGAATCAATACTACCAATTCCATGGGTTGGGTCCATTGATATTCATGTTGAGTCAAATCTCATCAGTGAAGTTTGTTTCAACATGGTATTTGCCATTTAGTTCCTACTGTTTGGCGGGGTTTCCTGTGCCTGTGCCTGCTGTCTCGTTGCTATTGCAGAAAGCAACATAACTATATGATTATCAGTGTCATCAATGAACAGATATAAGCTTCCATACTGCGTGAAGCTAACTCATGTCCTAGGTTACCTCGTGTTCCTTCTGATGTCTGTGTCTGTAGAATCAATACTACCAATTCCATGGGTTGGGCCCATTGATATTCATGTTGAGTCAATCTCATCAGCGAAGTATGTTTCAACAGGGTATCTACCATTTAGCTCCTATTGTTTACTGATCATATATACCTAATTCCATGCCAATTGCAGATAGCTAATGTGCTGTACTACAATCCTTCGTTGACACTTGCCACGTTGCATAAACTTGGAGTTGCAACAGAAATTTTCAATCTTTGGTTTGCCATGTTACAACAAGTAAAAAAAAGCGGCAAGCGGGTGAACTTCAAGAGGTAAGTTATGCTGGCGCATGTTTGTAAGATTATACCTCGTTTATGTGCTGTACTAACTCTAGAATGATGTTTTGCTTTATTTGCAGAGAGCATGATAAGAAAGTCTGCTGCTTGGGATTGACTTCACTTATTGGCCTTCCAGCAAATCACATTCCAGCAGAAGCTCTAGAGCGCATTTTCAAAGCAACACTCGAGTTGCTTCTCTCTTACAAGGATCAAGTTGCAGGTGCAGTGTCCCAAATAGATTGCTTCACCCCTTTTGCTAGTTCCGTACGAAAATTTCCAACTTTACTTTCCCTTTTGCTATAATAACAGTATGGAGGTGAGGTTTTTAAGTTCCTTCTTCTGTTATATCTTACCCATTTGCATTAATAAGCAGAATCTACGAGGGAAAATGCTGCTGCTGATGATGATTTGGATGGCTTTGATGCTGATGAAGAAGGGGATGAGGGAGTCGAGACTGATAAGGAGATGGGGGTTGATGATGAAGATGGGGATGAAGTAAATAGTCTCAATCTTCAGAGATTAGCACAGGTTTGTGTTGTGATCTTGACTGAAGTAGACTTTGCATTTTGAGACCTTAGTGTCATGCTTTCCTTTTTTATTTTAGATGCCCACGGTAGTTAATTTTCTCTGAAAATGTTTATCATAGTGTAGTTAATACCTAATAGAACCAATGCAGTCTCCGGTGAAGAGCGGATGTGTTTTTCCTTTAATGAAAAAAGATGGGTTCCAGAGAAACATCAGGCCAAAAAGTAATACAGAAATACTTACCTATAATTGAATAGCACCATTCTGTTTTAGTGATGATTTAGAAGAAAATTGTATTACTGATACTCTTTTAATGATAATTACAGCTGACAACTAATCCACTATAAATTTGTATAGGTTTAGTGGTCATCTTTTAGATCACAAATTGCAATAGCTGTAACGTATATAGCACGTCCAAAGCTGACACTTTACCAAAGGTTTCCTAAAGTTACAGTTTTGTCAATTTTTTGCAGTGACTAAAGATTCACTAGTGTATTATTTGGCCTTGCTTGTCCCATAGGCCTGTGAGCCTTTTTTCAATCTTAAACTCTGCTGTGCTGAGAGGTGCACACCTTAGCGCCTTGCTAAAAAGCTTGCACATCATTTTGTGTGCTGTGCCTTAAGCAGCTTGAGTAGCCTTTTGCCCCCCTCTTGCCTGCGCCTAGGCGTGTTCTTTCACTTCATGTGCCTTTGGCTGCACTGAATAGAATTATAGAACATCTTGTTAAACAGATTGTCTGGAAGGAGCAAATGAAAAGGTCTTGTGACAAAGATGCAACATGTTATTACGGGTATAATTTTCATTTTGTTTTTTTGTTGTGCCCTAATGCTCACTTTTTACATTCTCCCTGTGATTCAGGCAAGAGGTTTCCAGCTAAACAATGACGACGACGATGATTCTGATGACGATTTTAGCGATGACGAGGAGTTGCAAACACCAATAGATGAGGTGGACCCATTCATCTTCTTTGTTGAAACCATCCAAGGTAAAGCAAATATTTCCATACAATTTCGTTTTTTCAAGATGTACTTGTGCCCAAAGTTACCTGACAAGGTGATAAACTGATAATCATTTGTTACAGTTATACAAGCATCAGATCCAGCTAGGTTCCAGAACCTTATGCAGACTCTGGATTTCCACTACCAGGCACTTGCTAGTGGCGTAGCTCAACATGCTGAGGAAAGAAAAATTGAAATTCAGAAAGAGAAGTTGGAGAAGGCAAATGCGCAGTGACGAGTCATAGCATGGTTGGTTGTGTCTTCAGTTTTGCCAATCTGTGGCACCGGCGCATGTCAGTATCCTGTGGTTCGGTCATCTCAGGCAGAGAGTTTTTGGAGCCTTGGTCTACTTGTTTTTCGAGGCCAATTTTGAGGCACATTCTTGGGATAGAAGCGGACAACATAACTATTGCGGAGAATTTGTTGTTGGTATTCGTTTCGAGTGTGTCGTGGTGGGAGCTCCCCCATGGACACTTGTTATGATGCTGTTTTGGTCCCAGCCCCATCTACCTTTGGTTGAGCAGCCCTGCGGGGGATGATAATGTGGGCGCATCCCCCAAGTTCGTCGCTTATAGTTTCAGAAGGTCCGGTGTAGTGTGTGTATATTGGGCAATTGTTGGTGGATTACCATTATGATGGTTCAGATATACGGTTTTTTTTTGCGGGATTTACTGAATCGAATTTTGGCTGTCCATTTGTTAAACGTTGCTGAAGAATGTCGCTGTATCCTGGAAGTGCGGCTGATGAAATAAACTCTGCATGCATACAGTTCGGTGAGCTTGTAAATTGGATCTGGTTAATTTTACTATGCAATACAGAAGTTCTTTGGGAAATTTCTGCACGAAATCTAGTCTGGGTCAGGGATCATTTTACCGGCTGAAAATCGGTTTTATCAGTTTTACCAGTGACCTCCGGAAAAATCTAAGCCGGTTTTAAAAAATTTATTTTGCATGAATTTTGTCAAATTTAGAATGAACTTTTGCCGAAATTACTTTTAAAATTTTCGGCCGATATTCTCTCAATTTTTGGCGATAATTGGTCGGTTTGTATTTGAATTTCAAATTTTATTTGAATTTTTGGGTCTGAATTTGTCCAAAAAAATCCGAAAATCAGCCATACAGCCTTACTGGTCCCCTTCGGTAAAATATAAAAATTGGTATTCTGAACCCTGATGTGGGTTCAGATTAGGCGATCAGGATTGCTCGCGAGGATTCATGATAGGTTTATACTTTATGTGCTAACAACGTAAGCCTCCCATACATCGCTGGTAGCAGGCAAAGCAACGGTAAGCCTTGCGTACTGGGTGACCAGAACGGAAAGCCGGCAGCAGAACGTCTCCTTTTTCTGCTTGGCGCTACATCGCTTGTGCATGTCATCAAGCATCACTGTCGAATGTTTATTGACTTGTCCATCCCCTCTAGAGTGCCCCCACACGAACAGCGTGCGTTATTGCGATCTATGCGGTGTGCAGTGCAACACGCAGGTAGAAAAACCTGAAGACGCCTATCTAAGTTGGGCAAAACTGAACAGCTAGCTGGATTACTTGTAGGCATAATTGATGATTTACCTTATCTTTCATTAAAATGATAAGAGATGTCTCACTGACATGTATATATCAGTGAGACATCATGAGGTATTTTATCAATAAAAGATAGGGCAAATAATCAAATCTCCCTTACTTGCAAGTTGCAGTCTACAGATTCTACACCATTCGCTTTGGATTCAAAGCTACGGATCTGCTTTTAGCTCTTTATTTGAAAGATGGTTAGTTCTCTCTCTAGCATTTGATTTGAAACCTACAACATGGATCTGAAATACATCTATGGTGATCATAACTTTATTTTCACAAACTACGAGTTGAGTGGGTTATTTGTGTAGATTTTTAGTGTTATTTCCATAATTTGAACAGGATTGTGAACTTTAAAATAACTGCACTAGCCAATTATGTTTGCCCTCTAAAAAAACTAGCCTAACCCTCTCGCTCTCGAACCTGTTTCTATCCTGCTGGGGAGCAAATAAAACGTGCTGTCGGCAACTCCTGCGGGTCTAACCGGACGGGGCTCGCGGGTCTTGGCAACTCCTGCGTGGAGACAGGTTCCAGAGTGTAACATCCTATTTTTATGGAGTTTTTAAAGCTTAGAATTTTAAAAATTAATTTTCTGAAATTTTCTAGAATTACTTCAAGCTTAAATGATTTTTTAAAAATTTAAAATAATTTAATATGATTAAAATATACATTAACATAAGTTGAAAGTATTTTATTTGAGTTCCTCAGGTCTTAAGGATTTTTCTGGTATTGTTTGTGAATTTTTGGGATTTATTTGCTATTTTCTAGAGCTTTTTTGGATTTTATTTGAATTCTGGACGCCCGATCCGCCCCTCTCCACGCGTCACCCATCCCCCGCTCCGCGCCGTACCCCCCTTTCCCGATCCTGCCTTGCACCGCGCCGCGCCGTGCGATCGGCCGCTGTAACATCCTGATTTTCAGAGGTTTTTAAAACTTTGTTTTTCAAAATAAATTTTCTGAAATTAAATCAAGTTTAAAATAAATTTTTAGAATTTAAAAGGATTTAATCTGATTAAAATAAACTTTAACATAAGGAAAAAATATTTTATTCGAGTTCCATATGCCTCAAGGAATTTTCTGGTATTTTTGGTGAATTTTTTGGATTTATTTGCTATTTTCTAGAGCCTTTGGTTTTAATTCGGATTTATTTAATAGAAATTCGGGAAAATCACTAAAAACCCTAGTGGGCCAAAACCCTAGCCGACCCATTCCCTCCCCGCTTGCCGCGTGTCAGCTCGGCCTCGCTCTCGCCCGTGCACTCGCTCGCTCCGCTCGCCTCGCGCGCCAGCCGCCCGATTCCCGCACTGCCCATGTGGCGGCCATCCCGCCGCTGCCGCCCGCTCTGCGCTCCTCGCCCGCACTTGCCCAAGCACCGCGCACCCTCCCCGGATCCCCGCCACCCAGCCTGCCACGCAGCAACCATCCCAGCGCCCCTCTCCCTCGACCCGACCGCTTCCCCGCACCACTCGATCCGTGCCAGGTGTCGCGCATCGCCCGTACTCTCTCCCTCGGCCGCTCGATGTGCCACGTGGCGCCCATCCGCCGCGCTGCTTGCTGCCATCGCGCGTTCGTCGCCCGCTCGCGCCCGAACTCCCTCTCCACCGTCCGATCGGACGCGTGTCCGGCTCTCCGTCATCTTCTTCCTAGCGGACTCTCGGTGTTCATGCCCGACCGGGTTTCTTTTTCCGTTTGCGTGCATAAATACGGCGCCGCCCTCGCCACTTCTCCCGTGCGACGCCGTCTCCACGCCTCGCCGTCGTGCACCGCCGATGTCTCTCTCCGTCCTCGGCGCCGGTCACCGCCCCGTCCTCCACCGTTTTCGCCGTCGGAGCCGTTCCCACTCTCGCCATCGTTTGTCGTCGACGTCTTCGTCCTCCGGTGAGCGCCCGCTGCCTCCCGTGCCCTCTCCGTCACCCGGAACCCGCGTCCGCTGCGCACCTCACCGCCGTCGCAACACCGCCCGTCGCACCCGCGTCCGGCCGTCGCCGCGTCGCCTTGGCCCGGAACCGCGCCTGCGTCGGACGCGTCCACACCTCGATTCCCGCGTGCACCCGCACCGCGCCACGCCGCACTCCCGCCTCGGTCCGCACACCGCCCGTCGGTCGCGTCCGCCCGCCCTGTGCCCCGCTGTGCGACGCGTCGGCAATCCACGGCCCTGCCGCCCAACCACAGCCGCACATTCAGATCCAGATCTACGGCTCGAATCTTGCCACGTGGCCGATCCTGTGCCATCCGATCCTGCACTGCCGCCGCCTCACCCCGCGTGCCACGTCAACCCTAGGCCACGTCAGCCCTAGGTCACGTGGCAGTCATGTGTCACACCACGTCAGCAAAAATCCGCCGCCCGTGCCACGTCAGTGCCACGTTGTCAGCCACATCAGTATGTGCCACGTGTCACCCCCCTCGGCTAGCCACGTCAGCCCTAGGCCACCGCGTCAGCACCGCCCCGCCCATGCGTACTGTTTCATGCACTGGATCCACGGTAGATGTGTTCTTTCGTGCGCCGGGTCCACAGCATAGTGTATTTTTTGAATTTCAGCATTTTCCTTTAGGGTTTATTTTTCGAGAGCCCGTTCTCCTCCGTCCTAGCTCCGATTGACCCCGTTCTTTTTTTCTAAATTCATCTAAAATCGAGATCTAGCTTTTGGTTCTGGTCTCATGATTTTTGGAGTTCATTTACTTATCATTTTATGTGTTTTTATTATTTTGATCGTTTTATCTCTCGTTAGATTCCGATTCCGGAGGAGCAGGAGCTACACTCGAAGACCAAGAGTATCTCGCTAAGCATAACCCAGTTTATAATCTATTATTTAATTATTTTGTTTTCAACTATCTTGCATCGCTACTTTTACACAACCGTTGTACTTGGTAGTTATGTTCCTATTTGATTATTTTCCATCTTGATAATTTGGAATATCATGATGCCATTGTCACCATAGGTTGGGGATTTTGACTAGTGATGCTATGTAATTATCACAAGGGTTAGTACGATTAGAATGCGTAGCCTTGCTTATTTTGCGAAAGGGTTCATCATCACTTGTGATTAAGTAACTTGACTTAATAAGATATTGAATCGTGGTTGGAGCCACAGAGGATCGTGGTTGGAGCCACAGTTATAAAATTTGGGCCATGACGTTGGTGCATCATTAGCGGTGGTTATACAAACTTGGTTTCCACTCGAGCGAGTGATCGTGTAGTAAAGGGGGAAGCATGGATTCGCTTCGAGGGATATGGTAGTCTCGCCCGGGTACACTTAAGGACTTAAGTTGGTGCGTCATTGATCTGAGATTTATCGTGCAAACCACATGTCTAGTATGGGATGGACCTAGCTGATTAATTTGGAATGTTTCAACTTTAATTTTGCCATTGTGATGAACATGGTTGTAGCCATGAGGCGCAAGGGGGGTTGTGATGCGAAACCCTAGCGAGTGGGATTGAGTTGAGATTGAACTTTGTAAAGGCCTTGTTGTGATTTTATTTAACGTAAGAATTATGGTTGAAACCTCTGTAGAGTGTAGAACTATTCGAATAGCCGCGTCCTCGGTCATGGACAATGCTCAGTGATTTCACACGATGTATAGTTATTTCTTGAAAACTTGTGATTTATGGTTGGAAGTGAACAGATGGTTCACGGATGGTTTGGTTTATGGATGGGAGGTCTATAAGCGATTGATTTAACTTGTGGATAGGAGGTCCATTAGTGGTTTATGTCAATTCCTTTGATTATCTATTTATTATTATTATATTTAAAATGCGTCTTCAATCTATTTATTGTATTTACCTTCAAATGTAATTTTATGCAAATTAACCATTCAGCCTTCCATTGGTAAGCCTTGCATACTATATTGCATTCATTTGTTACAAACGACTTGCTGAATACCAATGTACTCACGGCTTTACGCCTATGTTGCTCAATTGAGGAGGAGTATTATCAGCAGGAGGTTTCAGAAGGAGAGTATTTCGACGACTTCGCGGAATAGGCTTCGTTCTCCACTCGATAGCCTG